>CM069531.1:84175000-84805000 GCA_035773235.1 Eospalax fontanierii | reverse complement strand
CCTAGAAAACAGGAGATGAAGGCGGGTGACACCTTGTGACCTAAGTTTCCCTGAGTGCCCTCACCTGAGGATTCAGCTCGGGGGACTCCTGGACCTTCTGGTGGGCTTTTTTCAGGACTTTCACATCTTCCATGATGTCGTGGATCAGATCCAAGGACTGTAAGGTACAGTGCAGTCAGTGTGAGGTTAGGCTGTTCTCCGGCCTGGCGCTTCTTGGTTTTGCGGGGGGGGGGGGGGGGGGCAGGTCAGGGCTCAGCTCCTGCCAGGGCAGGAGGGAGGGGCTCGGCAGGGTCAGTGCACTCACCTTGGGTGGGCTGGGCTCTCTGGCGTCCTTCAGGCTTCTGAGGGTCTTTGACTGTGACACCTGAGGGGCCATCTTGGGTATGCTTGGCTTTGATTCCAGCACCTCTCGGAATTCGTAAGACTTGACAGGTTTTATCTGGGACACCTGAGGGCCCAGCCGAACCATCTCCTCCTCTGACTGAGAGGAGTCCTCGTGGAGGCCAGAGGCCTGGGCTGTGGAGATGTGCTCCACGTGGGTGGCAATCCCCTCCATCTTGTTGTCTATGTTCTTGATTTGCTTGCTGAGGTCCTGAACCTGGCACCCCAGGTCTTTCACCTGGCTCTCCAGGGTCTTGGGTGGCAGCTTGGTCAAGCTCTTGCGCGACTCTTTGCTTGTCGCTACATGTGGGACGCTGAAGGAGGTCCGGAGGGAATCGCTTGGGCGGCCGGGCTCGCTGGACGGGGAGTAGAAATCGATGAGGACCTCTTGGAGGTTGAGGCTCTTGAGCATGGCTACAATAAGTGTGTGCAGGGCTGTGAAGTTCACGGCGCCCACTTCCGGGGTGCCGATGGCCAGGTCGGCCAGCTCCCGGAGGGAGACCTTGGAGGCCACCAGTGATGGCGCCATCGTGCACCCTGCCGGGAGCCGTGCGGGACCCCGGAGGGACGGCCGACCGAGAGCCCGGGCGGGACCCCGGAGGGACGGCCGACCGAGACCCCGGAGGGACGGCCGACCGAGAGCCCGGGCGGGACCCCGGAGGGACGGCCGACCGAGACCCCGGAGGGACGGCCGACCGAGAGCCCGGGCGGGACCCCGGAGGGACGGCCGACCGAGAGCCCGGGAGGGACCCCGGAGGGACGGCCGGCCGAGCGCCCGTGCGGGACCCCGGAGGGACGGCCGACCGAGAGCCCGGGAGGGACCCCGGAGGGACGGCCGGCCGAGCGCCCGTGCGGGACCCCGGAGGGACGGCCGGCCGAGACCCCGGAGGGACGGCCGGCCGAGCGCCCCTCAGCCCTTTGCAGCGCCGCTGGGGGTCCTGCGAGGCCCACCGGGCGCCTCCGCTCGGGCCCAGCTGTGGTGCCGCAGGGGCCCCGGCAGGCAGCCCTGCTTTTCGGCTGGAGGGCCTCGGAGCTGGAGCCCTGGGCTCCGCCCGCCCCGGCAGGCGCTCGCCGACGGACGTTACGAGCGAGGTCGCACGGTTTGCTGAGGGTTGCCGGGGTGTGGGGTGCGGCAGCGAGAGGATTCTAAGAACGCGCTGGCGCAGAGAGGCCACCCCTGGGACCTGCCCATCACCGAGACCCACTCCAAAACCTACAGGGGGAGGCCTTGGCCACGCCCCCAAGTGCAACCAGTTTTTCAATAAATGCTCCCCAAAGGGGGTGATGGGCTTGGGCAACCGCACTTGCATTAGGAACAGTCAGTTTTGGAGGAGGGTCTCTCCCGCAGTTCCACGGGACTCCAACCCCTCAGCCTATTACAGGCCAGATCCAGTAGCTCTTGATAGGCCATGAGGATTTAAGGGATGTTGCTGTAACCTGATTTACATCAGGAGGGCAGGGCTACGATACTGCGAGGCCTTTGCCCCTCAGGGACAATTCCTAGGTCTTTTGGTTCAACCAAGAGGTGGGAAGGCAGGGTGTGGTGGTTCTAGCCTTTAATCCCAGCACTTAGGAGGTGGACACAGAAAGATCGCTGGGAGGTTGAGGCTTGCCTGGTCTACATAGTGAATTCCAGGCCAGCTGGGGCTCCAGGGAGACCCTGTCTCAAAAAACAAAACAAAAAGAAAGGGGTGGGCAACTTGGAAAGACTTGCGCTAATTAACAGCCAGATGACAGCGATATGCTGCCCTAAGCTCATTTAGCTCAAAACAGCCTGGTCTGGCTAAGTGCCCATCGCAGTTCATTTACTGGCAGGACTGTTAAGAGTCTGGACTCTTAGCATGTGAGGTGTTTACTTTCCCATACCAGATCCTTGCAGAAACCTTGTAAATACAATTTCCTAACAAGTAACATGCCATAAAGGAAACCTATCGTTACACCTGCAAATTTAGATTAGTGGTTTGGTCTTGAATTGGCACCATTTTTATGGAAGGAATTTGGTCGTTATATCTGTGGTACCTGGCACACAGGCGGAGAGGCCAACTTTGTCACCCTCTGACCTTAAAGAAGTTAAAGCCAGGCTGCAGCTGTGCTTTAGGCTCTAGGCTCAACTGTACCAGAAGCTGTGGGAAACAGGAGATGAAGAGGCAGGCTTGTTTAAGTCCAACCTTTGCAGAACGTTAGCAGCCACCATCTCTAGACTGGCTATGACTCACTGGGTCCTCACAGGTTCATCTGCACATGCCCGGAGCGTAGTGCCTCTTAATTCTTGCTGCGCTGGGCATCAAACTTGAAGTGCTGTGCATACTAAGCAAGTATTCTACCAGCCTGAAGCTCAGTATGGCATAGCAAAGAAAACCAGGTTTTCTGTGGAATGGCAGGTAGTGCCAAGTACATTTTAAAATCTCTACCCTTGAAACCACAGAGAAGAAAATATTAGCTGGAGCTATAAATGGAATTTTAGGTTTGAGAAGGACCTTAATTTTCAATTGTTTTTTGTTGTTGCTGCTGCCTTTTGGTGTGTATATATTTGTATGGGCCAGAGGTCAACCTCAGGTGAAGTTCCTCAGGAGGTCTCCAATTTGTTTTTAAATTTTTCATTTAGTTTATTTTTATTCTACTTGTATGAGTGTATTGCCTGCATGTAAGTGCCATGTGATGCCAGCAGAGGTCAGAAGAGGGCATCAGATCCCCTGGAACTGGAGTTACGAATGGTTGTTAGCTACCTTGTAGGTGCTGGGAACCAAACTCAGGTCCTCTGCAAAAGCAGCCAAGTCTTCTTAACCACTGAGTCATCTCTCCAGTCCCTGCTCATTTTTACTCTTTTGGCCTTTTTGAGACAGGGTCTCCCTGTAGCCCCAGCTGGCCTGGAACTATGTAGACCAGGCTGGCTTTGAACTCACAGATCTCCTCCTGCCTCTGTCCCCCGAGTGCACCACCATGTCCAGTGCCCCTATTTATCGGTAATCTTTTTTATTTAATATGCATGAGTGTTTTGTCTGGATGTATGTAAGTGTATCCATATCACATAATGTCTGTGGAGGCTAGAAGAGGATGTTGGATCCCCTGGAACTGGAGTTTCTTAGCTGCCACATGGGTACTAGGAACTGAACCTGGGTTCTTGGAGGGTAACCAGTGCTCTTAGGCACTGAGCCATCTCTCCAGTACCATCTACCTTTTAAGACAGAATTTCTCACTGAGACCTAGGGCTCACAAATTAGGCTAGGCTGGCCAGTCAGGGAATTCCAGAGATCTTATCTCTACGTTTCCAGTGCTGGGATGACAAATGTGTGCCACCATGCCCAGATTTTTACGTAGATGCCATCGACTAATCTCAGGTCCTCATGTTTGCATGGCAAGCACTTTGGTCATCTGTCTACCTTGACTAATTAGGAATGAGACTCCAGAGGCTGAGGAGATGCCTCAGAGTGAAAGTGCTTGCTTTGTAGGGATGAATTTGAAGCCCCAACACCCTTCCAAAAGCCAGACACAGCTGCACACGCCTCTTACCCCAGCACTGCGGGCAGAGACAAGTGGGTCCCGGGAATTTACTGGCCAGTCAGCCTACCCAAAATGATGAGCTTTCAGTTCAGTGAGACTGTCTCAAGGGATCAACATGGAAAATAATACAACACTGCCTGCCACCCACCACACACCAGGCTACAGCTCTCCACCACATGCGAATTATCTTAATGACTGAGCTCTTTGTTCAAAATTCCCTACTTGGAACATTAACAGAAGGTAACTTACTTGTGTGCTTGAAAAAGCCAATGTGCTCAAAGTCCTGATTGTGGTTAGGAACGTTCCTTGTCATTAAGGGATAAAAAAAGTCGAGGGAACTTCCTAGTAATGAAATACAATTACACAAATAAAAGAATTCTTTCTGCCTCTCTAACAGCCCATAAACAATTCCACTTCATTTCCTGAGGTAGCCCTCCTCTCTAAGACACTGGCTGTGATTTGGAGCAGGCTCAAAGGAGTAAAAAGCTCTGCTGTGTTTGCAGTAAGGGAGTATAAACTGGAATTGTTATGGCGACATTTAGAGCGTTGAGGGCAAGTGCAGTCCTCAGTAATACAAGAAACAGTGTCACGAGTCACAAAGGAATGATAGCTCATTCTATTAGAACATTTGCCCTAATGTGTATGTGAGGGGCTCTAAGCTCAATCTCCAACACCACTAAACCTCCCCCCCCGCCACACGTGCGCATTAACATTAACTTCAGTGCTTAGGAAGGGGACGGAGCCTGTGGGAGACCCATCTGTAGTCATACCAGCCGTGGACCCTGACCACACTTTGTTTTGTAGCCACCATTTCCCGCAAAGTCCAGATAAAGTCAGTCACAATCTAGGAGGATGCAGGGAGCCACAGTGGATAGAAGACACTAGAGAGACAAGAAACTTTTATTTTCAACTGCAGAGCAATGCAGTTGCTCAGGGACAGGACACTATTCTCTAGTCTGACAAGCTCAACAGGACCAGTGACACACATGCATGACTGTTCAGTGGTAGTAGGCACAGCAGTTTCTGAAAGAAAAATAGGATTCTCTATAAAAGACTTAGAACTTGGCCAGGGAAGAGGACAACTGGACGGAAACAGTGCCAGGGCCACTCAGCTCCTCAACTGAGTTCAACACTACACCTGCCTTCCCCAGAGCAGAAACATCTGATTAACATTAGAGCAGTCTTCACCCTTCATTTCTCTTCACATCACTAAGATTTTCAGTGTCTCTTCAGTAGTGTCTGTGACTTCCTATTATGGAACAGGGCTGATGAAGGCTGAATTTAAGGCCAAGTTATTTATCCACTAGTTCTGTCTTCTTGCTAATCTTAACGCCTCCTCCTCACCAGCCTTGGTGAGAGACTACTTAACTGCAGCTGATTTCCGGCCTCCCCTGCAAGGACACCGTACAAATGATGGCACTGTTCTGCACGTCTTCCTCTGGCGATCCAGGGTCAAGGCAACTGACAGCTAGTCATCCACTGTAATGTTTCGGAAAAGGTAAGCCATGGACTCGCCGTTGTGGATTCTCCGAATGGCTTCAGAAAGAATCAAGCTGATATCCACAGTCTTTATCTTGGGACACTGTAGCTTCTGGACCTCATGAGGGACAGTATTTGTCACCACCACCTAGTCAGAAAGCATTGGAAAATACACCATTACTGATGTGCTCTAGAGTGACTGCTCAGAAAAGTCTATCTAACATTTAACACCCTCAGCTCAAGCTCTAAACTATAAAACTTTGCTCTAAGTTTGCTGCTGTTGTTGGGTGGGACTAGAGCCTGAACCAAGGGCCTCACATATGCTGGATGAGTGCTTGTTTTGATTTTCTGAAGCAGGGTCTTGACATGTAACCTAGATGTAATCCATCCAAGTGCTAGAATTATAGGTACACGACACCTGGACAGAGGTTAGTTTTTACAAACTAAAGTACATGAAGATGAGCTTGCATGGCTGGAACTTAGGTCAAGTCTAGACAGAGAAATAGAGCAATCACATCCCCATTCGAAACTTTCCCTTTATCAGTGAAGAGTTCAAGCATCAAATGTTTCTGTTGGGTCAATTTGAAAATCTCAAACAATTTTTATACAGATCCTAGTTCTTAATGGCTTTTAGCAAACAAAAAGTACTGTTAAATAGGTAGGTACCCTTGCCAGAATCACACAACCTACTACACTGTCATTTTATTATTCCCAGAAACTACTGCAGCAAATCCAGACTTAAGCTGAATGTTCTAAGCCTTTAGAGCAGACAGACCTCATCAATGGAGGACTCTTCAATCAGGCGGGGGGCTTCAGCAGACAGGATGCCATGTGTGGCCATGACATAGATCTTGTAAGCACCTCTCTCTTTCAGGATCTCTGCAGCAGCAACAAAACTCTCCACGTCATCAATAATGTCATCCTGCAAGGAAAGGCAGTGTTGGGACCACCCTACCCCAGCCGAGAGACTCACAACTCTGCTCTCTTCTGCATCTGCTTCAGAGGGTTTCTGTGACAAATCAGAGCACATGCCTGAGCCAAAGTCTGAGCACCCAGGGACGGCAGGAGCACCTCTGCAGAGCAAGTGTCGGCGGGAGAACAGCAAGGCCCTCTGGTCAGAAGACACGCACTCACACTGTCACGAGGACTGTCGGGTGGTGTTCCTCCTTAAAACTCCTGACTCAGTCCGCACAGCTAATGTCCCCTCACCTTTTCCTAATAGAAGGTGACGTGGGAAGACAGAAATAAAAGGAGCTGCTGGGACTGGAGGGATGGCTCAGCAGTTAAGAGCACTGGCTGCTCTTACTGAAGACCCAGGTTTGATTTCCAGCACCCACATGGCAACTAACAACCATCTGTAACTCCAGTTCCAGGGATCCAACACCTTGTTCTAGATTCTTCAGGCATCACATGACACAAGTAACATTTATATGTGCAGGCAAGACACTCATAAAATAAAAATAAAATAAAAGACCATACCACTATGATTGCAATGCGTCCTCCGACATCTCCAACCACAGTTATTGGAGGCTTCTCTTTGGCCATCATCACTAGCAAAACAAATCACAAAATTCTTCTGTCAGGTGACTACATAATGTAATCACAACTTCCTGCCCTGGCCGTGGTGCAAGTCACAGCACTAACTACAACAACCTAACACATAGATCTCTCCCACGACTGGACTCACTCAAGAGTTGGAGTGGCTGAGGCAGCACTGTCTGCAGAAACAGGAGGCAAGGTGTAAAAGCAATTTTAAATGTTCTAGTATAGGCTACAGTGAGAAGTAAAAACCAAAGGTAAGACTGGTAGACTTTATTTTACCTGGTATACTTAAAACTGTTATTTCAATCTATAATCAGTATAAAAATGTATTAGAGGGGGCAGGAGAGATAGCTTAGTGGTTAAGAGCACTGGCTATTGTTGCAGAAGACCTGGGTTCAAATACCAATACCCACAGGTGGATAACAAGCATCTCTAATTCCAGTTCCAGGGGATCCAAAGATCTGTTCTATCCTCTGCAGGCACTGTATGAGACAGGTGCACTTACATACATGTAAGCATAACACTCATACACATAAAATAAAAATAAATGAGGTGGGCGTGGTGGCCTAGACCTTTAGTCCAGCACTTGGGAAGCAGAGGCAGGCAGATCTCCATGAGTTCAAGGTCAGCCTGGTCTACACAGTGAGTTCCAGACCAGCTGGGGCTACAGGGTGACACCCTGACTCAAAAAGACCAACCCCTCCCCCCCAAAGAGAGCTACCACGGTGCACAGCACAGTCGAGAGACGACAACAGCAGAGTATGAAGGGGCCCATGACCAGGGAAGCCACTCTAAGGGTGCCTTGGTCGGGCTGAGGAGAAACGGAGGTGGACCACCCAAGAGGCAGTGAGCTTTACTTGTCATCAGGTATCCGCTACACACATTTTCCTGGACATCAGGAACCTAGGCACGTAGCTACAAGATCACCAGCTTTTCCTCATTCAGTTTAAAGCAGGGGTTTCTCTGTTCATTTCAAAACCTGCCCCGGGAAGAAGGCTACCAGATGATAGGGCAGAAGGGAAGTATGGACCCCAGTGGAGCTGGAGTGGAACTCAGAGGCAGAGTGCCTGCCTAGCATGCTACCCGGCCCATTCCAAGCCTAATGAACCAACTGTGTTGTACACTATATCGATAAATCACCGTGTATGGTTGGAACTCACTGAAAAGTGAGAGTGAGTTCAGTATTTCAAACCCAAGCACGTCTGTACCCAAGTCTCCTCCAGGGTCTGGGATAGGCTGACCTCCCCTAACTCAGGGGGTAGAAACTGTCCTTGCTAACAACTAGACGAGAAACCATTCCAGACATTCCTAATTTAGTCCCATGATAGAAAAGTGCCTGCAGTGAGAAGGAGAGAGCCCAGCCTCGGAAGGAGACTCAACTGGAGCCCCAGCTGTCTCAGTTTCTCCAGTCAGTTTCTGTAGGATGTTATGAAGACCTAATTTGTCGTTGCCCCATCTGTTGTTATTTTCCTTTTACTTGCAAGCCTCACCGGAGGGGACACTCTGTTCTTCCCAGGACTCTCTACTGGGAATGCTAGCTGACTGCCTTAAAGGGGCTTCCCCAGTCTATTTCCACTGGATGTTTTGTTATCTATTATTTGCTATTTATTCTTTTACTTTGGCTTGCTGTATACTTAATAAAGTCACTCATTCAAAACCAAAAATATAGCTACTTAGATCACCAACCAACCAGAGCTGGTGACATAGCTCAGCTGGTAGAACACTTGCCTAGCATGCATAAAATCCTTTGATTTCCCAGCACCACATAAACTGGGCCTGATGGTACAAACACTTATAATCCCAGTACTCAAAAGGCCCAGGCAGGAGTATTGGAAGTTCAAGGTCACCCTCAACTACATAACAAGTTTGAACTAACTTAGGCTACATGAGATCCTGTCTCAAAAAACAACAAAATCCAGAAGAAAGGCTAAGTATTCTACTCTTGAAGTCTTTTATTCTGGAGTATTTACTGACTAGCAGTAGAAGGACAATGACACAATGCTGGGTCACTACGCAGCTCAGTAATCAGTCTAGCTGGCACCCACCTACAGGCGCTGTTATTGTTAAGCAGCCATGATCTTTCTTGCATAATAGCAAGTTGGCTAAGCTGAAATTCCAGACCACTTTACTGGCAAATTTTAATTTCCCATCCCAGAAACAGTTTCTTGAATTTGGGAAGTTAAGAAGGCTCTGCACACAAATGTTAGCTATCCTGGCAGGGAGCTACATGAATAAAATCCCACCACTGAAGACACTGAGGCAGGAGAATTGTTTGGGGTCAGCCTGAGCTACACAGGAAGACCCTGTCTCAACAGGAACTCATCAGATCTAGTTTGATGCAAAAAATGTCAGTTTTCGTGTTTTCTTTTGGTTATCAGTCTCTCCTGTAGCCTAGGCTGTCCTAAACCTCATGGCAATTCCCCTGTGCCAGTATCCCGAGTGCCGGGATTACAGGAGTGCATGCCACACCTGGCTGTGTCTGCTTTCCTACAACCCTATTCATCTCAAATAACAGCGCTGAGAAGCAGCCTGATGGAGGCACACGTCCTTTCCATAGCTTCATTTCTTGAACATATCTGGCCCTAGGGTTCAGATAAACTGAATACATAATTTGTTGCCTCCTAAAAAATGAGGAATCTTAATTATTACAGGGCAGAGGAAAGCAAGTACCTCACAGGCTAAAAAACACTGGCGATTTATAAGAGCTCCCCACCACCCCAAATCCTCTCAGAATCTTCAGAGAAGTCTGTCCATACTGAAGGTAAAGGATGCTAGAGTACGCACATCAGTCATAATACAGTCTGTGTTAGGAACAACCTAAGTTGTGTAATATTACTTGTTGCCAGAAACTGCTGTCAAAATGGCATCAAATTCTTTAATTCATCAAATGCCTTCCAATGAATGTCCTGTTAAGAAGCAGGAACTGTCACCTTTAAAATGAGCATTTTCAGTGCTGGATGTGACGGTACACGCCTTCACAATCCTGTACATAAGTCACAAAGGTGACAAGAAGATTCTCATGACCAAAATGCACTCCTCACAGTGCCCTTCCAAGCTGGGCCATTTTAAATTTCTTCTTGTTTTAGGCAGATACCTGAAATGGAGCTCTGTGATATTCTGCTACTTGGTCATGTTTTATTGCTCTGTAATATCTTGAAGCTTTGTGATGCTTTTAACTAACCAGGTCCTACTGCTGATAAAGCTGTAAAACTATGACAATGGAAAGTTCACCAAATGGGGACCAGAGAGATGGCTCAGCGGTTAAGAGCACTGGCTGCTCTTGTGAAGGACTCCCATTCAGTTTCTAGTTCGCACAGGGCAACTAACCACTATCTATAACTCCAGTTCCAGGGTATCTGATCTGATACCCTCTTCTGACCTCTGTGGGCATTTCAACACAGGGTGCACTTAAACACATGCAGGAAATACACTCATAATATTAAAAAAAATATATATATATGGCTGGAGAGATGGCTCGGAGGTTAAGAGCACTAGCTGCTCTTACAGAGGACCCTGGCTTGAATCTCAGCACCCTCCCTGTGGCTAACAACTGTCTGTAACTCCAGTTTCAGGGGATCAGACACTCTCTTCTGACCTTCAAGGGCATTGTATGACACAGGTACACCTACCTACATGCAGCCAATACATTTACACACATTTTTTAATAAATTAAATATATATATTTAATAAAATAAATATATATAAAGTTCATCAAATGGTTTAATGAAGCACCTGGTTCAATTAGTCCAGAAAAAGTAGAGCTCAAACATAATAGATATCTAAACTTCTGCCAGTGATATCTGTTTTTTGTAAACTGCAATGACCATGTGATTAATTCCTAGCCCAATTAGCCTGGCCTAGATATAGATGAAAAAGGTGCAGATGTCCTGACCCACACCAGGGATATCTACTTGGTAAACTTAGGAAGGAATTTTTCCTAAGATAACATAGACCATTATGAAAAGAGACACAGGTCCTAGGTGGTAATCACAGGATGTAAAAAGTGCTACATAATGTGATTTATATGTTGCCCTGAGCCTAGAAAATCTTAAAGCCTTGGTTGCTAGTTCTGGGACCACTTGCATGTGAAATAAACGAGTTTTCCAGCTCTCTCCGGGGTGAATCTCTTAATTATTTGAAGAATTTTTATGTAACAGAGGTAGGAGGATCAGGAGTTCAAGATCACCTTCAGCTACATAGCCAGTTTGAGGGCCTGGCTATGTGAGGTCTTGTGTCAAACATCAAGAATTAGAATTAAAATAAAAAAAGCATCTTCCTGAAAACACTGCATTTACAAAAGGATCAAGCATGTGTTCAAAGCACGAGGATGTGTACACGTGCATACACACCTCACCTTTACTCTTTCTTGAGGTTGGTCAGACAAAACTTGCTCTGCTAGCACAGCAAAGGAGGGCAGCAAAGAGGAATTATTTCTTCCTTGCCCATTTAGATCTTAGGTTGTTTCTAGGTCAAAATAATGTAACAGCAGATGGACACTAAAAACAAAATGAGGAAGTGAGCTCTGCACAAGACTGGAGATGACTGGATTCAAGGCTCACATGCGGGTATATGCACACACCCCTGGGTACAAATGCAGAAATGCACATAGATACAAACACACAGCATAGCTGCGCTGACTCCAGGCTCACAAGCATGCACGCACATGCACACATACACACACATGCACACATACACAGTCGAGCTGACTTCAGGCGCACACACACACACACACAGACATGTAAGTCCACATGCGCTGCTGCTAGGAGATGTGCAAGAGAAGAGAATATCCCTCTCCTCCCTAGTTCACACAGTGCTGAAGGAGACCAGAAGATAGCACTGGATCCCCTGGAACCGGAGTTACAGATGGCTGTGAGCTGCCATGTGCATGCTGGGAACTGAACCTGGGTCCTCTGCAAGAGCAGCTAGTGCTCTTAACTGCTGAGCCAGCTCTCCAGTCCCCAAGGATGTGTTGTGAGGTTCTCTTGGCTAAGTCTGTGAAAGCTGAGGATTAGAGAGAAGAGGCCTGTGTCAACTGTAGCAGTGGTGACACAGACAGGCCCTGGGGCCTTGAAGAAACACCCTCTTCCCAAACATTCCCAGGGACGTTGGGAAGACAACATGCTATCACCAGCAGACCTAACAAAGCACTATTCTTAGGACAAAGAACCTCACCCTGTGACATACTGCGGCAACACAGCAATTTCTATCAAAATAACCTGACAAGTCATTTTGGTTCTTGGTACTTTTTCTCAAGTCAAAGTCCAAGCTGGCACTTTTCTGACTGCATAGTAATGGAGCAAGTATACAATGGAGCCAAACTCTGTCTTCTAAGTATCATTCTCCACGAAAGTCAGAGTCCCCTGAAAAAGGGCAAATTCCAGGGTTAAGGAAACCAAGACCATAAAGTGTCTAGTTAGACCAGAAAGAAGCATCTAAAGAATGTTGGAATGTGTCAAAAGTATACACAGGAAGGAGTTTGAAAGAGTTTTCCTTGATCACATCAATCTAAACATTAAATACCAGCACTGGATTATAGCCTACTGAATACAAGAGAAATCTATAAACCCATACAAATCTATATAAACCAATGGATAAGAAAACCTTGCTGGCCAAATTATTTGACTAGAATGTCAAATAATATCAAAGAAATGACAGAATTAGAAAATGGCCATTGGAAGTTGGCCATCTGCTGGGCATGGGAGTGTATACCTTTATTCCTGGCACTCAGAGGCAGGACGATCTCTGAGTTCCAGGCCAGCTGGGAATACAGGAAGACCCTATCTCAAAAAAAAAAGTTGGGCATAGCAATGTGAACTTGTAATCTGAGCTACTTGGGAGTCTGAGGCAGGAGGATCACTTCAGCTCATAAAGTTTCACAAAAGGTGGGCAATACATTAAGAAACCATTGTTAAGCTGGTGTGGTGGCACACGACTTTAATCCCAGCACTTGGGAGGCAAAAGCAGGTGGATCTCTGTAAGCATGGTCTACACAGTCAGTTCCAAGTCAGCTGGGGCTACAGGGAGACCCTGCCTCAAACTCCCAGTCCTGAACAAAGAAAAAAAAAAACAACAACAACAAAAAAAATCTCCAAACAACAACCACAAAGAAAGTATCTTTTAAAACAGTATCTTTTAAACAGTGTGTGCCTGCTGCTTAATCACGAAGAGTCTAGATTCCAGCTACCATGCCAGGAAGATCACAGACATCTGTAAGCCCAGCTCCACAGGACCCAATGCCTTCTTCTGGCCTTTGTGGGCACATGTACACACTATATACCCAAACACTCACCCTCCATACACACAATACATCTTTGAGGGGAACCAAAAAAGGGCCAGGCAAGTACGAACATGCCAGTAATCCTGGCACTAGTCAGGGAGGTTAAAGCAGGAAGTTTTCAAGTCCAGCCTGGGCTACATAAGACTCTAGTCTCGGGGCTGGAGGATTGGCTCAGCAGTTAAGAGTACTAGCTATTCTTACAGAAGACCCAGGTTTGAATCCCAGCACCCACATGGCAGTGAACAACATCTGTAACTCCAGTTCCTGGGGATCCAATGCCCTCCTCTGTCCTCTGTGGGCACCGCATGCCAGGGGTGCACTTAACACATGCAGGCAGTACACTCATGCACATAAAATAAGTAAGAAATTTTAAAAAGACTCTAGGCTCAAAAATAACAGATGGAGATAAAGATGGGGAAAAGACTACTTGTGATTAATCATAACCAGTAATAACAGTCAGGTGAGAATCATCAAAAGATGCTACATCTGATGAGAGATAGAATATTTAGTTTATGAAACTACTAATTAAAAAGAGGAAAAAAGTAACCTTTCTCATAGAAAGCTTGCTAGATACAACCAAAATCAGCCTCTCTAGCAACGGGACAGACCACGTGTTTCCTGTGGTATTCCTGCCAAAGACACATAATGAATCTAAGCTCAAGGATACAAACAAGTCCCAATTACAGGATAGTCTACAAAAGAACTGGCCTGTACTGCTCTACAGTATCAAGGTCATCGGAGAGAAAGAACAGAGGAGCCACTCTGGATTAAACCAGACCACCAGGCTCTGAGCCAAACAATCATTTCTCTTCTTTGTTCAACAGGACACTGGAGGATTAGAGAACAGTGTTGTAATGTCAGTTTCCTGAGCATGAGCATTACACTGTGGTTATGTAAGGCTTTTTATTGAGAAAATCTACACTCAAGTATCTAGGGGTAAAGAGGCCTTAGACGTGCAACTCCCTGACAAATGGTAGGAAACACTAGGACATGAGTGCTAAACCAGACTGAGTGAAGGTGGCGTGTGCCTCTGTGCTCTTCCCTCCAGCCAAGCCACAAAGAAACGAAAGTAAATTAGGAAATCCCAAGAAAACAAACAAGAACAGTACTCGTTCCTTTTCTGAAACACACATGGGTGGAAATGCAAAGTGAGCAGTGAGAGGATCCGAGTGCTCACTGAACTGCAGATGGCCCTGGAATCAACTCGGGGCCACTACTGCAGGACTTCTTCTCCCTAATCATCCCTGAATGCTTCTGAGGCATGGCAACCAGGAAGACTTCTAAAAGAAAATCATCTCTTTCTTCTAAAAACTGCAAACCCGCCTGCCAGTGCCCAATGCTTGTTAGTGCCATGCAGCATGCAATCACTTCAACACCACTGGACGAAGAACAGCAAGTGAGCCGGCATTAGGTCACAGAGCTATCATACTAAAACAGCTAAGATGCCCATGGCCTGGGACTAGAGGCATGGCTCAGCGGGTAGGAGCACTAGTTGCTCTTGCAGAGGACCTGGGTTCAGTTCCCAGCACCCACGGGGCAGCTAACAACTATAACTCCAGTTCCAGGGAATCCAACACCTTCTTCTGATTCTGAGGGCACTGCATGACACTAGTGCACTTAAACACACGCAGACAACAGACTCAGACACATAAATAAAGAAAAAGAAGAAGAAGAAAAAAGACACCCATGGCCAAAGTCTCGTGTCTGATCAGTGGCTGCTCACATGTAACTTACCAAGGTTTGGGACTCTACACCATTACACACACAGTTGTTTACCGAAGCTAAAGATCATTTAACACTGGCCCAGCATGGTAACACACACCTTTAATCCTAGCACTTGCAAAACGGAGCCAGGTGGATCTCTGTGAATTCCAGGCAAGCCAGGGCTGTATGTGGAGTGAGATCCTATCCCAAAAAATTAACGCTTGGGCTGGGTCTGGTGGCACACACTTTTAGTCCCAGCACTCAAGAAGCAGACACAGGCAGATCTCTGTTGAGACCGAGGCCAGCCTGGTCTCCATAAGGAATTCCAGGCCAACTGGGACTACACGAGGACCATGTCTCAAAAAGACCAAAACAAACAACAAAACACTTGAAAGCTATGTACTACCTGGATTACTGCAGCTGTCTCACACTATACAAATGTGTGTTAAAACATGCATTCTCTTTTTGTAAAAAGGAAATCAAGGCAATCATTTAAAAATAGCAAGATAACTCATAAAAAAGCACAAGGAAGCATACGTATCTCACACAGCTGTTAATTCTTTGCCATTCACACTAGTAAAAGTTTCTTCAGTTTACAGGAGCTAATCTTACAGGGCAACTCCAGGCCTGGGTGCACCGTGGCATTCTTGACCATCGGGGGAGAATGACGACCATCATCCATGTCCAGCTCTGTGCACTGTGCTTCTCCGTGGATTACAGCCAGCCCCAGACGCAGTCTCTCAGCATAGGACTGAGCCCTGGGAAGAAGACAATGACGGCAATGGTGACTTCACGGCACAACTCCCAGCCTCACTGACCACTCTATCGACCACATGACAAAACTGCTGCTCACTCTCTCAGGGATACTTAAGAAATATTGTTATAAACTAGCCCAGACTATAAATGCCTTAGGGCTAATACCAGAGTCTAAATCACTTTGGTTCTATCCTTTCTCTACATTCTTTCCTTTTTATTTTTCTCCCTAAATTTCCATAATTTTGTTCAAAAAGATGCCTCAAACACCAATGCTGGGCAGGCTGTGGTGGCATAGGCCTTTAACACTTAAAGGTAGAGGCAACCTGGTCTACAGAGCAAGTTCCAGGTCAGCTGAGGCTCACTTGGTAGAGACAGCGCTCCTGTACCTTACATGAGGTACTGGGTTGATTCTTAGCACTGCATAAACTGGGTGGCTGCACACAGCTGTAATTCCAGCATTTGAGAGGCAGAGACAGGAGGGTCAAAGTTCAAGGTCATCCTTAGCTACATAGGGAATTTGAGGCCAGCCTTATACACAAGACCCTGTCTTAAAAACAAACAAACATTAAAAAAAAAAAAAATTGCTTAAGAAATGTTTATCACTTCGCTGTTTTCATGAGAACTTGAAGAATTCCATTTCTTCCAGAGAAAAACTGAGTAACTGATCTAGGCCCCTACAAGGTCAGAGGCCAGAGATAAAGCTGGTGATCCGACTTGACAATGATGCCCAGGGAAACTGGAGCCCAAAGGCTTTTAAAGGCCATGTCCTAAGAGCTCTGGATTCCCGAGCTAATTCTGCCTTCGAGAGCATCCAAAAGGGGTTTTAGAAATGTGGGCGTGTTTACCTTTTCGCAGCATCAGGAGACTTAGCTACAATGACTGCATTTCTGTAATTTGGAATCTAGATTTGGAGGAAAAATAAAAACAATGCTGGAGCGTCATTAGAAACATTAAACCTGGATACTAGTATCTATCATACTTTTTAATAATCCAGACCAGTAATCAAACATGCTAGCTTTCACTCACACACTGACATTTTTCATTACCAATTAACGTCAATGCAAAAGCACCGCTATATGGAAGAAGGTAAAATTTACAATTTTCAAAACCTTCATTCTGGACAACACAAGCAATCTGATCCTTAGAAGAAATGCACGTCTTCGTCTTTTGAAAACACGGCCCTCCATGACTAAATGCTGAGCCTATCTGGCTGCGGCAGGCACTAAAGCCTGAAAGGAAAGCTCCTGTGATGTGCCTTTCAATACTGAGATCTGATACCAGGGAAAATCTAAATAGGATCTTTGAGGACAATGGGATGTCTGCTGGTGGCTCCTCACTTCTTCCTGGATATACTGAAGCAGGAAAGGTGAGGCTCTAAGGTTGTCCACGGGAAAGCTGAAAAAGCCTTGAATTTCCTTTTGGTGAAGATCCATAGTGATAATGTGAGTTAAACCTGAAATTTTAAAACAAAAAATTACAAAGTTCTCCCCTACAAGTTAATAGCCACAGTGGACACAAACTAGATGCTCAACGCCTGCTTCCTGCCAGAAGACTGAGGCAGGGATACTGTGAACAGGTGATACAGCCTCTACTGGTAACCTTAATAAAGCATAATGGAGAAAACAGTGTCTAGCCTAATACCAAGGAGCTCACGACCTTCGACAAGACAAAGAACCAGTGCTGAAAAGGGCATGTTTTCTGTGCTGTTGTTATTAGCTTGGTCCCCCAAGTGACCAAAAAAACAAAAACAAAAAAACGGCAGAAGAAAAAATATATGACTATGGGATAAATATGCAGCGATATGAGGTATAAAAATATCTATTTATAAAATAGAAAACGAAATGTTAAAGGACTCTGGCTATAGTAAAAGGAAAGAGGAAACAAAAGCAAAGTGATATAAAAGAAAAACTCACGGAACACGGGTACAAGATGCTGATGTTGAGAATAACCTCTGTATGTGGTGAAAGAATGGCTTTAGAAGCATTCTGACAGAAAAGCAGGGCAGACACAGTCTCCTGATCAGCAGGGCTGAACAGAAAAGGGGACATTCAGACACTGCAGATGGTCAAAGGTCACTGCAAATCTCCCTTGGCAAAGAACCGATTCTCTCAAACACCAGACAAGCAAACCCTCGGTAACTGTGAGATGTCATTACATTTGATTTACAAGCCAGAAAGAAAGCCATTGCTACAACAGAGAATAAAGCAGCAAGCGAACCGGGTACAGAGAGGCCATCAGCGACTGGGAGGGGATGGGCACCAAGCAGAAAGGCCATCAGCAACCGGGAGGGGATGCGCACCAAATTACCAAAGCACGAAAGGAAAATTTGTTCAATGCTCTGAGTATCAAGAATATAGCTGAACTAGTCATGGTCGCATACGCCTTTAATCCCAGAGCAGAGGCAGGAGGATCTCTGTGAGACTGGGGCCAGCCTGGGATGGTTTACAAAGCTAGTCCCAGGCCAGTTGAGGCTACATCAGTGAGACCCCACCCCCAAAACAAAACCAAAGCAAAGCAAAAAAAAAAAAGCAGTCGATTTGGGCAAATTCATGGAACTAGACCTGAAGCTTCAGAGATCACCCAGAAGGACAAGCCTTCCAGCTAAAACATGGATGAACCGATGAAATGACCAAATGACACAACAGTAGAAACAGATCAGAGAGAACACTGACAGAAGCAAAGTCACTCAAAGACATAGGAAAAACTAAGAATTTAGTGTGTCAGCTCACATATCCCTAACCAAACCATGGAAAAAGAAAAAGACCATGTCAGCATCGAGTAACATGCAGAGAAACAGACACCTGAGGTGGGACCTAGCCTGCAGCGGGAAGGGGAGGGGCCGCACTCTGCACTGGAGCCCAGGGTCTCTGTTGACACTCACCTGCTTTTGCCAACATGGATGCCAGGAGCTTGCACACGATGGAGCCCCTTTTCCTCATCTTGCTTTGCTTGCTATAGGGGAAGTAGGGGATGACTCCAATGATGTTTCTGGCACAGGCAGTCTTCAGTGCATAAGCCATAATCAGTAACTCCATCACGGCTGTGTTCACATCTCTGAAACAGTGACAATTTGTATTTTGAGGTACAGTCTACATATTCATCCCCAGCAAAGATACCAGCTTCAGCAGTTTAGCAGTGTCCAAGGCATTTCACCATCACACTAACTTATGATGGGGCCTCATGGACAGTCACAGAGGAAGAGGAGCAACTGTCCTTTCTGTGGAGTCAGCTCTGGCTTTCATCTGTGGTGATTCAAACCCACAGCAGTGACCCCCTCTCACCTTTGCCTGTCAGTGATCTCCATTAAATACTTGACACCTGCTGGCTGGAGAGATGACTTAGTGGTTAAGAGCACTGGCTGCTCTTGCAGAAGATTCAGGTTTGGTTCCCAGCACCCACATAGCGACTGACAATCATCCATAACACCAGTTCCAGGGGACTTCAACACCTTCTTCTGACCTCCTTGGGCAGTGCATGACATGAATACTCTTACATACATGCAAGCAACATATTTGCTCATTCACATAAAATAAAAAATATTTTTAAAAAAGTTATTTATAGCTGGGCATGGGTGGTACATGCCCTTAGTCCCAGCAGGCATGAGGCAGAGGTAGGCGGATCTCTGTGAGATGGAGTGCCAGGCCAGCAGGGGATACACGGAGACCCTGTCTCAAAAAGACAAAAGAAAATGTTATTTATTTTATTTTTTTATCTTTCTGAGCCAGGGTCTCTGATAGCCCCAGCTGGCCTGCAACTTGCTATACAGACCAGGCTGGCCTCAATCTCATCAGAAATCTGCCTACTTTTGCCTCCAAAGTGCTGGGATTAAAAGTGTGTGCCACCACAGCCATGTCACAGAACATTTGCAGAGGTCAGAGGACAACTTAGAGGAGACCGTTCTCTTCTTCCACTATGTGGGACCCAGGGATGGAATGCAGGTTGTGAGGCTGGGCCATGCCTTCACCCACTGAATCATTTTATCATCCCCTTAAATGGTATTTAGTAATGAACATGTTAGAATCTACATATAAACATGAAAAAGATCCCCCAAAGTACTCTGTAAGTTCCACATTTATTTTACTGAGCTGCAACACTCGGCAGAGTTGGATTTTCCTTAAGTGGCACTGCCCAGTCCAATAGTCAGCATGACCACTTCATCTAGAGCGACCTCCTTGCATTTCCTAAAATTAAACCTATCCTTCGCACGCAAAAACTTACTATTAGTTAAAAAAAAAAAAAAGCTGCAAGTTCTCAAAGCTGTTTCAAAAACTCCAAACCAAACCTCTTCTGAGCAACAGTATTACCAAAAAAAGAAAAAAGCATATATATACATGATCTCAGGAGGTCCGCAGGCCGCTAAGCTCATTCAGATGCCTAAACTTTGGTCTGTTTGTCTAAAATCAGCTGTGTTACTTTACATTAACATCCCCTGAGAGATCTCCTAGACAATTCTTCCACAACACATATCCTGTTGCTATCATAAAGCCAGTCAGGGTAGTGAAGAGACTCTGCCACCTGGCCCTGTCTTTGCACTTGGACTTCTGTTTTGGGCAGAGGATTAGTGACAAAGCTAGACCACCCAGGGCTGACAGACAGGTTCTGTTCTCCACATTCAATAAAAAACCAAAGAAGGGGTTAGAAAGATGGCTCAGCAGTTAAGAACACTGGCTGTTCTTGAAGCAGACTCAGGTTTGATTCCCAGCACCCACATGACAGCCAACACCCACCAGTAACTCCAGTTCCAGGGGATCTGATGCTCTCTTCTGACCTACAAGAGCACTGCATGACAAGACACACTTACATGCAGGCAATACACTTACACACATAAAATAAAAATAAGAAATTAAAAAAAAAAAAAAAAGAGTCACAGAGACAGGCAGTCTAAATCTCTCCAGGAACACTGTACAGGTTCACTGAGGCGGGGTCTCTCTTTGGCCTGGAGTCTACTGATTAGGCTAGAGTGGCTGGCCAGCAAGCCTCAAGGACCCATCATGCCTTCTACAAGCACTTTACCAACGAGGCCAAACCCTCAGCTTCTGCACACTAGATTTTGTTGTACTTGTGTATATATTACTTATCCCATGACACTGTGGTCCTTACTTTCCTTGGGATCCAGCCTTCTCAATGCCCTCAACGGAGCTAAGAACAGCGGTCATAGAGGATACATACAAAGCACCCTGTGCTGGGCTATGCGGGATGGTTTCAAACAGCCAAAAAACTAAAACAACCAAAAAAAGAAAGTGTTCAGCACCCTGAGAGCACCCATGGCCACTCTTAGAACTTTAAGAATCCACACTGTAGATGGAGATAGGGCTGGAGAGGTGGCTCAGTGGTTAAGAGCACTGGTTGCTGTTGAAGAGGACCTGAGTTCAATTCCCAACACTCATGTGGCAGCTAACAACCACCTGTTCACTCCCGGTTCCAGGGGATCTGATGGCCTCTTTGGGCCTCCAGGGGTATGGCATCCATGTGGAGGCAAAACACTCATACACATATGGCACAAATTTATCATTAAAAACAAAAATAAAACACAAAACCAAACCAAATTAGTCCTGAACTGTTACTCAGATGAAAAGCCAACGAATGGTATGATTACAGTTTCTCAGAGGAAAATGGACACCTAGTGCAGTGCTGACTCCCACCTGGGTATTGTCTGTATGATGAAAATGTCCTGGCCACGAACAGACTCTTTGATTTCAACTCTTGTTTCTGGGGGAAAGAAAAAAAGGAATAAAAGTTCTCAGGCTTTAAGAAAAGCATTGTATGACAATAAACAGCCTTCAGAATAAAGAGGATTCTAAACCATTTCACTTGGTACAACCAAGTAAATTCTTAACTAACTTCAAAATGATAAATATATATATTAAGAGATGAAGTTGGGGGTAACGTAAGCTAAAAATAGAAGAAAAAAACAAAGAACAGGTCAACATAATCTCAGGATCCAAAAAGTCCAAAAACCACGACCAAAATGAAGATACAAACAAGATACTTGAGAAAGTTAAGAAGAAATAAATAAATAATAAAGATGCCACTGACGTCCTTACTGTTCTTACTACTCCCTCAGCAAACACTGAGGCCTGCCCTGCAACAGACCCTGTGCTGAGGACCTGCAACAAAAAATGAAGATGGTTTTCAGAGCAAACCGATGCACCAGAGACAAGTCAGTCATGATAAATGATGGGACCAGAACAGGCTCACAGCAAACTGGCACTGTGGGGAAGAGGCGGGGGAATATGGGAAGATGTGGGCGGAGTGTGCTAGGCAGAGCTGTGGTCACTCGGACCGCCCGGGAAGCAGAGTGATTAAGAGCAAAGAGGTAGACAGGTGATCAATAAGGGGAGAACTCTGGGCTTTCTAAGTGGGACAAGAAATGAAAGCCAGGCTGGAGAGACGGCTCAGTGGTTAAGAGCACTGACTGTTCTTGCAGAGGTTCCATTCCCAGCACCCACACAGCATCCGTAATTCCAGTCCCAGGGGATCTGACACCTTCTTCTGACCTCCTCGGGCACTGGACAGGGGTGCACTTACACACATACAGGCAATACACTAATATACATAAAAATAATTTTTTCAAAAAAGAAAAGCCACTAGAGAATTTGAAGTTGGAAACAGTGATGAGTGTTTTATGGAGCTGGAGTTACAGGTGGATAAGCCACACCAACATGGGTGCTGAGAACCAATCTCCAGTCCTCTACAAGAGCAGTAAGTGATCTTAGCCATTGAGCCATCTCTTGAACCTCTGACTGACATTTTAAAAAACAGCTGCTGGCTACTACCAGATAAAAACTGTGGTAGGACAAGAGTGGCAACATGGAGGCCCCGGGAAGAACACCAGGAAATTAAGACACACTGCAGGGTTAAGAGCCCAAGATGTGCTGATGGATGTGACTGAAGACCAAAATGTGAGTGAGCAGAACCAGGTCCAAAGAACCCATGACTGCTAACAAGTGGATTCCCACCTATGGGGTAGCAGAGACAAAGCATCTGAATCTAAAAATCCAAAATCCTCCCATACATGAAACCTTTTCAGTGCTGATGGCACTCAGGAAGTTTTAGATTTTGATCAGTGGCTTACAGAACTGATGCCACGCAGCTCTGTTAAGTTGGCTCTCAGAAAAGTGTAACTTTTCTTTTTTCTTCTTGTCTACCTCTGTTGGATGCTAGTCAAAGCCTAATCGTGCTCTCTCTGGCACTTTGGACTGTCTTAAAAATAAATAAATCTCTAAAAAAAAAAAGCGGGGGGGGGGTGTGTGTGGCTCAGCCATTAAGAACACTGGCTGTTCTTGAAGAGGCCCCAGGTTCAATTCCCAGCAGCCACTCAGGGGCTAACAACTGTCTGTAACTCCAGTTCCAGGGGATCTGATGCCCTCTTCTGATCTCTGAGGGTACTGCACAACACAGATACATCTACCTACCTGCAGACAATACACTCTATACACATAAAATTAAAATAATAAATATTTTTTAAATATCTTGGAGCTTAAAAAAGCTTTGGGTTCTGAAGCACTTCAGGTTTGGGATATACAAGGAATTCTATGTAAATCTCTACATCTGGAAAGCATCTTCTCCCAAGCATCCAGACACTCAGCCTGTGGCAAACATCAGAAGTAATGACTCAGGATCCGGCCCTCCCATGAGGGGGAAGGACTGGTAGACATGAGTAGAATGGGCTAGACAGGAAGATCTGTGGGAAGCTTCAGTCCCAGAGAGAACCAGACCCAGAGCAATGACAGAAGCCTAAACTGAGACCTCACTGATAGACTAGATGGCCAAGGAGAAGCAGGGATCCACCTGTCTCTGCCCTTCCAGTGCTGGGGTTACAGAAGCACATCGCCACACCCAGCTTTCCAACATGGTGCTGAGGATGTAAACTCAGGTAGCCATACTTGTCCAGCAATTACTCTGAGCTATCTCCTCATCAACCAAAGAGGTCTTTTTAATAAGTCATCACATCTAGACCAGACTACTCTGTCGTTTGATGACCTGCAAGGTTAAGTGTGAGAACTATTCACTAAACAGAACCCAATTAAAAAAGATTCTAAGGGCTGAAGCTGGCTCAGCAGTTAAGAGCACTGGCTGCTCTTGCAGAGGACCTAGATTAGGCTCCCAGTTCCCACATGGTGCTATAGTAACCAGCCCTAGCCCCAGTTCCAGGGGAATCTGACACCCTCATCTGGCCTCTGTGGGCACTGCATGCACATGATGCACTTTTAAGAGCAACAATCATTTCTATTTAAAAAAAAAAAAAAAAAAAAATCAAGAGAGTCTATGCACCTCCTCTTCACTCATGATGAAACCGCAGGACGTCTGCACCAATGCAAAGAGGGAGAAGGGACGGCTACCGAGAGAAAGTGGTAGAC
Organism: Eospalax fontanierii; assembly: GCA_035773235.1. Classification (NCBI taxonomy): domain Eukaryota; kingdom Metazoa; phylum Chordata; class Mammalia; order Rodentia; family Spalacidae; genus Eospalax; species Eospalax fontanierii. The sequence continues at coordinate 84,781,000 of CM069531.1, read as the reverse complement.
TCTGAAGCAAGCACAGAGCACGGGTGCAGACGTCTGCCGGGGGTGGTGCTGTGTACTTTTAATCCTAGCACCAGGAGGCAGGGGCAGGTGGTCTACATAGCCAGTGTAGAGCCACAGGGAGACCAATCTCAAAAACAACAACGAATAAACCAAAGGATGCAGACTTCCAATGTTGAAATGTTTTTGTATTAGACTATCAGGGCTTGTGAAATGGCTCAGCAGGTAAAAGCACTTGTAAGTCTGACAACCTGATTTTAATACCTGGAACCCATAAAAACATCCCAGACACAGGAGCTCACATCTGTAATCTTGGCAGTCCTTTGGGAGGTTCAAGGGTCAGCTGGCCTGGAGTACTTGAAACAGAATAAATAAGAGACCCTAGTTCAACAAGGGCAGGAGAGAACTGACTCTCAAAGTTGGCCTCATTTCTATACATGTCCACGCATACAACACACACACAATAACAAAAACAACAAAAAAATTAAGAGTACTAACTATCTGCCTTTGAAAAAAAACAGCTAGGGAGACATGATGGCTGCATGTCACAGTTTTAGACCAGACTGTGCCACACAGAAAATTCCAGGATAGCCAGGGAAACATGGTAAAAGCCTGTCTTGGTGGGACACATGAACACGAACACACACACACACACACACACACACACAATCAGACATCGAAGGGGTCACGAATGATAGAGGTAAAGCTGGGCGTGGTGCTACACTCCCATGATCCCAAGACTTGGGAGGCAAAGCCAGGGAGATGAGGAACTCAAGGTTATCCTCAGCTACATAGTCAGCCTAAAAAAAGGGGAAAAGAAATGAAGCCAGGTGTGGTAGCACATGCTTGTAATCCCAGCACTGAGGGTATAAAGGAGAGGACAGAGGCAGGAGGATCAGAAGTTCAAGGCCAATCTCAGTTACATATCAATTTCAAGGCTAGCCAAGGCTAGAAGAGACCCTCTCCCCAAAAAATTGCGGACTGTGGTGGCACACGCAGTGGCAGGTGGAGCTCTGAAAGATTGGGTCAGCCTGGTCTACATGGTGAGTTCCAGGCCAGCTGGGACTACAGGAAGACTCTATCTCAAAAAAAACTTTAAAATGAAAATTAAAAATCCTAAATAAAGAAATGAAACAACTTTAACTTACCTCCATTGGTCTCTTGGTATACAACAGATTTCCCCAATTCAGCACCAAGACGCCTGTTACACAGGAAAAAGACAATTAAAAATTCCCTTTTTAAAAAAGATTCCAGTTGTGCTAGGTATGGTGGTATGCACCTGTAATCCCAGCATTCAGGAGGCTGAAGCAAGAGGACTGCTGTGAATTCAAGGCCAGTCAAGACTACACAGCAAGACCTTGCTTATAAATAAGTACAAACAGAAGTACCAGAAACTCAATATAGAAAACAGATAAAGTATTTATAGATATCTATTATTTATAAGAATTTAAAACCTTTCCGGAACATGGCAATAAAGAATTTAGCATATAAACAACAGAGGCAAAGCCACTGACTTTAAGTGCCCTCCTTCCCTTGGGCTTTCTCAAGACAAGGTCAAGTGCAGTATATCTGGCCCAATATAAACAAAGACAAGCTCCTTCTTTAAAGTTAGTTATTTTACTTGGCCTCAATAAGAAAGACAAATAATCGGAGGTTAGAAATAGAAAAACTAAGTAGCAGATTACAAAAGAATTGTTTCCCTTTTTTCTTTTGAGACAGGATCTTACCATGTAGCCCTGGCTGGCCTAAAACACAGAAGTCCACTTGCCTTTGCCTTCCTAGTGCTGGGATTAAAGGCCTAAGTCACCACACCCAGTCAAGAATTGTTTTTCTTACATTCTCCTAAACTCACAAATCCAACCAAGAGGCTGGGTGTGGTGACACACTTTTAAACTCAGCACTAGGAGGCAGAGGAGGCTGATTTCTGTGAGATTCAGGCCAGCTGGTCTACACAGTGGTTTCAGGCCAGTTAGGTCTACAAGGAGACTGTGTCTCAAAGACAAAAAAAGGGAGTTACAGAGAGATGGCTCAGTGATTAAGAATATTGGCTGCTCGGTCAGAAGATCAGTTTGGTTCCCAGTACCCACACGACAGCTAACAACTATCTATACCTGGAGCTCTAGAGCATCTGATGCCCTCTTCTGACCTCTGCAGGCATTGCAGGACATGGGTGTCTACATCCGCGTAGGCAATGCATTCAAACACCTAAGAATATATTTTTTCAATAATATTTTTTTCAAAAGTTCAACTGAAAATAAAACAGATATAGCTAAGGTTTTTTTTTTTTTTTTTTTTTTGTCATTTTGAGCCAGGGTCTCCCTGTAGCCACAGCTGGCCTGGAATTGGGTCTCCATCTCACAGAGATCAGCTCACTTCTGCCTCCCAAGTGCTGGGTCTAAAGGCAAACACTACCACATGCTGCTTGTCGCTAAAGATTTTTGAGATGTGACAATGACTAAATGTTTAAAGTTAAGCTGTTCAAGAGTGGAGTTGGAATGTACATCTGGACTGTCAGCACTGTCAGGAGGCTGAGGCAGAAAGATCATCACTGGGGAGATTGACCTGGGCCACATAATGAAACAGACACCCCCTGCTCCCATCTGAGAAAACAAAAACCGAACAGCATACATGCATACTAAAAAAGCAAAACAAGATAAACCACGCACTTTCTTTTACATTTCTAACAAGTTTATTTCAAAAAGGGACGATAAGGCAATGAAAGTCCTTTCTATCCGAACTCGGGTTTCCCAAAGATAAAGCGGCCTCTAAGTAAACAGGTGCTTCCAGCTGGCCACTGGGAGGCCCTGCTCTGCAGGATTCATCCCCACTGTCTCCCACCGAGTTCAAGCTCCCTTTTCTTATCCCTGTCCAATAGGATCACCCTCAGTTTACAAAGTTCAGAAAAATCATGTCCCTCAGCCAGTGTCACAGACTTTATAAGATACAAGCTTGGGGAAACATCTTAGGGCCCCAAAGGCCACCTGAGGTCAGAGATTTCTTTGGTTAAACATGCACACACGTACAGAAAAGCAAGGACTTGACTGAATGACTGACCCAGCACAGAGCTGACTTACAAAACACAGTTAGGCAATCTTGGCTCTCCCCACCCAGACCTAAGTACTTCCCACACCTTAGGTCTGAGGCTAGACCCACTTTGGTCTTATCGGTTCCTGTCTCGTTAAAGACAAGCGGGGAAGGCGATGCTCAGATGCAGAAGGCAACTCCCACCACAGGACGCTAATTAAGAAGGCTCAGAGGCCCTGGGAGGGAGGGCGTGGGAAACCCAAGGACCAGGCTGGAGGCCTGGGTTCGGGCGGGCTGGAGGGGGCTTCGGCGTGCTCCGCCGGCTTTGCCCGGCTACAGGATGCAGGGAGGCCGACCCCGGGAGGGACCCCGCTTACTCGGTGATGCGCTTGGCCAGCTCGGTGCAGGCGGCCGTGGAGTTGGCCGAGAAGACTCGGTAGCCGGTGCGAGCGGCGTTCATGGCCGGCGGGGCGGCGGGGCGGGCTCGCTGGACGCGGAGGGCCGAGCACGCGGACAGCGGGGGCAGCAGCAGCAGCTTCTTGGGCATCGTCCGACCCGAGGCGCGGTGACGGCTGCCCGCGCGGGGCCGGACCCGGGCGAGGGTGTGACGGAGGCAACCCTGAGACGCGGCGTCCGGGGAACCGGGAGCCGAGCGGAGCCCACAGTCACCGCGACCAGCGCCGCAGCCACCTCTGAGCCCGACGCAGGCCGCGCCCCCTCCGGGACACCGAGAGGCGCGGCTAGAGCGTCCTCGCGGCCGCCATGTCAGAAAAGGGCAAGAGAGTGAGCAAGCCTGTTCCCCTGACCGATGCGGCCACGCGTCCGCGCTGCCGCTTGATTTTGAGGCTCCCAGAAGAAGTATTTTACGTTCAGGCCGTTGGGTGGCGCAGTCACGCTTAGCAGTGGTCCCAGCCGTTTTCAAATTTTCCTGCCAGGAGCCAAGATGTCGGCCGCCGGGGAATGGAGACAATCTAGCTCCGTGCCTCTATGGTAAATAACTACGCTGGTGCCCTCCTGTGCGCGTGCGTTTGGCTGGGATGTATTTGAAAAGTGGAGGGCGGAGTCATTTGGAGCTTCTTGCCTGCGACACTAAAATTCTCCAAAGTTGGTCTGCGTCAGAGCCTAGTCTTGAGACAAGGCCCAAACGAGTCAAAGGCATTCCCGCCAATATCTGCTCCATCACAGTAGCCCCCTTCCTCCCCTCCAATATTTTATTCCTCCTCAGAGACCAATCTGATCTCAACTTCAGTAACGGTCTTGCCGGCCGGATTGTGCCATATGTAAATACAGATACTTGTGTCTTCATTTATCCTTGTAAATATGTCTTCCTCTACAACTAGAATGTAAGTCCTAGTCAAGGACCAGGGCAGGTACCCTGTCTAACCTTATCCCATAACCTGTTACATGTTAAAGTGGGACACCTGTTCTGTCTTCTCCTACTCTTTCAATAGCAGACGTCCATTTCTCTGTTCTCCTCATTCCGCATCCAGAGTCCAGATACCAGGTACACAGGTAACACAGGGATGAAGCCACAATGTCTCCAAGATAAAATGACCATTGATCCATAACTTATCCAAGGAAAAAACTGGAAAATACCACACTCATGACCAGTGGAAAATTACCAGGCTATAGTCCACCCTTGAAAGGAAAAAAACAACAACAAAAAAAACACATCACATTCATGACTTGGCAAGCCGGTGAAAGCTTGACTTTCCTTCCCTTGATTCTTGAGCAGCCTGATCCCGGTTGCTCTATCTCCCCTCTCCTTGAGGTGTCTCCCTCCTCCCATTAAAGCTGTACCTGTGTGTTCATATTCCTTGACTATACTTTGTTTGTTGTTGTGTTTTTGATTTTGAGACAGCGTCTCCCTGTAGCCCCAGCTGGCCTGGAACTCCCCATGTAGACCAGGCTTGCCTCAGTCTCACAGAAATCCACCTGTCCCCATCTCTGGGGTTAAAGCTGGGATTAAAGGCATGCACCACTAGGTCTGGCTTGTTCTTTTTTTTTTCTTCTTTGAGACAGAGTCTCTCTGTGTAGCCCAGGCTGGCATCTAATTCCATAATTCTGCCTCCGCCTCTTCTGTGCTGAGATTGCTGCTTTGCTGGTGTGAACCAGGACACCCTACAACTGGGTTTCAATTTGACTGTCACTGAATGTGTTTGATCTCAATGCTGACAAATACCTGATAAAAAACTTAAAGGGAGGAACTGTGTATTTGAGCATGTGTTTGCAGCAGTGCCAACCCAGGCTTGGCTGGACCTTTGCTTTGGGTCTGAGACAAGGCAGAGTATTGTGGTATCAGAAGCCCATAACAAAGACTGCTCGGCTCATTGTAGCTAGGCAGCAGAAAGACATTGAGAGGACCTTGGACAAGACCTATCTCCCAAACACACATTCCTCTAATTAGGCCTCACCTTCTACAGGTCTGCTACCTCCTAAAGTCTATTTAAATTTTGAAACCATCTATGGATCAAATCATTATTAGCTCAGACCTAATCATGAACCTAGGAAGTGTGCTTTACTGTCAGTTAGATGTCTCAATCCATCAATTCACCGTCAAGGTTAATTGTAATACCCTCAGAGAAATGTTATACAGTTTGGGGTCCTCTGTTAGCCAGCGGTCAGGGAGGAAGCTGATGCCCAAAAGAACTCTCAGCCCTAAGGGGAGGTAGAATGTAGTTTTTAAAGCTTAAAACCATAATTACATCATGTCAGGGGCAAAGCCATTAGTCATAATTACATTAGTTCTTCACCATAGTTACATCAGACCAAGGGCAGGTTAATTAACAAAGAGGTTTTCAGCTAACAAAAAGTTTCAGTTAGGAAAAACAAATTTCTTAGAGTTGTAGAAACAGTGGGCTCCATGAAGATGCTGGGAGAGGACTATTTTTACATTTTCCAGAATTGTAGAAGCAATTCTGAATCTACTGGTGCAGCCTTCATGGGACTGGTTCTGCCTGCCCAACTGCAATTAAACCAGGTGTGTGGGCTGGTGCTAGGCAGAAACACAGGGTGAAGCAAAAGTCAGTTAGAACAAGTGGAGTCAGCTTTACCATTTCACAGCAATCACACCGAGACAGAAGTTTCCTTGTTTGGTATCAAACTCTCTTTGTACATGATCATGTTACCTTAGTACTTAGTATTTCCCAGCATTCAGGGCAGGGTTATGGGTTCCAGAGATTCTACATCAGTAACGCTAGACAAATGCTCTGCCACCAAGCTTCTTCTCCAGCTTCACATTACTGTCTACTAAGAAGAGCTTCTGCTGTGACATGAACCAAAGAGGATAAGAGATGATATAACCGAACATATCATTTGGCCTGAAGTTTCACGCTTTGGAAGTGGAATGTCCCTGGGACCTGTAGGAACTTGATTTATGTCCTCTGTCACTTCACAGCCCCACTTAGCCAGCCCCCCTCTCTCTTATGACAAGTCAATGAAACTGAAGGAGACTAAACACATCATGTGGCTAACTTGGGCTAAATTACATAACCATTGCAATACTTGTCCCCTAAAGGGACCTGGACAAAAGAAATCTTTACTGCCATCTAAAACCATGGGGAATGGAGATAGGTAAGCATAGAGAATAGTTTAGGAACTAGTAACCTGAGACTGTACTTGACTTGGGTTATGTGACACCCCCGCATAATAACACTTGACAGCCTAGCTCCTTTACCAAAATGTACTGTGCACACACACTCCTCCCTGAACAATTCACCTAACAGTCTTAACAGTCTTGGATCTTTTCGTTCATCCAACTACATGTACACTCTTCTCTGAACAATAGGATAAGTTTCCCCTCCAGTAACAGCACTCAGACTTGGATAGTTTCTATTGAAACATATTCCTATTGTAGTACAGGATAGGAAGGACCCATCTATCCTGAACTGGTTAGGGGGTTCATGCACAGTAAATGTTTAGGGACAATATCCTATGTACCATCTTATGTCTATGCATAATTTGGCATGCATATGATTAAAATAATATGCATTATGGGAAGGGACATGCACAGGAGAAATAATGATTTTATGAACTAATCTATCAATCAAAATAGAGAACTAACCTCACTATACCCCTTAGCAACCAAATTCCTCTTTGAATCCCATAAATGGAAACCCCAAACAACAGCTGGTGCCCTTGAATTTCTTCATTCATGTGGTGTGCTGGTGTCTTAAAGTGTATTGTATCTTTTCCATTGCTTTGCTTTAAATAAAGTTTCCTTGCTACTTTATTTTATTTATTATTTATTTTTATCTTTTTGAGACGGGGTCTCCCTGTTGCCCCAGCTGGCCTGAAACTGAATATGTAGACCATGTTAGCCTTGAACTTACAGAGAGCCGCCTGTCTGCCGCCCCAGTGCTGGGATGAAAGGTGTACGCCACTACGCCCAGCTGCTATTCTTTTTTTTTAATTTTATGTGTATGAGTGTTTTGCCTGCATGTATGTAAGTGTACCTATATAGTGCAATGTTGGTGGAGGCCAGAAGAGGGTTGGAATTTCCTGGAACTGGAGTTATGGATGGTTGTTAGTTGCCATATGGGTGCTGGGAACTGAACACCTGGTCCTCTACCAGAGCAGCCAGTGCTCTTAACCACAGGGCCATCTCCAGTTCCCCTGCGTTTTATCTCATTGTAATGAAGTAATTTGTAAGCCTGAGTGTCATTAGTGAAGACAAAAGATAAACTGAAGCAGCAGAAAGACCCACTACACAGGGAGGGATTTCAAGACGATCTGGGAGACATTTTTCCCTGTGGGAGCAGGGAGGTGGACTCCAGTCCATGAAGTCATCCAGGGATCCAGTAAGTAGACAGCTTAACCATCTTTAGCACCTGGCTCCCAGGTGATCCTGCCACCACCATGCCCTCTCCAACCCACCCCCACACACAGGGAGAAAGGAAGTGAGTAATCTTGACAGCCCAGTAGTAAAAATGGCATCCCTGGGTCAGCCTAGCTGCAAAGGATGCTGGGAAGTGAAAACTTGATTCTTAGGAAGAAAGAGCAGTTGATCACCACCACATTGCCCCCTGCTGGTTGATAAGCTGCCCAGCACCAGATTAGGCCTTGAAGGAAGAATGAGACTGAAGGTTTGTGTCCTTCCAAAGTTCAGATGTTGAAGTTCCACCCCCAGGAGCAGGAGAGGCTTTGGGGAGTGCTTGGGCTAGATGAGGGTGGAGCCCCAACAATAAGGCTCCTGAAAGAGGAGGAAAGGACACCAGAGCTTCCTCTTTCTTTGCCGTGTGGGGACAGTAAGAGGGCTGCTGTCTGCCCTGAGGAGAGGCCCCCCCTATCAGACTCCAGCTATTTTGGCTCCCTGACCTGAGACTTCCAGCCTCAGGAGCTATGTAAAATAATGTGCAGCTGCTAAAGCCGGCCAGTCTGTGGTGCTTTGTAGCAGCAGAGTAAGAGTCATGCTGAGGAACTGGGGCAATGACTCAGTCAGTAAAGTGTCTGCCCTGGGAGCATGAGGACATGAGTGTGATCTCCAGAACATACGTTAGAAAGCCAGGCCTGGTGATGCACTTATAATCCCAGTGCCGGGGAGGCAGAGAAAGGTGAGTCACTGGACAGCCTACTCTTCTTGGCCAAATTCCAGGCCAGTGAGAGACCCTGCCTGAAAAAGGTGGGCAGGTCCTAGAGAGACGGTTCAGCAGTTAAGAACACTGACTGTTCTTACAGAGAACCTGGGTTCAATTCCCAGCATCCACATGGCAGCTAATAACCATCTGTAACTCTAGTTCCAGGGGATTCCAAGTCCTGTTATGACCTCCTCAAGCACTGCACAACACAGGTGCATTTACACATATGCAGGCAACACACTCTGTCGGGAGCGATTTGCCTGCCTTGAACTTTGCCCTAGTTTAGGATCAAGCAGGGATCAGTCTTGCTGTTCACAGAAGTGCTGTGTGATTAGGGCACTTTGCTATGTAAATGATTTATTCACCTGAAGGAGAGATTATTTTAGGCCCAAGGCCGAAAATCCTGTAAACCCAAGGCTGAAGATCTTGTAGGGATCTTATAAATCCTTGTAGGAAGGTCTGATTTAATCACCAGGAGGAAAGCTTATCTTGAATCCTAGGCTTAGCACCTTTTGTTAAGGAGATGTAGGTGTTTTGAATAATCCCGCATATGTAAATGATGGTTGTATTGTTCATATAAATACACTAAGCAAAATAAAGTCGGGGCCTCAGTATTGACTGAGAGCCCTCCCGAGTCTGTCCTCGTCCTCTCTCTCTCTCTCTCTCTCTCTCTCTCTCTCTCTCTCTCAATCCTCACTCCCCAATTCAGGTACAGTTCGATTTCTGCCGGTGGGCTCCGGTACACTCATACACATAAAATAAAAAAATAATAAATAAAAAGATACAAATAAAAATAAAAGTTAAAAAAAAAATCATTCTGAGCCCCATCCTCTTTCTCAGAAGCAGCCAATTTGCAAACCATGTATTTACGTTTCTGTGTGTGTGTGTGTGTGTGTGTGTGTGTGTGTGTGTGTGTAGCAGGCACTGACAGCATGCTTGTGGAGGTCAGAGGACAACTTGCTGGAGTCAGTTCTTTCTTTCTACCATGTGAGTCCTGGAGATCTAACTCAGGCCATCAGTCTTGGCAGAAAGTGCCTTTAGCCATGGAGCCAACTCACCAGTCCTCAAACCACTTTATGATAGCTGTGCTATGAGCCCCCCGGGCACCACCCTCATGAGGCACCATTACAAGCTTCTTTCTGGGAAGAGAAGTGGCTGAACAGCTTGTAGCTCAATGTGCAGATGGAGCTTCAGGCCTGATGAGCATCTGCTCAGTTCAACCATGGAAGAATTTAAAAGCAGCCCAACAAATGCCCAAGGATAACAGAATAGACAAATAAATAAATGATGATCCTTCCAGACTATGGGATACTTGGCAGCCTTCAACGTTTCCTTTTTAAAGGACCATGGAAGACTTGAAGACATGCCCATAATATAATGCTGCATAAACAAAGGACAAAATAACCTTATTTAGAAATAAGCTGAGTCTTATTTTCCTATATGTCATCTTGAGAAAGAGGGCACATAGGGACATGTCCTGGGGACCTGAGACTCCCTTAGGAGGCTTTTGTTATTGAATCAAAGTCCAGATTCCCAAAGGCAAAGAGCTGGAGTGTCCCTAAGTACCCAGGCCCGGAGAAGAGGGGGATCTCCACAGGTTGTGGGGATGGCGGAACTAGCAGACGGGTCAGGAAGATGGAAGACCAGGGGCCATTCCTGATGCCTAGGAGTGGGAGAAAATGCTGGGAGTGTATTAGCCACTTTTCTGTTACTGTGATAAAACACTCTGACTAAGGTAACTTATACAAAGAAGGTATTATTTAGCTTATGGTTCCAGGGAAATTAGATTTCATCATGGGGGAGGGAGGTGGCCAGGGTAGGAGCAGAAGCTAAACATTCAACATCTTCAAGCAGGCACAGGAAGCAGAGAGGGACTGGAGATCTGGCAAGGCTTTAAGAACTCTCTAAGCCCGCCCCCAGAGACCCTGTCTCGGAATAAAGCAAAGAAATAACTAGTCTGCCTTTTGTTGCGTGTTTCTACTTTCTACTACTCTTCTGTTCATAAAGCCCAACTCCTTGGCTCAGTGGAATGTCTGCTATCTATCTATCTATCTGTCTATCATCTATCTATCTGTCTATCCATCCATTCATCCATCCATGAACATCTCAGTCTTTCTGTTTTTATTTGTTTGTTTTTGTTGTTTGTTTGTTTGTTTGCTTTTATTTTTATGAGACAAGATCTTTCTTTGTAGCCCTGGCTGACCTTGAACTCAGTGTAATCTTGCCTTGCCTCCTGAGTGCAGGCATACCTGGCTCTTTTTCTCTGTGGCTTAAGCTGGCTTGGAATTTGCTGAGTAGCCTAAACTGGCCTCAAACTTCAATTCCTCTAGTCTTTGCCTCCTGAGTGTTGGGATTAAAGGTGTGAACACCATGGTCAGCCTAGCACATTTCTGTTTCATAGATGAGATGCCCTCAAATCATGAATCACTAGTTATAGCCAATTGGATCCTGAACAAAGCTTATAGAAATTTTCTTCTTTGACAATCTAATTTACACAAATAGGCCAATGAATCATGTTGTGCAATGAAATGTCCTGAGGGGAAAATGATGTCTGTTAGAAAATATTTATTTTCTTTGCAGTGTGTATGACTGATGGAACACAAGCTCTGTTACATATTGCACAGGTGCCCTGCCTCTGAGCTACGTGGGTGATAGAAACTGAAGCATGGTCTTCAGCAAAAGTTGCAAGTGCTTTTAACTACTGAGCTGTATCTCTAGCCCCCAGAAGGCCCATCTTATTTGTAGGCAGGACCATTCCCTTGGCATGGGATCCTGTACTATGTAAACAGAAAGCAGGAACCGGGCAGTAGGATACACTCATCGGCTGTTCTCTGGTTCCTTGTTGGGGATGCAATGTGACCAGCTGCCTCATGCTTTTGCTTCTGTGACCTCCTGGCAATGACAACTGCAATCCTGAGCTGTGAGCTAAATAAACCCTTCTCCTTAAGTTGCTTTTGTGGGAGCATTTTATCATAGTTGTCTTCACTGTGGTATCAGACTGCATTTTTTAAAAAATTCTGTTCTTAAAACTTTTCTGCTTCTGAATTACATATGTTGCATTTAGTCTCGTCCCCCTTTTCTTGAGGTAAAGGGGAACTGAATGCAGGGGCTTACATGTCCCAGGGAAGGCTCTATCACCAAGCCACTCCTCCATTCTTCTTTTTAAAAGGTTTCTTCCTTCCCCTTCCTTCCTTCCTTCCTTCCTTCCTTCCTTCCTTCCTTCCTTCCTTCCTTCCTTCCTTCCTTCCTTCCTCTTTCTTTCTTTCTTTCTTTCTTTCTTTCTTTCTTTCTTTCTTTCTTTCTTTCTTCTTTCTTTCTTCTTCACATGGCGTGGAACTTGCTTGCTATATAGACCAAGCTGGCTGCAACCCACACAGATCTCCCTGCCCCTACCTTCCAAGCGCTGAGACTAAAGGAATGTGCCAGCAGGCTTGGACCTTTTAAAGGATTTTTAAAATTCTCTCTCTGTGTGTGTGTGTGTGTGTGTGTGTGTGTGTTGAGACGGGTTTCACCACATGCACAACTGTTGATATATTCTGGGACCTGTGTCACTAATCAGCTGGCTAGGGTCCTTCTGGGTAGAAATCCTGAGAAGTCTTGGAGAATTTTTCCTTTGCTGGCAGTCCTAGACCCTTGAGTGCCTAAGACCTAGAGGCTAGCTAGCAGGTTTACAGCTCCAATTCCTGGAGATAGGCACCCAGAGACCTGTGGCTCTAAGCATTGAGTCTAGAGGCTTAGCTGGGCTCTGACCACTGAGGACCCTGGCACTTGGCAGCTACTGTAATCCTTGACTTTCAGCATCAGTGAGCGGCGGCAGCCCGCCATGTCTGCTAGCTCTTGGACTTAGGGTGTTGGGTTTCTAAGGTTGGACAGCTCTCTGGACTCTTCCGGGGACCAGGCCATACAGTTTTTCATCTCTAGTTATTCACAGCCTTGTCTCTTTCTTCAGCTTTTACCCCCACCCTCTTTCTCTCCTCTGTGTCTGTGTATGTATGCACCGTGTGGTATATGCTCACACATGTGTACAGGTCCTCATACCCGTGTGTGCATGGAGGCTGGAAGAGAACATCGGATGTCCCGCTATCTCACTCTCCCCTGAGTCAGGATCTCCCACTGACCCTGGATCCCTCCGTGTCTACGCTTCCCACGGTGCTGAGGTTACAGGTGCGTACATGGCCACATCCAGCCGGTATAGCAACTCTTACCCACTGAGCTGTTTCTGCAGGCCCATCTTTCGCTCTCTGTATTATGCCGTCCTCTGCTGTCTCCGATTCCTCTACTCCCATCGTTTCTGGTCCACTCTGGAGTCCTCCAGGTGCCTTCTTCTTCCTACCGCTGCCCTCATTTCCTCTTCGTATGACCAGTCCAGTCCACTTTACTAAGTATAAAAATGAAAAGCTGGGGCTGGAGAGATGGCTCAGAGGTTAAGAGCACTGTCTGCTCTTGCAGAGGACCCAGGTTCGATTCCCAGCACCCGCATGGCAGCTAACAACTGTCCCTACCTCCAGTTCCAGGGGATCCGACACCCTCTTCTGACCTCCTCGGGCATTTCACAACACGGGTGCATGCAGACAATACACTCACACACATAAAATAAAATTACAATCACATAAAATTTAGAAAAAATAATAGAATATTTTTGAAAAATGAAAAGTTCATAAGGCAGGCAGGCATGGTGGCGTATGCCTGCAGTCCTAGCATCTGAAAGAATGAGGCAGCAGGATGCTGTCATTTCTAGTCACCCTGGGCTAAAGAGTGATATTCTGTGTTACAGGAAGTCTGTCCCATCCCTGCCCCCCTCCCCCAATAAAAACAAGTAAAGACCACTGAGAGAAGTCTTTTATCGGAACAGCAGGGGGCAGCATAGGATGCATCTCTAGCTGGCTCAGAAGTGAGCCAAACAGCCTGCTTGTATAGCCAGGAATTGTGAGGCTAGAGCATTGGCATCATTCAGAGCCACAGCCCCACAGCTCACCCTCGGAATAAGGGGTCGTATTTACAGTAAGCAGACGCCTGGAGCAGGGCCATCAAGGGAAGTACTCCCCCAGTGGCCAGAGTGAAATGGCTGTTAGAGTTTGCAGAGGCTGGTGATGAAAGGCAGTGTCTGGAGCAGAGCCTTCTGGAGCCCATGTTGTGCTTCGGGAGCAAACAGCTGTAGTTGCAGGCAGCCTCCTCAAGGCATCTGTGAAGTGTTCAGGGCAGCCAGGGCTGGCGTGAGGGCAGTCTGGCTGACAGCCAAAAAGGGGCTGCTCGTTGTAATCCTCAACTCTATTGCAAGACAATGAGGCACCAAGGAGTCAGATTGCCCTGAACCCAAATATCTTAGCTCATTTAAAGGAAAAATAAACAATAGCAGGGGGTGCTTACAACAAAAGCCTGTCATTAATACAAACAGGTCTTTAACAGCATTCAACAGGGTTTCACTTTCACAAACACCCATGGAGACGTTTCGTTTTACCTATTGCATTTATTTTGTCTCATCCCCAGATCTTCCTCATTCATAACCAGGTTTCTTTTTCTTTCTTTTCTCTTTTGAGACAGGGATCTCATGCGTCCCAGGCTGACCTTGAACACTCTATAACCAAGAATGAATTTTGAACTTCTAGTCCTCCTGCCTTCACCTCTTGAGTGCTGAGATTACAGGCATGCACCACCATATTCCATTTATGGGGTCCAGGGCTTCCTAAATGCAAGGCAAACACTCTCTCAGCTGACCTATATCCACAGCCACCTCCCCTTTTTTTTCTTTGAGACAGGGTCTTTTTGGGTAGCTCGGGCTGGCTTCAAATCTGCAGTAATCCCCCTGTGTCAGCCTCCCAGCTGCTAGGATTACAGGTGTATATCACCACACCTGGCTCAGAGCCAGTTTTCTCTCCATCGTCCCTCTATCTGCCCTTAATGGATTGAATTAGTTTACCGTAATAAAATGCCACAATCTGGTGGCTTAGTCAACAGAAATGCATTCTTTCACAGTTCTGGAGGCTCAAGTACAAGATTGTGGTGTCCACAGGGCTGGTTCCTGCTCAGTTTATTTTCTTTGACTTGTAGACAGGTGTCTTTTCTTTTAAATATAATTTTTTTTTTTTAAGGGGCTGGAGAGATGGATCAGTAGTTAAGAGCTCTAGCTGCTCTTCCAGACGACTGAGGTTTGGTTCTCAGTACTTACATGATGGCTAACAACCGTCTATAACTGCAGTGCTAGGGGATCTGACACTTTCTTTTGGCCTCTGAAGGCATTGCATGACATGGATGCACTTAAATACTTGCAGGTGAAACACTCATACACACAAAATAAAGAAATTAAAAAAAAACCTTTTAAATGCATACTTTAATTTTCATTTTTAATTTTGTATATATATATATATATATATATATATATATGTGTGTGTGTGTGTGTGTATCCATATGTGGGTATGTACATGTGCCCTCAGAGGCCAGAAGAGGTTGTTGGATCCCCTCGAGCTGGAGTTACCAGTGGTTGTGAGCTGCCCAGTTGTGGGAGCTGGGACCTGAACTCTGGTCTTCTGCAAAGCGGTAAGTGCTCTTCACCACTGAGCCATCTCTCCAGAGTCTCCCCATGTCCTCTCTTGGTCATTCCTCTGTGTGACTGTTTCTTACAAGGACACCTGCACATTGTGCTCCCCATATGACCTCAGTTTAACTTAATTACCCTTTTAAAGACTGTCTCCAGGGACTAGAGAGATGGCTTAACGGTTAAGAACCTTTCTGCTCAATCATGAGAACCAGAGTTCAGAATCCCAGCACCTACACAACAAGCCAGGCATCGTGCAGTCTAACCTCCACATCCAAAGGTGCATATACCCATTCATACACATTCATACACATACCTGAAATCAAAAGGTCCTGTCTCCAAATTCAGTCACCTTCTAGGTTTCTAGAAGTCGGGATTGTGTGTGTATGTGTGTGTGCACATACCAGTGTGAGCACGTAGAGGCCATGGGAGGACATGACGTGTCCTCCTCTGTAACTCTTCACCTGTTCCCTTGAGACAGGATCTGTCACTGAATCTGGAGCTGGAGCAGCCTGCAGAGCCCAGTAATGCTCCTGTACTGCCCCTGACCATGCCCACAGTGTTGTTACAGGGCTGTGCAGCTTTTTCCGTGGGTGCTGAGGCTCTGAACTTACATTTTAATGCTTATGCAGCAAGCACTCTAACCCACTGAGCCATCTCCTGAGGCCAGAGTTAGGATTTTTTTTTTTACTTTTTGAGACAGGGTCTCCTTATAGCCCCAGTGTGCTGGGACAGCAGTGAGCTTGAGACTCTTTTAGGAACCTGAAATGGGTAGGGACAGACAGATGGAACATGCAGGACAGTGAAGACAGACAGACACAGAACAGACACATAGGACAGACGACCTGGGAAACGTGTCTCTTCAGGCCACGTGCTTTATTCTTCCATTGCATATTTATACAGAGCTTGGGTAGGCAGGAATACAGATGCACCCACACAGGAATGTGGTAATTAACAGAGAGACACTATCTCTAACCACCAGGAAGTTGTCTGCATATCAGGAAGGTGGCACTAAGAGGGTAGGCAGGGGCTTTGAACTAGGACAGTGCTGACCCTGGTGTCAGTCAGGGCTCTTTGTAACTCAGCTCAGGTAAGATAAAGAAGGTGAGCCTATTTGATCAGGCCCCAGGACATTTCTGTGGAGCTAGTTACAAGGATTAAAGACTGAGTTGATCAACAGGTGGTCGCAGGGGGTGGAATTTCCCTAGAGCTGGTTTTTCTGAGATGAACTCAAGAAAGCTGGCTATTTCTCTGACTCATGGCCTATGACACCCCACCTGGCCTGGAACTCACTATGTAGACCAGGCTGACCTTGAACTCACAGAGATCCTCCTACCTCTGCCCTCCAAGTGCCAGAGTTAGGATTTTAATAGATGAATTTAGGGAGATACACAATTCAGACATGACACTGATACTAAGTAGGACATTTGAAGTATATTTTAAAATATTTCTTGGTTTTATTGAAAGGTCCATGAGGCTTCTTGCTCTTAGTTTTAAAATTGGGTTAGGTAAAACACATGTTGTGCTGTTGGAAACAAAAGCATACTTACTAATTTTTTTGAGGTGCTAGAGCTGGAAACCAGAGACTCATATATGTCTAAGCAAATTACCACTGAGCTATATCTCCAGCCCTATTTGTTTTAATAGAAGTCTATGTCATTATTTAAAATTTTTTTAAAATACTATTACTGTTGAAGACTAGAGAGATGGCTCTGCTGTTAAGAGTATGTACTGCTCTCTCTCTCTCTCTCTCTCTCTCTCTATCTATCTATCTATCATCTCTCTCTCTCTCTCTCTCTCGTTCTTGAGACAGGGTCTCACTATGTAGCCCTAGCTGGCCTGAAACTCACTATGGAGACCAGGTTGGCCTCAGACTCACAGAGGTCTGCCTGCCTCTGCCTCCAGAGTGCTAGGGTTAAAAGCATGTGCCACCGGGCTATGAGTATATACTGCGCTCGCAGGGGATCCAAGTTTGGTTCCCAGCACCCATGCTGGATGGTTTACAACTGCCTATAACTCCAGTTCCAGGTGATCTGATGCCCTCTTCTGGCCTCTGAAGGCACCTGCACCCAGGTGCACAAATGCATACCCAGACACACAGATACATATGCATAATTAAAAATAAGGGGGCTGGAGAGATGGCTCCATGGTCAAGTGAATTGGTTACTCTTGAAGTAGACCCAGGTTCAAATCCTAGTACCCACATGGTAGCTAACATCCATCTATAACTCCAGTTCCAGGGAATCTGACTCCCTCTTCTGGCCCCCACAGGTACTGCATGACATGAATGCACTTACATGCATGCAGGCATAACACACATACAATTAAAAATCAAATAAATCAAAAAAATTTTTAAATAAAATAAATCTTTAAAAAATTACTCTCTCTCTCTCTCCTCTCTCTCTCTCTATCTGTGTGTGTGTGTGTGTGTGTGTGTGTGTGTGTGTAGGTCAGAGCTCAACTTCACGAAGCTGTTCTTTCCTTCCTTTACTTAGGATCTGGGGATTGAACTCATGCCACAGGCTTAAGCAGCAAGTGTCTTTACTCACTGAGCCATCTCAGTGGCCTCACCCTCTATCGGCAGGGCAGAGCCTCTCACTTGACGGCCTGTCATTCTTCACCTTATCATGGAGAGAACTGACTGGCAAATTTCCTGGAGTCTTACAGTTTTCCTGTGCACTGCTGACCAGCTGGGGATTTTCAACGCAGCTGCTGAGCCTTTTAAAGAACAAGGTCTTTCTGTGTTGCCTAGGCTGGCTTTGAACTTACTATATAGCCCAGGCTGGCCTTGAACTCATGATCCCTTGCCTCAGCCTCCTGGGTATAGTGATGATAGAGATATGCCTCCATGCCTGGCCTTCCTGTTGTAAATTTCTAGAGGTCTGTGACAGTTAATCTCATGTGTCAAATTGGCTGCGTCACGATGTTCAGATATTTGGTTAAACATTATTCTGAATGTTTTGCGGTGTGCTTTCTCATTTAAATCAGAGCACTTTTCAGGAGAACCAGGAAAAAGAAGCTTCTGTTTTGGGGGCAGGGTGGGGGATTTTTTCTTAATTCTCTTCACAGAACCAGGCTGAGGGTTAGTGAGATGGCTCAGTTGGTAAAGTGCTTGCTGTGTGAGCATGAGGACCCGAGTTCCATATCCAGAACCCACATAAGAAAGCCCAATATATGGAGCTTGAGAGATGGCTTGCGGCTCTTCCAGAGGACCTGAGCCCCCTTCTAAGCACCCATGTCAGGTGGCTCACGACTACCTGTAACTCTAGCTCCAGGGATTCGGGTGCCCTCTTCTGGCCTCCATGGGCACCTGCATCCTCTTGGCATATACAAAAACACAGGCCCAGACACACACTCATAAAATCAAAATAAATCTTAAAAACAAATAAGTGAAATCGAGGCCAGCCTGGTCTACATAGAAAGTTCCAGGCTAGCTGTGGCTATAGGGAGACCATGTCTCAAAAAACAAGGTGAGTGAGGGCTGGGGCTGCAGCTCAGTGGTGGAATGCTTGCCTCGCAAGTGCAAAGTCTTGGGTTTGATCTTCAGCTCTGGAAAGAAAGAAAGAAACCAATAAAAAAGACCAAGGAGGAGGAGGAGGAGGACCCCCAAGGAGAGAAAAAAAAAAAGAAACCCACAAAAACAAGGTGAATAGCTCCTGAGGAATGACCCCTGAAGTTGACCTGCACCTACATGAAAACCCACATGAACATGTACCCACACATACATACACAAATAAAATAAATAAATACATTAATTAACCACTCCAAAACACAGACTGCTCTGTGAGGCTCCAGACTGACTGAATCCCTCCCACAGAAACAAAAACAGCTTTGCCTGCCACAAGGTGACATTTCCCACACACAGCCTTATTTCAGGTTTCAGGTTTCTAAAACCATGGTTTTGTTTGAACTCGGCTTCGGGGTCAGCATGAACTATGGAATGCTAATCCATTCTCTCTGTTCTAGAAACTGGAAGGATAGACGTGTTCAGGTTGTTCTGAGCTGCCCTCTTAGGACACATCAGACAAAACAAAGAAGGGTTTGTTTGGGATTGTTCAGCCCTGGCCGGGAGGTAGACTGCTGGGAAGACAAGGCTGAACTCTGTAACAAACAAGACCATTCCAGGCAAAACCCAGTTCAGGAGTGCTGCAATGCTAGAGAGGGAACCCAGGGCCTCACACCGAAGCCTACGCTTTGCCGACGTGCACCCCCAGCCCTAACTCATTCAGGACCTTCGCAGCCGCATCGCCCTCCTCCAGCTTGAACTTTAGAAAAACAGGAGGCCTTTCCCCCTGTTCATCCTCGGAGCAAGTCCCCGCAAGCTGAGGCCTGATGATCTTTATTTCTAAAAATAACACTAACTTGGATCTCTAAGCTGATTCTCTCTATAGGATACCAGGAACCATGCCGGGGATGAGGGCCAAACCCTGGGCATCTGAGCCAAGCGTGCTGGGAGAGACCCTCCCAACTTCAGCAAGGACAGTGGTAAGGAGCAGCAGCTGAGGCGGCTGCTGGAAAAGCTGAAATGGACCTGAAATCCAAGGTCCTCCGCAGGACAGAGACACCACATCCATGTGTCCTTTGCAGGCATCCCAGCGGGTCCCAAATGCCCGAGTGTCCTTGAAGACTTTGGGTCAGTAGAATCCATCTAGAGTCTTTTCTAGCTTCTTCAGCAGAAACACCTATTAAACAAGAGCAGCTTCTATGACATATAGTTAAATTGTAGCTGCACTGGTGAGACGGGATGAAAACAGAGGGAGGAAAAACTCAACAGCAAGGAGATAGGCTACGATTAGTCAGGAAGCAAACATTCCAGGAAGTCACAAGCTCTAGGTCCAAGGGTGCCAAATGGGTCAGGTTCAGGGGGTGCAGGTGCACAACAGTTAAAACCTCCAGACAACACAAATAGCCATTGATAGCTCCAGTCCATCTTGCCACGGTGGCAGGGGCATGACACCATACAGCCTGCAGCAGCCTCAGGAGTTCCCTTCCTCCTTAGGGACTTCCACACAAGTAAAGCTGGATCTATGCCTATGCCACAGAAAAGAATTTCAGGGTAAGCCAGAGTGAGACAAAGTTGGTAAGTTTATTAACTATTTAGACAGAGTCCTACAGGAAAAGCACAGTACACCCCCAGACGTGGTACGGGCTTCTCCAGAGAGTTGCACTGAGGCAGGGTCTCCCTGTAGCTCCAGCTGGCCTGTAGACCAGGCTGGCCTTGATCTCGCAGAGAACTTTGCAGATTTACCTCTGCAAAGCTTAACATTTAAGTAAAATTCAAATGCTAGGTTAAAAAGTATCTAAGCTAATTAATTAATTTGTCTTAAAGAATTTTCTTGGAACTGGCTGTGGTGTTATACACCTTTAACGCCAGCAGAGGCAGGCAAATTTCTATGAGATCAAGGCCAAGTTGGTTTACACAGCCAGGTTCAGGCCAGCTGGGGCTACAGGGAAAACCTGACTCCAACCAATCAGTCAAGCAACCAACAAACAAGAACAGTAACAACAACAAAAAAGAAAAACATTTTAAAAATTAAAAAAGAATTTTCTTGGGCTGGCAAGACAATTCATTGGATAAAGTTGCTTGCTGCCAAGCTGGACAGCCTGAGTTAGATCCCAAGAACTGACTCTCAAAAGCTGTCCTCTGTCCTCCACATATGTGCCATGGCATGAGTGTAGTACACACACACACACACACACGCACACACACACACTCATACAATAATAAATAAAAATTTAAAACAAACAACAAAACCTCTAGTCACCAACAGATGGGTGAGCTTCCCTGGTTGTCACAGATCAATATATCCAGAGGGTCATTCTTGAGGATGACACAGGCTACTCCCAGATGGCACCCTATGTATTGCTTCCTGTGGCTGGTTCTGACTTGTAGCCTTTTATGTTGATAAACTGCTAAAGTGAGGTCTGTGTTCCCAGAGTCATTCTAGTGAATTAATGGCCCTGGAGTGGGCAATGGGAATCCCAGATTTGTAACCAACTGGTCAAAAGTAGGGACCCCAGAACTTATGACTGGTGCCTGAAACGTGCACAGTCCTTGGGGAAGTTGGTGTCCTTCATGTGGGACATTCAGCCTAACCCGAGGGAGTTGGTATTCCAAAGTGGGGAGGAACATGAGGTCACTTTTGGGAGAGAACAAGTGTCTGTGATGGGAGGTGTCCTTCATGAGGACTGGCTGGTATTTCCCGAAACCAGGTGAACGGTTCAGAGGATTGGGGACACAGAGGCGTCATTGTGAAGAGTGTGGGAGGACATTTGCCTGTCTACTTGGTTACACAGTGGCTGATCAGCCACAGACTAATGAAGTTTACAGAGTCTGATGTAGTGAGTGGTCAGCCAAGGAGCCCAATGCCAGGACCATTCAGCAATTGAGGCTACCTCCTAGAATTATGAAGAACATGCAACCTTTAGGAGAACTGTGAGGCTCTCACTTGTTCCAATGACGTCTACTAATTGGTTGGTCTCAATCAGGACACTGGGAAAAGTCTGGAGACATTTTGGATTTATTTTTATTGTATTTATTTTTTATTTATATATGTGTGTGCCTGCTTGTGTGTATGTGCATGTGTGTGCAGATACCTGTAGGGGCCACAAAAGGACATCAGATCCCTGGAATCTGGAGACACAGGTGGGTGTGAGCCACTGGATGTGGGTGCTGGGAACCGAACTCAGGTCCTCTGGAAGAGCTCTTAACTGCTGAGCCCTCTCTCTAGCCTCATGGAGTCATTTTTTGATTGTCGCACTTAAGGGTGGCTACTGGCATCTAGTGACAGAGGCTGGAGATGTTGCTGAAGGCTGCGTGGGTCCAGTTCCCACCACAAAGCATGGCTAAGCCCCAAATGGCAACAGCAGTGCGGCTGAGAAACCGAGCCCTCAAGAATGCGCGAGATCAGCGAAGCTCCCGCGCAGAAGGGAAAGGCAGTGTCATCACCACCAACCAGGCACCACAGGAAACACATCTGTTTTCCATTTCTTGCTTTCCTGCCTCAACCTCATAGAAGGAAAGCACGGAGCAGGGGCAGCCGGCAAGCAACGCGAGTCCCCTGCTCCAGTCTGGGGCCTCAGGTCTGCCAGTACCCGGGAAAGACCGAGCTGTGTCAGACAGCACAGACCCATCTAAAACTGTACAATCAGCAGAGGGAGCCCAGTGCCTGCTGGAAAGGAGGGGGTTTGACCAGGTACAGCTGGGCTGGTGGTAGTTACAAAGAATAAAATCTTTTTCTTATGCAGTACGAGACATTCATCCTTCATGAAACTGGCTAAGTATGTGTATTCCTAACCATAGTGCCAGGCACAAAACCAGAACTCCAAAAATGTCAATATGAAGACAGAGAGGGACCGGAGATGGCCTGGTCAGTGAGGTGCTTGCCAGGCAAGCATGAAAACCTGACTTTGATCCCCAGAACTCATGTTTTAAAAAGTCAGGGGACTGGAGAGACGACTGAGCAGTTAAGAGCACTGGCTGCTCTTACAAAGGACCTGGGTTCAGTCTCCAGCACCCACATGGTGGCTAACAACCATCCTAACTCCAATTCTAGGGGATCTGACATCTTCTTTTGGCCTCTGCAGGCATTGCACAACACAGGTGTACTTACATGCAGACAATAACATATAAAATATTTTTTGAAAAGAATAAATAAGTAAAAGACTTTTTTTTGAAGTTAGCATAGGACTGGAAAGATGGCTCAATGGCTAAGAGCACTGACTGCTGTGGTAGAAGACCTAAGTTCTGTTCCCAGCCCACATCGCAGCTATCAACCATCAGTAACTCCAGGGGCTCCTACCACCTTTTCTGACCTCCTTGGGCATTGCATGACATGGGTGCACTTACATACATGCAGGCAAAACACTCATACATATTAAATAAAAATAATAAATAAAATATTTTAAAGTTAGCATAGAGCTGCGTTACTGTAATCCCAGTGCCCAGTGTTGGGGTGGCAGAGCCAGGAGGATCCTGGGAGCTCGCTGGCCAGCCAGCCTTTCCAAATCAGCCAGCTCTGCCAGGTTCACTGGAAGACTGTCTCACAAAGGACAGTGGAGAGCAACTGAGGAAGACGATCCATGTCACCCTCTAACTTCTGCATACATGTGCACACACACACACACACATGTACAAATGAATAAATGAAGAGGCAAGTGTTTTCTGAGTGTGATAACACATGCCTGTAATCCCAGCACTTGGAGGGCTGAGGCAGTTCGAAGCCATCTTGGGCTCTGCATTGAGTTTGAGGGAAGCTTCAAGGTGAGACCCTGTCTCCAAATCAAAACAAAATAAAACAAAACAGCTACATAGAAATCAGAAGCCTCCAGGAGAGAGGTCAAGAGGTTTAGGGTAAATGTTCCCCTGAGGGGTAGGAGGTGTCCAGCGACCAAGGAGGCTGACTGGGCACTGATCTCCACAGCCATTTTGGGGAAATTGGAAGAAGCCTATTCTTAACCTACAAACCAATTCCCTGGGATGTCTCAGTTCTTCCTGGGGTGGACAATGTCCAAAAACCGTGGCCATCAATCCCACCTCTCCCTGCCTGCTGTATTGATCCTCATAAGTCAGAGAGTCGAGCTTCTGTCCCTGGAATCTGGACTGATGATCTTAATCCCTCGCTGGACCAATATGTGGCAGAAGTGATATTCTGACTTCAGGCTGAGGCAGAAGAAATCATGAAGTTCCAAACTCGGTCTCTTGGCATGGCTGCTCATGGTACAGTCCTTCTTGGCACTCAGCCACCATGTCTCATGGAAGGGCCACAGCAGCTGAACTTCCAGCTGATAGCCAGAACCCACTATGACCATGTCAGGGAGCCATCTCAGATGTTCAGACCTAGTGACAAAGTGATCATAGCCCACCCTCATGGAGTGCACCCAGATGCACCTTGTCACCTCACAGCCCAATTGGAGATGAGCAATCATTGCCTTGGGCCACTATACATATCACTGGAACACTCCCCTAAGGAGTCTAGTGCTTTCAGAAACATATATTCCTCTCTGGGATGAAAAACCATCTTTGCAGCGACTACTATCCTAGTTCCCATTCCGTTGCTGTGATAAACACCATGACCAAAAGCAACGTGAGGAAAAAGGGTGTATTTCATCTTACGTGTGCAGTAATAGTCAATCACCGATGGAGGTTGTGGCAGGAACTGGAGGTAGGAACCCAGAGAAGAAACCATGGAGAACCAAGATTAGCCATCACAGGTTCACACAGTGAGATATGGCAATGACAGAGACAATCCAGACACCAATACAAGGCCAAGTTTAATGAACACACAGTACCTACTCATATGTCAGTCAACGCTCCACAAAAGAGTATTCCGGAGCATCCTTCCCCTTCCCATCTGTGCACTTTTCCGTTTTCCACTTCCTGTGACTCCCCTCTGCTACCTGAAAGTAACCACTATAGAAATGCAGCCAGGTTCTTAGAAATCTGACAGAGAGCTAGTGACATACCTGAGTGGTAGGGTGCTTGCCTAGCATGTAATACCAGAACCCAGGAGGCGGAGGCAGGAGGATCAGATCAGGAAGTTCAAGGTCACCCTAAGCTACACAGCAAGTTTAAGCACAGCCTGCTAAAGTGCTTCCTTCACAAGTTTAAGTACCTGAGTTTGGATCCCCAGAAGTCATAAAAAGCTGAATGTGGGAGATGGCTCAGTGGTTAAGAGCACTTGCTGCTCTCTTGTAGAGGACCTGGCAGTTCCCAGCACCACATGGCAGTTCATAACTATTTGTAGCTCTAGTTTGAAGGCATCCAACGCCCTCATCTGGCTCCATGGGCATTGCACAACACAAGTGCACTTAAATACATGCAGGCAAAACGCCATACATATAAAATAAAAAATGATTTTCTAAGCTAAAAAAAAAAAGCTGGATGTCCTGACATATGTGTGTAATTCCAGAGACGAAGTGATGGAAGGTCGAGACAGGTGAAACTTGGGACCACTCAGGCCGCTTAGCCTCAGGTACTTTGTGAAGTTCCAGGCCAAAAGGAGACCCTATCTCAAACAAGAAAAAGATGGAAGGCACCTGAGGACTGATCCTTGAGGCTGTCCTCTGTGCTGGGTGCTTCAGTTGTCAACTTGACACACCTGGGTTGAGGGAGGCACAATGGGAGAATTATCTCCATTGGACTGGCCTGTGGCCATGTCTGTGGGACATTTTTTTGATTGTTGAGTGATGTGGGAGGGTCCAGCCCCAGTGTGGGCAGTGCCATCCCAGGCAGGGGAGCAGTCAGTAAGTAGCACTCCTCCATGGCCTGTTCCAGGTTCCTGACCCGAGTTCCTGCTTTGGCTTCCCTTGATGGATTGTGCTGTGAGCCAAATAAACACTTTTTTCCCCAATTTGGTTTTGCTCGGTATCCTATTTTAAACATTTTTTGGTCTTTTTGAGACAGGGTCTTTCTGTAGCCCCAACTGGCCTAGAACGCACTATGTAGACCAGGCTGGCCTTAAACTCACAGAGATCTGCCCGCCTCTGCCTCCTGTGCTGGGATAAAACCACCACACCTGGTTTGGTCAGTGTTTTTATCACAGCAATAGAAAGCTAACTAGAACATCCTATGACCTCCATGTGCATGCCAGGTACCCACACATGCACACACACATACTCAGAAATCTAACTGTATCAGAAACATGTCATGACAGGAAACAGAACAATCTAAAGTTATCATCTTAGCCAGCTACAGGAGTCAGGTCTCTATATCCCCCAAGGCAGGAAGGTAAATTTATCTTCATTTCCCACACAAGGGCAAACAGGATCCCCTAGTAATTAAATACCAATCAAATATTAAGAAAAAGCCTGTTCCAAAATTGCATTTCTGTTCAACAGGGAAATAGGATAATTTAACTTCTTAAATTCACAAGTGTGCCTGAAGCTGACACGTCTTGTGTGAGCGAATGAGGGAGGAGCTGCAGATCCAAGGCCCCAGGTTCCCCTTTTCTTGGAGTCTGGGTGGCAGCCAGCTTTGTCACCATTCCTGCATTCCCAGGAATGTCTGGGAGGAAGTGGGGAGCGATTGTGATAGTGTGTGTCATGTCTGTTCTGTGCCTGATTCATTTTCAAACATGGAAGTGTCACAGGGATGGTTACAGTTCACAGTGCCCTTCAAAGAGTTCTGCATCACAGAGAGAGTGCTCTGCGTCCTTTTTTAGTTTCCCCACTTATTTGGAAAACAAGCTTTGGGTCCTCATTGGCTGCTACACGGTCATTCTGTCTACACATTGGAATCTAATGTTAAACCCAAACTCCTCAGACTGAGGGGCCCCTGAAATAAAATCTGCTTATTGGGCGGTTAATAATTCAAGCCAAGCTGGGTATGGTGCATGCATGCCTTTAATCCCAGCACTCAAGAGGTAGAGGCAGGTGAATCTCTGTGAGACTGAGGCCAGCCTGGGCTACACGGCAGTTCCAAGCCAGCTGGGACTACTGGGAGATCCTGTCTCCAAACAAAGGCAAAGGACTGGAGAGATGACTCAGCTGGATAAACTTCTTACCACACAAACATGAAGGTCTGAGTTCAGCTCTCTAGCAACCACATAAAAGCCAGGTTTCACAGCCTGTGTCTGTAATCCCAGTGTGGTGGAGAAGCCAGCTGAGATACATGACTCCCTGGAGTTGAGTTTGGTGACCAGCCAATCTAGCCAAACTGGTGAGTTCCAGGTTCAGTGAGAGACCCTTTCTCAAGAAAATAAGACGGAAATGCAATTGAGGAACATCCGATGTTGGTCTCTGGACCCCACACGTACCAGCATGTGTACACATACAAATAAGTAAGAACAATTTTAAAAATTAAAAAGTTGCTGGCCAATGGGGAAGGGCTCATTATTCCTCCCTAAGGATAAGAGATAATTAATGGTTGCTGTGGGAGGGAGAACACTTTTTCCAGTGGTATAGCAACCTGTAAGTTGCTCCTGTAAACAACTCTAATGAAACTCTGTGGATCACACACACACACACACACACAGATATGAAAGTAGATGTTGGACCATTTGGGAAGAGGAAGGGGATCATTAGAAGTGGGAGGGGGACAAGAAAGGATAATGGTAGTGAATATGAACAAAATACATTATACACATGTATGAAAATGTCATAATGAAACCCATTATTATGTATAATTAATATATGCTAATTAAAAAGGCTAACCTGGGGACTGGAGAGATGGCTCAGCAGCTAAGAGTACTGACTGCTCTTGCAAAGGACTTGGATTTGATTCCTAGCACCTACATGGTGGCTAACAACCACCCTTAACTCCAGTACCAGGGATCTGATGCCTTCTTCTGACCTCTGCGGACACTGCACGACATGGGTGCACTAACACACATGAGGCAAAACACTCATACACATAAAGTAATACGTAAAATATTAAAAAAATTTTTTTAAGTTAGTCAAAAAAAAGCTCCAGGGCCTGGGATAGCTTCTTCTACCTATAGCAGGGCTAACAGGAGTCAGGGAAATGACTGCCTGACCCGAAGCTAAGTAAGGACATTTTTACACCAACTGGGGAAGGAGAGCTTGAGTCATCTCCACGAAGCATGTGTTGACTACAGATAAGATGGTAGGATCAGGCACCCAGGAGAGCTTTGGGACCTGGGAGACCCGAGGAGAGAGGATTGATGCCCCTGGGTTAGAAGCACTGGTGCTTTTAGCGGGATTTAAATGGCAGCACACATGGGGAGTCTGAAGTGTCTTTTGTTTTCCACCGGCTGGACCTGTCAGTGTCCCCGGATGACCCTGTGCCTCTCCTCCTTCTGTCCCCACGATCAACTTCAGGACATCGCAGATTGTTTCTCTTATCACTGGTGACCTTTGAAAAAGTCAAGTCACAGTTTCAGGAGGTGGAACCCATCTCAGGTGATCTCAATGTGTTGCCTACTCTGGGATCCAGATGTGACCTCAGCTGCCATGGAAGTGGACGCAGCCTTGAGCCTCCTCTCCAGGATGCAGCTTCCCTGAACGGATGGTCCAGACCACACACACCGACGCCTGCCGTTCTCTTTACACTTCCGTGTTCGAACCTTTGGTGATGCTGAACTGTTTTCCCTTGAGTGGTGGAACCCAGCCTTAGGCATGTTAAGTAAGTACTCTGCCACTGAGCTTCTGGCAAGGCCAAGACAGGATTTCCAAAATTTCCATTTTTAATGTAGCTTGACTTTGCTTTATTTAAAAAACATTTTTTATTGGCATTGAAGAGATGACTCAGTGGTTAAGAGCTATATTTATTATTTTTGTTTTATGTGTATGGGTGTATTGTTTGCATGTATGTGAGTGCACCAGTGTTGTACAATGTCCAAGGAGGTCAAAAGAGGGTGTTGGATCTCCTGGAACTGGAGTTGTGGAGTTTCTAGCTGCCATATGGATCCTGGAAACCCAATCCAGGTCGTCTGCAAGAGCAGCCAGTGCTCTTAACCACTGAGCCATCTCTCCAACTCCGTTTTTTTTATTTTTTATTTTTTGTCACTACCAGGGATTGAACCCAGGACCCCATACGTGCGATCAAGTGCTGTACCACTGAGCTCCATCCCCTGGTGCTTAGCTTGGTTATTTTGTTTTGAGACAGGGTCTCCCTGTAGCAACTCCTGGCCTGCAACTCGTTATGTAGAGCTGGCTGGCCTCCATTTCACAAAATTCTGCCTGCTTCTGTCTCCCAAATGCTGAGATTAAAGGCATGTGCCATCACACTTGGGTACTTTGCTGTGTGTGCATGTGTTTAATTTTCATTTATTTATTTTATTCTATGTGTATAAGTATTTTGCCTGCATGTATGCAAGTGCACTGTGCATGCAATGCCCTCAGAAACCAAGTGAATGTCACATCTCCTAGAACTGGAATCCTGGATGGTTGTCAGCTGCCCTGTGGGCGCTGGGAACTGAACCTGGGTCCTCTGCAAGAACATCGAGTGTTTTAATGCCTGAAACATCTCTCTAGCCCATTTGTTTATTTATTTGTTTGCTTTTCAGAAAGAGTCTTACTATGCAGCCCTGGCTTGCTTAGAACTCAGTAGGTAGCCCTGGTTAGCTTGAACTCACAAAGATCCACCTGCCTCTGCTTCCCAAATGCTGAGATTAGAGCATGCACCACCACACCCAGCTACTGACTTTCAAAAAAATCAATTTCATTTACTTATTTATTGTATATATGTATGTGGGTATGCATGTGCTACATGTTTTTATTATATTTTCATTTATTTGGTGGGATGGGGGTGGGGCATGCATATACCATGGCCTGCAAGTGGAGGTCAGAGAAAAACTTCAGAATATGTGTGTATGAGTATTTTGCCAGAATGTGTGTGCAATGCCCTTGGAAGCCAGAAGATGGGGTTGGATCCTTTGGAACTGGAGTTACAGACAGTTGTGAGCTGTCATATGGATGCTGAGACTCAACCCAGGTCCTCTGCAAGAGCAGCCAGTGCTCTTAATGGCTGAGCCGTCTTTCCAGTACCAGAGGGTGCCCTTGGGAGTCAGTTCTCTCCTTCCACCAGGTGGGTCACGGGGATTGAATTCACATCATCAGGCTGGGCAATACGTTTCTTAACCCACAGAGCCATCTCACCAACCCGACTTTCCTTGGGTTAGAGAGTTGGTTCAGCAGTTAGGAGCACTGGCTGCTCTTGCAGAGGACCCAGGTTTGGTTCTCAGCACCCACATGGCAGCTCACAACCATCTGTAACTCCATTTCCAGGGGATCTGACACCCTCTTTTGTCCTCTGAGGCCACTGTGTGACAATGGATGCACTTGCATACATGTAGGCAAAACAGTCATACACATAAAAATAATTTTTTTAGATTTAGTATTTTCTCCCCAAGTATAGTAATATATTACAGGATGGTCACTCTTGGGGGCAGAGAGGAGGAGCTGTTTCTAAGGGTTTCTAAGATATGTTATTTTTTGTTGTTGTTCTTGGCTTTTTTACTACTAATACATTTCATTCATAAGTCCCTAAAATTGAAAGCCGGACATGAGGGCTGGTGCTACGGCTCAGTGGGTTTTGGCACTTGCTACAAAAGCCTGGCTACCTGAGTTCCGTCCCTAGAACCCACTTTTCTGTTGCTGTGACAAAATACCATTACCAAGGAAACGTGTAGAAGGCAGAGTTTATTTGGCTTGTTCCAAAGGGAGCGTCCATAATGGCAGAGAAGGCGTGGAGGCAGGAGCCAGCCAGAGCAGAAAGCTGAGCAATCATGTCTTCAAGTGGCACAGGATGCAGAGACACAACGAAAGTGGGCATGGCTGTGAACTCTCAAAGCCCAGTCCCAGTGGTGTGCTTCCTCCAGTATGACTACACTCCTAAACGCTCCAGGACCCTTCCCAACTAGGGATCCTGTGTTCAAAAACTTGGGGCCTATGGGGACATTCTCATTCAAACCACCGCTCCACATAAAGATGGAGAGAGAGAATCAACTCCTGCAGGCTGTCTCCTGAACTCCATATACATGCTGTGGCGTGTGCGTCCCCTCCACATAATGTACACACACACACACAGAGTCACACACACACACACACACACATCCTATAATAATACATTTTTTAATTAAAAAAAAAGCCACACATGGACTCACATCTGAAATCCTAGCATGTGGAAGGTTGGAGGCCAGCCTAGGTTACAGTATGAAACCTTGTTTCATAGAACTGAAAATAAATAAATCCATAGTTTATGATTGGGGGTTGGGAATGTAGCTCCTTGATAGGGTGCTTGTCAAACATTCATGAAGCTCTGGGTTCCATCCGCAGCACCTCATAAGCTAGGCACAGTGGCATATGCTTATAACGCTTGGAAAACAGAGGCATGAGGACCAGAAGTTCAAGGTCAACCTCAGCTACATAAGGAGTCTGAAGACAGCCTGGGATACAAGAGACCCTGTCTTAAAAGAGAAAAAATAAGTTTATGATTGATTGGTATATTTCTCTTCAAGTGGTTATACATCAATAAAAACTCTATGAAGATGCATGTGCATTGGAGGAGACGCAGAAAAATAAAAGGAAGGAAATAACTATGGAGAGGTGACTTAGCAGTTAAGAGAATTGGCTGCTCTTACAGAAGACTGGAATTCAAATCCCAGCACGCACATGGTGGCTAACAACCATCCTAACTCCATTTTCAGGCCATCTGACACACTCTTATGGCCTCCCTGGACATTACATGACATAGGTGCACTCACATACATGTAGGCATCACACTCATACACATAAAATAAAATAAAAACCAAATGTGCATTATGATGGTTGGCTTCAATGTCAACTCACCACTAATTAGAATGGCCTGACTAGGGAGCCTCAGTTAAAGAACTGATCTGACATGGGAAGACCCACCCCAAATGTGGGTGGCACCTTCTGGTAGCATGAGAAGGGGCAGGGCTGAAGGAAGGTGACTGGCCTACTGCTGGCCTGGCCTTCCCTCTCTCCTGTCGCCACCGATTCCTTTGCTGAACTTGGATCCAGTGTTCCCAGGCTTCTGTCACTGACTGAGGACTAATGGCTCTTCAGAAACCTCTCAGATTTTTGGCACTAAATTGGGACTGCAGAGGCGCCTGTTCCTGAGATTACAGGCCTGTGCCACCAGGCTCTGTATATATATATATATATAAATTTTACTTTGATTATTTTACTTTTAATTTGGAAAATATTTTAATAGTGTAATTTTAAATGAAAATCCAAGAGGCTATATTTGAAACACAGAAAGCATATGTATGTGATCTTGAATATTTAATAGTAATAAATACAGCTAAAACATTAATTTTTTAAAAATTATAGCACACAGATGAATATCTTAAATATATTACTATGATGTAAAACATTCAGATTATCTATAAACTTTCATATATCTTTGTAAGCCTTGAAGCAGTTTTTAAAATGACCAATTTTCCTTTTAAACATTTAGAGTTGTTTTTAACATAGGCTTGGCAAAGATATGGACCTTAACAAGCCTGTCCATTGGTTGTCTTAATCATTGCATAAAGAATTTAGCAATTGTCCATAGGAGAATTTACACCCTGGGGGGCAGGACTAATCATTAACTTATATTCTTGAATGATAGGAGCTGTGTTGTAGAACCAGAATTGAGACAAGAATCAAAGAGATAAAATCTTGATCAGAAAAATATTTAAACTTAAAAACATGTTAATTTTTAAAGAATGAGCTAGGACTATTAGTCAGCTGTATTTGTTTTTCTAAAATAGTCACATTAATTAATATCATCAGTTGGCATACTGAACATGTGGCTAGGCTAACTTGGTCTGTTGGAGTTGGGACCCTTTCTTTCTCTTTTAGTTTTTCTATGAGCCAAAAGGAAACTGGGCTAATTTAACAATTTTAGTTTACATGAGAATTTATAAAGCAGTTAAATAAATTATTTTTTAAAAACATAAGTTCATGTAGGCAGTGTTTACATATATAAGACGGATTTTAGTAACCAAGATTTTTTAATTACTCTTTGTTGAAATTAGATTTCTTTACTTCATTGTAAAAAGGAAACTAAACACAAAGATCTTAAACATATATATGTATGTAGTTTTAATGTAGTCTATTTTTAATAAAGCTTTACAATTAACAGTTTCATATCAAGAATGATTTTGTTTCTTTTGACTATTGCACAACTGAAATAAAAATTTTGATTAATATGTATTTATTTAGAACTTGTTTTGGAAGGCAATCCCAATCAAAATCCATGTATATAACATTAAACTTTAAAGCTTTATGAGATATATATCTTTTGATTTTAATGAATTGTTTTACATGAACAAGTATCATTTAAAAGTTTTGTGAAACACTTAATAGACCCAAAGATGTTATTTAATAGATTTTTAAGATGTTTATGGTACCCAAGTTTATAAGATAGTATGTATTTATCAGGCCTTTATTTTTATCATTTAATTTTTATATATTATCAAAATATTTATGTATAATCAGCACATGTGCATTTTAATTGGGCAGGCCAACAAATAAAAATAAAACCAATAATTTTTGTGTACAATAAAAGGAATGAGAAAGGAAAAAAATGAAATGACCACAGTTTTAAAAATTGTTTTGACACAAACAGCACATGAAAACAATTATCAGAGACACACATGGCACAATTACATGAGATCTCAACACATGAAAATAATTATTATAAACAGATATGACACAATTATATGAAATCTAAGGCAGTTGTTTGGCTCAGAAGAGAGTGCTATATAGAATTATTGTACTAAAAGAACATGGAATACAAATTAAACACAAAAGATAATGTTAATAATCAAATTACCTGTGCACACACTGGGGCTTTGTAGGTTCCCAGATGAACTTAATAGAAAACACAGTTTTAGAGAGTTCAGGTTTTGAATGAGAGTAGACAGTAGAGAGGAGCACATTATATACAAATCCTATCATGGTAACAATGAAGGCAGGAGTAAAAGGTTGGGGAGATCCCACAGAGAGAATGAAGGGGTGGGGTGGAGATCCCACAGAGAGAATGAAGGGGTGGGGTGGAGATCCCACAGAGAGATTGGGCACCAGAGCATGGATGAAGCAGGTTCCTCAGGAGACAGGGAACCTAAAAACAAACTTGAAGTATGTGATAGGCAGGGCGCAGGGCAGAGCTTTATAGCTGACTGCCACACAGAAAAAGATCTCTTTCAAGATAGGTGAGTGTTATATAAATTAGTTTTAGAAACCAGTAAATATACCATAAAAAGTCAAAACCCAAAATAACGTTTTTTAGAAACACGTCAGAACAATATAAAAATCTAAAGTAGGTCCTTTAAAAGTCCAGTTAATAAATTACACACAAAAAAACATTTGCTGCAGCTTTTACAAGTTGTGAATTCAGAATTTGGAAGACAAAAGTTCTGAATTCAGGCCAAACATGATTTTTGTCCCTTTACGTTGGGACCAGACCTCAGCTGATAATGAATCAAGGTGGTGGGCATGAGCTCAGTTAAGCCTAATGCTTTAAGGTTGTGCCTAAGGCAAATCAGGGGTGTATCTTTGGGCACAGAAACCTTGGGCCCCATTTTAGATAAGGCAAGATCGAAAGAAAAAGCCTTTCTCCCAGCAGCCACTTGCTACTTGGAGGAGACCAACAAATGAAATCCAGGGGCTAGAATGCAGTGCGTGTCCCCTAGTTCCAGTGGCTTGGAAGGCCGAGCTGAAGGCAAAACCAAAAGTCAAAAAGGTGAAGGAGCTTTACCTTGGAGAATGACTGTCCAGTGGACTGACATGTGGAATGTCGAGGGAGGGGCCTCAGCTGTGGAGGCTGGAGGGAATAGGAGAGTCAAGGAAAGTTTTGAAAAACTGGGAAGCGAGTTTACCTGGGACATTAATAAATGTCCCAGCATGGGATTTGCACCGATCAGTTGACAGAGGCTGCAAGAAAAGCATAACCCCAGGGGTGGGGTTTTCAGGTCAGGCTGGCAGCTGTCATTTGGACTCTCAGTGGAACCAGTGGGAAGGCAAGAGGGAAGAAAGGGAGAAGGTGAGAGAGAAAGGTTGCCCAGAGGAAAGGGTTGGGGCTCGGAATCCGAACCCCACAGTTTCTCCTCAGGATAGAAACTGAGGTACTGAAGTTCAGTTGGTCTCAGTTTTTATGGAGCTTAGGAGGAAAGACCAGGTATTTTTCTGCACTTTTTGTTTTACGATTGAGGGTTTGTGCCAGTAAGTTCTGGTGTTGCAGTTTGGAGGTTTGGGACAATGAATGCTGGCATATGTTTTCCCAGACGGCACAGTCACTGGGTTAGGGATTGGGGTTTCACAGAATTTCCAGGGCCAAGGATTTCTCATCTTAGCTGGGGCTTTCCAAGTTGAGACATTTATCCTTATATGTTTCTTGTTAAGCTTATAATTTGTTGCTCCTTCCACTATGTAGTATGACCTGGAAATGAAGGAGAATTAGATTGAAATATAAGTGAAAACATCTACCACTACTATAGAAATGAGTGTGCTATATATCTTCCAAATTTATGGCTTTATGTATGCATTGTAATAAAATGAGTTATTAGGATACGTCAAAACTGCATTTTTAGCACTCTATCTTTAATATAAATTTAAATATTTTGCTTTTAGGGTTTGCTTCTATTTATGGACACAGAGTTGCTGAAATAGATGAAATGTTTGAAGCACGAAAAATGATTGGCATTTGTCCACAGTTAGATATAAACTTTGATGTTTTGACAGTAGAAGAAAACTTATCAATTTTGGCTTCAATCAAAGGAAAACCAGCCAACAATATAATTCAAGAAGTATGTCGTTCATAAGTAAACCATCACTGTCATTCCTATAAATTTGCAACCTTTTGTAATAATTGTACAATGAGAATGCTTGAAAATCTAAACATGTAAGACCTATTTTGAGCTAGTAAACAGAACGTTTTACAAATAATTAGATGGACTTTGGAGTATGTATCTTATCCCATGAAGAGTCCTCTTTCCTCCTGCCGCCACATCCACTCTGCTCTCACTTCTCCTGTGCACTTTCACCTCCTCTTGCTTTAGCACACAGCCTTCATTCTAATCTCTTTTTTCCTTTCCACTACCCAGGAAGGAAAATTGAAATGGACCTTCCTCCAAGAATCTTGTTGCCTATGAGTTTCAAAATTATGTATGAATGCTTGTCACAACTAAATATCATACTAGATGAACACTTAAAGTTGATATTAAAATTACTTTTAAAATTATACTGAGAGTTTTCAAATGAGGCTTAAAACAATACTTTGAAACTTAAAATGTGTTTAAATAGCATCAATGCTTATGTAAATGATAATTATTAAAGAAATTTTATTCATATTTTACTTTTATAGGTACAAAAAGTTTTGCTAGATTTAGACATGCAGGACATCAAAGACAACCAAGCCAAAAAGTTAAGTGGTGGCCAGAAAAGAAAGCTTTCTCTAGGTATTGCAGTTCTTGGGAATCCAAAGGTAAATGAGATATTAACTTCACTGAGATAATTTTAAAATATGTTAGATAAAAAGTAGATTATGAGAAGAGTTATAAAACATATAAAGTTTAATGATAAAACAACTGTATATTATCATGGATGTGTTTGAAAGTTATTTAGGATCATTATGGTACAAAAGAACTGAAAGAATGAACTTTTGGACTTCAGTTATGTCTATAGCAGGTTTCTTTATTTCAAAAATCATCTTGGCACAGTGGCACCTGCCTGTAGTTCCATTTACTCAGGAAACTGAAGTGAGAGGATTTCATGAGCGTACAAGCTCAAGACCAGCCTGGGTACCATAGGGAAGCCTCTAAAAAAGAAAAGAAAAATGAGAAAATATGACCAAAGATAGCACTTGAATGGTGGGAGCATTATTGTTCTGTTGTTTTCTATAACTTTAAAAGTACCTGTGAGGGAACTGGAGGGATGGCTTAGAAGTTGAGAGTCCTCCTAATCTTCCAAAGGACCTGAGTTTGGTTTCCAGAGCCCACATCAGGTGGCTCACAACCCCCTGTAATTCCAGCTTCAGAGGATCTGATGCCCACTTCTGGCCTCTGCAGTTACATGCACAGACATACACCCCTAATTAAAAATAAGATAAATCTTTAAAAAAATCTGAGAATTTATGATATGAATTAAAACAGGACAAAAAGGAGTAGTTGAGCTTGTCACTGTCCAGGCACTTTGATTTTACATATGTTTGTTTTGTGGTATTTTCTGGCCTGCAGAAATAGAAGCAGCCTTGCCTTGTACATTGTTAAACAACTTAGTATGTGCCTATACCAAGTGCCTCATTAATTCCTGACAGCCTGCTGCCTTTCTCCTTTCTGCTGTAGCCTGAGATCACTATAGATTCTGACTTTTTCTTAACTGGACTTTCTGTTAGCACCTTCTGTTGTGTTGTTTTATAAAACTAAAAACTACTTGAAGTCAGGCATGGTGGTCCATGCCTATAATCTAGCACTAGAGAGACTGAGGAAGGAAGATAATGAATTTATGACCATAGTGAGATTCTTTTATAAAAATCCTTCCCTTGAATATAGAAAACATTTCCCTAAAAATTAATTGCTATATATACAGATTTAATTATTGAGTAGGTTGGTAATATACTTAATGTTTTTATATTTCTAGTTTATCTATTTGTCATAATGATGTTTTGTATATAGACATTAGATTCACTCGTAATTTAAAACATTTATGCAAAGTTAAATATGAGTGAAAAACTCTGATTTTTGGTTAAGGTTTTTAAAAATATTATTTTTATTTTATGTGTATGAGTATATTGCCTACATATATGTAAGTGCATCTGAGTTGTGCAATACCTGCAGAAGTCAGAAGAAGGAACCGGATTCCCTGGAAGTGGAGTTATGGATGGTTGTTAGCCACTTTGTGGGTACTGGGAATTGAATCCAGATCCTCTGTAGTCAGTGCTCTTAACCACTGAACCATCTCTCCAGCCCCATAACTTAAAGAAGTTTTTCAATGTCCATATAAATTTTAAATATTTTGGTTCCTTGCTTTTCTATATTCCTTCTCACACAGATACTACTGCTTGATGAGCCAACAGCAGGAATGGACCCCTGTTCTCGTCACATTGTTTGGAATCTTTTAAAATACAGAAAAGCCAATAGAGTAACTGTGTTTAGTACTCATTTCATGGATGAAGCTGACATTCTTGCTGGTGAGATTTTTGCTTTGTTTTTCAAAGATAGGATTACGGGCCTGAAGGGAGATAGACATAGAAATAAAGAAACCGTTATCTAATTGTATATATTCTATTCAAAAAAAGATTTTTAAACATTAAAAATTATGTGTTTTTGTGTTCAGTGTTTCCCATACCATCCTCTTGTTTCAGTGATTTCCTGAATGAACTCATGGCATATTGTCATACTCATTAGATATTAATTTATTTTAGCAATAGAATATAAAATAATTTTAGCAAAGTGATAAATTACATGGCAAAGTCTGGAGGAAGCCAGACATAAATTTCTCAGAGTCCCTCCCAGTGAGTCACACACCATGCATTCTATTTCCCTATGATTGACTTGTAACCGTATGTATGAAATATTGTCTGCCAGGGAAGTTTGTTAAGAGACTCAGCATCTCAGATTCTGAGGGGTACTGTCATGCAGCTTCTCTCTTCCTAACTCATAGAAACATTTCAGCTCCCTAAAAGGAATGCAGGTGTTCAGCATAAACTGTATGTTTTTTGTTTGCAGAATTTTGGCATAATGGGTCATTCTTGTCTGTTTTAAGATTAACAGGAGCCTCCTCAAATCTAGATTCCCTGATGCCAGCAAGGGCCAACCCTGTAAGCAGGTCATTCTAAAAATAGTATTCCTTGGCCTGTTGTTTTAACAGGTTTCTGCATAGTTTTGTGCGACTGCACACTGTATAAAAGAATCCAGGTTTAAGTTAGTATGTGATTTCTGATACCTGTGACAAGATCGAGAAGAGTTTGAAATCTCAGTGCTTCGTTTTTTTTGGTATAGTATAATATATTGGACAAATCATTCATTTCTTTAGTGTTTATATAAAAAGAACCCAACAGATTAACATTTTTTTGTGGTTATTTCTGCTTATTTTTTGGGTGCATTTGGTTTTACAAGAATCTCAGGAAAACTTCTGTACTATTAATCTTCGGCAATATACTTAATGTTTTTATAGAGTCTGAGCTATTTGTAGTCAGACTCCTTAGATGCAGCTCCTAACTTTGTTGTATTGTTGGATCCGTGAGAAGTATCTCAGCAGTGGCTGTTCTGCTTGCCTTAGTATTCTAACCTGACAACTAGATGAGGCTAGTCTCGACTTCCTCTTCCAGTTGCTGTGATACTTAGATGTCTTTCATGTAGTTATAAAATATAGATGCCAGGGGCTGGAGAGATGACTCAGCAGTTAAGAGCATTGGCTGTTCTTGCAGACGACCCAGGTTTGAATTGCAGCACCCACATAGTGACCAACACCTGTCTATAAATTCAGTTCCAAGGGATCTGATGACCTCTTCTGTTTTCTATGGGCACTGCATGACATGGGTGCACTTATACACATGCAGGCATAACACTCATACACATAAAAATAAGTGAATAAAAAATATAGATGCCAATTATTAATGCTGTCATTAACTTAGAGATTGAAATGCGAATTTCAATTTGCAGATAGGAAAGCTGTCATATCACAAGGGATGTTGAAATGTGTTGGTTCTTCACTTTTTCTCAAAAGTAAATGGGGAATTGGCTACCGCCTGAGGTAACACGCACTCTTTTATGATTTTCCTCTCTTCCTATTTATACTGGATCTGTGCTTATTATTTTTAAGATTTTAGGTATTGTGCCTCGGCCTTGTTTTGTCGTGCTAGATTTAATTTAAAGCATTCAGAATTTATTTTTGCTTGTTTATTGGATAATGATAAAAGTTACACTTTCTGGTTTTCTCTAGCATGCACATAGACAGGTACTGTGCTACAGAATCGCTTTCTTCACTGGTTAGACAACATATACCTGGAGCTACTTTATTGCAACAGAATGACCAACAACTCGTGTATAGCTTGCCTTTCAGAGATATGGACAAATTTTCAGGTATTTCTTTCATATTCTTGGTTGAATAGTGCTTTTGAATTCAGGTCATAGATTTTCTTGATTGTCTTTTTTGTATATTTCTCTGTAATATTCTTGTTTCTCACTGATCAGAGTTAATATTGTTCTAGCTTTGTCTTTGAAAATCTGAAATATTCCACATTACTGTGTACATTTTTATCTTTTTATAGTATGCAAGGAGCTATAACTAGTATGTTAACTTTAATACTTAATGCAAGAAAAACTTAATAATTGTGTCTATACTTTTTAAGAATAAAAGGAAATTGAAGCTGGGTTTGGTGGTGCATGTCTGTAACCATAGCATGGCCTACATAGGAAAACCCTACCCAGATTCTTTTTAACATGAGTTAAATACACACACTGAAAATATGAATGTTTTCAAACATTTTTCTTTTTTCCTTTTTGGTTTTTTTAAATAGTCTAATGGAAAGAGGAGATTATTAGAGCCAGGTATTGTGGCACAGGTCTTTGATCCACACACTCAGGAGGCAGAGGCAGGCAGATGTCTGTGAATTCAAGGCCGTTCTGGCCTACTCTGGAGTTCCAGTTCAGTCATTCTCATCCTATAAGGTAGTCTGACAAGTTGTTAGAACCAGAGATCTCTTTCTGAAAGACAAATTCTCCCTGCCTCTGGCTGGAGCCTTTTCTTTCTCCCAGCATGAGACTCTGGGGAAATTCCCATTTCTCTGGGGACTTTGGTTTCAATAGTCCAATCAATAGTCAGATTGAAAACAACAAATGTCTGGTCTACATAGTAAGTTTTAGGCTAGCCTGGCACGTATACTGAGAATTTGTCTCTCAAAAAAAAAAAAAAAAAAAGAATGTTTGGCAAAAGGGGTCAGGCGTGAGAAAGGTTTAAGAAGCCCTAATATTGTCAATGATGATACAGTGATAAGCTTCAAACCTTCCCTTTCATCCAAAAGCACCAATATAATCAATTATTGCATTACTTTAACAACTGATCTTTTAAAAAAGAAACAACTGGCATATGGTCCTGTTAACTCACCAAATGAATAGACTCCAAAATAGAACACACACCCTGCCTGGTTAGATGAACAAAGATCTTAAGGAAGTAAAAGGGCTTGTTCCTGGGTCACAAAGAACTCGGGCCCCCTGATTTCCATCTTAAGGTTCTTTCGGCTCCACCAGCTCATCACGTCGTCCAGCAACATTTCCTCTGTACATAGTGAACATTCCACCAGGAGTCATCTTGGGACCCAGGGTTC
This sequence comes from Eospalax fontanierii, assembly GCA_035773235.1. Taxonomy (NCBI): domain Eukaryota; kingdom Metazoa; phylum Chordata; class Mammalia; order Rodentia; family Spalacidae; genus Eospalax; species Eospalax fontanierii. Next base: position 84,740,130 of record CM069531.1, on the reverse strand, counting down.
ACTGACTGTGTCTCCTCATGGGCACTTCCCTCAGTTGGTAGCAATCTACTGAAGAGAAAGGCGTTTGGCTTTGGCTGTGTGCCTAACTAGGAGCTGAGAAAGGCACTTTCATGAAATAAACACTCCACAAGTCTACAGACAGAATGACGAGATGCCGAGGGGACATACAGTTAACATGAGCAGGCCAATATAACTAGAAGATGAAGACGGGGAACCCTGGGACTACCTTTAAAAAGAGCAGAGGGCTTAGCAACTCTGGGCTCCTGGGATGAGTCTCCAAGGCAGAACTCTGTGCAGAACAGAGCAAAGGGAAACATAGAAGGAAGAAGAGAACATGAAGAGAGGAAAGAATCACTAGCTAAATGATCCTTCTCCCCGCCCTAATGAGTGATTATCCCACCCCTTGGGCTAAAACCAAATGCACACATTATTAGGAACAAAGCAGAACTGTAAACACAGACATGAGCATTTTCATGGCATGCCTTTGCTCACTTCAAAATCTCCTTCATTTGCACAGAGCACAGAAAGATGCTCTGACCGAACTTCAAACTGTAGGTCGGGAGGGAGAAAGAACAAAACAAAACCAGACAGCTGTGTACACGTGTCACGATGCTGGCGTGTGTATTTTTTCCGAGGAGGCAATTTTCTTTCAGAAAAGCTTTCCTCCCTCAGCCAATGTCCCAACAAATGGAGAAAAACTGTATGTATTCCCACTAAAATCAGGAACAAGACAGGAATATCCACTCTCCCCATTTCTGTTCAATATCGTACTTGACGTCTTAGCTGGACCAATAAGACCAAAGGAGATAACGGGAATGCAAATTGGAAAGAAGTCAAAGTATCTTTATTTGCAGATGATATGATTCTACACATGAACGATCCTAAAGACTCCACCAGAAAACTCCTAGAGCTGATAAATACATTCAGCAAAGTAGCAGGATATAAAACTAACATCCCCAATCAGTAACTTTCCTATACACCACCAACAAATATACTCAGAAAGGAACCCAGGAAATGATGCACTCAACATCCATAAACTATCCTGGAATAAATCTAACAATGGTTGTGAAAGACCTGTACAATAAAAACGTTAAGACGCCGAAGAAATTGAAGATAACAGAAGATGGAAAGGCATTCCGTGCTCATTGATAGGTAGGATTAATATTGTGAAAATGGTCACCCTGCCAAAAGCAATCTACAGATTCAATGCAATACCATCAAAATTCCAACAGAAATTGAAAAAATAATCTCCAATTTCTTATGAAAACACACACACAAAAAAACAAGATAGCTAAAATAATCCTGAACAATAAAAGAACTATTGGAGGCATTACCATCCTTGATCTCAAACGACACTACAAAACTATAGTAATAAAAACAGCCTGGCATTGGCATAAAGCAGAAACATTGATCACTGTTGGCCAAGACTTTAATCCACACATTTACAGCCACCTGATTTTTGACAAAGAAGTTGAAAATGCTCACTGGCGAAAAGATAGCACGTTCAACAGATGATGCTGGTCAGACTGGATACAGACATGTAGAAGAATGAGACTTATCTCTCACCAGGCAACCTACATAATGGAAAAAAAAAAATCCTTACCAGCTACACCTCTGAGGGAGGATTGGTATCTAGAATATACAAAGAACTCAAACTTAAACACAAAAAGTAAAATCAATTTTACTGAACTGAAGAGGGAGTTCTCTAAAGATGACAAGCAAATGGCTGATACTTTTTTAAAATGTTCGATATCTTTAGTCATCAGGGAAATGAAGATAAAACCACTTTGAGATCTCATCTTCCCCCTCCCAGAATGGCAAAGATCCGAATAACACACAATGACAAACAAAAGGGAACTCTTACGCACTGCTGGTGGGAATACAAACTGGTATAGCCACCGTGAGACTCAGTGTGTAGATTCCTCAGAAAACTCAAAACAGATCTACCATATGACCTGGCCACACCACTCATGGGCATATACCCGCAAGACTCTATACTCTACTACAGAAGTGCCTGCTTATCTGTGTTCATCGCTGCCCTTTTCGTAACAGTCAGACACTGGAAACAACCTAGACGTCCATCAACTGATGAATGGCTAATGAACATGTGGTGCATAACACAACAGAATGTCAGCTCTTTAAAAAGATGAAATACACAGGTAAACGGATGGAACTGGAAGCAATCATCCTGAGTGAGGTAACTCAGACTCAGAAAGACAAATGTCACACGTTCTCTCTCAGAGCTGGATGCTAGCTTTGAAATCTTAGGTATGCACGTTTCAATTTGAAAATTCAGAGAAGTCAAGAAACTAATAAATGGCCACTGGTGTGCTGGGTGCGGGGGAGGGGCCTTCCTGGGAGAGGTGATAGAAAGCGCTGACTCAAAGGGGGAAGGGGAGCATTAGAGTAGGAAGGAGTGGGGAAAGGGAGGGCGGGGCAGAGAGTGTCTGGTAAGTAACACTAAAGGCCTTTAGGGGAAGCCATATGGACACCTACTAGCATAGAGGCTTCTTAACGTCTATACACACACACATCATAAAAAGAGACTGGAAGAAGCTACCTTGTAACAGGGGACCTTACTCCTTCTAGACATCATAGACTAACAAAATAAAACCTCAATACCCGGAATGGATTCCCTCTCTAGAAACTGTTGACCAGGGGGTCCCATAGACCCTCAGACAATACTGGTCACTGTCCCTGCTCTTGGTAACCTGCCAGCACTGGATGGCAAGGCCTTATTGCTGAAGACACTTCATACATGAGCTGTAGAATGAACAAGGAGAAATCAAGCTGGTGCTGACTTCAGAGTCTCACCTCTACTGACTAGCTTTCATGGTGCTAGAAGGTCCTATGCATGCTACAGGCAGGAAAAAACAATCGTGTGAGTCCATGTGTCCATCTGTACATAGTGTCACAAATATAATGAGAGTAATTAACTACTCTAATTGGATTTAAGGTCTGTTTCATAGGATGGATCCTATAACCGACACTGATATTAGGCTAAGGAATCTAAGATAGAAAGTAATACTAGTTTTCTACTAAATAAGTATCATAGTACACTGATACCTAATGACTTAGTGTTCTACCTATAGGTTAATGCATTACTCGACTCTCACCAAAGGAGTTTCCTTATACAGTAAATGATGAGTAACATAAGACCCACAATTGGTCGTGTGCAGAGGACAAGAGGCTACAGAGTGACAATTCCTGAATAGGACACTTATATCAAACTTCCACCTCAAGTTAGGAATCATTATGAAAGAGAGAGAAGAAAGATTGCAAGAGCCAAAGGTGGTAGATGACCACAAGGAAACTGTTTTTCCAGACAGCTGGTCAGTTACGTAAATGAACTCACAGCAACTGTGACAGCATGCGCAAATCCCATGCAAGCTCAACCCACACAAATGCCATCATAGACAAGAGAAAGTGGGTAAGAAGCCCCAATCCAACTAAGAAAATTGTGTCAGCAGATGGCTGCTGGGAGGGGCAGAGATCGTCCTTTTAAGGATGGGGACTGTTGGTAGGTTAACCAGGCTCCAGTGGAAGGACCCACACTGAAAGACATTTGGAGACACAAATTAAACTATTTAGGATATATATATATATATATATATATATATATATATACATACATATATATATATGTATGTATGTGTGTGTGTGTGTGCATGTATTAGAATGCATTAAATTGTGCAGGGTAAAATAAGGGTAGGTTGTAGATAGGAAAGGAGATCTAAATATTATCAAATTTTATTGTATAGAAATTGAAAAAATTTAAGTTAAAAAAAAAAGAAGAAAGGCTTTCCAGAAGAATCAAGTTCCTAAAGATCTAATGTCTTCCTTTTACAATTTATTAATTTTTTATCTTATGTGTATGAGTATTATTACCTACATGTAGGTAGGTGTACCTGTGTCGTGCAATGCCAGAGGCAGTCAAAAGAGGGCGTCCCCTGTAACTGGAGTTATGAACAGTTGTCAGCCACGATGTGGATGCTAAGAATCGAACCCAGGTCCTCTGCAAGAGCAGCCAGTGCTTGTAACCACTGAGCCACCTCTCCAGTACCTTCTTTTTTAAAGATTTGTTTTAGTTAGGTGTATGTGTATGTCTGAAAGTAGGTATGTACATATGAGTAGGCACCTGTGGGAGCCAGAGAGGGTGTTCAATACCCTGAAGCTGGAGTTATAGGCAGTTATGAGCTGCCAGACATAGGTGCCGGGAACCCAACTTGGGTCCTCCAAGAGGAGCAAGTTCTCTTAAAGACTGGGCCTGCAGCCCCTGATTTCTCATTCTTAGAATACCCAAAGGTGCTTTTCTTTTGTTGTCACAGTTTGTTTGCACTAATTGTGACAGTCCTTTGAGATAAAGACAAATCTAACTTGACACGCATGACCAATCAAGTAACAATAATGAAACAATACCAAAATCTGCAACTATTCAGCACCCTGCCTTGGTAAAGTATGAATGAAAAGGAAAGGCCAGTAATTATTTGGGGCTACCTCTATTTTTTTCCAAGCAATGAGGGTACTGGACAAGACCTTTTCCAGATCAATATTTTATATTCTAAACCATGGCTTGCCTGGGTTCTAGTCATGAAGGATGAAGGGACATGCAACAGATGCCACTGTGGCCTGTTGTAGCCTAAAATATTTCCTCTCTAGCCTCCCCAAAATTTTGCTGCCCCTGACTCTGTACTCTGTTTAAATTTTACCTCAACCTAATAGGAAGACATGGCCACATTTTCCAAATGACAAAAACTGAAATCCAAAATATTTTGGTGTTTTTTCTGAAGACATCTCATTGTCAATGGAACTGAAAACAAAACTCAAGTCACGTGCACCTCAGGATGAAAAAGAGAAGAGGAAATGTGAAGAAGGCGCTTTACCATCTCCTGTGATTCCCAAGGAGGCCTGACTGAATCAAGCAACCGGCTTCTAAAGCCCAGGACTTCACTAATGGAAATGATTAATCCACCCAAGCCTTGGGCCTCCTGATTCAATAAGTCTGCCAAAAGCATCAAAGAATGGGGCCAAGACTGACAGCTCAGGTTGTATTAGTTGACACTGGGTTCCCTGTGTCCAGGGCTGAGCAGATCAGTTTGCCTGAGGAGGTGAGACTCAAGAAGTTTAAACCATGGGTAGACATTCATCTCAATTTTTTATTCCTCTGGGGAAAGAATCAAGTTTATTACAAAATCTTTCCCTGGAAGACCAAAGGCATTCCAAAGGTTATCTAAGACTAGTATTTTATAAAAATGCCTACACTGACCTAGTTTAGTAATTATGTATTTATTCACAGTCCTATACAAGAGATCAGCTCATTGACTTCCATTATACATATTATCAACTTACTTATAATCACCCACCTGGGCCAGAGATGGTGCTAGACCATTTATATCAAATAGCTTTTTAAATTTTTATACTACTCAGAGATGTTTTAGGTCCCCTTCCATGCAAAGAATGGACAATGAAAAACAATAAGTCATTTAATGTCACTCAATAATATGATGGCATTAGATCCCAGAGCTACACCACGACGAGCTCCTACTACGGAGGTCAAAAAGCCTACTTTACTAGCCAAGAAACATTTAGTGACAGTCTCACTCAGTCTAATGTACGACTGGCTAAGAAGATAGCCGAGTCTCCAGGACCCTTAGGTTTCTATGCCAGCTTGTTTACTTGGAAGCTGTGCCATAATAATAAACAACTTGGAGCCACCTTTGCTGAGGACCAAGCATTAAACTGCGGATGATGAAGACATCTTCAAAATAAGCATATCACTTTCTGAAGGAGAAAGTAAAGCTTGATGCAAGTAGGTATCTTGCCTTAGGTACTTGAGTAGTGAAGCTTAGATCCTAAATATGAACTTACTGTGCAGCTATGCTGAAAGACCCCTACACAGTTCTGCTGTTTCACTTTTCAAGTGAGTAAGCACAACTTCTCCTGCAAAGGTTAAATGAGATGATAATTATTAGCCTAGAGGTGATTCATAAACTAGTTGCTATGAACCAATCAGGGAGGGGACAACAGGAAGACCTGAGGCCAAGATACCCTGGCGTCAGTAACTTAATGAGTGAGTTCAAGCAATGGGTCCAAGCAAGCCGACCTAAAGAATGAAGCTCTGGAGGCTGGAGAGATGGCTTAGTGGTTAAAAGCACTGGCTGCTCTTGCAGAGGACCTGGGTTCAATTCCCAGCATCCACAACCATATGTAACTCCAGTTCCAGGGGATCTGACATCCTCTTCTGACCTCTGTGGACACTGCATGACATACATGCTGGCAAAACACTCATATACATAAAATAAAAATAAGAAATAATGCATTAAAAAAAATGAAGCTCTGACCCAGACTTTCAACCTCCTTGTGGCAAAGCAGGAAGATGAAACATATAAATGGTAAAAATCATCAAGCCAATCTCAAAACCTTGCCAAGAAAATTATAAACTGTAGAAGCTGTATCTTTAAAGATAAATTTAAGCCTCAGTGTTAAATAATAACAATAATAATAATAATAAGACTATGAAAAAATGGCAAAATTCATCAAAAAGAGGTGGCACTTTTGAGTTTATACAGTGAAACTGTAAAGTGCATTAAAAGTATACTCCCAGAGGAAGAGCCAAACTGGAACCTATTTTTACCCTTGCCTGAGTTCTAACTCTTTTGTTACTACCAAGGAACGCTTTCAAAAATTGTTAAAATACCCGTGGGCCCTCCTTGCACACAGCCTAGGGGAGAAGCTAAGGGCATGTAGGCAGGGAAGTCTAGGGGAGGGCTCCCAACATTTTATACAGCTCTAGGGAAGCCACCATTTATGGTTGGGTGAAGACTTTCCAGCGAGGCCTTAGGTGGGGTAGCATCCACACTCCTGGTAAGTAAATCCTCCCCAATTGCAATGTAAATCAGTCCAGTAAACTCACTGATTTCCCAGACTGCAGTTTGGTGAAACTGTACCTCGGTTTGTCATTGAGACCAAGGGAGTAGGGGGCAGATGTTGTTCACAACTCCTGAGAAGGAATTTTAGCAACACAAGGTCTACCAAAAAGTGAAAAATGAAACACCATCAAATCATTTTTATGAGATCCGTATTATGTTAACACTCAAACCAGAAAGGCATAAAACATCGGCCATGAACTTTCATGTAAACATCCTCAATAGAATGAATCCAGTGAGGTACAAAAACAACATATCACAACCAACTAGGATTTACTTTCTGGTGTGTAAGACCAGTTCAAAATGTCTCAAAAATTAATCAATGCAATCAACTGTATTTAATACAACAAAGGAGAAAAACCTGTTCATCTTATCAACTGAACCAATGAAAGTATTCAACAGAATTCAAGGCCTATTTCCCCGTTTTTGGCAATTTTGGACACGTCCACAATGTATTGTGATCATATTCTAATAAGAAATTATCAGTGTATTATGACTGCAGAGGAACGTTTTCAAACTCAAAAAGCAACTACAAAAAGATCTATAATTAAAACCTTTCCTTCTTTTTTTTTATTTTTATTCATTTTATTACTTTTACTATTACTGTTTTTTATTTTACTACTTATTTATTTTACATGTATGAATGCTTTGTATGTATGTATGTATGTGAACCATGTGCATGTAGTGCCGATGGAGGCCAGAAAAGGACGTCAGATGGCTTAGAATGGGAGTTACAATTGTTAGTTGCCATGTGGTTTCTGGGAACCTAATCTTGATCCCCTGTAAAAGCAGCAAGTGCTCTTAACTACTGAGTCATCTCTCTGTCCCCAGTGAAGACCATTCTTAATAGTGAAAGACTAACTGCTTTCCTTCTAAGACAGGACACAAAGAAAGATAATCTTATTATAGTACTGGATATTCTTGCCGCTTTAATAAGACAAGAAAATTAAAGTAAAAAGGAAATAAAGAGATCAGAAAGGAAGAAATAAAGCTGTCTGCAGGTAGCATGACAATAAGCTTCTGTGGCTAATAAGTATGACCACAAGACAGAAGAATCAGCCATGTTTCTATATATAACAACTGGAAACAGGAATCAAAAACTGAAAACCAGTTACAATAGCTCCAAAGAAAATCAAATGTAAACCTTAGATATAAAGCTTCACAAACTCTAATATAGGCACCTATCAAACAACGCTATATGAAATATGGGTGAAAGAAATCTAAAGACCTGGAGAAATTTTATTATGTTTACCAACTAGCAGCTTGAATATAAAATATTATATACACACACACACACACACACACACACACACACACATATATACATACACACTAGGTTGATTTACAGGTTAAATTCAATTCCTAACAAAATGTCAGCAAGTTTCCTTGCAGATATAGAGAAGCTTATCTCAAACTAATAAGTAAAGAAGAAGGCTCTTTCGGGGGCCAATATAATTTTGAAAAAGAGGAATGAATAAAAGCCTAAAATAATAAAATAACAATATTAATCTAAGAAAAGAACAAATCGAAGAAGCCACTTTTCCCACTGTAATAATCAAGAGAATGTGCTATTGGCAGAAAAACAGATTCATAAATCAACAGAACAGAATAGAGAACCCAGAAATAGACAAAAGTGAATATGTCAATTAATATTAGACAAAGGGGAAAAGGCAATTCAAGGGGGAGAGAGAGCATTAAGAGCACATTGAACTGGAACAACTGGAAAATGGTGTCAAAAAGATACAAAACTCAATGTAAACTCATATATCATACAAAAACTCCGATGGATCCTGGGCTTCAATGAAACACTAAAATGTTTAGACAAGAGCACAGAAAGTCTCGGGATCTAGGATAAGGCAAAGAATTATTATACTAGTTACCAAGCATAATCTGTAGGAAGAAATCCCATTAAGAAATGGGATTCTATCAAAATCAGAAAATATCTGCTCTGTGAAAGTCCTGACTGAAAGGGCGAAAAGACCAATTATAAGCAGGAAGAAAGTATTTTCATATGACATAATTGAAAAAGTTCTTGTGCCTAGAATGCAGTTAGTACTAGAGGACAGGGGCGGTGGTAAGCAAGAACAAAATATAGCGATCTATATGAAGAAAGGTCATGGGGGCCACCTCCATCTTTGTATGCTAACCAAAAACCAATTTTAAAAGAGAGAACATTTATCTAATAAATGGTAGGCAAAAGGTATGCACAGACATTTCACCAATGAAAATATAGGAATAGAAAATAAGAACCTAACAATATCTTCTACATAATTAAACATTAGAGATCGTGAAATTGAAGCTCTATTGATATGATACTAAATCAGAAGGACAAAAACACAAAGACGTGGTCCTCTAAATGCTGCCAGAGATACAGAAAAACAGTGTGTATAATTCATACATAATTAGAATATAAAATAGTACCATTACTCAACAACAACAACAACAACAACACACACACACACACGAGTGCTTAGATACCTAGTAAATCAAAGACCTATGGGTTGCACCAATATGTCTTCTTGATCCTGATAACATTCTACAGTTCTATAAAAGGTTAACCTGGAGATGTGCGGGCTAGGGCAAGGGCACATTGGGTTTTCCTGGAGGGTCTTGCAATCTCACATGAATGTTGAATTATTTGAATTATTTCAGAGTAAAAATCTTTAAAGTATCTCCCATAAAGTCCTGTACAACATAAAGAGATCTCATATTTGATTCCAAACACTCTAGAAACCAGTCAGAAAAAAAAGTAATAGTATTATACAGTTTTTAGATTTACAGTGGGAGGGAACCTCAGCTGCTCAGAGATATCCCCTTCCAACCAACCCAGTCTTCACTGTTGGTATGAGAGGAATTTCTTTCTGTTGAGCCTCATGAAAGGAATATTCCAACTGAGTTCAGCCTCTCTAATTGCTCCCCAGAACCTTGAAGAGTAACCCTCTTCAGTGGATACTTTCTCCCAGCTGCTTGCAATGCAAAGACCTACATCCTCTGCAAGCTCGGACCACAGACACCATCATTTTTAGGAGCACATCCAAATACTACAGAGTGCTCTTTCAGATAAGATAGATCACAATTAAGGTTAAAAAAAAAAAAAACAGTTTTGCAAGAAGGAGTCCTTTTGTAGGCCTGAGCAGAAGCTGTAATGACCCAAGGTCCTTGGGGGATACACTCTATACTCGCTCTCCCATTCTAACACCTCTGCTGTGGCACACCTCTGTGTGGATCATCCCAGGCAACTGCATTGGTACTTGGATGTCAAGTCAGATGTAAGACTCCCAACCAACCCCACAAACAGACAAGGAGACTCGTGGAGAGGACTGGCCCTCTTCTCTAGTATTGGGGCCCACAGAGGGCTTTGGGATAAAGCTTGATCTTATGAAGAAATGTTCCTTTACTTCCTATTGCCTTCTGGAGGTAGATGTCAGGATGTGGGCTATCCAATACCATCTTTCCATCTCAATCCAACTTGTACAGTAGTGGCCCTCAGAGGGATTTCTTTGTTCATTGAGATCTATGGGGAAACGACAAGGGAATCCACATCCTGGGACCCTTCTGGGTTTACATAGGATCTCAACCACCAAACAAATGTGGCATGTAGTTAAGACTCAAACACTAACTGTTGAGCTACCCATTAAAGAAGACTGACTGGCAGACTAATTATTTCAGATCTCAGAAGAGCGAATAAATGACTTCCCTCTCTAACAATGATATACAAAGTCAAGATTTCATCCACTAGTCCAAAACTGAACACTCACTGCAAATATGTACAATACAAGAGTCTGGCTTAGAACAATCATCTTGCCAACTTACGTGGAACTGGTCTGAGGCTGTTCAAATGCTTCTTTTGGAATTTTAAGGCCAGGGTTTCTCTTCTTGCCTATGGGGAGACATAAGGAAAAAGTTATAGGTCTACATTACTGCAAGAGAGCAAGGGTAGAGACTGCCGGGCAAAGGGACAGATCTGCCACAGGCAAGTGCTCTCATGTCCCAGATCAAAACATAACTCCCTACTGAAACAGTCTGTGGGTGACCAGGCCCGAGGCACCAGAAGCCATTGTACTTCTTAACTGAGGGCTGGGATCAGAAATGGTGGTGTCACAGGTTCAGGGTGAACCTGTCAGGGTTAAAATGGTGGTTCTAGCTGGGAGTGCAGCTCAACAGGAAAGGGCCTGTCTGGGTTTAATCCCTAGAAATGAAAAAAAAAATGTCAATTCTCTTGCTAGGAAGACGCACACTTCCTCCCTGTGGGGAGATTGTTACACTGATTTCTTTGGATTTTCTTTTAAATATAATACAATATAACAATCATGGAGTCAGGTAGCAGTGATTATAGGTATTTTTACTATTGCTCATTTGTTTTTTGGTTTTTGTTTTTTATATGTATGAAGGTATTGCCTATGTGTGAGCAAGTGCACCCATGTTGTGCAAATCCCACAGAGGTCAGAAGAGGGCATCGGATCCTCTGGAACTAGAGTTAGGATGGTTGTTAGTTGCCATGTGGGAATCAAACCTGGGTCTTTGCAAGAGCAGTCAGTGCTCCTAACTGCTGAGCCATCTCTCCAGCCCCTTGTTATTGTTTTTTAATGTCAATGAAATGTAATCACCATGACCTCAGTGTCTTACAGTTTTCTAAATTGGTCTGTGAACAGTTGTTAGAACTGATGATGGAAAGGAAATTAAACAGTCAACCACTGTTTTGCCCTGGCTCATTGTCCAATACCTACTAGAGGTTGAAGAGCTTAAAAGAAAGCATTTTAATACCGGACACCTACAGTAATATGCATACTGTTCAGTTCCAAAGAGGGTCCCACTCACAGGTGGGCCTGTACCAGGGGGCTATCATTGCTTCAGGGTCCAGAGGGGATCTTAGCCTCCTGTTGTTCATCCCTGGGCTGAAGCTACAAGGAAGCTTGGCTCAAATATCCTTGTTGATGACATAAAAAGAACAGACTGAGAAATGACAACTCAGGAAACAGACTGGAAAATTCAGTCTTGTAAGAGCCTAGGATTTTTCCTCTGGTATGCAGTTCCTAGGTTTCTGCACTTGGCAGGGGAAATCAAAGCAGGGCTGGATCTGATGCCCACAGTCCTGCTTCCCTTTCTCCGTATTGCACGTGAGCAGGTGAGAGCTGGCACAAGTCCTGGATGAGATGCTGGGCAGATTTTAAACTGCAAAGTAACTTAAGAAATATAAGTAAACTCTTCGCATGAAAATGGCATCCAAAGACTTAGTCAATATCGGAGACAGCCATGACCTCTTCAGAACCTGAAACCAGATCTCCTGATACTCAAGGGGAATCTTTTTCCACATGAATAGGACAAATGGGAATGGCCAAGCAGAGTGGGGTGGGGGAACACGGGATTCTGAGTTTGACGATCGCCAAGTTCTTCCTTTACCAAATGTATTCGTTACTTTTCTGGTGCTGTGAGAAAACACTGTGACCAGGACACCTTATAGAAGGAAGAGTTTCTTTTGGCTGCTAGATCCAGAGGGGTAGGAATTGGCAGGAATGGCCGCAAGAACAGAAAGCTGAGAACTCACATCTTGGATCACAAACACAGAATAGAGAGAGTGTGCTGAAAGCAGGCCAAGGCTATGCACTCTAAAAGCCTACACCCAGTGACCAACTTCCTCCAGCAAGGCTACACCTCCCAAAGATTCCATAACCTCCAAACGAGGCTACCAACTAGGGAACAAATGTTCAAGTACTTGAGCCCATGGGGGACATTTCTCATTCCAACCACCATACCAAGTGACCTACTGACTGACTTTTGATCTGACTCTTGGTTTCTTCAATTGTAAAATGTAGCAAAATAGAGAAACATTTTTTTAAAACCTACTTCTTTGGATCAATGTGAGATCAAAGCGGGCAAGACATAAACACTAAGATAGCTTTTCATTACTATCACATGGAAAAAAAAACTATACTGTCTTGTTTTTTTAAAAATAATGTTAGTAAATTAACAATTTCATGAATAAAATTGGCTATGTAATCTGAAACCCAATATAAAATTTAATTTAGGGGTTTTGTAGATATAGATCAGTTCCACCAAGTGGTACATAGTCAGGCAGAAAAAAATTCTGCTAGCCAATATTCAACACAAAGAAAATCTTTTAGGAAAATCTTCAGAATTTTCTCAATTATCTCTTCATTTCTTTCTACATTTTATAGGATTCAACACTCAACATTCACTGGCCTCCTCCTGTCACTCACATAGCTGTGCAGCACATTTTATGAAGTTAACGCAATACATCTTCTGACAATATAGAGTTTTTATTGTGCTGGTAGGGGCTGTATCTGATTGTAAGAAGATAGATAGTTTAACTCTAAGAAGTTTCATGCATGAATCTCAGCCATACAGACAGGGGAACCGGGTTCTGGTAATCCCAACAAAGACATCTTGTGCTTCCCTCAAACAGAAAAAAGGTAAAGTAAAATATGTTCTTCTTGTGATCAGGGGTTCTCAGTGGTCATCTAAATAAACCATAATTTACTCAGTTACTTTTCAATTCCAACATATCTGTCTTCTTCACTTCTCAGTTCCTGTATGGCAGGCATAGGGATCCTCTTTTAGAGGAAAACTTCTTTTGGAAAAACTGAACATATCAATCAATCAGAAAAGATCTTAACGGCAACTAACGATCATACTGCAACACAATAAATTATCAAACATCTATTCAAAGACAGAGAGGGGTAGAAGAAAGGAGGAGAGGGGAGGGGAGGGGAGGGGAGGGAGGGAGAGGGGAGGGGAGAGCAGGGGAGGAGAGGAGGGGAGGGGAGAGGAGGGGAGAGGAGGGGAGGGGAGAGGAGGGGAGGGGAGGGGATCTTTTAGCACAGCAACCAATGGAATAAAAGTCCAACAATAATAGTCTTTCAAGTAGGAGACCAGAGTCTATGAGTCTCTACTCCACTTTACCTGTAAACCCAGCCACCCCAACCCTGCAATATCAACATCACTCTTCCCCTAAATTTTCTGTCATTGGCTGAAATGACCAGTTTCTTATCTCCAGATTTGACCCTGGATTACAAATTAAGAGATTTTGCACAGTGTTCAAAGTTTGTACAAGTATAAATTCTCTAAACATTCCAACTCTTGACAGCAACACGAAAAAAATACTTCCAGGAGACAGAAAAACTAGTCGAATGTCACTTAGAAAAATGATCTGCTTTCACTTCAAGTAGATCAAATAACACACACACACACACACACACACAAAATACAGAAACATGCAGAGCCCTTCCAGAACTCATTTTCCCATCTCCAAAAGTCTCAGAAATTCCAGTGAGATTTTCAGTGCTGTGAGCAGGGGGCCAGCAGAAGAAAACCCCACAGAAGTCATCCTTTACTAACTCCCAAAGACGGCACGCCAGCTTGGAGCAGCCCAGCAGAGCAGACTCCACCTCCTGCTCAAGTCTGCAGAGCAGCAAACCTCTGTGAGTTCATTGTTCCCCGGCAATGGCAGTTGACAAGGGAGAAGGGAAGCAGGGCCATTTGGATGCCCAGGGGTGGCATTGATCATTAACCAGACCTGCCGTTATAAATCTATAAAGTAATTCTGGAAGCACAACCTCTCTCTCCTTTTTATAAATGCCTCTTTCACTTCTTAAAAGAAAGAAAAACAATAGGCGGTCGGTTTCCAGCTGCGCTTATTTCTGGGCAATCTGTTCCCCCAAGGAAAGCTGCCAACAGCTCGTGCTAACATTGAACACTGTGCTGGAAAATAAAAAGAAATTAATAGGAGGGAGTAATACAAATAATATACTTAAATAACCATCTATGTTAATGGGCCATTCCCTTGATACCAAAAGCAAAAAAATTTTAAAGTCAGAAAATAGACTTTACCTTAGGCCATATACAGAAAGAAAACAGACCTTCTCAGAGAGAATTCTAGTTCTTGTGTGCTTTTTTTTTCATATACAAACTGCAAAAGAGACGCCCATTAATTAGCCCGACTAAACACACTCAGCCTGTGTCTCACCCCTTCTGTGCCGAGAAAAGGTTTCTCTGAAAATGGTAGAATCCCAACACACACATAGAATGCCAAATTCATCTTAAAGCTAGGATTGATTGTGAGAATCCATACCTAGAACAGCACTTAAGAGAAAAAGAGAGAGAGAGACAGAGAGAGAGAAATGCTTTGCCAACAGTTAGAAACTATTTACCAGGCAGACATAGAAATGTTCACTAGCTTTGACCAGGCAGAAAATGACAAGATGCACAAGAGGTCTTGCCTAGCAACTTCTCAGAAAGAGTAAGCACAAAGGCCTTGTCTGATGTGTCTTATTACATAAAATACAAGGTCATGCTCCAGTGCCAGCTCAAACAGCACAGAGCCCCACCCAGGCCAGCAAAGAGTGCCACCTCAAGATAACGCGATGCCTAAGTAGTTGTCGCCCAGTTAGAATCATGAGTGTGATTCTGAGGGTCAGTGACTACAAACACGGCTTCGCAAAAGGATGGAAGTACTGCCAGGGCAAAATTTATTTTTAAAATGTGTTTCCCAATATGAATGGGACTTCTAGCCAAGTAACTGGCAACCTGGAGGCCCTGGCTGCTCTGTCCGTACAACTTGCGTCTGAGCTTGTGTTCCAAGTGTAACTGGCAATAGAATTTACAGAAGTGACATTAGAGGCCATTAAACTACAATGATGATATGCAGAGTGGGTAGTGGAGCTCAGAGTCGGGAGAGGGGTGCAAGAAACATGGAAAAGGACAAGGACCCTCGATCTCCCAGACATCACCAGATATCACACATCACCCAAACTCTGTGCCATATGCAAAATCTCTTAGAGTTGCACAAACTTTAGAGAAGTTGGAAAGCTCATGTGCACACGACCAGTCACTTTGATTTTAAGGAAGGAAGAATGACTCTCTTTTTTAGTTATTATAAGCCTTTATTTTATGTGTATGAATGTATTGCCTGCACCCGTGCATACAATGCCTGTGGAGATCAGAAGAGGGTGTCAGATCCCCTGGAACTGGAGTTATAGGTAGTTGTTAGCCACCATGCCAAATCTGGGCCCTCTGCAAGAGCAGCCAGTGCTCTTAAACACTGATCCATCTCACCAACCCCCTTGGAGGGTTAAAAATAGTATGTCAGAGAAAGAAAGGAAAAAAAGGAGAGAGGGAGGGAGGATCTGAGGGAGGGAGAGAAGGAGGGAAGAAAGAGACAAAGAGACACCAATAAGATGGCATTTCAAAGCCCCACAGTGATGGCTGGTGTCAACTGTGACTTGACAGAATCTAGAGTCACCTGGGCTTCTGGACATGCCTGTGGGGAACTATCTTGATGACTGAAAATTGACTTGGAAAAGCCCTTGGGACTGGCAAGATGGCTCAGCCCTTAAGAGCATCGGCTGCTCTTGCAGAGGACTCAAGTTCAAGTCCCAGCACCCATGTGCTGGCTAACAACCATCCATTAACTTCAGTTCCAGGGGATCCAACACCCTCTTCTGATCTGAGAGCATTGCATGACACGGGTGCACTTACATACATGGAGGCAATACACTCATACACATAAAATAAAAATAATGCATACAATTTTTCTTTAAAAGCCCACCTTAATTGTGGATGGGACTACTCCCCCAGCAGAAGAACCTAGAATGTATAAAAAAGAGCGAGTGAGGTGAGGTAAGCACCAGCACTCACAGATTCTTCGCTCTCTTCTTCCATGTGCTGAGACGATGTGACCAGCTGCTTTAAGCTCCTGCTTCTTTGACTTCCCTGCCATGATGGACTGTACTTTGAACTAATTATGAGCTAAAAGAAACTCTTTCTCCCTTAAATGGCTTTCGTTGGAGGATGTTATCACAGCAAGTGGTAGGCAAAGAAGCCAAAACACTAGCTACACTACTTATTTAGAACGTGACCTTAAGGAACAGTCTTTATGGTAAACCGAGTTCCCACATCTGCAAACTGGAGTGGTGGTCAGCCTCATCAGGCCACTCAGAATCAACTGATGCTGTGTACATGAACAACTTGGCAGGGTCTACCATGAAGTGATTGCTCCAAAGATACCTGTCCACATTCCTGCTTCTATTTTTAGAATCCATGCTTAAGGGCCACTTTTATAAGCATCTTATATCTTACAATGACATCCTCTCTTCTGCCTTCCCTGTCACTCTAAAATTACATTTCAAAACAGCTCATCCATCTTGAACCACCCACTCCGTCATCTCACTCTAGCTCCACAGACCTAGGAGTTCTAGGAATGTGACCTCAAAACTCATTCATCTATTTCTATATATTTTCATAAGTATTTATTTCTTTTCTTAATTTAATATAGTTGGATGGTGTTTAGATCCCCTCCGCTACATGCACCTTTCCCTGCTGCTGCCCCCTGCCCAATTTAATGTACTGATAGATAGATAGATAGATAGATGATAGATAGATATAGATATAGACAGATACATAGATAGAGATAGATAGATCAATATAGATAGAGATATAGATACAGAGATAGATAGCTAGATGATGGATGGATAGATAGATAGATAGATAGACAGAGTATGATTTGTATTCCCAAATGTCCTTCAGTGTGGATCCATGCACTGAAAGAGTCCCAAGCCTGTAAGACACTGTCTTTCCCCCTCCCAGAACCCATCAGTTGCCAAAAGTTTCTTAGGTTGGATTCATCTATATTTTTTAAAAGCTCCACAGTAACTGAAATCCCACCAGG
Organism: Eospalax fontanierii; assembly: GCA_035773235.1. Lineage (NCBI taxonomy): Eukaryota > Metazoa > Chordata > Mammalia > Rodentia > Spalacidae > Eospalax > Eospalax fontanierii. The sequence goes on along the minus strand of CM069531.1, from coordinate 84,722,520 downwards.
GTCACAAACACCTTGTCTAGAGTACAATGTGAATAGACAATGTCTGTCATTTTTCCCCAATTCTTATTTCAAAATGATAAGTCCCTTCTCCTCCCCGGTTCCAGATACTTTTGTCTACAACCAAGCCAGTTCTACCTGACTAGTAAGAATTAAATTTCAGCGGGCTCAAGAAATGGCTCAGCAGTTAAGATACTTACTGCTCTTCCAGAGGACCTGAGTTCAGTTCCCAACACCAACATCAGGTGGTTCACAACCACTTATAACCCTCACTCCAGGAAATCTGACCCCTTTTTTTGGCCTCTATGGGGCACCTGCACTCTCATGCACATACCTACACATACATACACACACACACACACACACACACACACATACAAATACACACACACACATACACATAATTAAAAACAAAATTAATCTTTTTCAAAATAAAGACTCAAATTCTGGGGACTGGAGACATGGCTCAGTGGTTAAGAGCACTGACCACTTTTTCAGAGGACCCAGGTTCAGTTCCCAGCACCCACATGGTGACTAATAACCATCTGTAACTCTAGTTCCAGGGGATTCTATGCCCTATCCTGGCCTCCACGGTCACTGTATGCATGCAATACACTTACATACATGCAGGCAAAACTTACTCAAGACATATGAAATAAAAAGAAGTAAATAAGGGACCGGAGAAATGGCTTAGAGATTAAGAGCACTGGCTGCTCTTGCAGAGGACCTGGGTTCAGTTCCCAGCATCCTCATGGTGGCTCACAAGCATCCATAACTCCAGTTCCAGAAGATGTGACACCATCTTGTGACCTCCACAGGCACTGCATGACACAGGTGCACTTACATACATGCAGGCAATACATTCATACACATAAAATTAAAATATTAAAAATAAATGAGTTAAAATCCAAATTAAGTTCCTCACTGAGCTAACTCACCGATCTGAAACTGCCAATAATAAGTGACTGGCATAGATATTATAAAGAAACAAAGCTGATTAATATGGGTCAGGAGATAAGAAATTCAACAGGTACAACTGCAGCAAGGCTTCATGGTGAGGGACACAATCTCTGCATCCTGAAAGCAAAAGAGAGCGATCACAGGGTCTCGCAGACGGAGTGGTGTGACGGGTAGTCCTCGTATGACTGGTAGGATCTAAGCACACAGGGGAGTTCACTATTGTCACAGTTGATCTTGACTGGCAACCTGATTGGATCTGGATTCACCTAGGAGACACACTTCTGAGTGGATCTGTGAGGGCATTTCCTGGACGGACTAACTAAGAGAGATGACCCTACCCCAGAGTGGGTGGCACCTTCTGGCAAAGGCTTAGACATAAAGAGGTCTGGGGGGAGCAGGACTGCTTTGACCTTTCAGGCTTCATGCCTTGCTGGCAAGAGCATCTGCCCTAGTGCTGCTGCTACTGCTGCAGACATCAGAATCTAGATTCTTGGAGCTTACAGTATAGGCTGAAAGGCCAGAGGCTCTCCAGAAATCCTCCAGTCCCTCCTTCAGCACCAGATTGGGACTGCTGAAGCATCTAGCCCCATCGACTGAGCGGCTCCCTGTTTTCGGTATGTAAATAGCCATTTCTAGATTACCCAGGCCATATTATAAGATCCAGTCTAATAAAGCTCCTTGTGATCTATTCATTTCATCAGTTTTGTTCCTCTAGAGAACCCTAACAAAATCATACTATATGTCTTCTTTTATATATTCAAATGTTTCCAAAATAAAGCATTCAATGGATAATGGATAGGATTTTGGCGAGCAGGACTTGGGAAGGCAACAGTAGAATTCCGTAGCTCCAAGTCCCTGGATGGGAGTACATATCCTGATATAACCACAGGAGTCAGGAAAACAGAAAGGAACTATGGGGAGAGGCGGGATGAAGGAGGCGTTCAAGAGACGGGGACAGCAGGAAACAAGTAAAATTAAGATGAGCTACTCACAGTATTGAAAGGCACTGTGTATATTCAACGAATTCTGGGTTGTCTACTTTAGACAGAGGGAAAGGTGGGGACAGATACAAGTCAAGAAAGGCAGGTTGAAGTCAAAGACACCTGTAATGAAAACTAATGAATTTCAAGTTCCAGACTTGAAAAGAAAAGACATCTGCACTTTTCAGGAAAATACCATGCCACCACTGTGATTCAAAATACACGAGTGTAATGAGATTAATCAACTAGAGATGTTTTGAAACTGTGGCACACAAACACACACATTCATGTGCAAACCTCTAAGCCTGCATGCCCTGATGTTTTTAACCTCCAGAACTTTGTCCACATCCTTGGAAGGTCCTTATTTGCCTCACCATGTAAATACCAGCACTCAGCTTAATCACATTCTTTTCTAGAAGCTTTCCTCAAAAACTTGAGACATAATGAATGCCCATCCTCTAGGCAGCCCACAGTACCTTGGACAAATCTTCAGTGTCCCCTTCCTATACTGATTCATCAGACTCATCCGTTTATCTCTCCCCACTAAAAAGGCATGCTCTTCATAGCAGACCCATGTCTTTCACATATACAGAGAGTGCACTAGATTCAAGAAGTAAGAAGCAGAAACCACAGCCTACTGGAAAACAAACAGCTCCTGAAAGGTTGCTGAGGCAAAATCTGTAAGAGGGGATAAGTTAGTAAGCAAGGTAGAGGAACAGAAGTTAAGTGGTTGCAGGAATAATCACAGTAAAAACAGTTGTTACCATCATCATCACCACCATCACCACCATCATCATCATCATCACCACAACCATCCCCATCATCATCCCCATCACCACCACCATCATCACCACTATCATCATCATCATCACTACTACCACCATCACCATCACCACCATCATCATCATCATCATCATCACCACAACCATCCCCATCATCATCACCATCATCACCATCACCACTATCATCATCATCATCACTACTACCACCATCACCATCACCACTATCATCATCATCATCACCACAACCATCCCCATCATCATCACCATCACCACTATCATCATCATCATCACCACAACCATCCCCATCATCATCACCATCACCACTATCATCATCATCATCACTACTACCACCATCACCACCATCATCATCATCATTATCATCACCACAACCATCCCCATCACCACCATCACCACTATCATCATCATCATTATCATCACCACAACCATCCCCATCATCATCACTACCAACACCACTACAACCATCACCACCACCACCATCATTATCATCATCATGCTATGTCGCGCCCACCTCGTCCAGCAAGGAAGACGCGACTCCGGACTCTTCCAAAAGCAGTTTATTTAGGAACCTTGAACAACCTTTTTTTTTCCCCTCTCCTTACTGCTTCCCCTTCTCCTCCCGGGGAAAGCCCGCCACAAAGTTAAATTCCCTCCTGCCAGCCAACCCCAAACTACCACGTGGTGAAAGCAGACAGGCGCACACAGGCGGAAGCAGGGCCAGACCTCAGCCACAGCCAATCATGGAGCTGTTTGCTCCAGAGAGCGCCCACCTCGGGATGGTGGGAGGCGGGAGCAGGCGCCATCTTTAAGACGCAGCAATCCGCGGCTCTCTACAATGCTATTTCATATCAAGAAGAAATTAAATGAAATCAGAAAATAGGATAAAAGGAAATGTGTAGTGACAGCAGATACGGAGGGTTATGGACTGCATGTGAAATGCCCCCTCCCCGGCTCCTGTGCTTGAACACTTGGTCCCCAGCTGATGTTGCTTTGAGAGGCTGTGGAACCAAGGCTGTGGGAGGTGGGGTCTAACTGGAAAAAGTAGGTCAGTGAGGAAGAGACCACAGTGTATAGCAGCCGCAGCAGCTTTCTGCCTCCTGTCATATTCTTTCTGCTTCCTGATCACCCAGATGTAAACAAGCTTCCACAACAGAACCATGAGCCATGGCTGTCACCACACCATCTCTGCCATGATGGACCATATCCCCTGACCTGCCATTCAGAATAAGCCCTTCCTTCCTTAAGTTCCTTCACCTAATGGGGATTCTGCCACATGAACAAGAAGTGTAACTAACACAATGAGTTTAAGTTCATAAGTGAGAAATGCCAGAAGGACACAACACAGATGAAGAGATTAAGTAGGCAAAAGAAGTTTAAGAGAGCGATACAGGAAGATGTTGAGATCTGGGGATGACTGGGATGTAGACTAGATAAGCAGATGGATAGAGAAATGGGAAGAATGGGAGAAAAGAAGGTAGCCAAGGCAAGGGCACTCAGAGAATGAGATGAGGAGACTCGGTGATGGACAGAGGATCACTGATCCTGTCAAAAAGACACCAGAATACACAGAGTACCCAGAAGGGTTCTCTTACAGTTCCATGCAACTAAAATGTTTTCTTAGACTTGGTACAGCTGAAGAATGTCCTGTCATGTTAGTAATTTGGTGCTGACTACATGCTCTTGAAAGAGTCTAAAAGTAAACTAAAGCCGGGGCTTTCTACTTGTGGTCTAAACCCAGCCTGAAGGTAGGAGGTAGGCAGTGGATCTGTGGGAAATCATCACCGTCTGTTACGCAGGTTTTCACTGATGGGCTACTCCATTCATAAGTCTTTATCTAAAGGAAGTGCAGTCCTACGAGTATTTAAAAAACATACTTCGAACTAAAACACAGACACAGATCGCAAAGAAGTTTAGGGGTGTCGCTGAGCTTTTCAAAATGCATACCAAGTTTTGATAGCGTTTCAAAGGAATGTTCATTTTTAGAGATAAATACTGGGATGCTTACAACTGAAATGATATGTTTCTAGGCTCCGCATCAAAATAATATAGCTGACACGGGAGAACAAAAAGATGAGAAGGAAAAGGAAACGAGATTAGTCAAGAGGCTAATTACTGAAGTTCAATGACAGTAGTTCATTGGAATTTTTTCCTTTGGAATACATTTGAAATTTATCAAAACATACAGATTTTAAAAGTGATGAAGTTACCGAAAACTCTCAATAATAAGGAATAAAGTTGAGTTTTCTTGGGAGAAGTGGATTCTTTTTCTTTTATCCGGTGCTAGGAATCACATGCACTCCTGCGCATGCTAGGTGAGCGCTCAGACGCAGCCACAACTCTGCCCTATTGACCATAATGATCACTTCTCTTCTGAGTGAGGAAACCTAAGGCATAGTAACTGATTCAATCAGCTGCTTGAAAAATGAGGCTACCAGGAAATACAGAGGTACTTTGATCTACAACCTGTCTCACAGGCTACTGGTTCAAGGTCTGTTCAGCCTCTCGTTTAACAGGTTACGGTCCGGGTCTTAAATGTCTCCCAGAGGTCCAAGTATTGAAGACTTCAAGTTCACAGCACTTTTAAGAAGTATTGGAACCTTTTAGTAGGTGGCACCTAGCGGAACAAAGCTAGGTCACTGGGGGCATAGCATTTAAGGGGATACTGGGAGCTCAGCCTCCTCTCTCTTTTTGATTCTGTTCCATCAAATGAGCCAGGATGTTCTGCCTCATCTCACAGCCCAGAAGCAATGGAAACAACTGACATGCACAGAAAGTGAGACAAATTCTTACACCACGAGGGTTCCATATTTTAGGTATTTTGTTACAAAAATGGAAAGTTAATGACGGGACGCTTGATCTAATTTGTTGCACTGAGCTACATTAGACCCTGATGAAGTCTATCTTAAAAAGCAGCCTCCGAAATTCAGCTCTGCAAGGACATTAATTATTATGTTATATTACCATAATACTCTCTTTATAAAAACTCAAGAAAATGAAGGTCATGATCAAGAGTCCACCTCCACTGAACAATTAACTGATTCCTACCGATGAGTAACATGAATGATGTTTTACTATGCATTTTCTTCTCTGGGTTTATTGGTTTCAAAGTTTAGGACTCAGGGCCGGAGAGATGGTTCAACAGTTAAGAGCACTGACTGCTCTTGCAGAGGACCCAGGTTCGGCTCCTAGCACTCACATGGCAGCTAAGAACTGTCTCTAACTACAGTTTCAGGGGATCCAGCATCTCCTGGCCTCTGTCGGCACTGCACAACACGCGTAACGTAATACAGACATAACACTCATACATATAACATTTAAAATGAAATAAATATAATTTTTTTTAAAGTTTAGGACTCACTAGGAATATTCATAGCAGTCATAGTTATTTCTGAGTTACGGCTGTTTCAGGTCTCTAGTTTGTATTCTTGTAATAACATTTTACTATAGAACATTTTAAATATATGACAAAGTAAGCAAAACAGTTAAAAAGTTAAAAGCAACCTCTGTATGACTATTTCCCAACTTCAACAGTTATCAACACAGGGTCAAGTTTGTTTCAACCGTAGTTCATTCACTTCTCCAAACACCAAATCACTTTATTCGTAAGTATTTTTACCAGATACCCCCTAAGAAACGATTTGGAAACACATGACCATACTACCATCATCAAACCTACACAAATACTTTGTAAATTTGTGCTTAGTGCCCAAATTTCTAATTGTCTCAAAATATCTATGGTGGTTTGAACGAGAATGTCCCCCTAGGCTCCAAGTATCTGAACATTTTGTCCCCAGTTTGGTGGCGCTGTTTCAGAAGGTTTTAGGAGGTGCAGCCAGGCTGGAAAAGGCACTTGGGGTGGGAGAGGGCATCGAGAGTTCTTAAGCCAAGTCAAATTTCCGGTTTCTCTATGCTTCCTATGCCTGTTTGAAGACGTGATCGCCGGGCTTTCTACTCTGGCCACCTGGGCCCCCAGGCCTCCCCCGCTAGTAGGAACTAACCTTCTGAACCATAAATTAAATGGACTCTTCCTTCTATAAGTTCCCTTGGTCATGGTGTTTTAACCCAGCAACAGAAAAATAACTAATACATATCTCAGATATTTTTTAAGTTATTGTGTGTGCTAATCAGGATCAAAATTAGGTCCATGTCTTGTGAGTGCTTGATAGATTCTCCTTTAACTTATGGACTGCTCTGTTTATTGATGTTCCCCACACCCTCCGACCTCATGCAACTGTTCTGTTGGCAAGCTACAGGCTGTTTGCCCTCCCACTGGTTTCTAATGATCTGACTGTATCCCTTCTAGTTACTGTGCATATGCCTCTTTGGGTGAGGATTTGATCAGATTCAAGTTCAGTATTTTTGTTTTGCAAGACTAGTTTAGACAGGTGGGTCTCAGTTACTTAAAATTTACTGCCAAATTGCTTTATGCCACCTTTTTAAAGATTTTTTACTTTTAATTGTGTGTGTGTGTGTGTGTGTGTGTGTGTGTGTGTGTACATGAGTGTAGGTGCCACTGAGGTCAAAAGAGGACAGCAGATCACTGGAGTCAGAGATACAGGTGGTTGTGAGCCATCCTGCTTGGGTGCTGGAAACTGAACTTGGGTCTTTATAAGAGCAATAAGCACTACTGAATAAATATTCTAATCCTTGTCAGTTTGATAGGCAGAGTACATAATTATTTTAAAGCACATTTATAAAGATATTTAATGAAACTACTTTATATAACTCCCAACATCTTTATTTTCTTATTTTATTTATTTTTATTTTATGTATATGAGTTTTGTCTGAATGTAAGCATACCCATGATGTGCAATACCCATGGAGAACAGAAGAGGGCATCAGATCCCCTGGAACTGGAGTTATGGTGATTGTTAGTCACCATGTGGGTGCTGGGAACCGAACTTGAGTCCTCTGTAAGAACAGCTAGTGCTCTTAACCCTGAGTTGTGTCTCCAGCTTCCATCTTTTGTCATTTTGTCATTTCTTTGACAACTACCTGTTTAAGTTATTTAGCCATTTTTATACTGGGTTATCATTATTACTAATTTATTTATAAAAGAAGATGCTGCCCTTCTGTAGTCAATGTTGTACACATATGCACACTTACATGTATGAATGCATATTTGGTTTTAATGTCTCCCTTTTGGTTATACAAATTTTTAATTTTCCATATTTCTTTATGCTTCTCTGCATTTTCCTAAGGCAGGAAGATTATTCCCTCTTCCTCGGTGTCTAGATAGGTATCTCACTGACACCTGTTAATCCAGTCAATATGTGCTGGTGCAAAGAAGGAGGGGATGCTGGCCTCCTGCCAGGTCTTTTAGACTCAGTGCCAAATGGGAAGAAAAGCCATAAAGAATTGTAACCCTTACTCTGGGCCTTTGGCACACTCTGGAATGCCTCGGGTTCCCTGTCAATGAAACAGGAAGATAAAGAAACCAGGATCAGAACATATGACAGGATTCTTTGTCTAGTAACTCAAACTCCCCAGCTGAGAAATCTCAGTCTAATCCTTTGTCCTTCGTGGCTTCCTGGTATCTCATCACCTTTCTCTACAGAGGGGCCAGATACCGGTGAGAGATGGGTGTTCAAAGCACAGCCTGGTAAAAGCCCACAGCAGCCTTTGCCACTTGTTCTGCAGCATATTTTCCTGGCTTACAGCATCTCTCAGTGGTGACACTTGAGTTAGGGGCTCGTGAAGGCTAATTAAAAAGCCAACACTAAGAAACGGCTCCCATGAAACCATAAAACTGAAATATGGAATTTTCTGGAAGGAGAAAGCTAATCTATAAAAGCAAACAGCTTATTTTCAATGTAGTTTGGTTTGTGCCAATATACTAATAATTCAGTAGGACCTCAGGTCCTCAGATAACCCTTCACAGAAAGATCCCATGGTTCTATAGACAGACTGAAGCCCTCAGCCTATTCCCGCATACCACCTTTACAGTGACTAACAAATACTACTTCAGACAATTCCATAACTCGGTAGGTCAAAAGAAATGGAGTTCTCTATTCGTGAGTAATGTCTAGAAACTGTTTCAGGCATGTAAACCAGCTCCTCTCCAAGACTGAACACAAGACAGAAACACATAAATCCTCTACTACGAACAATGCTCCACTCCTTGTGCAATCACAGGACTGTGGATGGGAAGGGGCGATTTATACGTGCTCCGTGGTGTCCATACATGCTATTACCTAAAGAGGAGACTAACAGTGATAGGCTATTAGTGTCTATAATGTTTTGAATGAGAATATCCTCCATAGGCTCTGAGTATTTGAATACATGCCCTCAGTTGGTGGCTCTGTTTTGAAAAGGTCATGGAATCCCCAGGTGGTGTGGCCTTTGTGGAGGAAGCACTCACAGGGCAAGCTTTAAGAGTTCCTAAACTCTCCCCCCCTCTCATCTTTCCTTTCTATGCCTACTTAAAAATGTGAGCTCTTGGCTTTCTGCTCCGGATGCCTCCACCGCCATGTCTCCCCAACTTGATTGACTCTTATCCTCTGGAATCATAAACTAAATAAAGTTCCTTCTATAAGTTGCCTTGGTCATGGTGTTTATCAAAGCAACAGAAAAGGAACTAAAACAATGTCCTACCAAAACTATAACAGGCTGTCAGGTGTGGTGGTGCAGGCCCTTAATCCCAGCACCTGGGAGACAGAGGCAAGCTGATCTCTGTGAGATCAAGGCCAGTCTGGTGTATATAGCAAGTCCCAGGCTAGCTGGAGCTACAAGGAGACTCTGTCTCAAAAAAGACAGTTTATAATGGTCCCTGAGTACAATAATCTCATAAAATTTCCTTTACATTATAGATTTTATTTTCTCAAAAAGAGTCACTTATTTTTATTTTATGTGTGTAAGTATTTAGCTACACATATATCTATGTACCATGTATACCCACAGAAGCCAGAAGGGGGTATCTGATCTGATCCTCCAGGAACTGGAGTTACAGGTGGTTGTAAACCACCGCATTGGTGCTGGGAACCGAACCTGGGTCCTCTGCAAGAACAGCCAGTGCTTTTAACCTCTGAGGCATTTCTCTAGTCCAATATTGTCTGTTTTTAATGGACTGCCTTGCACTGACTGTTACTAATAGAAATCTTCACATCTTTACTATCAGAGAGAAAGATTGAAGGAGGTACCCAGTATATATACCTAATATGCACATATATACATAAATATTTATATATGTGATTAAATGATTTAAAACCCTCCAACAAAGTTGTTACATGAGGTAAAATTAGAATACAACTTAACATGACCCTGCAAACAGGTTAAGAGGACAGATCTCACTGTTTATGAGAACATGGGAAGGATGCTTTTAATCTAAGCCTCATCCTTAAAACGGGAATGCCAACACCTACTAAAGATGGTTGAAAGTGGCTAACCAACATTTGATAGAGAGGCGTTAGATAAATAAATGTTTAAAGTTACCAAGTGGGCTGCTTCCGTTTTAAGGTAGGGAGTATGTTTTAAGCAAATGGATGCTCATGAGAAATATGATAACTTCGAATATATTACTGAGTATGTGCACCACAGCCTTCAGTATTCCACACAACATATTTAATGATCCCAGCCACTCCATGAGGTACAATTTCTACTTGAGGACTCTGTCCAGATACATAGAGCTTGCACAAAGGAGGAGGGCACATCCCCATAGAAGACAATCACATTTAGTGTTTCGGGTGCAGTTGTTCTTCATCACACGCCTACTTCCACAAGCTTGTGGAAAGACCAGAGCTGACTTATGTCAGGGCTATGTATAAATTCCAGAATCCAGAGGAAAATGTCCTGGATCAAGTCCATGGTGTGCGCCTTCTGCTCATATGACCAGATTCTCCAGATGCCATGTGTAGAGCATAAAGCTGTTCACCAGGAACTGTGGGGACATGAGCCAGGTCGATCAAGAGGCTCTAGACTCAATCAAAAAGCTATATATTACCATAAACTCTGCTGGAGATATCTTAACCTTTCTAGACTTTGGGTCCCTGATGCAAACATGGAAACCATTTGGCTGATCAATCAACCAGCTAATTTTCTCAGTCAACAGTGCTCTGGTATTTAAAGAGGAGTACTATATCAGCTTTATAGAGAAGGTCATAAAGTTTTCTACTCTCTCATAGCTCTGTGGCATGTTTATAAAACTCTTTCCCCTTCCCCTGAGGGTATTCTGATGAAACCAAAAAGTCTGGTCCCTATCTGAGATAAATTACTTTAACCAGGAGGTACAAGTCAAGTGACCATTTCAAAGTGTGATTGTGAGTTAGAGATGTTTGTATTCTGTGTAGTGATAACCCCTCTCACTATCAAAAAAAGGGCTTTTAGTCTCTTAATGGCCGTATTCTGATGGCAATCTCAACTGCAATGTCTGGATTCCTGTTAGAGGAGTCAACTGTCCCAGAGGAGACTAAACACAGTAAGTTGCTAGGATTCCAAACTGGCTTCATGATGGAAACTTTAACATCCAGAATAAAATGAATACCTAAAACCAAATCTATTTCAGTGGCCCTTTCATCTTCCCAGGACATCTTTTAAGCAGGAAGAATTCCTACCTTTTCATATCAAAGATGCTACTCTCTTCTCTTGAAACTGCCCCACTCCCCAATGTCTGAAGTGTAAACAAACAAGCCAGACCTTTCACCAAGTAACAGATTCACCCGCCTGCCTCCAGCATCTACTCTGGTAGTTGGGCTCAAGAGGGGTTCTGGGAAAACCAGGGAGAAAACTGTTCTCCTTGTGGTCCTCATTCCTCTTCTGCACGTCAAACATGCCCAGGTAAAATATATCCTAGGTTTAATTTTATTACAAAACTCTTAGGTTTGTCAGTCCTTCACCAAGAGGAAATTTCCAAATTTCCTATTTCCGAAAATGAGAAAATCTACAGATTCTCAGAAAAAACTAAGTATGAGCAGTAACAGAAGAAAGTGAGGAAGGGAAAAATAAGAGTCTAAGGAAAGTTTAGATGCCCGACCGGTTCTGTACTTTTGTTACTCCATTTTTTGATAAATGGTGGAAATCTAAGTAACAGTCAAACAAAGAAAAGATTCTTGTGGAGTAAAAGGTCAAAAGAGGCCAAAGACACTAGTCACAGTAGCCAAGTTACAGAGCCAATCTAAGTACCCATGAATAGATGAACAGAGAGAGAAATGTGGCACATGAGCATTATTCAGTCACTAAGAATGGAGTTATGGGGTCAGCAAAATAATTCAGTGGGTAAAGGTACTTGCCAACAGAGCCTGAGGACCTGAGTCCAATCCCTGGGACCCATACTGACCACCACATTGGTGCTACACACACACACAGACACACACACACACACACACACACACACACACACACATACAAACAGAGACAAATAAATAATAAATGCAATAAAAACTTAAGAGAATGAAATTATAGTATTTTCAAGAAAATGAATGGAACATCTGTATAACCTCGACTTATTTAAATGACATGAAAATAGGGGAGACCAGTGGCAGGGGAGAAGGGAAAGCGATAGAAGGTGAATACCATCAAAGCGTTTTACATACACGAATGAAAATGTCTATTTTGTACAATAAAAAGATAAGATATATAAAAAATAAAATTTAGAAAGACAGGTGCAAAGAAATGATGAGGTCAGTGATATCGCTTAGTCAATTAAATACTTGCCATACCAACAAGAGGACCTGAGTTCAATTCCCAGCACCCACATAAAAGCCAGATGCAGCACATCCCACCACTGGGGAATTGGAGACAGGATGATTCCTGGGGCTCTCTGGCCGGTCAGTCTAGCCAAATCAGTGAGCTCCAGGTTCAAAGAGAGACTGTGTTTCAAAAGGGAAGACAGGGAGGCTGGAGAGATGGCTCAGCAGTTAAGAAGCTGCTCTTGCAGAGGACCTGGGATTGATTCCCAGTCCCCACATGGCAGCTAACAACTATCTGTGACTCCAGGTCCAGGGGATCCAACACCTTCTTCTGACCTCTGAGGGCGTTGCACAACACAGGTATACTTACACACATGCAGGCAATACACTCATACACATAAAAATAATAAATAAAAATAGCTTCTAAAAAAATAGGATAGACAGCCAGGTGTTGGGGACACAGAGCTTTAATCCCAGCACTAGCGAAGCAGACGAAGGCAAATCTCTATAAGTTAGAGGCCAACCTGCTCTACATAGTGAGCTCCATGCCAACCAGGCATACATAGTGAGACTGTGTCTCTCAAAAAAAAAAAAATAAGAAGAAGGTGGAGAGCAATAGAAGAAGATCCTGATGTCAACATCTGGGCTCCACATGCACCTGTACACACATAGACACAGACACAGACACACACACACACACACACACACACACACACACAATTTTTTAAATGATGACGTACTGTCCCAATGAATATCATGTGACCAAAAGTGTGACAGGAATTTCTTTCTCAGAAAGTATTTTTTAGACAAGAGGCGAAAGGGGCAAAAAGGGTGATAACAAAAGTCCAACGTGAAGGGAAGTGAGGGGTGCAGATTACTGACATATAACAGCTTGTTCTGCCAAGATGTCCCCTGGGGTCCTAGAAAACATGAAGCCAAGAAATATCAGAAACAGCCAGAATCACTCAGCAAAGGAGTTCCTGTGGTTTCGAAGGAAATTTTATCCAGTCCTCTAATGGAGCACCAGCTTCTGAGGATGTGAAGAAGCAGACGAGAAAATCCAGACAGGCAGCCGGACTGCAAGGACAGAAGGCAAGTGTGACCCCAAGTTCCTCAGTTCTCCACAGAGCCTCCTCCGTTCCCAAGATGAGCATCACGGCACCTGGAAACAAGCGACTCAGAAGTGGTCCCTGCCCCAGAACTGGCCCAGAGCCTCAAAGGTCACAGGTGAATATGTGATGCATTTAAAGGGTTTTCATCTGAGCTGTAAACCCTTCAGTCTAAAACATGATCCACTATGTATGCCTGTGTGTGTGTGTGTGTGTGTGTGTGTGTGTGTGTGTGTGTGTGCACATGTATAAAAGCCAGAAAACAACTGAAACGCCTCAGGTGCCATCCACCTTTCCTTTTGAAAAAAAAAATTTTAATTTATGTGTCTGAGTGTATTGCCTGCATGGGTGTAAGCGCATCCATGTCATGCAGTGCCCACGGAGGTCAGAAGAAGGCGTCGGATCCCCCGGAACTGGATTACAGTCCGTTGTTAGCTGCCATGTGGGTGTTGGGAATCAAATCCAGGTCCGCTGCTAGGGCAGTCAGTGCTCTTAACCATTGAGCCATCTCTCCAGTCTACACCCAACCTTTTCTTTTTTAAAAACAGGGTCTCTCACTGGCCTGGTGCACAACAATTAGTCTTGGCTGACCAAGGAGGCCCAGAGATCTATGTGTCTCTGACGCCCAGCATTGCAAACTCAAGTACACTACCTGCCTGCATCTCCTGTCTGTCTGTTTTGTAATGTGGGTGCTGGTGCTAATTTGTGCTTATAAGACAAATGCTTTACTGACTGAGCTATCCCCCCAGCACCATTTTTTAATCATTTGTTTTCTTTTTCCTATAACTTTTCAACTCTGATTGTTTTGGAGTGATTTTTCTTTCCCAATAAGTGTTTTGTTCATTGATCTGCTCTGAAGGTGTACGCTTTCTTAGAAAGATTACTCTGGCCTACCAATCTCTATAACACTCGTTCTTCCTATGGCTTCTCATTTCAAAAGAAAGAATGAAAAGGAATTTTTCCAAAATACCCAGCAGTTCTGGTGAGAGCCGCCAAGACAGCTTCCTTCTTCCATGCCAAAGACCACATGCTCTGAAACTGCACACATTACTTTTTCTCAACATACTGTCTCCATATCCCAAAGCTCTGCTACCAAAAGGTTTGTTCACTAAAAAAAACCAAAAGCAGTCCTGTCCCAGGGGACGAGCCTCTGCAAAGAGGCCCGTGCTCCACGCTTGCCAAGTTGCAGGCAGGTTGGGGCTTCTGGGAAGAACGGAATGTCCTGTGAAAAAGAGGAGGGTGCGGAGGTAGCCACGGGCAGTATGTGCTGTGGCCTGGGAGCTTCTTGTGCTGGGGATACAAACAAAGCACAGGAAGGCGCTAAGGGGAGAGAGGCAAGGCCCTGGGGAGCAACTCTGAGTCCTTTAAAATGCTTAGATCTCAAGAATAAAAAGCCCCCAGATCACTAAACAGTTATTTCTGGAATGTTATCAACAAAGAAGAAAGCATTCCACCTGGGAGTATCAGATTAATTCTCCAAATACTCCTGATTGGAGAAATGTGAGTGCAGTTAGAGAGTGTGGAAAAGAAAAGTATGTTGAAAAGTATGTTTCCCAGGCTTAGCTCCCCCCCACCCCCAAAAGTATCATGACAAATCCAAATGTTACGTACAGCTCTGAGAAATGATTCAGACCCTGTGGTGATGGGGACACTGTTCTGTTTCACAGTGCTTGGTATAAGTGGGCCATTCATTAAGACAAAGACATCTGGAATAAAATAAATAGCCCCGCATTGTAGTAGCCTCCTGCATTGCAGAATGCTTCCTGTTCTAGACATTCTGACAGAGGTCGTCATCATTGGTCACTCCCGCTTCCTTCTGCATGTTTACACGGCCACATTATTTTTCAGTGAATTGAATAATTGTGCAAGCACAGATTGAAACACTGCTTGGTCTGACCTAGGAAGGAAAAGGAAGACACACACATTCAAACATAGGTAAGAGTTCAAGAGCAGTCCGGAGTCTTTAACCTCAGGATTTAAGGGAGCTCACTTGGGGGAAGCTAGAAAGCAGACCGGCCGATCCTTTCCATCCATCGATAGTACAAGGGCCGTAAGTGTCTTATGGAAGGGACCACACAAGCCAGCAGCACCAAAGGGAACTGAAAGAAACAAGTACATGACTCCTCCCCTAAATATCTACTTGATACCTGCTCTAGAGTAGCAGAGCACCAGGCCCTGAAAAGAAGAAACCGTATTATGCAGCTTTCTGCTTCTGTCTTAACCTCTCTTCTAGAATGATTAGGTTAAATGGTGTTGTTCACAGAGGCTACAGGAAGGATAAATGTAACAGTCACTTCCTACATGGCCTAGATGAGCTATGGGAGGGCAGGGGAAGGTGACCCCTTGGATTAAATTCCCAGTCTCTGAAAAAGTATGTCTATACCTCCTTTCAAAATGCCCACCAGCTATAAATCCAGACTCTGAATGCACACAGGAGCTTACACAGCTATCCTGCCTCCATCTGCCACAGTCTCCCAAGTTTGAACAGTTGGTCCCCAGCTAATGGCGCTGTTTGGAGAGGTTGTAGAATCATTGAGAATTGAGGCCTGATGGGCAGAGATAGAGCTGGAGCAGGGCTTGGGAGTTGTAGGCTAGCCCCATTTCTGGGCCAAGCTCTCTGCCTTCTGATCCACTTAGACATAAGTCCCAGCACCACATCTTCTTACACTGAAACTGTGAGGAAGAATAAATCCTTCTTCCTTTAAGCTGCTTGTATCCGTTATTTGGTCACAGCAATGAGAAAAGTAGCTAATACACACCCTTAAGGAATAATGACTAAGAGACAGCCAACAGCTCCTTCCATTTCCCTGAATATACCTGCTCTAGTTTCGTTGCTGTTTTTCTGACAAAATATCCTGACAACAAACAACTTAAGAAAGAAAGGGCTTGTTGTAGCTTACAGCCCTAAGTTATAGTCTCTCACTGCGGGGAAGTCACAGTGGCAGGAGCTTGAGACAGCTGGTCACATCCACAGCCAAGAGCAGAGAGAGGTGAAAGCGAGTATGCTAAGGGCTCTGCTGGCTTTCTCTACTCTTCCGTAGTTCAGAGCCCCAAGCCAGCGAATGGTGCCACCCACTTCAGGTTGGGTCTTCCCACATCAATTAAGGCAGTCAAGACAGTCCCCCACAGATCTGCCCACAGGCCAACTTGACCCAGACAACGCCTTGTTAAAATTCTCCTTATGGGTTCTACAGTTGTGAAGTTGACAGTTAGCACTAACTATAACAGCTACCTTTAGTATGGGCTATATTCCTTGAGCCAAATTGTACCTACCACTGGAATAGCCTAGAATATCTTTACTTGTTCCTTCTCTCTACAACATATAGAAAGGAGAGAGAGAGACAGAGGGGAAGGAATGGAGAGAAAGAGAGACAGAGACAAAGAGAGAGAAAAAAATAAAGAGAGTAAGAAAGCTGTGGGAGGGTCTGGCTCTGAAGAGCTCTTCTTTCTTCATTCTGACCCCATTCACCTCACAAACTGGCTCCTCATCTCCTGTCTCCTCTGTTTTCCCTCCACCTACACAACCACAAAGGTATCAGCTACTGAGCCTAGGCGATTAGTCAGGAACATTAGTAGCAGGTCTGAGGCAAGGAACTGTGCAGATAACACCTCTTCTGCTAACCTGTCAATTGTATAATGTGTTGTTATCCTCGGTGTGCAGATGAGAAACTGAACTTTAGAACAGGCAAGTAAATAAACTACAGTATTACAGCTGGATACAAGGAGAGCCAGGCGTGTGTGGTTCGGGGCCTTCATTTTCCTGGATGGATCCCTACACTGGATTATTTGGAGCGCAGCGTGTGCATGGGCAATAATCTATGCAACCTTCCCAACTTACGTCTATCCATCTTCTACTTCAGTCCCCTATGAAACATTCCAGCCAAGTGCAGGTCTGCTTCCACAACATACAACTGCAGAAGCTCTCGTTTCTGACTATACTAAGTACCCTCTTGGTGTACTTTCTGTGCCTGGATTTCTGTTCTACGAGGTCCCTGCTACTAAGAACCAGCAGAACCAGCAGTCATGCATGGCATGAAAGCTAATGCATGTGGGACCACCTGTGATCAGCAAAAACTGACAGCCAGACAGAAGCCAGTGAATAGTCCTCTGCGTCTTCTGGACACACAGATCTGAGATACGTTTCATAAGGCTCTGAGGTGGGATGGAAATAAACATCTTGTTCCTAGCAGTGACAACTGCACTGGCCTTTTTCCTTCCCCGTTTGAACCCCCTCGTCCCTCCCACTTCCTGGGATCACATTTACAAATAAGACTTACACGTGTCTCTATTTCAAGCTCTGCCTTTGGAGTCAGTAGATAGCAGAAATGTGATCCAAAGCGAGAGCAGACTCAGAAGCAGTCTGGGTGCCTCTGCAGTCCGCCCTGTCAGTCAGGCCGAGTGAATCAGCAGATTCGATGGTGACTGGCAAGAAGCCTGACTCACCTGTGGATGTCGGCCAGCCTCTCTCCGCAGCCTCCCAAAGCCCACACGATGAATTCACAACAGGGATGGTTTAAGTGGCAGATGTGGGGCCAGGCATGGTGCAGCACACAGGGCTCACTCCCACCACTGACTGCTCTGCTGTCACTGCTTAGCCTCCAACAGCAGATGCACAGAGTCCTAAAACACCTTCCAGGAGACCAGTCAGTCCCTGGTGGAAAGTTGATCACAAAATGATCTCCTCCATGTGGGAGAAGAGATGGCAATTAACCATTCCAAGAACTGATACCTACAGTGAAAACCGTGCCATCCTTCCCCACAGTACCCCTCAAAGCACCTTTACATGAGGGTGTGAGAATGCTTAATCTCTACACAACTTAGACCAGGGGACTGACAGGTCAAAGAAGGAGCAACAATGAACATATGGCCAAAGTCTTATATAGATGGTCTTGGACTTCGCATGGCTTCATCTCCTGTAAACCACAAGTTGAAAATCTCACTAACTGCAAAGTGCATTTGATGCACTTAACCTACCAAACACCACGGCTTTAGCAGCACGCTATGCTGTCGGAGTATTGGTTACCTCACTCTGACTACAGTGTGGATGGCTGAGAGCTGGGCTCACAACTGCTACTCCGTATCATGACAAAGTATCATATAGTGAGGCTGGGGAGACAGTGTAGTCAGTAAAATGCTTGCCACAAAAGTATGAAGACCTGAGTTCAAGTCTCAGCACCTACTTAATAATAATTTTAAAAAAGGTACAGTAGTGTATGCCTATAATCCCAGCACTGAATAGGCAGAAACGGAGTCTCTGGGGCTGGGTAGCCAGTGAGTCTACCTGAAGCATTCATTGCTGCTCTAGGTTCAGTGTCTCGAAAAATATGGTAAAGGGGGCTGGAGAGATGGCTAAGTGATTCAGTGCACTGGACGCTCTTATGGAGGATCTGGGTTCAGTTTCCAGCACCCACATGGCAGCTAACATCTGTTTGTAACTCCTGAGAATCCAATGCCCTCTTCTGGCATCTGTGAATATTACTGCTGCACATGGTACACTTACATACATGCAGGTAAAACATGCATACATATAAAATAAAAATAAATAACAATTTTTAATGAGGTAGACAGCAACTGAGGAAGACATTCAACACTGACCTCTGGCCTCCAACCACACATCTATCAACACACATGCACACACTTACACACATACAAACATGCATACACACACACACACACACAAAGTATCATATAATATATGATATATATTGAAAGCCAGGGAAAGACCAAAATTCAAAACATAAGTAACCTTCCCACTCTCCTTGCTCACTCCACCATTAAGTCAAGAAATCATGAGCATAGTTATTGTGCATTGAGGGCTATCTATGGCAGCATAACTGGAGTGAAATGGGCTGGTCAAGGCTCAGTGTGAGAAATAGTGGAGTGTCACTATTCCAGTGTCACCTTGACTCATGCCTCTCTCTGGAACTCCCCGTTGATGCTTGTCCCCTTGTACAGAGGAATAGTGACAAGCTCTGGGTACCAAATGTTCTCGTTGTCATTAAAATATCATCTCTTCTTGACCCTTTCAGAAAAACATGACTGCATACACATATGTGATAATTTCTCTTCATTGTCAGTTTGATTCAATTTGGAATGACCTGGGAGACAGACCTTTGGCAATGTCTTTCAGGTTACTTTCAGAAGTATCTTATCAGATATTTGGTCACAGCAATGAGAAGAGAAACTAACACACACACACACATACATATATACACACACACACACACACACACAGGCAACACACTCATACACATAAAAAAATGAAAATATTAAGAAAAATAAGATAGAGAGCCAGGTGTTGGTGGCACACACCTTAAATCCCAGCACTGACAGAACAGAGGCAGGCGGATCTCTATAAGTTAGAAGCCAACCTGGTCTACATAGAGAGTCCCAAGCCAACCATGTCTCTTGAAAAAATAATAATATGGTGGAGAGCAATAGAGGAAGACCCTGACGTCAACATCTGACCTCCACACGCACCTGCACACATAATACAGGCATATTTACAAATATGCCTATAGATGCATCTGACACAAACAAACATTCATATACATATTTTAGAAATCATTAACTCCCACTAATATATCCATTCCGATCCACCAAACAGCGTGTTTTGGGTTTTTCATTTCGTTTTGCCTTTTCTCACTTGCATGACCCTACAGTACACCTAAACCAGTGCCAGAACCTCACTGCCCACGCTGCTACGTGGCCTTCTTTTTAAGAATGATAAATCATTCCTTTAACTCTCTCCAGGAAGATTTCCTACAAATTCATGGCTGAACCAATCTCGTGGCGGGGAGACGACATGCACCCATTACAGTTAATCTACCTATTCCAGCACCACTTTGGGGGCCAAGGTCAAGCATATCATCACATGAAGAGTAGGATTTCTAAGGGGAAGCAAAGAATGGAGACATGATAGAGCATCGATGATAGGAAGACAGCGCATTTGCTACTAAATTAGCTTGCCATCCAGAGTGGGGAACGCAATATCAAACCTCTAAAATTACATGTAATATGATCTTCCTCTACTCAAGTGTAAGGGGAAGCATCCTCCATCACCAGCATTTTCTCTGAGCATCCTCTGACCCAAGAAAAGATTAGAAACAGTTTCGCTTCAAATCAACATGATCTTCCATCTTAAATTTACTTCCAGGAACTCACATCTTAATTCAGAAAAGGCAAGTGTTTTCCCAGTCTCATTTATTGTACTCCTAAGACAGGGATCCAATGCAAGATCTTGAACACAGCACAAGTATTTGTCTCTGTTTGAGTCCTCCTTGCCCTAGCTCCTAGAAACTGACTTTTCAAGTCTCAAAAGCAATTAAGGGACACTAAATACTTGAATTAGACATGCTGCCTTTTCAACTCCCATTCTTCCAAAGAAAAGAGGTACTGAGCAGGAGTGCCTGCAGAAATAAAAGAAACAGACATGCAAGGTGCCGCGAAGGAGAAATAAATCTGTAGCTTAGAAGCCAAAGGGCAAATGTCAAGGCGGTCAGTTACTTCACTGTGTTCTTGAGATCTTACCCATTGGCTCCAAACACAGTGCTCAGGGCCCTAGAAGTTTTACCACTATTTGAAACAGCTATGGCAATAGAAGGAGATGGACTTCTGCAGTGCTTTGATCCACAAGAGCTCCTTCAACAGTTCTATTTATCTGTCAAAAGGCTTAGCACAAAGCATCCACTGCAGCCGTTATGCAGGGTAAAGAGGGGCTGGGGCGGGCTAAGGCACATTCCCTCGGGTGTGGCCCTCACATTTTTGCAAACCGGACAACTGCTGTGCAGACAGAGATGAAATCATGGATCCAGATTTCACTCGGCACCTCAGTTCTAGGGAGTTCTATAATCAACCAAAACAGGTCACCTTAAAGAGTAGACAAGGTCAGTGCTAGGCCCGGCCACTGAATGGTGGTACAGCACTTACCTAGCATATGGAAGCCCTGGGTTCAGGCCCCTCACAATTAAACAGAAGGTGGAGTAGGGGTAGAAAAGGAACAATTACACTAAGATAAGAACTGTGAAACAGAGCAGCCCCAGTCAACCAGACACACAGACCTGGCTTAGTCAGTATAGATTCTATAATACCAGGTTCTGCTTGACTCTCTCATTCATGTGGCAATTATATGTGCCCAACATTGTGCTGAGTATAACAGAGAACATGAAAACTAATATAAATGAAATAGCATGTTAGCATTCCATAATACACTATGCCACGCATTCCTTGCCCCAGAGAAGCTCTCTTCCCTCCAAACTCTCTGTGGCTCGCTCACAGTCATTTATCTGGCCTTGAATCAGAATTAAGATATCTACCCTCAGCTGAGGCACTGGGGACATTTATTTGCATGTTTTGGTTTTTAACTCTTTGATTCAGAAGATGCCCAAGTGACTCACTCGTCTATTTCAATCTTGGGAACTAAGTTGCATTCAGAAAATCTTTCTGTTGACACACAATGGAGAATAGAAGGATACCTTCCTCATAAATCACTGGAATATCTGCCAGATGTGGAAAATCAGACAGTGATGGAGCAGGGATGGTACCTGTTAAAAATGTCTTGAATTGGAGCTCGTGAGATGGCTCAGTGGGTAGAAGCACTTGTTGCCAAGCCTGATGAAGTGAGTTCAAGCCCTGGAACCCATGTGAAGGAAGGAGGGAACAAATTCCCACAGTTGTCCTTTGACTTACACACATACACACTGCGGCACACATACTAATTCATTCATTCTATATTGAGCTATGATCATGTTTTGCACTGTAAACCATGTCTAAATTCTTTCCTGATCAATACTTATTTACATACACGCTTTGCTCTTCTCTACTCCTTTAGGCTAAAAATCATGTTAAATTTGAGATTTCTAATTTCCTGTAAATACTACCTTCAAAAGCAAATAAAGATTTAATAAGTTCAAGAAGTTAAAAAAAAATATGCTGGGTATGGTAGCGAATACCTATAAACCTAGTGCTTGGGAAACTGAGGCAAGAAGATCTTGAGTTTTGAGGTCATTCTGGGCTATAGAGAGAGTTCAAGGCCACCCTGGGTTACATGGAAAGACACTATCTCAACAAATAAACTTTTGAAAGGAGAAAATACATATTACAATTTTTGGGAAATTAAGAAGGAAGAAAATCAAAATTACCCAAATTTTCATAACACAAGTAAAATTGATGTTAAAATACAGTACATTCAGTACATTACTTGACAGACTTTTTCTCACTCAGATCTAGAGCTATGTGTGTGTAAACAGATAAAGAGTCTTCTAGAATTGCAACCATACTGTATATCCAATTTTTAGCATTGCTTTTATCCCTGAGTATTTTATTGTGACTGTTTTCTATAAGCTTTTGTTAGCTGAAAATATTTCAAGAAACTACAAAACCTGGCTGTGAAGATACATTTATTTGCATTAAGTGGCCCATTACACAGCACGCAAGCCTTAGGAATGGGTGAAATGTGTCTGTCATCTTCTGAAGAACAAGGTGAAGAAAGAAATGCTAAGTTACTCAGCTTTACAAACTTGGAGTCAACTCATTTCCAGAAGGTTCTGCTCTGAATGGATAAAGACATCACAATCTGGGCCATAGCACGCTGCTCTTCCCTAAAGTAAGTCAGACAACGGAAAGCCCACTCCAAAAGGGAAAACCTGGTAGACATCGCAGCCTCCAGAGAAACAAATAATGGCCATTTTCAGAGCATACACAGCCCTGTATCTAAATGTTTTGCTGAGTTCTGCAGGTTTGGCCTCCTGCCCAGTCCTGGTGCTACAAAAATGAATAAACCACAATCTTTATAGCATGGCTCAGATTCAAGGCTGACACTTTGAACGTTTGAATCCACCAAAAACTGGGTGTCAACCGTGGGCAAAACAAACATATGACAAATCTACAAGGAAACAATAATGGGCTGAAGAGATGACTCAGCAGTTAAAAGTGCAAGCTGCTCTTGCAGAGGATGCAAGTTTGGTTCCCAGCACCCACTTGGCAGCTAATAACCACCTGTAACCAGTTCCAGGGGCTCTGACACGCTCTTCTAGCCTCTAAGGGCACTGCACATATATGCTATATAGACATTCATGCAGGCAAAACACTTATACACATAATTTTTTAAAAAAACTATTTTTATAAAGAATATAGCAACAGTTGCATCTGCCAAATAATTTTTTTCTCATTCTATTTACATAGTGATTAATCAACTGATTAATAATCAATATTGACTCATGCATGCTCAATCAATTAATTTGCCTGTTATGATACTATTCTATTCAAAAACCTTTGTTGAGCTCTGACAGTGTAGATGAAATGGGCTAGATGGTATGAATTCCAAGGTGAATGAGACACGACTTCTGCTCTGAACAAACACACATTTTGCCACAGACTACAGAAACATGGCAAATAATTACATTAGGAGAAAAAATATAGAAAGAGAGCTCTGAGAGAACCCAGTCAACTGACCAGCCTGGGTTAGGCTGCGTTTCAAAGCTGAACAGTAGAGAAAAGTATGTTAGGAGGTAGTGGTGTGTGACTGCACCCCTCGGACTGAGAGACAAAATAAACCCTTCTTTTCTTAAGCTGCCTTTCCCAGATAGTTTGTCACAGAAAGAAGAGAAGGAATTACATACCTGGAAGAGGAAGGGACCTCCTACCAGGTTGAAAGAGCACAGAGCAGGCACGAACACAAAGCCAAAACACAGCAGAATGTCTACACAGCGAGAGTGACACTGCACGTAAAATCTAGGCAGAGAACACCAGGAAAAGAAAACAGAGGCAAGCAGATGGAGCCATCCATCATCAACAAGTCTGAATCAACAGATTAGAGGATCGGAGCTCCGTTTTGGATGAAGTCCTTATTTCATATTTCATTGAAGGAGTGGGAGGCGTGCAGAGGGACCTCCCTCATCTCCCGCCACAAGAATCTATCTTTGGCTTCTTACTGAAAAAAACAGCAAATGGTGGATGATGACGCAGGTGCAGTGGGAGGGGCTGGAGGACCTGGGGCCCAGGCTTGGGAGGCAATGCCTTCCCCAGGGGATTTAGCAGCCATGACTGGCTGTGGCCCAAGCAGCGGCTCTGGAGGCAAAGCCAAAGACAAGGAAGGAGTGGATCCCAGTCACAAGCTGGGCCACCAGGTCAAGGACAGATCGAGTCCCTAGAGGAGATCTTTCTGCCTGTCCTTTCTGCCAATCAAGGAGTCTAAGATTATTGACTTTTTCCAGGTTGCAACTCTTAAGGATTAAGCTTTAAAAGACCATGCCTATGCAGAATCAGACTCAGACTAACCAGCAGACCAGATTCAAGGCTTTTGTACCTATTGGGGACTCCAAAACTCCTGTTGGTCTGGGTGTTAAGTGTTTCAAGGAGGTAGTCACTGCCATTCAAGGGGCCAAGTTTTCCACTGTCCCTGTGTGGAGAGGCTCCTAGGGGGAAAGATGAGCAAGCCCTACACTGTCCCATGCAGGATGACAGGCCACTGTAGTTCTCTGTTGATGCTTCATCCCTGGCCCTGAGGCATTATCTCTGATCTTGTGCCAAAGTTGATGATGATAGCTGGCAGAGATGACTGGTACTCCTCAGTCAGGGGCTGTACTGCCACCCTGAGCGGTGTGACCAAGGCTACCTTTGATGTCATCTCCAAGTCCTACAGTTGCCTGATGCCTGATGTGTGGAAAGAGACCATGCTCACCAGGTCTCCCGGTCAGGAATTCACTGAATCATCTTATGAAAACCCATACCAGCTTCTGTGAAGAAGACCCAGGCTCCAGCTGGGGCTACCGCATAGGGTTTCGTATTTGTTGTTTGTAGTTGTTTTGGGGTTTGGGTTTGTTTTTTGTTTTCTGGGGGTTTGTTTGGTTTGGTTTGGTTTGGTTTGGTTTGGTTCAACCTCTGGCTCCCATATGCACATGTACAGGTGAGTCCACATGCACAAACACACACACACACATGTGCATAGATGGGTATACAACATGCATATACACACAAAAAAGAAAAAAAAGATCAAAGTTACATTTTGAATGTATAGAATTGCCTGAGATGGTCAAGGAGAAGTGGCTAGAATATGAGTTATGTGATCCAAGAAGTGATCTAGGCTGTACGTTTATTTTAGAGCCATTCTCTAAAGTTAGACTTTACAGCTATAGCAATCTATAACGGATGAGGAAAGGAAGGAATGATGAGCAGTAGCGCTTCCAGGATGTTCATAGCTCTTTAGGATAATGCAAACTTCATCTGTTATTAGACAGATTACTAAAGATTACTGAAGAATAAACAGGAATCAGAAGGCTTTTTCTAGCTGTAGTAAAGTAATTGGGAGAGCTATGCTATGTGAAATGAACCTAAGAATGATTGGAATATCTAAGAGATAAGGGAGGGCTGGTTTTTAGCAGAGGGGAAACTATTAGCTTGGAGAAAGCACTGGGAAGGTGAGGAACTTCTCATAGAGAAAGTCGGTCCCATTTTCCAAGTTAAGATCTTAGAAGGAGAGTATTATTAGAAAGTAAAAGAAAGAAAATAAAAATAGGGACTGGAGAGATGGCTCAGTGGTTTAGAGTACTGGCTGCTCTTGCAGAGGACCTAGGTTCGATTCCCAGCACACACACATGGTGGCTAACAATTGTCTTTGAAGACACTGCACAACATGGGTGCAGTGATATATATGCAGGCAATACATGCATACATGCAAAAGTAAAAATAATAAATAAAATGTTTTTTAAAAATAAAGCATGGATAGGACTGGGGTGGTACATGATGGGCAGGAATTTAAAGGTAGTTTGAATTTCTATTTCCTTCTAAAAATTTTTTATTTCTCTATTTTTATTTTATGTATATGAGTGTTTTGCCTGCATGCCTTTGTCTATGTACGTGCAACATGTGTATATAAATAGGCAGAACCCCAGAAGATGGAGTCAGATCACCTGCAGCTGGAGTTATGAATGGATGTTAGCCTCCATGTGGGTGCTGGGAACCCAGTCCAGGTCCTCTGTAAGAGCCATTGTTTCCACCACACTCTTTTTCTTCTTAATATTCTGATCCTTTGATAAGTTAATTTCATTAGTACTCTAGAAGGTAAACTGAATCAGCATTTTTGTCTCTTAAGCATACAAGTACCATCTAGTGGTTAAAAAAGGAAACAACAAGATCAAGTGTTTAAAAAAGAAAACTTGTTTTTCACTTGTCATTTATGTTATTATTAAATAAAAAAGAATGCTATGTTCTGATCAGGTGTAAAGCAGTCTGAAACTCTGCTGGAGTTTTGAACTAAGAGACCATGAAGTCAGAGTATGATAAAGAACTAATTAATTATAAAATGTTTGAATTTTTAATATTTTATTTATTATTTTATGTGCATGAGTGTATTTCCTGCAGGTATGTAAGTGCACCCATGACATATAATGTCCACAGACATCAGAAGAAGGCATTATTAGATCCCTTGGAACTGGAATTACAGAATTACAGACAGTTGTTATCTGCCATGTGGGTGCTGGGAACAGAACCTGGATCCTCAGCAAAAGCAGAGCGGTTTTAACAGCTGAGTCATCTCTCCAAACCAAAATACTTCACAGGAGGAATTTCATACCAAACTCTGTTTTGGTGATGAAACTTGATGCAAGTTCTGTTTGAGTTTGGAAAGAGCATTAAGAAAAGGAAAGTCAATGTCAATAAACCAAATCCCAAATAACGAAGATAACAGTAAACTTCTGAAATTCGGTGTTTCTCTTTTGCCTAACTCCTACTCATCTGTCAGGTCTTAGTTGAGAGATGAGCTCTCTGGACACTTCCTCCCAGGGTTGGGTTAGGAGTTCCTATACCTCCCTGCTGTTCGTCATCGCATCCCGTTGTTGCTTCGTGGTTCACAGTGTTCATCGCGGTCTGCTGCTGAATATCTGGTACCATGTCAGTGTCCTGACAAAATGCTTTGGATAGCACCTGACATCAGTCGCTCTTCATAAATAGTCACTGGATGAGGGGACAGAGTAATGAAGGGGGTAACCATGATAGAAACGCTCAAGAAGCAAACATGGGGAGCGCCTCTCAAGTCAGATGAGAAAAAGAATCATATTTCCAGGAAATAATTAGTAGAAAAAAACGGGTTTCTTCATTGTGTTTTGATTTCCTGTCTGATGTCCATCTATTTGTAATCTCTAGTGCTTTGTAGTTTTGTTTACTTAGCTTCTCCCTACCTCGCTGGTAAAAACAAACAAACAAACAAACAAAACCACACAACTCACCTTGTTATTGTAGAGAAAATACTACATAAAAAGCATACAGAACATATTATGTGTTCCGAATCTTACACAACTCATTTCCTGAACTCCTGAACTCCTTGAAGTGGCCCAGATAGTCAGAGCGGGCATTATTTTGCAAATAAACAAAAACAGTTAAAGAAAAAAAAAAGGTTGGATAAGTTCATCATGAAATGAGATAATGAAGGCACATCACTTACTAAGTCTCTGACCACATGAGTTGAGTACTTCACTGTCCTTTCTATAGTCTCATGTTGTTTACCAAAAGAAAGAAAAGAGAAAGACATTTGGATTCCAAAAGAACCACAGTGCTATGATACAGAGCATGAAAATGTATTAAAAGAATTACGCAGGACTGGGCCGGAAAGAGAGAAGTTAAGAGCACTGTCTGCTCTGGCAGAGGACCCAAATTCAGTGCCCAGTACCCAAGTTGTGTAGCTCAAAAGTGCCTGCAATTGCAGTTCCAGAAGTTCTGATACCCTCTTCTGGCCTCTGTGGCACCTACATACACTTGACTGTACTCACTGTGAGTGAGCTTTTATCACATATGTGGGAACACACATAAATAAAAATAAATCTTAAAAAAAGAATTAGGGGGCTGGAGTGATGGCTCAGCAGTTAAGAACACTGGGTGCTCTTTCAGAGGACCTGGGTTCATTTCAGCATCCACATGGTGGCTAACAACTGTCTGTAACTCCAGAACTCCACTACTAGGGCTATCTGATCCCCTGTTTTGGCCTCCACAGGCATTGCACAACATGGGTACACTTACATACATGCAGGCAAAAAAACTCATACATTAGGAAAAAAAAGAATTAGGAAGGGTCTATTAGTTTTTTATTGCTACTATAGCAAGCTGCCATAAACTTAGTGACTTAAAACAATACAACTTTATAGTTTTACAGCTCTAAAAGTTGGAAGCCTAACACACGGTGCTCTCTGGGATAAGATCGAGGTATTAGTAGGGCTCTGTTCCTGTCTGGAAGCTCTAGAGGAGGGTCTCTATCAATACCTTTTCCATATCCCAGAGTTACCTATATTTTATCCATCTACAGAGTCAACCACGGTAAATTGAATTCCGATACTGAACCATGCTGCCCTCTTGTTCTTCAATGATAAAGTTAAGATTCAGGATCACGTAAAGTTTAGGTCGTGTAAATTTTTTTTTTTTCTGAAAGTCTCAGTCCTCCATTTCACTAATTTCAGCACTTTTCCTACCTTCTTCTCCCTTTGAGGGACCCTTTTATCTTTATTTTATTTTACAAGTTTTCTTTTGAGACAGGTTCTCACTATGTAGTCCCAGTTGGCCTGGAACTTACTATGTAGACCAGGCTGGCCTCAAAGTCACAGAGTTCTGCCTGCCTCTGCTTTCCAGAGTGCTGGGATTAAAGGTGCGTGCCATCATGGCCAGTTATTTTATTTTTAAGATAACATACTTTAGTTCATCAATAATGATACATTTTAGAATTATAATATACAGGGGAAAAAAGAAAATTTCTTAGGGTTTTCTAATTCCTAGGATAATACTTCTTGCGGTTTGGGGACAGTAGACCATAGACCCTTTTAATTAAAGTGAACCCACCAGGATAATTCCCCCAATTAAGACTGCTGCTTAATTCCAACTGTAATATTAATTCCACATAATGACTTCTTCCTCTACTCCCAGGATTAACATGTAGACCTTTTTGGTGAAACCTTATTTGGCTTCCTCTAGCAGAAGAGCCGATTCCTAGGGAATCCTGGCTGAGGTGAGATGAGGACAGGGATTTCAGATGGAAGCATTAACAGTATCGTTGTATTGCATACCCCTTGTGAATATTATTAATCCACATTAATCTTGGCAGACAGCTGTGCCTGGTGGTTTGCACTAGTAATCCTCTGCCTCTCCTTCCTAGGGCTAGGGTACTATTAAAGACTTGGGATGCTGATGCAGAGGGATTGGTATGACTTTGAGGCCAGCTTCACTGACAAAGTGACATCAAGGCCAGCTTGAGCTACAGTGTTGACTGTGTCTCAAAAAACAACAACAACTTGGCATATAGCAGGACATCGGGTGCTTTGTACTTGGTAAATAAGAATCTAGTCTGCTTTCTACCTATGGTTCAGTTTGAATTTAGGAATTGTCCTGCATTTCAGTTAAATTGCATCTTTTAGGTTTTAGCTAAGAGTTCAATTTTTTCCAAAAACCGAATTTTTGTTCTGTCTTCAATCATATCCCATGTTATGTGGTATTTTTTTTTTTTCATTCTTGGATTTGATCAGAATAAATTCCGTGTTTTCACATGGGTGATTTATGAAAAATTTTACCCAAACCACGGCACAGTTATTCAACTAACTTTGACTTTGTCTAATTATCTCAAACCCCTAATTTGGGGTCTTTTCCATAAAAATATCATAAGGACTAAATTAAAGGTTTTGCTGAAATTAATTTATATATATCATGTTTATAAAATTCCACATTCACTCACCATCAAATAAATAAAGAGGCCTGGCATGGCTTATTTCAGTTTGTTTTTGTTTCTAGTGACCACCAAACTATTTAACAATATATTCTGGAATGATATTTTCAGGGCTTCCCTTTTTAAAACTTTTTTTGTCATTTTGAAAGTAAAGGATCTTGTTGTCTTTTTCACATTTGACAGTTTCTCAGAACTTACCAGTAAGAACTCTTAGGTTACCTGTAAACAGTTGTGGGCTGTAATTTGTGCCTTTTGGAAACACGAACTTATTTGAAACAGATAGGTGTCTGCTTACTGCCTCCTTGTTCTGTCTCAAGTTTCATTGATCCTACTTTGCTGTTTCAACATTTCCAATTTAAAGTCCATCTTCTTTCCCAAAGTAGGAAAGAGAATACAAATGGCTGCAGGTGGGTCTTGGCCCTTTACGATATCCTCTTAGATAAACTGCTAACTTTATGTGTAGAAAAACCCATGAAGGCTGACCTTTCTCTGCCTTGGAATACACTTCCTCTCTAATTGAACAAGCCTCTCCGTCTTTTCCTCTTGAAATTACCAGGTCGTTTCAGATTTCAGTCATTTCACTAAGGCTCTTTACATATATCTCAACAGTGGAATAAATGTTATCTTCCATTGTTTGCTTTTTAAAAAAAATATGCTTTTGTAGAAATGGGGCATTGCCTGGCTGTCTATATTGGTGTCCACCTCGTGGCCAAATGATCCCTCTACTCCAGCTTCCTCAGGTCTGGGACTATAAGTGCATGTTGCTGCTGCTGCTTGTTTTACTTGGAAAGTTGGAGCTATTAATTGATTGTTGATTGACTGATTCATGAGAAAACAGCAAACACCAAAAGAGCCAACCAGATCCTTGACATAAACACTTAATCCATCTGTTCCTTAAGCAAAAGTGAAAAGTGGTTTTCTCTAATACGGATGTCTCTCTAGTGAGAAATTCAAACCAGCAAGCAACTGTGACCAATGTTTGCTGCACAGAAGCCAAAATACTCTTTCTTAATCACAAGTACAGTCATGTGGATAGAGGAATGGAGACAGGAAAATAGTAAGAATCAGTGTAATAGAAATTATGACCCTTCTTGTGAGCTCGAAACTGTGGTCTCCTCCCATGAATCTGAAGCTGTGGTCCCCTCCTGTCAATCTAGAGCTGTGGTCCCTTCCTGAGAACATGGAACTGTTGTCCCCTCCTGTGAACCTGGAGCTGTGGTCCCCTCCCGTGAGCTACAAATGTAGACCCTCCTGTAGACAGGAGCTGTAGTCCCCAACTGTGAGCCATAGTTCCACATTCCTGGTGGTGGGCAGATAGTGGAGCAGATTGGGAGTATTGAGGGCATAATGATGTTGGCTAGCAGTTTCATCATTCTCTGAGTGGCTGTACTCTCCACAAGGCCCTCTTCAGAGGTCCCAGGTTGTGCATGGTAGTGGCTTTGCCTCTGTGTTGGGTTTATGCTGGGGACAGAGGAGGTTTCTGTCATTTGCAGATTCCAGTCTTGGGAGGACTGATTCTCAAGAATGGACTTTTCACCTCCCTTGATGGCCAGCTCTGGGCTTGACTCCACACTTGGTCTGGGGCACACAGGCCTTTACATTAGATCATTCCCATTCCCAGGCACTAAGTGGTTTTCCAACATTTTTCTATTACTCTTCTACAGCCCCAATGGACCTTCACCTGTGCCCTACAGAAAATACAGATCACCTAATTGATCTTCTAGAGGTAAAAACCACAGTCTAGGGAGTTAAAAATAAAATTTATTTGCCTGTTTTTTATTTTATGTGTATGAGTGTTGTGCCTGCATGTAAGTGTACCATGCAGTGCCTGTGGAAGCCAGAAAAGGGCATCAGATTTCCTGGTACTGGAGTTAAATAAGATTGTTAGTCACCATGTGGGTGTTAGAAACTGAACCCAGGTCCTCTCCAAGAACGGAAAGTGCTCTTAATTAACCACTGAGCCATCTCTCCAGCCCTGATTCTCTTTCTACTTTGATGGCCTCATCTGAATTTCCTTTTGTTGCCTTATTCTAAACCAATGTACCAATTTGAAATTCTTTCAGATTCTATTTTAAAAACCACATTACTTGGCATCTTTCTTAGCTTTCAGAAATGGCAAATACTAGTAATATCAATGGATTTCAAAATGATACTTGCAATTCCAACACACTGATAATCCTATAAAAGAATATACTAGTAGCATTAAAGTTGCTACAATGATTTAATAATCTTGCCTTAATTTTAGTAAACTGCCCCCCCGCCCACCGCCCAAAAATCCACCTAAATGTGTTTGGTGTCTAGGGAGAAGAAAAAAAAAAACAATTCACCAATTGGAGTTTGTGTTGCTGGGCAGTTCTGGGTAGCAAGCCTTACTTTCTTCTCCACATTAAATACTATACAACTTGCAGTTCACTGCTAATTTTCTACAGCTAGGACACTTGACAAACCTCAAGCTAATAGCCTTATGATCTATGCACTCCCATGTGATTTGTCTAAAACATCTACTAATGAGATGTGGGGATTTCTGTTGCCATCATGACAACGAAGACCTATGGCTTGTTTCTAGTTCCTAGTTACAGAAGCTCAGAAACTCAGACAGGAATATCTTCCCTCCAGCAGCTGATGTCATGCTAAAACCCGTAACTATGGAAATTTGTGGCTAACCTGTTTACAAGACACATGCAGTCTGATAAATAACTTGTTCAGAGGCAGTAAAATATGCCATGGCCCACACATTACTTTGTAGCAATTTTTATTTTAAAAATCTTGCCTTGTATTACATCTTATTCTCACAAGCTTATAATTTTGCCATCCATACTGCAAGAAAATGTGTGTGTGTGTGTGTGTGTGTGTGTGTGTGTGTGTGTGTGTGTTTTGCTGGGAATTAAATCCAGGACCTTGTGTATGGAAGGTAAGCAGTCTACCAATGAGCTACAAGTCCAGCCCTGTGAGAAGATGTTTCTAGGTCGTTCTTGTAAAGTGACAGAAATTTTGTGAGGATAAAAGCATTTGCATATTTTTCCTTATACATGTTTTCTCTCATCAATATTAGTAATGTTTACCTTCTTCAATGATCTAGATCTGGAAAGTTAAACTCAACTTTAGAGTGGTTAAAACTAAACTAAACTAAATAAATAAATGTATAAATATAAATAAAGAAAGAGATTAAGATGGGGGAGTGTGTGATGTTGAGGAGAAGGGAGAGTTTCATCAGGATGATGAGACTATCAGGAAATTGGGTTTTCGTCATGTCTTGAAGCAAGAATTGAAGCCTGAGCAGACAGAATGATGGAGAACATCACAAGGATAAGAAAGTCAGGAAGTACATGGATGACTTCGGAAGTTAATGCAGTCTACAGCTTTATTATATTAAGAAGAACCAATGGAGAGCTGGGATTCTGAAAGTATTATATTTTATAAACAAATTTATCTTTGACTTACATTTATCTACTTGCCCAAATGTCATAGGGCATTAAGAATGCATTCTTCTGAATTTGGAACTGAATTTGTAATTTTTAAAAGATAATTCTGAGCCAAAATGCATCATGACTAGTTGATATTATTTGCTCTCCTTTTTGTTTATTTCTGGTGCAGTGCCTTGGGCATCGTTTTCCTCTTCCTCTCCTACTGCCAAATATCTACATTATTTTGTAACCCAATGAACTCCTTTGTTTGATTTTCCTACTTGGTCCATATTTGATAAGTAAAATAATCCTGAATCCTTGATTTTGTTTTCTTTTTAAAGTAAAATAAAGGCAACAGATTTGAGAAGCACTCCCAAGTAAGTAAAAGTATGTATATATAATGTACGGATAGTATAGATTTTAAAAAGTCTCTAAAAGTAACTGCAACACATAAACTCACAGTGGCTAAGACTGCTTGCATTGGACCTGTATAAAATCAAGCATGGATGGGAGAGATGCTCATGAAATTCCACCCGTGAGCAGCAATTAGCTGTTGATGGAGGAGGAGAGTCAGTTTTAAGGGATACAGGCTTCCAAAAATGCTCCTGCAGATGTCCCTACACACAATGCACATACATGCAGCACTAAGTAGATTCAACAGGTTTTTAAAAATAGAGAACAGGAAAGGAGGGGTTAAGGGAGGATTTGGAGGGAATGGGCGGTGGGTTTGATGAAAACACATTACACACATGTATGAAATTCTCAAGCAATAACAACAGAAAACAAAAAGGTACTGTAATTGAATGTGACGTATTCTTTCCTTTGCAGTAACTTTTGACTGCTCTTTAGGTCACTTTGGATAATGAAACTCCAAACAACGGACTGCATTTGTAGTAAAAATAAGCATGGTATGTAATCTCCATCAGAGGTCATAGCTCAAGACGTTTGGGGAAAAGCAAGATTTGCCACATTTACAGATTTTACCAGGACATTACAGTAAACAAAAGCATCCTCGAGGTCCTGATGTCGGAGGTCCCTGTCTGATGCGGGGTTCGAGAAGGCAGTCGTTATGGCAGTGGGGATGTTGCAGGAGGAAGAAGGAACTGCCGAGGGACTCCAAAATGCAGTCCTTTAAGAAACCCTTAAATGTCAGGAAACAGGCAGCAGAGGGTGGCAGTCCAAGGTCACCCGCTAGGACGTGGCAGGACTCTCCTCTAACCCAGTTCCTTTGTTTTTGCGCGAGGCAAGCTCCCCAGGGAAGAGACGGACTCGGAGGACCCGAGGATGAGTCAGGAGGACTCATAGCTCTGGGGACTACCTGGGGCTCTGACGCTGCGCCTTCGAGCCCCGCCGGCCCCGCCCCCCCAGAGCCCCGCCGGCCCCGCCCCCCGGAGCCCCGCCTCCAAGCGCGCGCCCCCGTCGTGAACGCGCGCTTCCAGCCCGTCGCTCCAGGCTACCCGCCCGGAGCACGCTCACCAGGCTCGCGCTTCCCCTCGGAGCCCCGCCCCCAAGCGCACGGCCCTCGTGAGCTGCTCTTCCGCCCCAACGCTCGAGGCTTCCCGCCCGGAGCACGTGCACCAGGCTCGCGCGTCCTCTCGGAGCCCCGCCCTCAGGGGCGTTCCGAGACAGGCGGGGCGTGGTCTCCGCGGCGCGCCCTTCCTGCGTGTCCCGGGCGCGCGGCCTTCTGCGTAGTCTGGTGGCGGGCGCGCGCCCGCCCGCCCACCCGCCCGCCTGCCCACCCGCCCGCCTGCTGTCTCTCTCGTTCCCGCGCCGTGTCCTCACACCCTCTCAGCGTTCAGTCCCTCGCGCCGTCTCCACAGACCGAGCGCGGCGGGGCCTGACGGCGCTGCGGCTGCGGCGCGGAGGTGAGGCGAGTGCCGGGCGGCCGAGGAGGAGCGGGGGTCTGAGGGCCCCGGGTCCCGCTTCCCCCGCCTGGCGGTGGATGTTTGAGGCCTGAGGATGTTGGCGGGGAGCGGGCGCTGATGACCTCGGGCCTCCGCGATCCCTGCGGGCGACGCCGCAGTTGGGCCGGAGTGACTCCATCCTCTGCTCCGGTTTCCCTGCGAATAGCTGGCCGAGCTGTGCTGGCTGTGCTGGGCGTGGGGGGGAGAGGCAGGTGCGGGGGGGGGAGAGGCAGGTGCGGGAGGGGAGAGGCAGGTGCGGGGGGAGAGGCAGGTGCGGGGGGGAGAGGCAGGTGCGGGGGGGGGAGAGGCAGGTGCGGGGGGGAGACGCAGGTGCGGGGGGGAGAGGCAGGTGCGGGGGGAGAGGCAGGTGCGGGGGGGAGAGGCAGGTGCGGGGGGGGAGAGGCAGGTGCGGGGGGGGGGAGAAGCAGGTGCCGGGGCGGGGGAGAGGCAGGTGCCGGGGGAGAGGCAGGTGCGGAGGGGAGAGGCAGGTGCTAGGGGAGAGGAGGTGGGGGGGGAGTGGCAGGTGTAGGCTGGGAGCCCAGAGGTGGAGCCAGGTGAGGAGGGAGAGCCAGGTGAGGCGGGGACGGGGGAGAGCCAGGTAGTGGTGGGAAGCCAGGTGCAGGTGGGGAGCCAAGGGGAGGAAGCCAGGTATGGTGGGGAAGCCCAGGGAGGAGAGCCGGGTGTGGGAGAGTCAGATGTGGGGAGCCAGGTGAGGGAGGAGAACCAGGTGTGTGGGAGAGTTTAGGGGTGGAGCCAGATGAGGAGGGAGAGCCAGGTGGTGGGGGAGCCAGATGGGGGGGGAGTCAGGTGTGGGGGAGAAAGCCAGGTTGTGGGGGGAGCCAGGTCGTGGTGGGAAAACGACCAGGTCTGTGACATGGTTTGCGGCGGGGGCGGGGGGGTAGATATCTTAGTTCCTTACACCTGCAAAGTCCCGGGTACGGGAAAGCAAATATTGCCCTGAAGGGAAAGGGAACTGGATGGGACGCAGTGGTTCCGGCTGTTGATGGTCAGGGTTGATGGAGGGAAGCTTGCTTGGCGTTTTCAGAGGCCTGAGCACTAGGAATGAAAACAGGTTTATTTCTTCGGACGATGAGCTAAGGGTGGAGCCAAGCTTAGTATGAATTCATGTACTCCTGACAGCTGCCCTGAGCACTTGGACATGGTCTGGTTGAGAAGATGTAGAAATGGGTCATAAAGAAGTTCAGTAACTTTATCAAGGTCCCAGCTAGGAAAGAAGGAGCTCGGTTTCTCAGACTCTTAATTTGGGTGCTTTTCCCACTATTTATTTGTCCCGAGAGCATTTGTTTCTCTCCGTAGGAGAACATTAGAAGGACACTTTGTATTTGCCCCAAAAATCACACTAGAGAAACATTAATCTTCAGTGTGGGTTGTTTAATCGGATGTACTGTTGACAGTGCAAAACATCAAATGATGATGTTTTGCATAAGGTAATCTTAAATTCAGCAGAAATTTATTAATGTATTGCTTATTTATTGTGTCTTTTGTGTTATACATAGTGTTTTTAAAATTTATTTTTGTCTTTTATGTTTATGAGCGTATTGCCTGCAAGTGTGTAAGTGCACCCCTGTGGTGCAGTGCCCATGGAGGTGGGTGCTGGGAACTGAACCTGAGTCCTCTGCAAGAGCATCTCTCCAGCCCCAGATAGTATTTGTGTGTGGGGGAAGGGTACCACGATGAGTACAGTTTGTAACGTCTGTCATTGAATTTCATTGAAGGAATGATTATATAAAAGAATTTCATAATATAAATTGTAATCTTTACTAGTGTGGGAATTAATTAGATTGAAAGCTCTTTTAATTATGAACTTTTCTTTTTGGTAAATATATATGTTATTAGGTGGCTTGCCATATGGATACTATTGCATTGTTTTCTCCAGAAAGAGATACTGTCTTAAAACTTAGGTTAAATTTTGACACTTGTATTTTGTTTTATTATTTTACCACTTTCAGTACCATTTAAAGCATCAAAGAAGAAAGCATTTATGATCTATCTCCCGCTAAATTAAATGGTTTATTGCATCCATTTAAAAGCTGGTAATGTAGCTGGGTAGGAATTTCTTTCAGATCATTGCTCCCGCTAAATTAAATGGTTTATTGCATCCATTTAAAAGCTGGTAATGTAGCTGGGTAGGAATTTCTTTCAGGTCATTGCTGGCAGTGCTTCTCAAAAAATTAAAATTTAGTTTAAAAGTCGAACTGATACCAGATTATATTTAAACTTTTGTGGTTTAGAGGTCTAATAAAAATGGAGTCTTGAAGTTTAAGCTGAAATGGCACATTGTTCTACATGTACATTACTCCCGCTGTGGTGGTGGACAGACTGGTGGGGAAATTCCTTTTGATTGCTTGTGTTTTCTCTCTGAAGTAGAAAGGAAGATCACGATCAATGTAGAGTGATGCCAGGGATAGAACTTTAGGAGACGGGGTGGGAAAGTAAGTGGACTTGTGAAGTCTCCTTGCCAGGCATTTTACCCTCAGCTGTAAAAAGTGCAGGGGGACGAGAGTGTCTAATTTGACACAAATGGCATTTCATAGTCCATTTCCAGTTTCTGCCTTTACAGTGTCGTCTAGGGCACACACAGGAACTCTGACCCCCCACCCCCCATTCACATTGCCTTCTGCCTCTACCATATTGCAACTGTCTCTTTACATAATTCAAGCCTTCTGGGTTCCAGCTTTCCCTTGTTTTTTTCTCTGCTCAGAAATTCCATCCTTCTCCAAACTCTGTTCCCCAACTGGAATTTTAACATATTTTGATTTAAGTGAAGTCAGTGGTAGTCATACAAATTTTTGTTGTTCTACCTAAGTTCTTCAGTAAGCGTTAAATAAAAGATCTGCTTTTTTTCTCTTATACTTCCTATAGCTGATAACAGGAATTAGTAAGTAAAACTTTTCTGTAAAGACTGAGATAATAAATGTCTTATGTTTTGCAAAATGAATATATCTAAGTAAGCGTAAATCTACCCTTGTAGCACAGAATAGTCTTAGGTCATACATAAGTGAATTAGCATGGTTGTGTTCTAATAAAGCTTCATTATAGACATTGAAATTTGTCACAAGATGTTACTGTTGTTTCATTTGCCCCCCCCCCCCGCCCCAACTGTTTTAGAAACAGAAGCATTGTTAACTTCTGAACTGTGCAGAACAAGCTGTGAGTTGGATTTAGTCCTTCATCTTAGTTTGCAGTTCCTTGATCTGTAATGACTCTCAGGAAAAGGCTTGATAAAGGAATTTGCAGTATAATATTACCAGTCGTGGTAGAGAAGTAAATAGAAACAAGACATTCTTTTCTTCATTAAGAATCTCCTGGTCAAGCTCAAGATTCAGACATAAAAAAATGGCAATACACTATGTAGCTAATTATAGTTATTATATGTACTATGTGTAGAGCTGGAATAAAGCAGTAGTAATTAGCTTTGACCAGAAATGACCTCAAACAGCTATCTTTGGGAAATAGGGAACTTATTTTCAGCTGAGAGCCTTTCCAAGAATTGTTCAAGTTTGCTAAGAAGGTGAATTGATTATATTTTATCAGAATAGCTCTGAATGGAAGAATTACTGAGTTTCTTTATAGATTACAATCTTAATTTATATGTTTGTTTTTTTTAATTTGGGCTATATATGTAAAACAAATTTTAATTTCAAGATGATTTTACTTGCTACAGTAGGATTGTTTATTCCAAAATAGTTCATGCCTTATTAGCTAAAAATATTTGACAGAGGTAGTGATAATATTAAGTGATTTTGTTTTTTAATGGATAGACATTAAAGATAAGCACAGTTTTTAACAAAGGCTATCAATATAATGATTATATTTTAAAATATTTTGTGGCCTTCAAGTTTCTCATTTTTCTTAAGAAACATTCTTGGGCCAGTGAGATGACTTAGTAGATGAATGTGCTTGCTCCCAAACCTGGAGGTCAGTCCCCTAGACCCACATAATAAAATGAGAAGCCAGTTCCTGAAAGCTGTCCTCTGACCTTCACATGCTATGGTATGCTATGGTATGCTCATGCTCGCACTCATACACAGAAGTGTGTACTTACACACACACACACACACCACCCAAAAATAAATGTAATAAAAATTCTGAATTTTTCTCTATAATTATTTTTAAAGGTTATAGACTTTTGTTTTGCAAATATTCAATAACACCTAGCATATAATACTTAATTTTTCTTTAATAATTGATTCTGACATTGGATTAGGTAATGCTTCTTTGAGTTACTTATTAGTACAGTAGCAAAAGAAGATAATGGATTTTCAGATTTTCTTTTTACAACGTATTAGATTTAATGTGAATTATTTTATCTAGGAAATTTTCTAGGAAAGTTAAAAATTTGATTAAATAATTAGTAGCGTTAAGTATTTGAAACTTACCTAATAATTATTTAAAACAGACTTTATTGTGTTCCTCAGGTATGATGTGAAATAGTAGAGAATAACAATTATAATAAAACGTTTTGGTTTTATAATTATTTTTAAATGTGTGTGTGTGTGTGTACGCACATGAGTACAGAGGTCAGAGAGGCTAGAGGCATCAGATTCCTCTGTAGCTAGAGTTACAGGCGGTTGACAACTGCCCCATGTGGGTGCTGGGAACCTATCTTGGATCCTTTGTGAGAGCAGTACACACTATAAAGCACCGAGTCATATCTTTAGTCCCCCAGAGAACAACTTTAAAAATAATTCTATGTCTTTGTTTTGGGATAGTAAAGAATTGGCTTTGTTAGAGTTTTTAAACTGTTGCAACGGCAAGGCTTTGGGTTGGGCTCAAATCTACTAGGCTGTGATCTTGTATTCAAGATATCACTATAGAGTGAGTTCCTGGATTTTGCAGAAATCTGTTTCCATTGTAGCCAAGGTTAAACTTGAGACAAGCCAGTTAGCCTTTCACTGCCTTTTCCTCTTATTCCTCAGACACCAGCACATAAAGCTATTAGGTGTGGGAACTATAATCTAAAACCAGGAATTTCAGAACTCTGATAAATATGGGGATTCTTTAGGTCCAAGCAAGGGCATCTAGGAACTCTTCTTATTGTCCCATTTCTGGTCATTCCTGATTCTAAAATTGCTGCCATATTTTCAGATATACACCTCTGCCACTTCATGTCACCTCCCTTGTGTTGTCCTCTAATCTTTTTCAGGAAACCCAGTTTTCCTACTTTTAGGAGCTGGTCTTATCTCAGATACTATCCTTTATGTTTTTCTGATTTCTTTACTATAGAATAACACTGTCTTTCACCACCTCCCACTCAACAATCCTTCTCTTTTCCTCAGCCTTTTGGGTAACTGGGACAGGGCCAGGCTAGGACTTAGGAATTTTTAATAATCTTACCATTGTGAATTGTAGGCATCTCTTTTATTCTTTTATTTCTCTGTCTTCTCTCAAAAGGATAATTTTCATAAACAATGTGGCCAACACCTGAAGAAGAAACAAAATATTTTCCCAAAGTCACCATTCAGATCTAATCTCTACAATATAGTTAATACTTAACATGATTATGCAGAGTAGTCCTTATTTGATTTATTCTTCACAGTCCTTTCATATTGGGTTTGCTTAGACACTGTGGGCTGTGGTGGGGGCAGTTGGGGTTGGAGAGTGTCTGTGATAGAGGCTTGACTACCGTGTTTAAGGCCCTGCATTTGATTCCAAGCACCATTAAAAAAAAAAAAAAAAAAGAAAAGAAAACTGGTCAGTTTCTAAAGACACTATGACAGCTTTGGAGTTATTAAGATGAACATTAAACTTAAAGGTTTGTGAAGGATCAATATTAGGACTGTTTCATCATTTTACTCAGACCAGGTATTTCATGCCAAAGTGGGGGGATGGTGGAGGGGACCAAAACCAGCAATTGAATTTTCTTCAAGAGGTTTTTAAAGATTTTTTTTTGTTGTTATTTTAAATCGTGTGTGTGTGTGTGTGTGTGTGGGTGTGGGTGTGGGTGTGGGTGTGAATGTGTGAATGTGAATGTACTGCCTGCAGAGACTAGAGGCAACAGGTCCCCCTGGAGCTGAGGTTTCAGGCACTTGTGAGGTGCTTGCAAAGAATACTGGAGATTGAACCTGGGTCCACTGCAGGAGTAGTATGTGCTGTTAACCACTGAGCTATCTTTTCAGCTTGTCTTTGAGTTTTTGTTAGCTGGGTGTGGTGGCCCACACCTTTGATCCCAGTACTTGGTAGGCAGAAATAGGCAGATTTCTCTAAGTTCAAGGTCAGCCTGGTCTACATAGTGAGTTCCAAGCCATCCTTAACTACATAGTGAGACTCTGTCTCAAAAAAAACAAGAATAAACAACAAAAAAGTTTTTGTTTTGTTTTACTAACTTGAATTAGCTAGATGTTCAAGAATATTAAAATTTGGTTTGGCATTTTATATAGGATTAGACTCATTTTTCGATAAAACCCCCCATTTTGCTGAGATGAGTCATTGTACAGAGTCATCTGTATTCTTACGTAACATTGTTTCTTCTTGTCCATTAATCATCCAGTCTGATGGACTCCCTTGACTCAGTCTTCATTCCAGTTACTAATTTTTGTTTAGAGGCTATTAACCCTATTTATAGAGATTTTATTTCTGTCATTTCATTTCCATTGCTTTCTAAATTATCCGTTTTTCCATGAATATAATAGTCTGTATAATTTCTTTGTGAATATTAGTAACAATATTTTTATATACAGTAATGATCAATATTTATAATTACTTGCGATGTACCAGGTGGTCCCACATAAAAAAAATCTGACTCCTGGAGTAGTTTAACTGTGTGTGAACCTGATGTGTACTCAGAACTGTTTCTTCTGATTTCTCTCAGAACTGTTCTTTTTTTAAAAAAAATTGTATATTTTTTATTTTATGTGTGTGTTTTTTCTGCATGTATGTAAGTGCACCATATGTGTGCAGTACCTGAGGAGGCGAGAAGGGGCATCGGATTCCTTGGAACTGAAGTTACAGATATTTGTTAGTTGTCATGTAGGTGTTGGGAACTGAACCCAGGCCAGAAGACCGGGTTGAATCCCCTGGAACTGGAGTTACAGACGATTGTTAGCTGCTATGTAGGTGCTGAGAGCTGAATCTGGTCCTCTGCAAGATTAGCCAGTTCTCTTAACTGCTGAACCATCTCTCCAGCCACAGAATTGTTGTCTTGAGCAAAGGGCTACTTTATTAAGTGTATCAATCATGGTATAGGACAGGAATGAGGAACTTTCTTACAGAATCTATAACCAGGACCTGGAGAAATGGCTCAGTGATTAAGAACACTGGCTGCTCTTCCAGAGAACCCCAGTTTTGTTCCTACATGGCAACTAATAACAGTTATATGTTGACATCTGGATTTCATAGGCATTGCGTGGTGGGCACACTTGCGGGCATTTAGGCAAAATACTCATAAAAAATAATAAAAAGAATCTTTAACTAGAGTTTACAAGGAAGAAGTTACTTTTCTGACCCTATTGACCCAAAGCAGCATACAAAAACCACAAACAGATGTCATTAGTCCGTGCCTATGTGTTACTATCAACATTTGTAAAGGACATGTTGTTGTTTTCAGTGTCAGTGATGTTTCAGTGGGTGGTATTAGTTCTAATTACTACATCTTAGGTACATATACTTTGTTCTGAATCAGGGGCATGGAAGGGTCATGAGGGAAATAAGGAACATGGTATAAATTTCAAGCTATGCATCCATCTTAGCTTAGGAGAGTTAATTTCATCAGGAGTCCAAAGCATAGTAAGATTGATTACATTGTTTTTCATTTTATTTAAAAATAATTTAAAATTTTTTAATTTTATGTGTATTAGTGTTATGCCTGCATGTATATAAGTGCACCTGTGTTGTGCAATGCCCACGGAGGGCAGAAGAGGGTGTCAGATTCCCTGGAACTGTTAACTGCTATGTAGATGCTGGGATTTGAACCCAGATCTTCTGCAAGAGTAGCCACTACTCTTAACTCCTGAGCCTTCTCTTTAAACCCTGTTTTGTTTTTCTTAAAGGCCAGTTAAATTTAAATAAGCTGAGTACACAGCAAGAAAACAGATTTAATATATAGTTCTAAGTGATCTCAGATCAATTGATTGACATGGTTAAAAGTTCAATTTGTGATCCCCAGAAAAAAGTTCCCATGGGTACCATTTTAAATTTCATATGTATTCGCTTAGTCATTTAAAGAATTCAAAGTAGATATTGTGATTATTTTACAGATGACAAAGCTTAGAGACAAAAAGTTAAATGTCTTGTCTAAGGTCTCATAGGTGTGAAATGGCAGAGGCAGGATTCCTGTTAGTTGGTTTGATTCCAAAGATCATATTCTTAGTTACATGTAACATTTCAAACATTTAAAATTGCTATATAATTCTTGTGTTTGTTGATTTGGTACCACTGTTGGTTAAGATGTTTTTGGTTGCAAGAAAATCTAGCTAGCTTAGTGAAAATTGAAAGTATATGATGAATATCTACCCCAAGGAAGGAAAATCAAGTTTGAGCATATTAAGTATTTAGCATTCAGAAAAAGCTTAATAGCAGAAAATATATTTTCATAAATGTCTTAGGGTAAGTTCAGTTCCCGTGGTTTCCAATCTTTTAATTTTAATCTTTTGATTAAAAATTCCATAATACTAGAAAAAATATGACTAATACAGGGGTTGGAGAGATGGCTCTGCCCTTAAGAGCACTGGCTGTTCTTGCAGAGGACCTGGGTTTGGTTCACAGCGTCCACATGATGGCTAGCAATTGTCAGTAACTCCAGTTCCAGGGGATCTGATGCCCTCTTCCACAGGCATTGCATAACATGGGTGCATTTACATGAAGGCAACACACACATAAAATAATAAAATATTAAAATTATATATATGCATATATATGAACCTGTACCACTCAAGGGATGGTGGTGGAAGAGGAGAAGGTGGTGCTATATATGTTCATATATTTGGGACGTAGGATTTAGTTTTGTTTTTAAAAGTTCTCACTAGATGTGGAGTGGTTGGGTAGGTTTGAACTTTTAACAAGGCTATGAGAGATTCAATTCTAAATTCAGGAGACAGAGCAAGGAAATAAAATTTTTATGGATCCAGCTACTGTGTGGAGGATCTGGTGTCTAAAAGTGCAATGTTAAGCAGTCAGCATTCAATTTGGATTAATAATTTAGTGGCATTTGGTAAGTCTTGTTTTGGTGGACAATTGGAGAGTGTTCATGTTGAGGTGGATGATGTTTCTGGTTTTTGTTTTGTAGCAAATTATCTTTGAGAATGAGTGTGTTTCTTTTTTTTTTTTTTTTTTTTTTTGCCTAGATATGGTTATCAGTTGACTTTTGATTGCTTTTGTTTT
This sequence comes from Eospalax fontanierii, assembly GCA_035773235.1. NCBI lineage: Eukaryota > Metazoa > Chordata > Mammalia > Rodentia > Spalacidae > Eospalax > Eospalax fontanierii. The sequence continues at coordinate 84,677,708 of CM069531.1, read as the reverse complement.
GCTGTTCACTTTTTTATTTTTATTTTTTTGAGCTAGGGTCTCTCTGTAGCCCCAGCTGGCCTGGAACTTGCTATGTAGACTAGGCTGGCCTCACTCTTGTGATATCCACCTGCCTCTGCCTCCTGAATGCCGGGATTAAAGTTGTGCACCCACTGAGGACTGCTGCTGTTTCTATTTTCTAAAAATATTTTTATAAGGTTTTGTGTGTGTGTGTGTGTGTGTGTGTGTGTGTGTGTGTGTGTGTGTGTGTGAGGAGCTAAGACAGGGTTAGCCCCAGATGGTCTGGAACTCACTATATAGACCAGGCTAGCTTCAGACTCATAGAGATCTGCCTGCCTCTGCCTCCTGAGTGCTGGGGTTAAAGGAGCATCCAGCATGCCTAGTCTTGTTTCTTTAATATGCATAAGTAATTACATATTAATGACAAAATGGAAAAACAAAGTACAAGCTGTAATTTCATTAATTAGAAAAAGTTCTTTTTCCCCCCTCTACCTGTACTTGGGAGACTATAAGGTGTCTGCCACTACGTAACTGGCCTTAATAAACTGACCTTATTAAGCTGGATTTATTTCACTCTTTCTTTGGTCTGTCAGTGCCATCACCATTTGGAGGTAGATGCTTTTATAGTTTGTTGGGGAAATTCATGCAACATTGTCATTTTCACAGTGGTTATCTTTTTGTATAGCAGACTATTTATTGCATGGTCATTTACCAAGTAATTTTGGGTAGTTTGAGACTTTGGGCTGTTTTCCTCATATTCCTCCAGAATGGTAATTCTTTTTAGTAGACTGTCAAGGTATTTAGGTTCTGCCTGTAAGTTTCCCTCATGTTCTTTACACTATTTGCAACTTCAGTTTGTTTATTTATTTATTTATTTATTTATTTATTTATTTATTTATTTATTTATTATTTTTTAAGTTTTACGGTGCAGTTGGGCCCTGTCCTGTGTAGGCTGTTCAGTGACAAGTCTGGGTCTGGCCACTCAGATAGTTTGGGTCCTTTAATCTTTGTTAACATATGTAGGATAAGATTCACATATTCCTAGCTTGGGGATTAATTCCAGAGCAATGAAAAACTTTGTATGCATTCCTGGGCTGCTCTTTTTCTTTGATCTCCCTACTACTTTCTCCTTCCCTGTGGCTGTGCTTTTGATCCTCTAGGGAGAAAGTTCCATTGTGCCCTTCTGCAACTATAACTATCATATTCAGGCTCCAGTTGCTAGGAGGGTAATGTACAAAAGAATAGGAGAGGAAATGAGTAGGAATTGGCCCGGTTGCCTTGGACTGTAGCTCCACTGGGAGAGGAAGATTCTTTTCCTCAGAGCTTCATTACACATTCATTAGTCTAGTCTGATGCCGCCATCTTGGAGACTTTGGGAATGGTGACATAGGAAAAAGCAGAAAGGAATAAAAACAAAGTTGATATTTCCACATTCTCTTTGAGCATTGAGACTAACTTTTCTTCAACTCAGAATGAGAAGTTCACTTCCAGAGCTTAATAATGTTCCACATTCCTTGGTCCATTTCTTGTGTGTTCAGTTTGAAGGACCAAAGGAGAAAGGGTGGCAAGCTCTTTACTGATTTGGTTTGTTTCAGATTCTGATCTTGCCCCACTTTTCACATATTTACTTTTTGTGTAGAGTTTTCAGATTGCTGCTCCATGCTTCTGTACAAGTAGGAAGATGGCTTGCAGTTTTCTTAAATTCATCTTACCTGGGATGAAAAATCTGTATGTTATTGTCAATAAAGATAACCTGTGCTTTACTGTGTGGTTCAAAGTTTGTTTTCCCTTTTAATGTACTGACCCAGAAAACATGGCCACTGCAATTAGGGATGTGGGAGTTTGGAGGCAGACCAGAACACTTCTACTGAAAAACTACCTAATTAAATGCAGAACCAAAAAAAGTAGTGTTCAGGTAAGTTAAAAATACTCTTTCTTATGTCTTCCTGCAGTTTATTTTGCTTTGATCGTGTTCTATTTTTACAAGATAATTTTGCAGGATAAAGTTTCATGCTATTTCCTTTCTTCAGTTTGCTTGTAAAATATAAGAATGTTGTAGTTGTTGAAATAGCCAGAAAAAAGGAATTAAGTAATCCTCCTAAACATTAGAAATTTTATTAATGATTTGTAAGAGCAGTACTTAATTTTCAAACTTAGGTATGCATTATTCACCAATAACTTTGTGGAACATTACTATGCAATTTTATTCCCTATGTCTTCCCATTTTATGGATTCTGGATTCAGTTGCCAAAAAATATTAAAATTATGTCACAGAATTGTATCCTAGCATGGAGTACTTTTGGTAGAAGAAAGTCAGAAGCCCAGCTAACTTAATAATTTTAAGTATGGAAATACCTTTTCCCAAAACTACAGAGTAATTCATCAACAAGATAAAACAATAGTTCATCCCTAGTAAAGCAGAACATAAGAGTAATTAAATATAGTTTTAGTAGTATAAATTTATGTATTTTTAAGGTAGGGGTTATAATGAAGAAACATTATTTCCAAAGGTATTTATGGTGATTCTTGTAGGAATTTTTTACAAGTTACATTAAATAAAATTATTAGTAAATTTAGTGTATCTTATATCAGCAATTAAAACATTTAAACATTAACTTGGTGTCATTTTAATTTATTATGTAAATCAAGTCTTAGATATTTCAATAAAACAGCATATATTGAAAATGGTCTAATCTGTCTTTTGGTCTTGGTGAGTGCTCAGCATAGTAGCTCTTTTAGGGTGGGGTTGCTTTCACCTTATGTATTTCTTTGTCTTTTCTCTCAGTGTTGCTTATATTATTTGCATAGAAGTCTTGATTTTTGTCACTATCCTTGTACTTTGTAATCATTTGGTTACTTTTATTCTAGGAAATTCTTTTTCCATTATTTTTTTTATTTTGGCTAATACTAATTAGCATGATGCATCCAAATAAGAAATATGAAGAAGTATCTGACATAGATCTTAGTCCTATGGACAAATCTATCCTTTCTAATCTAATTCTCGGATATACTCCAGTGACTAATATTACAAGCAACATCATGCAGAGAGTATCTACTGATCATCTTCCTGATGGTAAGTACCCTTCCTAGGTCTCTGACCAAAAATTCTGGAGCTTGTGTAGTGAAGTTAACTTATTTTAAACAAAACTACAGAACTTTTTAAAAATTAACTAATGTGATAGCATGATCACAACACTTTCTTCATTTATCTTCTGAAAAGGAATAAACAATATTAGACTTAAATGGCAGTTTTCATTCAAAGAAGTTTGAAGAGTTTTGCCATAGTTGCTAAGAGAAGGACGTAGGGAAGTCTAATCTGTGGATCCATGTGTTACATGTGACCACTTGAGGTAGAGTATAGCTTTGAATGTAGTCCAACACAAAATGACTTAAAACATTAGAGCTTTCTTTTGTAATTTGATTATGTGGTTCTTGAGCATGAATCTTGTATTGTGTTACAATACAATACGATACTGTTGTGTCGGTCACAGTGTCAAAATGTTGAACATGCCTGGAAGAATGTTCTTCATAGAAGAAATATTTTAAGATAAAATTCTGTTTATTAAAAATTATTTAATTTTACTTAAATAGGTAATTGAACTGAATTATTGTTTTTTAAAAATATTTTATTTATAATTTCTATTTTATGTGTATGAGTGTATTGCCTGTGTGGGTGTAAGTGCACCCCTGTCATACAATGCTCATGGAGGTTAGACGATTCCTCTGGAACTGGAGTTATGAAAATTTTATTATTTTATACATCATATTATTTTCTTAGACATCATCTTCATTTTCTAAGAAGTTAGTGATCATGACAGAAGTACTTGTAGAATATTCCATTCACGAAATATAATCATGAAGTTAATCTATTGTATTATAGTAAGGTATTTTAATTTGTGAGTTAACTACAGTGTTCTAATATTTTATAGTTTTAATTACTGAAGAATATGCAAATGAAAAAGAAATGTTAGTATCCAGTCTTTCTAAGTCCAGCAACTTTGTAGGTGTGGTTTTCAAAGACGTCATGTCCTATGAACTCCGTTTTTTTCCTGATATGATTCCAGTGTCTTCTGTTTATATGGATTCAAGAGGTAAATAATATTAAGTATATTAAATATGGAATTACATTTGTTCTAATTTGTTCTTTTTGTGTTGTGTGTATGAGTGGTTTATCTGCATGTATGTAGGTGTACCTGCGTCATGCAAAGCCTGGATGCCAGAAGAGGATGTCAGTTCCTGTGGAACTGGAGCTATGGATTTTAGATGCCATGTGGGTGCTGGGAGCTGAACTTGGGTCTTCTGGAAGAGCAGCCAGTGCTCTTAGCCGCTGAGTCATCTCTCCAGCCCCCAAATATGGATTTTTTTTTTTACTTTATTCTAAAAAGCCTATGTAGAATTCTTAATTCTCTCTTTATAAAACTGGATTTGTCCATGGATCTGTAGGTGCTTTGAAACAGGGACTGTGGAATGCTTTATCTTAAACAGAAAAGTGACTTATTGTAAATAACTGTTTGTAATTAACTTGCATCTTTACTCATTTACTATCCAGTATCCTGACATTTGTTTTATTTTGTTTATTTGTGTGTGTGTGTGTGTGTGTGTGTGTGTGTGTGTGTTTTCTTTTTTTTTTCTTTGAATGTTGGCATGGCGATTCCACAGCATGTGGGAGTCAGAGGACAACTTTGGGGGTTGGTTCTCCTTCTTCTTTGTTGAGACAGGGTCCCTCTTGTCTTTCTACTGCTGTTCCTATTCCAAGCTAGCTGGCCCATGACTTTCTGGACATTCTGTCTCCACCTGCTATCTTACCCTAGACTGCTGGGATTACAGATAGAAGGCACTACATCTGGCTTTTTGTAGATTCTGGGAATAAAATTTGGGTCATCAGGCTTGTGAGGCAAGCACTTTTACCCACTGAGCCATCTTGCCAGCCTCTAATAAATGTAATTTTATTTTACCCTCCCAAATAAATAGTAATGTCATAGATATTTGTCTTTGAGGGGCAGTTGTGTATATTCTTTGTTCCTGTAGAAATTGATTAATTATACTACTTTGGTAACTTTCCTTGCCTTATTTTTAGAAGAAAGCATTTATGTAGTATATAAAATTTTATGTCTCATTTTTCTCCCCATAGCTGGCTGTTCAAAGTCGTGTGAGGCTGCCCAGTACTGGTCCTCAGGGTTCACAGTCTTACAGGCATCCATAGATGCTGCCATTATACAGGTAATTGTGAAGAGAAATCAAAGAATATTTTGATAATCATTTCCTAATTTTTATTGCTAGGATTGTTTATAAATGCTTAAATTATATTCTAAACGTGTGATCTGATCCACCATTTCACATTTTGGTAGAAAAACTATCCATTAAATTTATTTTTTAAGCTTTTAAGTTTGTGCCTTAGGATTAGAACTATTAGAATCAGTCATACTTCATTCCTTCATTTTTCCTAGACCTGTAGATTTTTTTCTATTTGCCTTTCTAGCTGAAATTTACAATAAAATATTTCAAAAATGTATATAATCAGTTTCTGTACTAAACTGTACATTCAGATTATGTTTGAATATTGATAGAATTGGAATTATGAGCTAAACAGGAGTCTTAACCCTCTTAGTTGATAAACTGGTAGGTAGTAGAATTTCTATAACAATAACCCTTTTGTTTTAACAGGACCCTTGTAAGAACCAAATGAGATGATGTATGTAGAATTGTCTTATAAGTTCTTGTAGCTTGTAAGTGATAAATCTGTTAGGGTATACATAATACTATGCAGTTCAGTGGTATGAAATTTTAAGATAAAGATAGTAAAATATGGGATGTATCACAACGATGAATTATAACACTTATTTGTGTTTTGGTTAGACTTTAGCCATTCCAAGCCTAGGCCACTGGATGGTACAGAATCTCATGTTAGGTATTTACTTGAATATCAGAAGTATCAACTGATAAACAGTTTTATTGCATAATTCTGTCTGTATGTCCTGCAGGTCTCAATTTTGAAGTAATATAGGAAGACATGCTGTTTAAAAGAACCTTTTTAGCCTAGTCACAGGAATGATGGCACTATTAGTCATTCCTGAGAGCCTCAACTTTGAAGATGGGTATTTTTATTAAGATGCTTAGCATCTGATTATGGTGATAATAAAGTTGTGAAATTTATTTTTTTGGCAAATTGATAAAAATTTATTCAGTCACCATCTTCAAACTTTTAATTTCCAGAATGAATTGAAAGCAGAATTCTATTCATGATATTATTGTCACTTATTTTAGTTCAAATGTGTGGCTCTTCGAGTATGTTATTTGCATGAGGTTACTTTCTAATTTTAGGCATATAATTGTATTGGGGTTATTGTCAGAACTAAATTAACTTAATGTATTTACATTTTCTAATTATAGTTGAAGACCAATGTTTCTCTTTGGAAGGAGCTGGAGTCAACTAAAGCTGTTATTATGGGAGAAACTGCTGTTGTAGAAATAGATACCTTTCCCCGAGGAGTAATTTTAATATACCTAGTTATAGCATTTTCACCTTTTGGATATTTTTTGGCAATTCATATTGTAGCAGAAAAAGAAAAAAGATTAAAAGAATTTTTAAAGATAATGGGACTTCATGACACTGCCTTTTGGTATGTTATTAAAAGTTTTTTTTAGTATATAATTAAATATTATTAAATATCATACCAATCTTCAGCATTATAATTTTATTTACTCAGTTTGATGGAGTGCTGATCCTAAGTCCTTATAGTAATTGCTTTTTTATGATAAGGGAAGAGCAGTGGGGGAATCTTATTTCACATTCTATTTGAGCCCATGAAGCATACACCAAGTATTTCACTGTGTCATTGCACTGAACAAATGAAATCTAAAAACTAGAAGTAAAACTAGAAGTTGACCATTAATGTCCTTTCCTAATGTAACATGTATATGATACTGTAAGTTTATTTAAAATTATTAATGTCTACATGTATAGTTTTTGTAATCCTTTCCCCTTGAAAAACTAGTTGTTTGAGTGAATTAAGGTGAAGAATATGTAAGTAATTTATAGAGACACAAGTGAAAAAAATTTCTATAGATGATCATTAGTGTGCCAGCATTTTCATACGATTAATTTTATAGAGGCATGAATATTGATAAGAGGTACATTTTCCTTTTCCTACTACCCAGTAATAAGACATTTTGCTTTTAAGCTGGTAGTAAGGGCTTATTCCTGTAATGCCAGCATGAGCTCATGAGGAGGATCTTAAGTCTGAGGCCAGTCTAGGCTACCTAGCCAGTCCCTGTGTCAGACAAACAAAGATAAAATTACCTTTTAGCTTATTTAGGAGGAAGGTCAGTATTGCATGGGTAAGCTGCTATTATAAGGTCCATTTTACAAATTTTTATTCCATTTGGCCTAAGGTAACAATTACAGTATTTTATGTAGTAGGATTATTGTGTATAATATTTCCTTTTCTTATTTTTTATTTCATAAATGATTGATTTTTAAGATGCATTGGGTTATTATTTTTTGTTGAAATAACTAGATAAATTTATCCCCAAGTCAGTGAATATTTATAGCAATCCATCAATCAATGAAATATTTAAAATAAATCTTAAGTTTTCTTTAAAATGATTTCTTTTACTGCTAAGTGAAAAAGAAAAATAAAGTGAAATTAAATACCAAAATAGGCTGGGCAGGGTTGTACACACCTTTAATCTGAGCACCTGTGAGGTAGAAGCAGAGGCAGAGGCAGGGGCAAAGAGGCAGAGGGAGGTGGATCTCTGTGAGTTTGAGGCCAGTCTGATCTACAAAGCCAGTTCGGGGCCATTCGGGGCTGCATAGTAAGGCCCTGTCTGAAAACACTCAATTCCATTGAGTTTGGTTTTAAAGGGAATATTGAGTGAAATAGTGACTGTATTGTTGATCATGTTGGTCAGCAGCTTGCAGTGTGTAACTAGGGTAGTTAGTGGTTTTGTATAGACAAGGCCGTCAGAGGTTTAATTATAGACTATTCTGTAAAGAAAATCATTATATTGACTTATTAGACTCTTGTATTTTAAGGTAATCAGAGATGTTGGTGCTTGCTTGGACTTTTGAGATTATAGCTTTAAATTAATCATGAATTGCCTTTAATTTAAAAATTTTTTGACTCTGAAAAATACCATTTATCAACTAATTACTTTTACCTATAACTTGACTAATACTATATCCTTAATTACTTATAAATACTAATTCTTAAGTACATGAACCTATGAAAATAAACTGACAAAGAATAAAATGGCTAAAATTAATTTATAATAAATAATAAATTTATTATAAATAAATGAATTTGGAGTTTAGAGAGAAATGGTTGCTTCCTGCTGAGGCCTGTCCATATGACTATTAATGCATCTGCATTCTCATTTTAGGCTTTCCTGGGTTCTTCTGTATACAAGTTTGATTTTCCTTATGTCCCTTCTTATGGCAGTTATTGCAACAGCTTCTTCCTTATTTCCTCAGAGTAGCAGCGTTGTGATATTTCTGCTGTTTTTCCTCTATGGATTATCATCTGTAAGTATTTTAACTTGAAATGTCAGGATACCTTGGTAATATAGTAAGATCTCTAGTTTACTTAATCAATTTTCCATGAAAGATATATTTTTATTGTTACTGATAAATAAATGATAGATAATACAGTATTAAATGACCATGTTTTCAAGAGTTACAGTATAATCTCAGGTTTCAATCTAACTTGTTGTAGTGTGCTGTAGCTCACCCATATTCTTCTGTTGTTATGTGTATAAGCATTTGTGTAAGATTGTTCAGTACTGTGTTTTTTCCCCATTCTTTCCTGAGATCCTGACTTTTTCAGCTTAGTTTATATTATAGAATAATTAGTTTTAAGGATTTTTTGTTTGTTTTTTTTTGTTTTTTGAGACAGATTCTCCCTGTAGTCCCTTGTATGTAGACCAGCCTGGCCCTGATCTCACTGAGAACTACTTGCTCCTGCCTCCCTGGTGCTGGGATTAAAGGCATATGCTACTCACCAGGATTTAAAGGATTTTTTTTTAACATAGCTCTTTTGCAGTCTTGATATTTGATATATTGGCAGAATGCTGAATATAATTAGTCTTTGTTGTAAATAATTACAAGTTGCCTTATGATCGGTTTATGTGCCCATTTATTTGTACATTGTTAAATATTTTGACTATCATTTTTTTTTCTTTAAAAATAATAAATTTGGGGATGGAGAATTGGCTCAGTGGTTAAGGTCACTTTCTTGCTTTTCCAGAGAACCAGGGTTGGGTTCCTAGCACCCACTTGGCAGATCACAACTGTCTGAAACTCCAATTCTAGGAAATCTGACTTCCTCTTCTGGTCTCCACTGGAACTTGTGGTCTTATTATACATGCAGCAAAATACTCATACATATGAACTAAAAATAAATCCTTAAAAATTATCAATAAGTATTTGCAAATACTTACCTAGTATTATATAATTTCAACACATTGAGTTTAAAAGACTGGTCCTTTGTTTAAAAGCTTACAAGCTGGGCACAGCCTTATATATTTAAAATTTCAACGAGGGAGGTAGGTTTGGGAGTAGGAAGGTGAGGGAGGTAAAGGCAAGGGAAGGCTGTGCCCATCTTGTATGTGGGTTCTGAGGATCCAAACTCAGTTCCTCATCTTTGTGTGCCAGCCACTTTACCTCCTGAGTTATCTCCTCAGCCCCTCAGTTGGAAATACTTGTTGATAATTTTTTAAGGAAGTCAGATTCCCTAGAACTGGAGTTTCAGACAGTTGTGATCTGCCACGTGGGTGCTAGGAATCCAACCATGATCCTCTGGAAGAGCAAGAAAGTGCTCTTAACCACTGAGCCATCTCTGAGTTTATATTCTACTCTATAAATAGTTCCCTATGAGAATTTTTTCATTTAGATACTGACTATACATATAAGGAAACATTCAAATTTACAATCTAAATATTAAAATTAGTTAGATGCATGATAATTTCATGGATCTGAGATCAATAAAATCTACCTACATATTTTACTACTTCACCATTACAAATTTCTTCTGTGCATACACAATTTTCTGCCAGTAATTTCCTCTGAAATAACTTTGTAAATGCTTACAATAAAGCAATGAAGATTACTTGGAACTTAAGCCAGTGACTTCTAATAAACTGCCATTTTATAAGGAAACATTATGAAATGTGCTAAAGTAAAAGCTGAAGAACTTGTAAACAGAATACTAATCTGAAAACAAAAGAACTTATAAATGAAAGTAGTTATAAAATACACAGTAGTACATTTCTTTCTGATTAAATTTAACCAATTTTTACATTTCTTTCTCATGAAATTCTCCTTTTATGCAAATCAAGTCAAAGATGATATTAATGGTAATATAAGCTGCTATTTTGAAGTGGTAAGAAGAGAAAAATTAATGAGAGTTGGCCAGTACATGCTCCTGTGGTTTCTATAGTGTGAATGAGTTTACATTTCCCTATGTTACAGATAAATGCAATCATTCATATTTGTCAGTTTAAAAATTTTTAAGTGTGTCTCTTTATATGAAAATAAAGTATCTTACCATAACATTTAGAAATTATAATGTATTTTAATAGCTACAATTTCTCATGAACATAACTTTTTTTTTACAAATGAGTTAATTTTGTTTTCATCAACGTAAAATAATTTTGCACTAACTTTATTATTTATGTTTTGTAGGTATTTTTTGCTTTAATGTTGACACCCATTTTTAAAAAATCAAAACATGTTGGAATAGTTGAATTTTTTGTTACTGTGGCATTTGGATTTGTTGGTCTTTTAATAGTCCTCATGGAGAATTTTCCCAAATCATTAGTGTGGATTTTCAGTCCTTTCTGTCAGTGTACGTTTTTGATTGGAATTGCGCAGGTAGGTGATATGCTTAGCTTTCACAAATATTATAAATTTATTCCATCTAATGTACAAAGGAAAAAAAGCTTCTAACTATAGAAGGTTACTTATGCTTGATAGAACTTTCTGCTTTATGAGGTTAAGTTACAACTGACTATAATTATCAAGCCAAACAGATTTAATTACCTGAAACCTCGGAGCAATTGTTACACACTTGGAGATTCTCCCACGTCCTTTCTTTCTTAGGAAATTAGAACTATAGTACTAGGTTTTGTTGGGAGTGGCAGAACCCTTAGATATCATTTAGTTTATCTCCATTTCACAGATGACAGGACTAAAATTTGGGCGGTATAATTAAAGTTTATTTGCATGGGGAAACATCTAAATGAGGTCTTAATCTCTAGAACTTTTCTCTTTTCACTCTATCACATATATCGACTGTGTATACTTTAATAATTGCAGTGATCAAAATACCTTCTCCTCTCCCAGTATTACAGACATATGTAGACATACATGCACATACTTTTATCCTCTAATATTTATTTGGCTTTCATGTGTGGCATAACCTTTTTTTCTGGATTGTTAACATTAACTTTACTTTTATTTCCTTTGGTTATCATTGCAGTTGATATATACAAGTTTAAGAAGCATAGAATGAATAATGTGATTAGATGAATTGATTTGATAACTAGTTAATTTCTTAAAAGTTTTGTAACTGTCACTGGATATAGTGAGTTGTGCTAAGTAATGTTCATTTTGTTTTAATTTTTTATGGAATAAATTGGTGTTTCTGTTTTTCAGGTCATGCATTTAGAAGATTTTAATGAAGGTGCTTTATTTTCTAATTTGACTGAAGGCCCGTATCCTCTAATTGTTACTATTATCATGCTAGCACTTGATAGCATATTCTATGTCCTCCTGGCTGTATATCTTGATCAAGTCATTCCAGGTATGCACTTGGTCACTGAAGTTTAAAGATTTTAAGTAACTTTGCTCATAGAAGGTCACCTTAACTTTTTTTCTCATTGCCAGAGTATTTTAAGTCACATTAATTGCTAAAAGTTTAATTTCCCTTTAAATAAGTTGCATAGATAGATTGATATGATATATGATATGATATGATATATATTTTAGGTCTTAGCCAATAGTGAAAAAAAGGTATAGCAAGAGAGGTTTGTTTTCAAAGTCTTGAGTCCCTAACTTCCTAACACAATCTTTTATTATGTCAATTTTTAAAAGCTATTTTATTATTTTGCCCTCTAAAATCTGAATCTGTGAAGCAGTCTTGTGACTCTTACCACCTACTTCCATCTTTTATCATGATTGCGTAGTCCATTGTTACTTACAAAATTAAATATATAAAACCTCCTTTTCGTTTTGCTTTGAATTCCTCATTACTTTTATCTATATTCCAGGTGTCTCTAACATGGTAACTACTAGCTAATATGACTTTAAAAATTAAAATTATTTAAAATTAAATAAATTAAATTCATTTACTGACTTGATGATTTAAAATGGTTTCAGAAATAATTTGTTATAACTCAGTTTTTAATTTTTATTTTTAGGGGAATTTGGCTTAAGGAGATCATCTTTATACTTTTTAAAACCATCATATTGGTCAAAAACCAAAAGAAATTATAAGGAATTATCAGAGGGCAACGTTAATGGGAGTATTAGTCTTAGTGAAATTGTTGAACCTGTTTCTTCAGAATTTATAGGAAAAGAAGCTATAAGGTATGGTCCATCTTTGTCAGTACAGGCAGGAGAAATGTTAATGGAAACTGCCACATTTAAATTCTGTGTCATACCTACCATATAAGATAGTGGATGAGAAAATTCATTTTGTAGACAATTTGATAGCACTGCCATGAAATGACCTCTGCCTTGTATCCCCTGAATAATGTAGCAGGCATTTAATTAATCAGAGATGAAAAGTAATATGTAAATTCCCTGAATCAATGCTTGCTTAAAGGTTGTCTTAGCATGAAAAGGGGTTAATATGCATAAAATAGAGAGCAGTATTGTACTTTTATAGCTTCTTTAGATAATTCTGTCATTACTATTAATCTGCTTTGCTGTTTTTTAGTAGGAAGGTGGTTTATTATTTTTCTCATTTAATATGACAGCCTTTTTTCACTTTGAAGATTTTTGTACAAGAATACAAATTTATTCTTGTTTTGAACTCATAATTACACAAGATCCTCAAAGGCCCCCCATTTATTTTTTCAAAATTTAAGTACCTACTCATTATGTGGGTATAACCCCTCTCTTAATAGTGTAGAAGTCACCTTATATTCCTAAAAAACATGACTACTTTGAATTTTAAAGAGTATATCTTAAAACAAATAGTTCAACTTTGATAAAATTGTACCTTTTAATATATATAATTATAATTTGTATACTTTTAATAAACATCTGTGTTTTTCAGAATAAGTGGCATTCAGAAGACATACAGAAAGAAAAATGAGAATGTGGAGGCTTTGAGAAGTAAGTAGCTTTCCTAGCATTTGGTCCATAGTATTGCAGTTCATGTGAAAAACCAATGTGTATAGTTGCTGGGAAATTTAAACTTACCTGTCATGATTTTGTCTTATAAATATACTTTCTGTGATTAATGTTGATAATAAAACTTAAAACACAAAAGTTGCACAGGCAGAAATTAATATATTAACATGAAAATAGCCAAGTATTTGAGCCAGTTTATATTTTTAAATTTACTGTGGTGCATGTGTATATGTATTAGTTATCCCTTTAAAACTCTCTTGGCCTCACATGGAGTCGCTCAGCCTCAGCACTAATGATATTTCTGGCCTGACAATTCTTTGTTGTGAGGGACTGTCCTGAGAATTTTAGTACTTTCACAAGTGTGTCAGTGTGTTAGTCAGTGTCTTCTAGGAGCAATTCAATACACTTATATTGACATTTTAAATCTGTGTAACTTTATTCTGGTAGATCATAATGAGTATTGATAAGCATACGGGAAATTGAAATTCTCAAACATTGTTAGAGAGAATATAAAATTATATAATTACTTTGCAACACAGATTGGCAGTTTGTCACAAAGTTAACCCATACTGCTGTGTGATCCATTCATCGAAGTTTTAGGTCATTAGCCAAAAGAAGCAAAAGCATATGTCCATGAAAATAATCCTATATACGAGCATTGCAAATTTCTTGTTTTATAGTTTAAATTGTTTTGAGAACTTCACACTTGAGTAATGTATATCATTTCTGTTCCTCCTTCTCCCTCTCCTCCTACATTCTCCCTACTCCCTCTCACTTTTCTGACTTTTTAAACTATTATTGTCACACATTCACCTAGTGGTGCCAGCATGTATATGTGTTTAAGACTGACCACTTAGGAATACATAACCTGTAAGGAGCTCATCCATGGAGAAAACTGATTTTCCCTCTCTTAGCAGCCATGGCTTGCCTGTAGTTCTTCATCTAGAGGTGGGACGTTGTAAAATTTCCCCATCCACGTTTCCATGTCAGCTGGTGTCATTATACAGGTCTAGTTTAGGCAACCATATTATTGAGATTTCTTGGGAACAGCTTCTCTGTTTTCTGTGAAAGATACTAGCAGGGGGTGTCCTTGTCCTCTAACTCTGCTCCCTCTTCCATGATGTTTCATGGGCCTTGGGTGTAGGGGTTTCATTTTAGATGCATCAGTACAGACTGAGCACCCCATGGTCACTTATTCTCTGTATTTTGACCAGTTATGGATCTCTCTAATAGTCTCCAATGGTTGTAAAAAGAAACTTCTTTTATGAGGGGTGAGAGGTACAGTTACCTGTGGGTATAAGGAAAAGTATTCAGAATACCGTTTGAAATTAGGTTTTAGGGAAATGCCAGTAGTAGCTTCTCCTCTAGGGTTTATGACTTCTCCAGCCATAGTTTTTAGTCCAGGCATGAATTCCTTCCTACTAAGTGGGATCTTAAATCCAGTTAGACGGTTGTTGGTTGTCCCCAAGATAAAAATACCACAGTTGCACCATTAGGGATGTCGTGTTGGAGTGGCCATTGTGTTGTTTATAGGCTTTACAACTGGATAGGACACCTGTTTGATTTTCTCCCCTGGCAGTTTGCATACACCTTCCAGTACTTTGAGAGCTGGTCCCTAGGGAAGAAACTTCCAGGTCAGTTCCAGCTTGATTTTTCCAAGTCCTGTGTCTAAAACTATGTGGTGTCTTTACCAGTAGGTCTTACTTTCAAGTTCTGGGAGGTAATCAAGGGCACTGGCAAGATCCTGTGTTGTTTTGGGAGTCTTAACTACCCTGACCAACAGCTCAAAGGGAAGTTTCCCATGCCTTGTCCTGGGAGTTTTGTTAGGGGGTTTATGGTTCTTGAGGGGAACATTTTTATCACCCAGTGCCATATAGCTCCACTTGAACTTTCTCTGTGTCTGTGTTTGTCTCTGTCTCTCTGTATGTGTGTATATCTATGCACATACATGCACCTATAATACATACTGTATATGTATTAAGAAAGCTTATAATGTTCCCTGTGTTCTTTTTCAAACGTCCTTGGTGTTATCTCTCCTTCCTCATTCTTCCTCTGCATAACCTTCCCTGCTCTTCCCTAGTTAAAGCCTCCCCGCTTCGTTGTTTTTCCCTTTTCCCCCTTGGTAGCACCTGTGTCCTAGTATCCCCCTCTCTAAGGTTTCCTTTCTCCACTCTCTCCATGGTTTCTTTCTACTTTTCTAGCTTCTGTTACTTGTAAATTTATTTGCAATGACCCCAAATTATAATAGGTATTACTCAAGTGTCCTGTCAGCATATGAATGGTAAACCAAATGTGGTATATCCAAACAATGAAATGCTGTTAAGCAATAAAAAGGAATGGATTGTTAAAATACACTACAGCATGGATAAATCTAAGCCATTTTTAAGTGACAGGCAAGAAATAGAGCTAGATATGATTGTTGATACAAAAGCACGACTCTCACCTCAAAGGGGGATAAAAGATAGTTTATTTTGAAGTCAAATATGAGTGACCATGACTGAGTAACACAGATTCAGGTTACCCCAAACTTGATGTTCCAATGTGATGACAGTTTTATAAAGTTTTTATGGTAGCACAGAAATAAAAGTCTTGAATCAAGGCACTTTTCAAATACATTGGTGGAAAAATTAAGTAGGCTGTTACATTTTTACAGCAAAAAAGAAAGCTCTAGGCCTCAGATGCTATCTGATGAAACTCAGCCTTTCGGTTGATGGAAACTGGTGGTCTGCAAAATTAATACAGTCTAAAGGTTTTTATTTTGTTAGTCACAGGATATTAAGTCAGACATAGATTTGGGAAAAGAATGGCTATTTAGGGGCTAAAGATGGCCCCAAATAAATGGTAATTAGACTCTGTACCTGCAACATTCTAGACTGTCACTGAAGTTCTAATTAGTTGATCAACCTTCTCATAAGATTCAGCTTCATGATGCAGTTTTTCTTGGAACTTTTGTTCATATAGTGGAGGTACTAGGCTATAATGCCAGCATTTGGCAGTGTAAAGCAGGAAGAATAGGAGTTCAAATTTTTCCTGGCCAAATAAGTGAGTTTGAGGTCTGTCTAGGGTTCCCAGTGAGACATTTGCCTTCTCTCCCCAAGAAAAACTTCTATGAAAAGAAGATATACATAAGCAGCATCTGCATAATTCTATGTAAGTTTTAGCTTCAGAACTTTATTCTGTTCTGTTGATCTATTACTTACCTCTGTTCCTACAACATTTTAGCTATTGTAGGTTATAGTTATTCTTGATGACTTTGTTGTTGTTTCTGTGTTATAGGTGGTATATGCATGTGTCTATGTCTGTGCCTATGTGCTCATCCTTTGGGCAAGTATGGAAGTGATTTGACTTCAGAATGTCTTCCTCAATTGCTTCTTCATCTTCTAAATATTTATTTACTTAATTTATCTATAAATAAAATACTAATATTTTATTATATGTTTTGTGTGTATGAGTGTATTTCCTATGTGTATGTAAGTGTACCCATGTATGCAGTGCCTACAGAGGACAGAAGAGGACGTCAACTCCCCTGGAACTGGAGTTACAGATGATTGTTAGCTGACATGTGGATGCCATCTTTCAAGCCCCTTTTTTATTTTTGATACAGGTCTATCACTGGGCTTAGAGCTCACAGTTTTGGCTAGATTTGCTGGCCAGTGACTCCGTGGTATCTTCCTATCTCTGCCTTACCTAGTGCTGGATTTATAAACACACTTTGCTTTCCTGGTCTTTTATTTTTCCTTTTGGTATTGGTACTGGAGATACAAAAAGAGATCTTCAAGCTTGTATAGCCAGCACTTGATTACTTTCAATAATGTATTTTGATTCTTTACATTCCCACATAAAATTTAAAATTGGCTTATTGATTTCTACAACATATTTGTTTTGGCACATTTTCAAGGACTTTTTTCTTTGATAGTAAAAAGCAGAAAAAGACTGTCCAATATGGCCCATATTAGAAACAGTGACAAAGAAATCCAGTGACTCCTATGTCCATCTTTGGGGTACTGAGGTTGAGAGGGTCAGAGTTTTATATATTCCAGCAGTCTCTAGTCAAGATGTGGACCTGCCTGTTGTTGTCTGGGCCCTAGTCTCTCCAGCAAGATAGTCTGACAAATTTTCAGCACTCTGTGAAATCTCAATGGGTGACCATTTCCTCCTCTGATTGGCAGAAGGCTTTAGGATTTCTTTCTTCTCAGTATATGATTCTTGGGGAATTCCGTTTTTTGAGGTCCGTTGTTTCAATAGTCTGATGGTCAAAAAAGGGACACTAGCATCTCTCCCCGCTTTCTGTTTTGACACCTTAATCTTAAATTGGAACACTGTCTGAAACAAATGCAAACAGAATGCAAGTAGGAGCCAGAGTTAGAGCATTCACTCAGTGCCAGGTAGCTGTCTGCATAAGAACTGTTTCTCTATAACCTCTTGGCTGTTAGTCATTTGGGGAAGACCTGGCACAGCAACTCTATCCTGTAGTTTTGAGACAGAGTCTCATCATGGCCAGCCTCAAATTTAGGATCCTTCTGCTTTAGCCTCCCAAATGCTACCATGCCCAGTGTTTCTTTTCAAGGAATTGGGCCATTATATTTAAATTGTCAGTATTGGTTGCTTCAAGTTGTTTTTAATAATCTTGTTGACGCAAAACAACTCTTACCTCAAAGAGACTGAGATAGTTTATTGTGGAGCCAAATGAGTGGCCTCCATTCTGTAGATTTATGTAAAATAAAGCACTAATCATGCTGGAAGGTTTGACAGGGTATATGCCTTGGGAGACAGAGCCTGGTGGATTTCTGAGTTCAAGGACAGCCTGGTCTACATAGCAAGCTCCAGGTTAGCCAGTGCTATATAGTGAGAACGTGTCAAAAAGAAATTACTCTTTTACAGTTGTACTTTAATCAACCCCATTATGTTCTTATCTCCTTCCCCTTCCCACTACAGCCCTGCTTACCAATAAGGCCCCTCTTAATTTTGTGTCTTTAAAAAAAATTTCTTTTGGGTTTGTGGCTTACTGCATTTAATTAGGGTTACCTACATGAGCATGGGTAGGGGTGTTATTTACTTCAACAAGGGCAACTTACTATAGCTACCCCACGGGAGAGTATGACTTCCCCATCCCCAGTAGCCTTGTTTCCTTTAGTTCCTCAGGAGGGGTGTGAGCTCTTAAGTCCCCTGTCTCCCATGATGGACTGTTAAAGGGCCCAGCCTTGTGCTTCTAGCCACTGATGCTATGAGTGCAACAGTCTTGTTGTGTCTAGAAGAAGGTGTTTTGTAGCATCCCTTCCCATCCTCCTTTTTATCCTCTCCTCCAAGATGTTCCATGGGCCTTGCAGGTGTGTGTGTGTGTGGGGGGTGGGGATCACATTTAGGACTGAGCAATCAATAGCCACTTACTCTCAAGTCAGATTTAGGTCATCCCAAATTCCGTGGTCCAGTGTAGTAACAGTTTGATGAAGCTTTATTGTAACAGAACAAGAGAGTCATAAATCAAGTCACTTTTCAAATACAAAGGAGGATGGGGTGGCAGAGCGGGTACGGAGAACTCTGCTATAGTTCTCAAATGTTATCAGACTGTACTCGGCCCTTTGGTGGCTGGTGGTCTATTAGGTTAGCACATTTCAAAGGATTTTTACCTGGTAGTCACAAGGATGTTAGATCAGATGGGAGAAGGGAAAGGAGTAGTATTGAGGAGGTGGAAGAGAGCCCAAGATACGTTTTAATTAGTCTCTGGACCTGCAGCATTCCAACCACTCTACAGTCATTGAAGTTTTAATCAGTTAATCAGCCTTGAAGAAGGTTCAATGGAAGGTGAGACTTCTTTCCAGGACCTTTGTTTCATACATTTTAGGGGGTTTCTTGACTAGTTCATTTCTGCCTTAGCATTTTAGATCACTAATCTCCTTCAGGTGTTTATGTATCCAGTTATGCACACTCAATAACTCAAAGCTTTAAGTATTTACTTAGCCATTCCTAGGTTTGGGTGTTAATTTCTTGGTTTCTTTTTCCCTAGTGTATTTAGCATATCCTCAGATACCTTTTGAGAGGGGGTTAAATTTTTGTGGGAATTCTGAAAAGTCAGTACACATAAAACACTCATAATTTTTGTGTAGCTTCAATCTCAGTATAAGAACAAGTCAGTAAGGTTAATTTACATTTCCTATTGTTCATACCACTGACTATGTCAAGATGCTACTTAACCTGCTTAAAGTATTGGTAACTATTTGTCTTGAAATTTTTTGTGGTTTTTTTTTTTTGTTTTTGTTTTTTTTTTTGAGATTGCTTAAGATTATGAGTTACCTTATGTAGCAGAAATAAAAATCACATTTGACCCTTCTCTTTTCCTGAACTAGATTTGTCATTTGACATATATGAAGGTCAGATCACTGCACTACTGGGCCATAGTGGAACAGGAAAAAGTACATTGATGAATATTCTGTGTGGATTGTGCCCACCTTCTGATGGTAAGAGTTTCCTGACTTAAAAAACAACTCTCAATTTTTTTGGTGTTATTAACCAAGGAGTCAGAGTATATAGCATTTACTTGTCCTCTTTATATGTATTCTAAATGATTTGTCCATGGTTTGGAATAGCTTTTTTTTTTTTTTTTGTATCTGTGAAGGAATTTTTTTCTTTACTATGTACACTGTTTTGATAAAAATGGAAATAGGACCATGATATATAATAAAGTAAAAAACATCTAATTTTGTAGTTATTTCCAAGTGTATATATCTGTTTCCTTGGAATAATAGGTCAGTAACTAAATAGAAATTAAGCCTGCAGAATATTTCAAGTTGAAAACAATACAAATTTCTAAATATGCAGCTAAAGGAAAGAATGCTAAATGTCTTCTGAAATAAAAGTTGAAGAGTTGTACCTCAAAAGTATAATTTTGATCTGTGATTATTTTCTAGACAAAACCTTGAAATATATTACAAACCTATGGTTCTGTAGTAGTGGAATAGCATAGCAATGAAATAATTTACTTCAAAAAAGGGCCAAATTGTATTGAGTTTGCATTTCAGCATTGACATGTGGCTTAATTAACTTATTTTTAAAGTTAGTTTGATACTGTTTTTTGTCTTATGGCACTCTTTGACGTTAGTCAGATACTTACTTAACAGACACATGATTATTATAGTTTTCCATATATTATCACCCTGATTTAAGAGTTCTTAAGGAAACATATTAACATTCAGTTTATGTCAGAACAAAGCTGAAATTCATGGTATTAATACATTCAGGATAACGAGCGTGGGTAGAACTGATGTCATTCTTTGATATCTTCATTGTCTCATAATATCTGGAACTGAAGGAATCTTTACTGGAATGTACATGTAAAGAATGCTGCTGTTAGAAAGTGTTGGATTGTGAAAATGAAAGAGGAGACCAACCTCAGGAGCAGATGGCTCTTCATTAAAAACAGTAAAAGACCACAGTTTCTCTGCAGAATGGAAACTGAGGCACTGAAGCTTAGTTGGTCTCAGTTTTTATGGGGCTTAGAAGGAAAGGCTTAGAAGGAAAGACCAGGTAATTTTCTGTAGTCTGATTTTTAATTCTTTTAATTTAATTAATTAATTTATTTTTATGGTTTGGAGGTTTGGGACACTGAGTGCTGTCATAGGTTTTCCCAGGCAGTACTGACATTAGGTTGGGGGGTTTCTCAACTTAGATGGGGCTTTCCAAGCTGAGACATTTCTTTTTCATTCTAGACCCTCAGGACAAATAAAGAAAGAGGATGATTGTCTCTGTCATTGACCTCTTTGTGCTAGTCAGGGATGATAGAGGTGGGGTTCAGGGATTGTCCTGAGGACCAGAGGTGCATAGGCAGTAGAGTTCACTTTGTGAAATACAAACAAGGTCTGCACATGTTCAGTTTTAGTGGATTGGGCAGTGACCTGAATAAGGTCCTGATAGAATCTTTGAAGATAATAGATTAAGCTTAGTGCAATGGCACTAAGTAGTGGTTTGTTTCTCTTGGCTGTAGGTAGGTACTGTAGTCTTGAATTAGGCCAAAATTTGAAGTCTCATACTTAAACAGCATTTATTTTTTAATAATAACAAGATCATTAGTGAGAAACAAGTATCTAAATAGCACTGTATTTGAACTTAAGTCTAATGTCTGGGAAGTGTAATTAATCCCTTGGGCTCTTATAGAAACATACCAATTACTTCAATCTTTAGTTACACTTTTCTGTTGGGTGTTTAGAAGCATGCAGTTGGCCCAAATTAATTTTTTTTTCATTTCAATGTCATTTGAGGATTTGGTCCTCAAGGGTCACTTGGGCTTTGAGGGGAGCCTCTGGGTGTTTGGCCTTTCTTTTACCAGCTCCATCTGTGCGAGGATAAGTCAGAGGTCTTACTTGATTGTTGTTCTACTTGGAAGCTTTGGGGAAAATTTTTCCTGTGTTGACCCATCTTTTTATAGACTAGACACTAGTTAGAGTCTATCCAGTAGGGTCTTAGTGACCTCCATGAACAAGAAGACAGGTAACTCATCATGGTTACAGGGCATTTTGAGGTGCCCCATAGTTCCCTGGGACTTAGTTGACCTTGGAGGGCAAGGAGCTAAAAATTGTTTGATTAAGTCCCCCTGATCAGAGTAGTATAAGCCTTCAAGTATGTTTGTTAGACATCCGAGAAGGGTAGTAATAATAGTCTGGTACTTGTAATTACTGTGTAACACATAGATAAAACTCGAACAAAACCCAAACATTTTTGAATAAACTTTGACTGAACACATATTTTGTTCTTCAAGCCAGCCTTAAGTTATTAATATATTTAGTTATGTATATTATATAAATAATTACAATATGTAAATATTAATAAGAACTAATTTATGGAGAAAGAAGAGATCTAATATCACTGGTCAAGCAGGCATCACCCAGGAAAAGGGTTTAAAACAATTTTCTTAGGTCTGTCTCAAATGGAAGCTGTTCTACTGCAAACAAAAGTAGCCTCCCCACCTAGTTTCCTTATGTTAATTTACAACTTTTAGAAGGAAGTAGGGGGAGATCATAAGATGATCAGGCAATAAGATGATCAGGATCCAGTCCAAGCTCACCAAAACTTTCCTTTTGAACTGTATCCATCAGTATACAGAGACAAAATCTAGGCTCCTTTTGAGCCAAATTATCTTGTTATTTTAAGTTTTGTACTTTTTGTCGTTGGAGAGAAAGAAAAAATATCTCAAAAGTAGCACTTGTTTAATACAGAGAAGCATAAAGGACATTTGCCCACTTAATACAGAGAAACATAAAGGACATTTGCCCACTTAATACAGAGAAACATAAAGGACATTTGCCCACTTAATACAGAGAAACATAAAGGACATTTGCCCACAGCCACGGGTAACCCCAATACTTGTCTATTGAGTGTGTAATATATAAGTCAGAAGAGTAGACTGAAAGTTTTTTTGGCTGCAACAGCAATTACAGTAACAACTCTTTATCTCTGTAGAACCTGGTTAGCAGGGACACAGTGCTCATTTCTACAGTAATCCACTGAATTTTTACATATGAATCTTAAAGTTCATTTCCTTGTATTTTGTAGTACAGGAGAAGCTTAGAAATACCTGGATATAGTCTTTTTCTTTGTTAAAAATATAATTTTACAGCCAGGCATATTGATGCACACCTTTAGTCCCAGCACTTGGGAGGCAGAGGCAGGTGGATCTCTGTGAGTTCAAGGACAGCCTGGTCTACATAGTGAGTACCAGGCCAGCTGGGGAGACCCTCTCTCAAAAAGACTAAATATGTGTGTGTGTGTGTGTGTGTGTATGTATGTGTGTGTGTGTATATATATATATATATATATTTTTTTTTTACCTTGATTATTTTACTTTTAATTTGGAAAATATTTTAATAATGTAATTTTAAATGAAAATCCAAGAGGCTATATTTGAAACACAGAAAGCATATGTATGTGATCTTGAATATTTAATAGTAATAAATATAGCTAAAACATTAATTTTTAAAAAATTATAGCACACAGATGAATATCTTAAATATATTCTATGATGTAAAACATTCATATTATCTATAAACTTTCATATATCTTTGTAAGCCTTGAAGCAGTTTTTAAAATGACCAATTTTCCTTTTAAACATTTAGAGTTGTTTTTAACATAGGCTTGGCAAAGATATGGACCATAACAAGCCTGTCCATTGGTTGTCTTAATCATTGGATAAAGAATTTAGCAATTGTCCATAGGAGAATTTAGACCCTGGGGGGCAGGACTAATCATTAACTTATATTCTCGCATGATAGGAGCTGTGTTGTAGAACCAGAATTGAGACAAGAGTCAAAGAGATAAAATCTTGATCAGAAAAATATTTAAACTTAAAAACATGTTAATTTTTAAAGAATGAGCTAGGACTATTAGTCAGCTGTATTTGTTTTTCTAAAATAGTCACATTAATTAATATCATCAGTTGGCATACTGAACATGTGGCTAGGCTAACTTGGTCTGTTGGAGTTGGGACCCTTTCTTTCTCTTTTAGTTTTTCTATGAGCCAAAAGGAAACTGGGCTAATTTAACAATATTAGTTTACATGAGAATTTATAAAGCAGTTAAGTAAATTATTTTTTAAAAACATAAGTTCATGTAGGCAGTGTTTACATATATAAGACGGATTTTAGTAACGAAGATTTTTTAATTACTCTTTGTTGAAATTAGATTTCTTTACTTCATTGTAAAAAGGAAACTAAACACAAAGATCTTAAACATATATATGTATGTAGTTTTAATGTAATCTATTTTTAATAAAGCTTTACAATTAACAGTTTCATATCAAGAATGATTTTGTTTCTTTTGACTATTGCACAATTGAAATAAAAATTTTGATTAATATGTATTTATTTAGAACTTGTTTTGGAAGGCAATCCCAATCAAAATCCATGTATATAACATTAAATTTTAAAGCTTTATGAGATATATATCTTTTGATTTTAATGAATTGTTTTATATGAACAAGTATCATTTAAAAATTTTGTGAAACACTTAATAGACCCAAAGATGTTATTTAATAGATTTTTAAGATGTTTATGGTACCCAAGTTTATAAGATAGTATGTATTTATCAGGCCTTTATTTTTATCATTTAATTTTTATATATTATCAAAATATTTATGTATAAATCAGCACATGTGCATTTTAATTGGGCAGGCCAACAAATAAAAATAAAACCAATAATTTTTGTGTACAATAAAAGGAATGAGAAAGGAAAAAAATGAAATGACCACAGTTTTAAAAATTGTTTTGACACAAACAGCACATGAAAACAATTATCAGAGACACACATGGCACAATTACATGAGATCTCAACACATGAAAATAATTATTATAAACAGATATGACACAATTATATGAAATCTAAGGCAATTGTTTGGCTCAGAATAGAGTGCTATATAGAATTATTGTACTAAAAGAACATGGAATCCAAATTAAACACAAAAGATAATGTTAATAATGAAATTACCTGTGCACACACTGGGCCTTTGTAGGTTCCCAGATGAACTTAATAGAAAACACAGTTTTAGAGAGTTCAGGTTTTGAATGAGAGAAGACAGTAGAGAGGAGCACATTATATACAAATCCTATCATGGTGACCATGAAGGCAGGAGTAAAAGGTTGGGGAGATCCCACAGAGAGAATGAAGGGGTGGGGTGGAGATCCCACAGAGAGAATGGGCGCCAGAGCATGGATGAAGCAGGTTCCTCAGGAGACAGGGAACCTAAAAACAAACTTGAAGTATGTGATAGGCAGGGCTCAGGGCAGAGCTTTATAGCTGACTGCCACAGAGAAAAAGATCTCTTTCAAGATAGGTGAGTGTTATATAAATTAGTTTTAGAAACCAGTAAATATACCATAAAAAGTCAAAACCCAAAATAACGTTTTATAGAAACAAGTCAGTTAATAAATTACACACAAAAAAACATTTGCTGCAGCTTTTACAAGTTGTGAATTCAGAATTTGGAAGACAAAAGTTCTGAATTCAGGCCAAACATGATTTTTGTCCCTTTATATTGGGACCAGACCTCAGCTGATAATGAATCAAGGTGGTGGGCATGAGCTCAGTTAAGCCTAATGCTTTAAGGTTGTGCCTAAGGCAAATCAGGGGTGTATCTTTGGGCACAGAAACCTTGGGCCCCATTTTAGATAAGGCAAGATCGAAAGAAAAAGCCTTTCTCCCAGCAGCCACTTGCTACTTGGAGGAGACCAACAAATGAAATCCAGGGGCTAGAATGCAGTGCGTGTCCCCTAGTTCCAGTGGCTTGGAAGGCCGAGCTGAAGGCAAAACCAAGAGTCAAAAAGGTGAAGGAGCTTTACCTTGGAGAATGACTGTCCAGTGGACTGACATGTGGAATGTCGAGGGAGGGGCCTCAGCTGTGGAGGCTGGAGGGAATAGGAGAGTCAAGGAAAGTTTTGAAAAACTGGGAAGCGAGTTTACCTGGGACAGTAATAAATGTCCCAGCATGGGATTTGCACCGATCAGTTGACAGAGGCTGCAAGAAAAGCATAACCCCAGGGGTGGGGTTTTCAGGTCAGGCTGGCAGCTGTCATTTGGACTCTCAGTGGAACCAGTGGGAAGGCAAGAGGGAAGAAAGGGAGAAGGTGAGAGAGAAAGGTTGCCCAGAGGAAAGGGTTGGGGCTCGGAATCCGAACCCCACAGTTTCTCCTCAGGATAGAAACTGAGGTACTGAAGTTCAGGTGGTCTCAGTTTTTATGGAGCTTAGGAGGAAAGACCAGGTATTTTTCTGCACTTTTTGTTTTACGATTGAGGGTTTGTGCCAGTAAGTTCTGGTGTTGCAGTTTGGAGGTTTGGGACAATGAATGCTGGCATATGTTTTCCCAGACGGCGCGGTCACTGGGTTAGGGATTGGGGTTTCACAGAATTTCCAGGCCCAAGGATTTCTAGTCTTAGCTGGGGCTTTCCAAGTTGAGACATTTATCCTTATATGTTTCTTGTTAAGGTTATAATTTGTTGCTCCTTCCACTATGTAGTATGACCTGGAAATGAAGGAAAATTAGATTGAAATATAAATGAAAACATCTACCACTACTATAGAAATGAGTGTGCTATATATCTTCCAAATTTATGGCTTTATGTATGCATTGTAATAAAACGAGTTATTAGGATACGTCAAAACGTGCATTTTTAGCACTCTATCTTTAATATAAATTTAAATATTTTGCTTTTAGGGTTTGCTTCTATTTATGGACACAGAGTTGCTGAAATAGATGAAATGTTTGAAGCACGAAAAATGATTGGCATTTGTCCACAGTTAGATATAAACTTTGATGTTTTGACAGTAGAAGAAAACTTATCAATTTTGGCTTCAATCAAAGGAATACCAGCCAACAATATAATTCAAGAAGTATGTCGTTCATAAGTAAACCATCACTGTCATTCCTATAAATTTGCAACCTTTTGTAATAATTGTACAATGAGAATGCTTGAAAATCTAAACATGTAAGACCTATTTTGAGCTAGTAAACAGAATGTTTTACAAATAATTAGATGGACTTTGGAGTATGTATCTTATCCCATGAAGAGTCTCTTTCCTCCTGCCGCCACATCCACTCTGCTCTCACTTCTCCTGTGCACTTTCACCTCCTCTTGCTTTAGCACACAGCCTTCATTCTAATCTCTTTTTTCCTTTCTACTACCCAGGAAGGAAAATTGAAATGGACCTTCCTCCAAGAATCTTGTTGCCTATGAGTTTCAAAATTATATATGAATGCTTGTCACAACTAAATATCATACTAGATGAACACTTAAAATTGATATTAAAATTACTTTTAAAATTATACTGAGAGTTTTTAAATGAGGCTTAAAACAATACTTTGAAACTTAAAATGTGTTTAAATAGCATCAATGCTTATGTAAATGATATAATTATTAAAGAAATTTTATTCATATTTTACTTTTATAGGTACAAAAAGTTTTGCTAGATTTAGACATGCAGGCCATCAAAGACAACCAAGCCAAAAAGTTAAGTGGTGGCCAGAAAAGAAAGCTGTCTCTAGGTATTGCAGTTCTTGGGAATCCAAAGGTAAATGAGATGTTAACTTCACTGAGATAATTTTAAAATAT
Organism: Eospalax fontanierii; assembly: GCA_035773235.1. Classification (NCBI taxonomy): domain Eukaryota; kingdom Metazoa; phylum Chordata; class Mammalia; order Rodentia; family Spalacidae; genus Eospalax; species Eospalax fontanierii. Next base: position 84,650,263 of record CM069531.1, on the reverse strand, counting down.
GTTAGATAAAAAGTAGATTATGAGAAGAGTTATAAAACATATAAAGTTTAATGATAAAACAACTATATATTATCATGGATGTGTTTGAAAGTTATTTAGGATCATTATGGTACAAAAGAACTGAAAGAATGAACTTTTGGACTTCAGTTATGTCTATAGCAGGTTTCTTTATTTCAAAAGTCATCTTGGCACAGTGGCACCTGCCTGTAGTTCCATTTACTCAGGAAACTGAAGTGAGAGGATTTCATGAGCGTACAAGCTCAAGACCAGCCTGGGTACCATAGGGAAGCCTCTAAAAAAGAAAAGAAAAATGAGAATATATGACCAAAGATAGCACTTGAATGGTGGGAGCATTATTGTTCTGTTGTTTTCTATAACTTTAAAAGTACCTGTGAGGGAACTGGAGGGATGGCTTAGAAGTTGAGAGTCCTCCTAATCTTCCAAAGGACCTGAGTTTGGTTTCCAGAGCCCACATCAGGTGGCTCACAACCCCCTGTAATTCCAGCTTCAGAGGATCTGACACCCACTTCTGGCCTCTGCAGTTACATGCACAGACATACACCCCTAATTAAAAATAAGATAAATCTTTAAAAAAATCTGAGAATTTATGCTATGAATTAAAACAGGACAAAAAGGAGTAGTTGAGCTTGTCACTGTCGGGACACTTTGATTTTACGTATGTTTGTTTTGTGGTATTTTCTGGCCTGCAGAAATAGAAGCAGCCTTGCCTTGTACATTGTTAAACAACTTAGTATGTGCCTATACCAAGTGCCTCATTAATTCCTGACAGCCTGCTGCCTTTCTCCTTTCTGCTGTAGCCTGAGATCACTATAGATTCTGACTTTTTCTTAACTGGACTTTCTGTTAGCACCTTCTGTTGTGTTGTTTTATAAAATTAAAAACTACTTGAAGTCAGGCATGGTGGTACATGCCTATAATCTAGCACTAGAGAGACTGAGGAAGGAAGATAATGAATTTATGACCATAGTGAGATTCTTTTATAAAAATCCTTCCCTTGAATATAGAAAACATTTCCCTAAAAATTAATTGCTATATATACAGATTTAATTATTGAGTAGGTTGGTAATATACTTAATGTTTTTATATTTCTAGTTTATCTATTTGTCATAATGATGTTTTGTATATAGACATTAGATTCACTCGTAATTTAAAACATTTATGCAAAGTTAAATATGAGTGAAAAACTCTGATTTTTGGTTAAGGTTTTTAAAAATATTATTTTTATTTTATGTGTATGAGTATATTGCCTACATATATGTAAGTGCATCTGAGTTGTGCAATACCCGCAGAAGTCAGAAGAAGGAATTGGATTCCCTGGAAATGGAGTTATGGATGGTTGTTAGCCACTTTGTGGGTACTGGGAATTGAATCCAGATCCTCTGTAGTCAGTGCTCTTAACCACTGAACCATCTCTCCAGCCCCATAACTTAAAGAAGTTTTTCAATGTCCATATAAATTTTAAATATTTTGGTTCCTTGCTTTTCTATATTCCTTCTCACACAGATACTACTGCTTGATGAGCCAACAGCAGGAATGGACCCCTGTTCTCGTCACATTGTTTGGAATCTTTTAAAATACAGAAAAGCCAATAGAGTAACTGTGTTTAGTACTCATTTCATGGATGAAGCTGACATTCTTGCTGGTGAGATTTTTGCTTTGTTTTTCAAAGATAGGATTACGGGCCTGAAGGGAGATAGACATAGAAATAAAGAAACCGTTATCTAATTGTATATATTCTATTCAAAAAAAGATTTTTAAACATTAAAAATTATGTGTTTTTGTGTTCAGTGTTTCCCATACCATCCTCTTGTTTCAGTGATTTCCTGAATGAACTCATGGCCTATTCTGCATATTGTCATACTCATTAGATATTAATTTATTTTAGCAATAGAATATAAAATAATTTTAGCAAAGTGATAAATTACATGGCAAAATCTGGAGGAAGCCAGACACAGATTTCTCAGAGTCCCTCCCAGTGAGTCACACACCATGCATTCTATTTCCCTATGATTGACTTGTAACCGTATGTATGAAATATTGTCTGCCAGGGAAGTTTGTTAAGAGACTCAGCATCTCAGATTCTGAGGGGTACTGTCATGCAGCTTTTCTCTTCCTAACTCATAGAAACATTTCAGCTCCCTAAAAGGAATGCAGGTGTTCAGCATAAACTGTATGTTTTTTGTTTGCAGAATTTTGGCATAATGGGTCATTCTTGTCTGTTTTAAGATTAACAGGAGCCTCCTCAAATCTAGATTCCCTGATGCCAGCAAGGGCCAACCCTGTAAGCAGGTCATTCTAAAAATAGTATTCCTTGGCCTGTTGTTTTAACAGGTTTCTGCATAGTTTTGTGCGACTGCACACTGTATAAAAGAATCCAGGTTTAAGTTAGTATGTGATTTCTGATACCTGTGACAAGATCCAGAAGAGTTTGAAATCTCAGTGCTTCGTTTTTTTTGGTATAGTATAATATATTGGACAAATCATTCATTTCTTTAGTGTTTATATAAAAAGAACCCAACAGATTAACATTTTTTTGTGGTTATTTCTGCTTATTTTTTTGGTGCATTTGGTTTTACAAGAATCTCAGGAAAACTTCTGTACTATTAATCTTTGGCAATATATTTAATGTTTTTATAGAGTCTGAGCTATTTGGAGTCAGACTCCTTAGATGCAGCTCCTAACTTTGTTGTATTGTTGGATCCGTGAGAAGTGTCTCAGCAGTGGCTGTTCTGCTTGCCTTAGTATTCTAACCTGACAACTAGATGAGGGTAGTCTCGACTTCCTCTTCCAGTTGCTGTGATATTTAGATGTCTTTCATGTAGTTATAAAATATAGATGCCAGGGGCTGGAGAGATGACTCAGCAGTTAAGAGCATTGGCTGTTCTTGCAGACGACCCAGGTTTGAATTGCAGCACCCACATAGTGACTAACACCTGTCTATAAATTCAGTTCCAAGGGATCTGATGACCTCTTCTGTTTTCTATGGGCACTGCATGACATGGGTGCACTTATACACATGCAGGCATAACACTCATACACATAAAAATAAGTGAATAAAAAATATAGATGCCAATTATTAATGCTGTCATTAACTTAGAGATTGAAATGCGAATTTCAATTTGCAGATAGGAAAGCTGTCATATCACAAGGGATGTTGAAATGTGTTGGTTCTTCACTTTTTCTCAAAAGTAAATGGGGAATCGGCTACCGCCTGAGGTAACACGCACTCTTTTATGATTTTCCTCTCTTCCTATTTATACTGGATCTGTGCTTATTATTTTTAAGATTTTAGGTATTGTGCCTCGGCCTTGTTTTGTCGTGCTAGATTTAATTTAAAGCATTCAGAATTTATTTTTGCTTGTTTATTGGATAATGATAAAAGTTACACTTTCTGGTTTTCTCTAGCATGCACATAGACAGGTACTGTGCTACAGAATCGCTTTCTTCACTGGTTAGACAACATATACCTGGAGCTACTTTATTGCAACAGAATGACCAACAACTCGTGTATAGCTTGCCTTTCAGAGATATGGACAAATTTTCAGGTATTTCTTTCATATTCTTGGTTGAATAGTGCTTTTGAATTCAGGTCATAGATTTTCTTGATTGTCTTTTTTGTATATTTCTCTGTAATATTCTTGTTTCTCACTGATCAGAGTTAATATTGTTCTAGCTTTGTCTTTGAAAATCTGAAATATTCCACATTACTGTGTACATTTTTATCTTTTTATAGTATGCAAGGAGCTATAACTAGTATGTTAACTTTAATACTTAATGCAAGAAAAACTTAATAATTGTGTCTACACTTTTTAAGAATAAAAGGAAATTGAAGCTGGGTTTGGTGGTGCATGTCTGTAACCATAGCATGGCCTACATAGGAAAACCCTACCCAGAAACACCCAGAATTACTTATAGGGTTTGTGAGGATAAAATGTGTGTGAGTGTGTGTGTGTGTGTGTGTGTGTGTGTTTCAAGTTATTTTATAATAAATTACAAAGTATTTTATTTAGAGATATTGTAATTAAGTAATTAATTTAAAGATTTATTTGTGTGTGTGTATGTGTGTATATACACGTGTGTGGCTGCTTGAAGAGGCCAGAAGAGGATGTTGGATCCCTTGGAGCTAGAATTACAGGTGGCTGTGAGCCTCCTGACATGAGTGCTAGGAACTAAACTAATTCTCTGAAAAGCAGTGAGTGTTCTTAACTGCAAGTCATCTCTCTAGCCTCTTATAATTTTAATTAAGGCATTATTTTTCAGCTTTATAATGAAGAACTGAAATTAGTTTCCTTTGTTTTAGGAATTAATAGCCTAAACCATTACTGAGATACATTATCAGAATTCCCATAGCATCTATCTCATAGTGTCTTTTCTATAGTAGTTTGGGTTCTTTCAAAGAAGGAACGACTAGTTAATATACATGTCTCAGTTGAATATACCCGGTCTTATTCTTTCTACTCATACCTATTTGTCTTTTATTATCTAAAGCATTTATATAGCATTTACTTTGTACCAGACAGTCTATGGGCCTTTCACAATTATTTAGTCATCTCTGTGTTTCAACAGCTGTGTGAGATCAGTCCTATTTTTACTTCCATTTCATTTTATAGGTGAGGAAATAAAGCATAAAAAGATTTAGGAAACTTGCCCAAAGTAGCCCATGGGAAAAGTGAGTGGAGCTGAGGTGTGAACCCAGGCTGACTGTTTTCAGGATTTATTTATTTTGGTTGCCTATCACCATTCTTTGCTAAATTGCCACAGTGTTTCACTTGATTTCAAAGCATGTTCTTGAAACACTAGGGGAATGGATTTAGACTTCTTGAATGAATTGATGAGGTCAATACTTTGTGGTAGTCTTACCAAAATGTTATTTGCCTTTTTGACTCTCAGCTTCTCATGTACAGTGTTTTCCAGAGACTATATGACGTGTTATCACAACAGGTTTAATTCAGGAACAGCTCTATGGGAACCCATCTGTCCTCTAAGACTAGGCATTGAAGAAATAAAACAATATTCCTCTTGGTTTTTTAAAAATTAAAACATTTTGGACTGGAAAGTAAAATGAAATTATGTTAACATATAATAGCTATATTTTATTGTTTTAAAAAGTAATATTTTAATATATGGATATATATGCTATGTTTAATTACCAGTTGTCTTCATTTCTTAGTTTAAATGCTGTAAAATACTCTTCTTTTAATATAATAGGGATCTAATGGATATAGTTTCATAAATAAAAGTTTTTGACATTCTTTGCTGTTTATAAGAATATCAAAAGTATCCTGAGACCAAAATCTTTGAGAACCACTATGCTGGTTGAGTAAATACATTCATATTCTAATTTTTCTGTTGTTTGTTTTGAGATAGGTCTCATACTGTAGGTTGGCCTGAAATTCACCAGGTAGCCATGGGTGATCTTGATTTCATGGAACTCCTCTTGCCTCAGTCTCCAGAGTGCTGGCATTATAGGCATGAGCCACCAGGCCTGGTTCATATTCAATTTTTAATGGTGTTTTAGACCAGTTTATATTTATTTTTAATTATGTATGTGTGTGTGTGTGCGTGTGCGTGTGTGTGCATGCATGTGAATGTTAGTACTCAAACAGGCTAGAAGCATTGGATGACCTGTAGCCCCTAGACCAGTTTATGATAGTATACTTAAATATTAACACTCAATTATTTTTCTTTTTAGGTTTGTTTTCTGCTCTAGACATTCATTCAAATCTGGGTGTTATTTCTTATGGTGTTTCCATGACGACATTGGAAGATGTATTCTTAAAGCTAGAAGTTGAAGCAGAAATTGACCAAGCAGGTAAAAACAGCTAAACTGGGACAAAACAATCATATGAGAATATTGATTATGTGAACATGTGAAATTTGCTTTATTTACAGAGGCAAGGGCAGAAATAAATAATTGAAGTATTTGATGGTAGCAATTAGGATTATGAAGGAAATGACAACATACTCTTGGAAGGCAATGAGCTTAGGTTTTATTGTCAAGGAAGACTTTGTGGAGAAGATATTTGAAATGAGATCTGACAAGATATTTGAACTGACACGAACAATCTAGTCATGCAAACATTTTAGAACAAAATGTTCCAGATAGAGAAGGGTACAATTTCTGAGATGATGAGAAATTACTTAGGTGTCTCTGAGAGACCAAAAAGAAGACTAACTATGGCTCGAACCATGGAGAAAATAGTATACATTGAAGTCAGAGGGCACACCAAGGGCCAGGTCATGTTTTGCCTTCAAGCATTTGGGAAGAGCTTCATTAATTTTCTTAGCACCATGTGAAGATATCGGAGAGTTTTTAAAGCAAACATATAACTTGGTCTGATTTGTGTGTTTAACAAACACATTCTGGGTTGGGGATGTATGTGGTACCTTGGTGGTAGAGTGCTTAATTAGCATGGGCTTCATCCTAGATTTCATCTCTAGCCCCGAAAAGAAGTTTCTACTTATTGGATGTTAACTGTATTGTGAAAGAGGAGTAGAAGCAGAAAAAGACATGTTAGGAAGCTTATCTGTTAAATTTAGCTGGAATTAGGGGTCAGTGGGATTCACAAAGAATGAATTTTGGTTGTATTAGTGTCAGCAGTGGCGACTTGCTAAGGATTGTTAGGGATGACTCAAGAATCATTCTTTAAGGTTTTGATTTGAGAAATGGAAGTGGGATTACCACTTCTTGATTGAGGTGAAACAGGTAAAGAGGTAGAATCTAGGCATAGATTTTGGCTTTATGGTTGGAGATATACCTGCAACTAAAAGAAGATGTAGGGCTTGGAGATAGAACCACCAACGCGGTAAAAACACTTAAAGAGAATAGATGCAGGTAAAGGGGCAAATCCCTGTTGCTGAGTAGTCTAGAAGGAGCTGGAACTGACTGACAAAACTTTTCTTTCTTCACAAAATGATGGAGAAGCAAAACTTAGAGAAAAAGAAAAGCTTTGGTAAAAAACAAAGTGGGCAGTTAATTGTCAGTTACCTTTCAGAGTAAGACAAGGTCAGAAAATAGAGTTTTGAAATGGGACAGTGTTTGACAGTGTTTGGTAGTATGGAAGACAATGGTGACCTTGAAAGGAGCATCTTCAGTGGAGCTGTGTGGTTTGAGATGAGACATGACAGAGTTGAGAATTTTTTGATTGGCAGTTAGTCGTTTTGGTGATAGGTCAGAGTGACGGGAAGTGGGTGGTTAGTTCAGAGTCACAGAAGGAGTTAAGGTGCTTGATGCGCTGCTACAACTTCTGCATGTATGGTGAGGGTCTGACACTGAAACCAAAATCAAGAATTAACTCATAAGGATGCCATCATGAAATCAACTGTCATGCCAAACATAGTCTGAAACTACTAAACTTACCCTTAAAATCTTATTATTCTTTGTTTGGATAGTTGAATTTGTTAACTGCGCGATTTCCCCTATGGTCATGTATTTATGATGTCAGATATCACTTTTGATATGATAAATGAAGAGATGAATTTTTACATTTTTTTCTTCTTTTTAATTAACATGTAATTGTGCATATTTATAGAGTGAACACTTATTTTTCTTCAGTTTTTATGTCAGAATCAAAGAAAATTGTAAAATATTACATGCAAATTTGTAGTTTTTCTTTCTTATTTGAAAATTGGGAGTGATAAAAGTGACATTTGGCTGTTAATTAATCCTCACAAACTGTGAAAGAATTCAAACTAAAACTTTTTTATTGAAAGTCTTATGGTCTTAGTGAAAATTAAATAAAAATGAAACAAAGTAGAGATTTGATTAATAACTTCAAAAAACTGAAGTTCAGGCCAAAGTGCATATTTTATATTTTAGCTGATGAGCCTGAAGCTAACCCTTATTAAATCGTAAAATAAAGCCAAGAGAAAACTGACCAGAAAAGAAAGAAATCAAGGTCTTGATGAGAACATAATGTTAAATTATAGTCAGTATGGAAAATTTCATCTTCATATTTTAAATAGTGTACAGTTATAAAGATAGCAAAGTCTTGAACATGAGTATGATTTGGTTTGTTTTCGAACTAATGAAATCATTCAATGTATCTCTTTTGCATATATATTTTTATTCAATATTATCTTACAGAAGTCAAACGTTATTATGAGTAGTTGAACAATAGTTTGTTCACTGTTACTGGTTTATTATTATAAGCATATTTTATATTCTTCATTTACCTGTTAATAGACATTTGGCTCCTTTCAGTTCATTGGTATTCTGGAAAAGGCCCTACTAATAATACCTCTTTGTGTGTATGTGTTTCAGTTTTTAAAAGTCATCTTTATACCTAATAAGATATTTCCTAGACCATTAGATATGCATATGTTCCACTTTAATAGATTGTGCCAAAATGTGTACAAGTTCCATTTATTCAACATCATTTCCAGATGTGTTCTGAAAAATCAACATGCTTTAGAAGATTTTAATCCTTTTAAAGAAATATTCCAAAATTTTTTTCTGTTTACTTTTGTTGGCAAATAGATTACAGTGTATTTATACAGCAGCCACCAGAGGAAGAAATGGATTTAAAGTCTTTTGATGAAATGGAACAGAGCTTACTTATTCTTTCTGAAACCAAAGCTGCTCTAGTGAGCACCATGAGCCTTTGGAAACAGCAAATGTCTACAATAGCAAAGTTTCACTTCCTTACCTTGAAACGTGAAAGTAAATCAATGCGATCAGTGTAAGTGTAGTAATCATTCTTCTTCCTGAAATTTAGTCTTTTTAAGGATGCAGATTGGATTTGCCACTTGAAATTCTGAAGTAGTGATATATGCAAATCTCTGTAGTTTTGAAAGATTAAAATGATAATTTCACAGTGTCAAAAAATATTACAGCAGTTTCATCACATACCCTTGGAACCTTACTATTTAAAATTTTTTTCATTTCAAACATTTTTGGTGGTTTTTTTTTTTTTTTTTTGTGACAGGGTCTCCTGTGGCCCCAGCTGACCTGGAACTCATGATGTAGACCAGCCTGGCCTCACTCTCATACAGATCTGCCTTCCTCCACCTCTTGAGGGCTAGTATTAAAAGTGTGTGCCATTATGCCTGGCCCATTATGCCTGGCCCTACTCTTGTTTTTGTTTAAACTGGCATTTATTTTTTCATCTTCAAAATGATGAAGTGACAAATCTTACTTTGAGTTAACTTTTTAAATATTTATATCTTTGCATAATTTTTGCATCAATTTTTACAATCATTTCTAGTAAATAGCAGGAAAAATATGTTTTATCTCTACTTAATGGCAGGAAGAAAACTGAAATGGGGCCTGAAAAGAGACTCAGTGGTTAAAGCACTTGCTATTCTTGCAGAGGACCCAAATTTGGTTCCCAGCACCCATGTGGCAACTCAAATCTGTCCTTAACTCCAGTTCCAGGGGATCCAGTGCCTATTTCTGGCTTCCAGTGGCACTGGACACATGGTGCACTTACATTCATGCAGTGTATAGGGTGTAAATGGTTAGAATAGAGTCAGTACAGGAAACAGTTACTTCAGGAGTATAGACACATAAATATTTATTATTATATGTAATTGTTAACAATTATGACCCCCATAATAATTTAAGAGTGAATCTGATCTAAAATGTACTTTTATAACTTTTTTCCTTTCTTTACCTCTATTTTATGTTTAAAATTTTAAAACTAAAGCTCATTAATACTTAAAAAAACATACAGTGTACAGAAGTATTCAGAAAATGAAAAAATATAAATTATAAATTATTTTTCCTAGTAAGGTAACAGGCTCTCATGGAATCACATGTATATACTGCCCATTTAAGGTCTTATTTTGCATTGAAAATGTGCTCTATCTTGAAAGAGGATTCAAAAGACTTACACAAAGTATATTATATATGCTACACACACACACACACATATTTATATGAACTCAATAGTATATCTTTTTGAGATTACTGCTTCTTGTTTTCCATTCTGAGTATTATAGTATACGCATGTGTGCATTTGTTTACATGTATACATGTATTCATTATAGGCTAGAGTCTGCATATGAGGAAGAGCATGCTTTTTTTCCCCCTCAGATTGACCTCACTGAATATTATACATGCTAGGTCTGACCATTTTTTCTGTGGATTTTGTGACATCCCTAGTCATCAGAGAAATGCAAATGAAAACCACTTTGAGAGAGCATCTCACCCCAGTCAGAGTGGCTATCATCAAGAAATCCAACTACAGATATGTGGAGAAAGAGGAGGTTTATTTACTGCTGGTGGGAGTATCAGTTAATAGAGCCATTATGGAAATCAGTTTGGAGGTGCCTCAAAAAATTAAAAATAGAATTATCATATAATCCAACTATTCTGATCTTGGGCATATACTCAAAGAACTCTGTATCTTACCATAGAGATATTTGCACCCTCATGTTTATTGCTGCTCTCTTCACAATGGCAAGGAAATGGAATCGACTTAGTTGTCCATCAACAAATGAATAACGAAGATTTGCTACATATATAAAAAATGAAATTATAGCTTTTAATTTTGCCATTCAATTTGGCTTTTCTTCTAGTATTGTCATAAGGTAATTTTTGGTAGTAGATTTTTTAGAAAACTTTTTTTCTCTTTTTTTTGTTCTGCTTGTTTTGGTGTCTTTATTTTCTCAGTGATTGCTTTTTTAATTGTCTGAATTTTAAATCTTTATGAATATGAGGGAAAACTTCTTGTATATTGGTGTATCTTAACCTCTTTTCTTTTTTTTCAGGTTGCTTCTGCTTTTAATTTTTTTTGCAGTACAGATTTTTATGTTTTTGGTACATCATTCTTTTAAAAATGCTGTGGTTCCCATCAAACTCATTCCAGACTTGTATTTCCTAAAACCTGGAGATAAGCCTCATAAATACAAAACAAGTCTGCTTCTTCAAAATTCTACTGGTGAGAATGTGTGAAGGTCTGTGGATGTGTGTTGGTCAGTGGTAGAGGGGTATAGAGAGTTGAGGAGTAGATATTGTTCAGAGTTGGGGCTTTTATAAATGTATTTAAAAGTAAAGCAGGCATAGTCTGTCATTGCAAAATCTAAATTAAATATTTACTGTTTGGGTACTGAATGGTATTGGACAGAAATGGACTATTGGTTTAAGTGTAATTGATAGTTTTAAAAATATTTTAGTATTAATAACTGGCTTTACTGACATGTTTTATCTCAGAATTCATGGTGAACATACTAAAATTGAGAAATTGTTAAATTTTCTTCTGAAAGAGTTATGTAATAATTATACACATGTATTTTCATTTAGATGTTTAAAAAATTCCACCAAGACCAATTGAAGGATTAGCTAAAAATAAGCCTTATTTGCATATAAATATATATAATTGAATATATAAATTTGTAGTTGATAGTTTTATATTTACTATTTGTATTCTTATTCTGTTGTTCCCAAGTATGAAAAATTTTTTTTTCATATTTCACTTTCATGGGCTGTGCTAATCTTAAATTGGGATTCCATTTTTCAGAGTATTAAAACATAATACAAAATTTCATTCATGCATGATCAGTTTTCTTATTACATCTCTTGTTTACATAGATGAGATAGCTTGTAGTCGGAAGGCTCTTGAAAAAAGTGTTGCTTTCAAAATCATTATCTGGGGCTAAATATGTAGTTTTAATCTTTTCTTGGAAAGATGTATTTAGCATGGAAAATTACTCTTAATTAGAAAATGTTATGTTTTACAGTTTTCTACTTTCATTTACAATTTGTATTTTCAGTTTAAATATATATTTTATGTAGCTAAAACAGTGCTTTCTGGAATCTTGCACTCTGTTTTCTTAAAGTATACCTCAGAAATTATGCATTTATCTAAAATCCTTCTGCTTTTGAGTTCATTCTTACTGATCTGTAGAAATTCTGTTTTTTTAAATTATTTTTACTTATATTCTTTGTATGTGTCTGAGTGTTGCAGAGGCCAGAAGAGGGCATCAGGTTCCCTGAAGTTGGTGTTCCTGGTAACTGTCAGAAACCCAACATGGGTGCTGGGAACTGAAATCAGGTCATCTGGAAGAGGAGTACTTGCTCTTAACCACTGAGCCATCTTTCCATTCCTTACATTCTAGTATTTTTGTCTTTTCTATTATTTTCAGTATTACTTTCCTTTTGGATTCTATATGACCATTGGTGGTTCAAAATAAAACATTTCCTTTGGGGATCACTGGGCTTTTGTGTATGTGTGTTAGTTATTTTCTTATCCTTCTCTCTGGGCACAAGTTGTACAATTACTTGAGTTGTAGTATAGCTATCTTCTAGTACACAGCCACTTTGGCAGAGTTAAGAGATCAGTTTAGGTACTTGGCTAGAAGCAAATGTTGTGTTACCAAACTTAAAAGCACCATTCTGTATGACATTCAGAATTGGTACCCAGTCTACCTTGTCATACTGTTCAAATACTGAGAGTGTTTTATTTTTGTGCAATTTGGATTACTTACTCTCAAAGCTACACTTATGTTTTTGGATCCTGCCTTTTTGTGGTGATAGAGCAGGACTGCCTCCTTCAGACAAATTGGTATACATTTAAACCCCAGACAGGATTCAAGTCTTTTTCTTTGGCTTCAGGCCGTTTAGAGAATACATAGGACCCTGATTTTGTGCTTCAATATTTTGATATAGTTAATATTGCCAAATAAATTATTTTTACTTTTTATTCAAATTTCACAGGATAACTTTTTAGCATTATTAATATTTATAGCAGCAGTTAAAATTTGTACAATTAGTGTGTATCAGGTTCTAGATATATATTTATTTAATTGTCATGACAACTGTACATGTGAAGTGGATATACTGATCCCCACTTGACAAAGGATGAAACTAAGATCTAGAATATCTGTGTGACTTGCTTGAACAACACACGATATAAGTGGTACAACTTGAATTTAAATCCAGGACAACTGGCTATAGAGCCAATGCTCTTAATAATGTCTTAGATGAAGATAATATATTTCTTTACAAGAGCACTATCTTTCTAATATTATTAAATGTCTTTTTTACTTAAACTGATTCTTTATTATTCTTATTTTTCCAATACCAGACTCAGATATCAGTGATCTCCTTAATTTTTTCACACACCAGAACATAATGGTGACAATGTTTAATGATAGTGACTATGTATCTGCTGCCCCTCATAGTGCAGCTTTAAATGTGGTGCATTCAGAAAAGGTAAGTGTTACATTTAAGTGCTCATTTAAAAGTTATAAAATGTTAAGATCTGAACTTGATAACTTGCTGAATTCATCTCATTATCAATGAGTTGGAATCTACTTTTAGAAATAACTATCTATATTCATTTATGATACATTTTGTGCTCTGATGAGTGATCAGTATATATATGGCTGTAAGAAAGTAAACTTTCATATTTTTGCTAAAAAATATTAAAATACCTCCATATTCCACACCATCTTATCTTTAACTGTCATTATTATTTTTTGCATTTGTTGATTCAGCTTTTTTCTGTGACTAATGAAAATTAGCAAAAACTTTGCATCTTTTGTAATAATATATATACTTTATAAAGTATGTAATAACTTTTCTTTTTTAAATTATAGGACTATATTTTTACAGCTGTTTTCAACAGTACTATGGTTTATTCTTTACCAGTAATTATGAATATCATTAGTAACTACTATCTTTATCATTTGAATGTGACTGAAGCTATCCAGATCTGGAGTACCCCGTTCATTCAAGTAAGCAAACATGTATAAAATAAAAAGCCATCTTTGGAAATCTCTTAATCTTGAAACTTGAGACTTGGAATTTCACAGTCTCCAGGATTAGTTTGTTTCAAGATCAGAGAGGCTCTGTTTGATACTGGTAATTTTGTGAAGTGGTGTTTTTGTGTGTGTGTTTGTTTTATTTTGTTTTTGTATAATTGTAGACAAAATAAAGTGAGGATTGTTAAAAAATATTTTTACTTGGAATCTTGTTGAGATGCTGAAACAGTCTTGAGAGGTCATGTAGACAGTACTTTTACTCTAAGCAGACCGGGTTGTAGACAGCATCAAGTTATGTCTTTAGAAAGATATTCAGCATTATTTTTTCCTCTTGGTCCTTTGTTTTTCATATACTGAGAAGTAAGGAGAATATCTATAATGACATTTTTTCCCTTCTGTTAAACTGTTTTAGCAGCTTTATTGAAATAAAATTCATATCCCATCTTCTTGGTCCATTTAAAGAATGAAATGAATAAATTCATCATGTTTTTGATATAATTTGAGCTATTTTGTTATTTTCCCCATGCCCCTTGTGCTCCCTGTGTTCGCTCTTTATTCCTCCAAAATCTGCTCCTTGTCATAGACAACCTTTAAATTCCTTTCTGACTCTGTATTGACTTCTAGCCATTACTTATAGGGCTTCTTACTGAGGGCATCTTGTGTCTGCATTTTACTTAGCATACAGTAGATTTATATATGTAGACTTATATATAGTATATATCAGTACTTAATTTCTCATTGCTAATATTCTGCTGTACAGAATGTGTGGAGTGTGTACATGGAGTATATTGTTTTTCCTTTATGAGTTGGTGGACATTTGAATTGTTTCTACTTTTTGCTCAGTAGTGTGTTTTTATCTGTTTAGGTGTATATTTTAGAGTGGGATTGCTATGGTAACTTTATGATTGACATTGTGATAACCTTTCCCACTCTCTCCCAAAGTGGTTGCACCACTTGCCATTCTGGTTAGTTGTGGGTGAAGAGGTTCTCACTTCTGTTGACCTGTACTTCCCTAATAGTTGATGATACTGAGAACCCTTTCTGTACTTACATATTCTTTGGAAATGTTTATTCAGATAAGGATCTGAATATCCATTTTTAAATTATTTGTTATGACTGGGTTGTAGAAGTCATTTTTTTCTATATTCATTGATTTGAAGATATTTTTCCCAGTTTGGAGGAGGTGCCTTTTTTTTTTGGAGACAGGGTCTCTAAAGCCTCATCTGACCTGGAACTCGCCAACTCACTATGTTGCTATGTAGACAAAAACTGAGTCTTGATCTTACAGAGATCCACCTGCTTCTGCCTCTGCTTCCCAAGTGCTGGGATTAAGGGCTTACACCACCAGGCCCTTATTCCCTTTTCATTTCTCGATAGCATCCTTGGAGGTACAGGTTTTCAATTAAGTTAATTTTGCTTACTTTTTTTTTTTTTTTTGCTTTTGGTGTCATTGGTAATAAATCTTTGCTTTTGGGCAAAGTTCCAGGCCAGCTGTGGCTAAAGGGAGACCCTATCTCAAACAAACAAACAAACAAACAATACCCCCCCGGCCCCCCAAAAACAAAAATATCTTTGCCAAACTCAATGTACAAAAACACTTACTCTGAGGTTTCCCCCTCTCAGGATTCTATAGTTTTAATAGGTACATTAAGGCCTGTGATATATTTGCATTTAATCTTTTGGGTGTAGTGTAAGAATGGAATTTAATTATTTTGCATATAGAAACCTGTTAATCCTAGTGTGTCCTAGACTTAAAAAAATTATTCATTTTTATTTTGCTTGCATGCCTGTGTGTATGTCTGCGTGGGCACATGTGCCCTAGCATGCATGTGGAGGTTAGAGGACAATATTGGGAGTTGGTTTGCTCCTTGTACCATGTGGGTCTTGAAATTTGAACTCAGATCATCAGTCTTGGTGACAAGTGCCTGTATGCACTGAGCCAACTTGCCAACCCCTCTTTGACTTTTAAAAAGAGATTTATGTGCATGTTGCCATCATTCTTTTCCTCAAACTAAAACCTCAGTTTATTTAAAAATTATATATCAGTTTCTTTGAATTCTATTCACTTTCATTTTTCTTTCATGTGTTTATTCTTTATTTCTATTACATTGGCTCTTTACTAATTTTACTAAGCTCTTTATTCATTTCCACTTTCCCCAGAGTTTTAAAAATAGCTCTTTTTAATAATAGTACTATTTTCTAAAACCACACATCTTAATCATATTATTATGTACTATATGGTCAACAATTTTTTAATAATGTACTTTGAACTACTGCATAGTTAAAGGTGATTTTTATTCAAGAATTCTTTGTCACTTTTAATATTAATTCAGACACTTATTAGGTGCTTACAATAGCTATGTACTTTGCTAATACTCCTCAGTAAACGAGATGAAGACACTTGCTGTGTGGAGGAGGGAAGAAATGAGTGAGCAATGATAATGCAGTGTACCAAGTGGTGTGCTGTTGCGGGCATAATGTTTGAGATGGAAAAAAAGTATTTTTCTTATTTTTATACTTCATTCTATACAACACTTCCACAGCCAACTGGGTATCCTCTAATTGACTCAATGCTGACACTTTCTTTCTGGGAGATGGTGCCTATTTCACAGGTTATGGGCATAGTCCCACAAGAATGCCCCCATTTCAGGTCCTCTTCTCCAGCTCCTCCAGCTCCATGTTCATATATGTGCCTTCAGCCCACATGCTGCAGTAAAACAAGGGTTCCATCACCCACTTCTTGGGTTTAATTAATTTGCTAGAGTGGTTCACAGGACTCAGGGAAATAATTTGTTGTATATGTTTACTAGCTTGTTAAGAACTGCTATAAATAAAAGGTAGAGATGAACAGTCAGATGGTGTGATACACAGTTTTTGTGTAGATACACCAGCCTTATGGCACACAAATATGCTTATCAACCTACAGACTGTCTGATTCCTTTACTTCTGGATTTATATAGAGACTTTATTCCTTTGGGATGTTTTGTTAAGTACTGACCATTATTTTATGTGTATGAGTATTTTCTTTGTATGTATGTAAGTGCACCACATGCATGCAATGCTGGTGGAGGCCAGGACAGGGTTATCCTGGAACTGGAGGTACAAATAGTTGTTAGCCGCCATGTGGGTGCTGGGAACCAAACCCAGGTCTTCTGCAAGAACAGCCAGTGCTCTTAAACTCTGAGCCATCTCTTTAGACCCCAAAATGGGGCTTTTTAAAGCTTACTATGCATAGATATAGTTTTACTGTTATTCTAGACTTTTCCCTTTTTTCATCACTTCTGTGTAATTGAGCTAAATTTTAGTATCATCAATGTTTACTTCTTGTAGTACTCAAGCTTTTGTGAGATCTATGTGGGCCTTTCACTGGTATATCCTAGAGTTTGGGGCAAATTCTGTAAGATCACACATCATGAATTATAAAATTAGTCTTATTCCGAAGTACCAAAATATGGAAGGCCAGGTACAGTGATTTACCGTTTCTGCAACATCCAATGAAGGAGCATGCCAGGGCTTGCCTAAATTAGTTTAAAAATTTGTTCAGCTTAAGTTTATTTAAACAATTTTAGTAATTCCAATACCAACACAACATAATGTGGGTTGTGTTCTAGTGCTGCGTACCTTTCCTGCTTTATTAGTTTATCATCTTATGTAACAAGAGTAGGGAAGAGTTGGAGATTTTACTAGTAAAGCACTTGCCTCGCTAGTGCAAAGTCCTGGATTCTGTCTCTAGCATCAGGGGTAGGGCACAAGGGTAGGAAAATGGACCTGTTGAGGGTAAGGGATAATATATTACCCCAGGTCTCAGGTAATGTGCGTTTAGATGCCAGCTATTTACTGGATTGCCTGGGAAAGTTAGCTAACCACCTGTATCCAGGCCTGAGGTAGCAAGGGACACTAGAACTTGTAGGAGTTAGTAACCTCTATCAGAGAAATTTCTTGGTTCCTTAAGAAGATATGCCTGGATATAGCTTTCCCAAGGGAAAAAGGAGGGACTGTGATCCCATTTGTCACATAGTCCACAAGATCAGTGCAGAATACCAAATATTCTCAGATATTTCTTATCATTACATACAACCACTACTGTGCATCACACATTATTTACTGAATATTGAAGCTTAATTTAGATGGCAAATTATTCTGTGTTGTAAGAAAATGGGAATTTGGTGATTCATTTAGGGTCATACGGGTAGTTAATTAGTGGCACAGTTGGTAATGTAGTATAGCCCACCACCTGGAGAGAGGGCCAAATGTGTTCCTGAAGATGTTTTGATATTCTTTTGCGGTGTACTAAGGTATTAGTTCTCAGTTTCATTTCCTATTCTTTTTGCCTTTCAGGAAATTACTGACATCGTTTTTAAAGTTGAGCTGTATTTTCAAGCAGCTTTGCTTGGAGTCATCGTTACTGCAATGCCGCCTTACTTTGCCATGGAAAATGCAGAGAACCATAAGGTAATTAGTCAGAAAAATTGCAGGCATCTGGTGCTATCAGGCCTGACCACCCAAGTTTGATTCTCCAGAACCCATATGGTAGAAGGAGGGAGTACCTGCCATTACCTGCAGTTTATCCTCTGACCTTCACACATGCCATGGTGTATGTGCATAAATAAATGTCAATTTTTTTTTAATTCTAGTTTAAAAATATACTAAAAATTAAAGATACCAATTTCTGGTAAGCAGTGTCATATAAAAATAACCTGTTTGCCATATCATAAACTTTAAGAATATTCAATTTGGAGGGTAAATAAATGAAGTAAAAGTACTGTTGTAATATTTTTGATATTTGTTACTTGAGTGGTTGGCTGTGTTCTTTAAAGATTATGTCCTCTCTTCCTTACAGCATTGGGAAGTTAAATTTTATTTACTTTGATAGTTCAAGAAAGCAAGCTGGGGTCACTCAGCTTGTTTAAATGTTTAAGAATTGAATATGCTCTTTATTATCTTGCACACTAACCTGCCCCTACTTTTTTTGAATATTTTACTTGATTCTTTGAGAATTCCATACAATGTATTTTTTGCATATGTAAGACCCACTTCCCTATCTCTATCCACATCTTACTCCCCCTGACTCCATGTCTTCTGTTACTATTTTTTAAAGACCTATTTGTGTTCCTCAAGTGCTCTTGGGTATGGATCCATCCCCTGGAGCCTGGTTAATTTACACAGGGTCATACTCTTAAAGAAAACCAACTTTTCTTCTCGCAGCTGTCAATAATAGTTCCTCAGTTAGGGTGGAGGCTTCATGTGCATCTCCTCTGCCACCTCCCTGTGTTGGGATTTTGTCTGGCTTGAACTTGAGTAAGTATTGTACATACTGCTAATAGTGCTGTGGGTTCATATGTGCAACTGCCCTGCTGTCTGGAAAATACTGCTTCCTTGTGGTCATCCACTCTTCAGGCTCTTAGAATCTTTCTGCCCCCTCTTCCACAGACCTCCGGAGCCTTGGGAGGAGGAGAGGTATTCCATTTAGGGTTCGATATTCTAAAGTCTCTCATTTACTTCTACTTTT
The DNA here is from genome assembly GCA_035773235.1 of Eospalax fontanierii. Classification (NCBI taxonomy): domain Eukaryota; kingdom Metazoa; phylum Chordata; class Mammalia; order Rodentia; family Spalacidae; genus Eospalax; species Eospalax fontanierii. The sequence goes on along the minus strand of CM069531.1, from coordinate 84,631,026 downwards.
TAACTTTTAGTAGAGTGTATTGAATGTACAAGCATTAATTCATGTTAAATGAAACAAAAGGAGAAAAATTATCATCACTAGAGCCTAGGAAAAAGTTACTAAGTATATAGAGGTTCTTTGATGTTCTTTCCCTCTTTTTTCCTCCCTTGTAGTTCTCTAGGTACATCATTATCTACCCTTCTCATTATTTCCTTTGTTGAATTTTTATCTTCCCCATGGCCTTGATTTGGAAGCAGGCTTGTCTAAATTAGTTTACAGAATTTGTTCAGCTTAAGTTTATTTAAACAATTTTAGTAATTCCAATACTCTTTATTTATTGTTTTAGTACTGGTGACCAAACCCAGAGCTTCATATTTGTTAGATGGTAGGCAAATGCTCCCTCCCTGATTTTTATCTGCAGTCTTCTTTCTACTGGATTTTAAATGGCCTAGGCTTACCTTTAATTTACTCTCTTGTCAAAGCTGGCCTTGGTCTTGTGAATTTTCTGTCTCAGTTTCCTGACTAGCTGAGCTTATAGGCCTTTGCTTTCTCTTATATTTTAATATGATATTTATTGAAAATAAATTTATTAGTATAAGACAAGACATCAAAGCATAATTTTAAAGTTTTATGGTAGGAGTAGATACATATTTGTAATAGGTTAGAAAACTATGGGGAAGCATAAAGATGAAAATCTATTAAGTATCTACAAGCTGAAGTTTATCAGACAGTCAACAGTTTCGCTTTTTTATTTCAACTTAAAATTTTAAAATTAAACTTTAATTTTAAATAATTGTAGATTCGTTTCACTTGTAAGAAAAGATAAACTGATCCTTTGGACTAATTTTATCTCAATGATAGCATTCTGCAAAATCTTAGTACAATATCACAGATCATTGACACTACATAGTTAACGTACAGAGCTGGCTTTCTTTTCCAGGCACACAAATTCCCTTCATTCCCCTCCCTGACTTTTTGGCAACTATTAACCTGTTTTCTTATTTTTGTAATTTTGGTATTTCAAGAGCATAAAAGTAGAAATAGTGTATGCTTTCTTTTGGGATTGACTTTTTTTTACTCAGTGTAACTCCAGTGCTTTTCTGTGTTCATGAGATTTGTATGTACCCGTAATTTCAATAGTCCATTCTCTTTTACTAACTGAGTAGGATTTCATGGTATGGACCTGTCACAGTTTGTTTAACTATTACAGTTAAAGAAAATCTGGACTGTTTCTAGTTTTCACTATAAATAAAGTTGCTGTGAATATTGCATATAGGTTTTTGTGAGAACCTGTTTTCATTTTTCTTGGGTTACTACTAAAAAAAGGTCAAAATGATGGTTTTATAGAAATTGCCAAATTGTTTTCCACAATAAATGTGCCATTTTACATTCTCACCAGCACTGTGTGAACGACAAAAACCTAAATTACCCAAAATAAATCTGTTTGACTTGTTTTAAGCTTTTATACTTGTATTGGAAATTTACACATGTCGGCTGTTACTATAATTCATTGATCATAAAACTTTGTTCAATTTTTTTCCTTTTTCTCTTCTTAACTAATTCATGTTTTTTCCCATTTCTTACTCAGTGGACTCCCCTTTCATATAATGCTTTAAATTATTGTAAGTAGATAGTTTTATAAGTGGCACAAATCAAATGAATAGAGTGCTTTCAGATTTCTTTACACAAAGTTTCACACATAATCTGAAATTCTTTCAGATCCAGGAGATACTTGGCAGTTTCTAAGCATCCCTATTATCGATTTTTATTACAAGAAAATCCTTTTGCATTTAAGCATATCTTCATTTATTTCTATAGAGTTTCCTATCGCTGTGTTCTGGCTGCTCATGGCTAGCACAGCCATAAATCCCTTGATTGATTTTGCTTTATATTGTGATATTTTGATTCCTAAAATTTTGTTGAGATTGTTAAATCTCAGAAACAAACCTAAGAGCTGAAATGAAGTCTGCATTGGTAAAGGAGAACCTTTATCACTTGCATGCCTGGAATCTGAACTATTTTTGTTTTGTTGATATAAAATTAAAAGCTGTACATTAATTTACTCACTTTTAATTGGTAAAATGCATAAGATTTTAATAGTTTTTTCCTTTTCTTTTAGATCAAGGCTTATACTCAACTTAAACTCTCAGGTCTTTTGCCATCTGCATATTGGATTGGACAAGCTATTGTGGATATTCCCTTATTTTTTGTTGTTCTTACTTTGATGCTAGGAAGTTTATTTGCATTTCATCATGGACTATACTTTTACGCTGTAAAATTCCTTGCTGTGGTAAGTTGCTGTGGTAATCAGTTGTATTCATAATATTTATTGATAAAATATTATTTGAAAAATATGTGTGATAACTGGTTGAATAATGTATATTAACTTTTTGAAACAAAGCAGAAGAAAATAGTTTTATTATATGTAGTACATTTAATGCAATTTTTATTAGGTGATTTAAAGAATTATATTCTATTTTTATTTATGTATATATATGTGGGGGTGAATGAATGTATGCCATGTGTGTATGGTTACCTGCAAAGGTCAGAAGATAGCATGAGAGCCCCTGGAGCTGCGCTTATACTTAGTTGTGGGCTGAGTTCTGAGTGCTAAACTCAGGTCCTCTGGAAGAACAGGAAATGCTTTTAACCACTGACCCATCTCTCCAGCCCCACAAGTATGTTGTTAAAAGAACAACAACAAATCACTATGTAAAAACAATTCCTTGAACTGTTATGATCTTTCAAGTAGACTATGTATTTGTAATCAGGCATATCTAAATGTATTCTTTTCAAACAGTGGCTTCTTTCTCTGTTCTTATGCTTGAACATAAGTTCGCAAGAAAATATCTTTTAAAAATATTTAATTAATTGATTAACTAATTTATGATTATTTTTAGACAAGTCCTCCCTGTGTATCCCTGGCTGGGCTGGACTTCACTATGTAGACCGCACTGACCTTGAACTCAGAGATTTGCTTACCTCTTCTCTTTAAATTCTGGTATTAATGACATGAGCCATCATGCTCATCTTAATTTGCTGTGTGTGTGTGTGTTGTCTGTCTGTCTGTCTGTCTCCATTTGTGTACACAGAGACCAGAGAGGGTATGGATTCCTGAGAGTTAGGTGACAAGTTTGCAGGATGCCTGTCTTCATTATTACCTAGCTCTTAACTACAGAGTCATTTTTCCCAGGACCAAAGAAGAAACTCTTATTCCCAATTTTAAGTTTATCTGAAGAAATGAAGGAAACATTTGACTTACATTCATAGTCCATTAAACTAACTCATATTCATTGAAATGTTTTAAGAGTCTTTCATTAAATGATTTTTAGTAGAAAAAAAAACCCAGTTAGGTGTGAGGGGACTGAAAATAAACATCAGTTTTGCCAGAGATAGCATTTAAACTTGATATATTAATTTATGCCATATAGAATGATCTTAAAAGTTATATTAGTGTGTGATATATTAAATTGTTAATATTTGAGAAAGACACACTTGTAACCAACTATAATTGATTTTTATACTGAAATAATGAGAGAGCATTTTACTTGGAATAAAAAATTACAGCTAGTATTGAGTTTAAATCACTTGAAGTTATGTAAAACAGTAAAAGCTTGATTTTAATTGATTTAATGGAAATATGGATTGTAGCTGTTCAAGTATCCACAGTGCCAGTGTTTTGGTTCATTGAAGAACAGCATTTGAGAACTAATATTTTAACGTAGTTGTTGATTTCATGTTTGTTGTCAGCTGTTCATACTTTTACAGCAGCACATTTCTGTTTTACAGGTTTTTTGCCTTATTGGCTATGTGCCCTCAGTTATTCTCTTCACTTACGTTGCTTCATTCACCTTTAAGAAAATTTTAAATACCAAAGAGTTTTGGTCATTTATCTATTCTGTGGTAAGTTACACTTTCATACTATTTCAGTTTTTCATATCAGTGTACTTAAAAGTCAGGAGCTCTTAAACTATTATACTAAAAGCATGAGTCCCTGTAAGTAGGGACTTTATATAGAGAACTATCAGCACCTTTCTGGGTATATTTGTATACCATTTCATCCATTCTAAAGGGGTAGTGTTCAGAATTTTCAACAACTAACAAAGATGGCAGCCATAAGCAGCTGCTATCCACATGTTGATGCTTTCTGGCTCAGTATTATCTCTAGTCCAGGTTTGTCAGAGGATTGAAAGCATAGTTGATACCTAGATACCAATTTGTGGATAAATTTATAGGCTGTTTTTAAACACTTTGTGACTTTTTTTCCATCTCTTTTTCCTCTTTAGACAGCATTGGTTTGTATTGCAATCACTGAAATAACTTTCTTTTTGGGATACACAGTTACAGCTATATTTCATTATACATTTTGCATAGCCGTTCCAATCTACCCCCTCCTAGGTTGCTTGATTTCCTTCATAAAGGTAAGTCTATCAGATGTTTTAAAAATTGCGAAGTATAAATAAACATTCCCAAGTCTTAGAGATCTTAGTTCTTGTACTGAAAATAGTAAAATGCATGATATTAACTGCTACAACTTGATTAATATTGATGTATCAATTTAAATATGAGAGATCTTTTTCAAGTATGTCTAACCTAAGTTGTCAAAGGAGAAAAACTGTTCACATGGTTTTTGATGCTCAAATTGATATGCAGAATTTGATATATTATTTGGTTTCAGCCAGTCTTAGTTTTAGGAGTTTCTTAAGGATTAAGTAGTGCATTATATTCTAAAGTATCTAGAGAAAATTGTGAGATTTTTTTTTCCCCAAGAAAACATGATAGAAAAAAATCAGATTAGTTTTGAGCATGGATAATTCAAAGCCATTTTTATTTTATTAGAAAAAAAATGAAAGTGGGGTCTGGAGATATGACTCCACAGTTAAAAGCATTGGCTGTTCATGTAGAGGACCCGGGCTCAGTTCCCAGCACCTACATGTCAACTAACAGTTGTTAGTAACTCCAGTTCCATGCAATCCAATGCTCTTTTCTGGCCTCTGTGGACATTGATTTATATACATGCAGCAAACCACTCATAAAATAAGAATATTACATTAAAATTAAGTAGTCTATTCTTGATTTAAGATTCCTGAATAATTATTTTTTCCCTTTAGCTTGGTATGTTCAGTTTATACCTACACATAGAAATATTTTAGGGCACGGAATGTTTTAATTTAGATTTAGAAAATATAACTTATCAATAAGAACAACTTATTCATAAAGATTACATGTTTATGATTAAAATACTTTAAAAGTTTTAATCTAAAATGCATATTTCTGTTTATATATTATAAAAATGTTTTTGTCTTAGGGTTCTTGGAAGAATATACCCCAGAATGAGAATACCTACAATCCATGGGATAGGCTTTTAGTTGCTCTTATAATGGTAAGAAACAACAAAAACCATGTTCTTATATTAATGTGTCTCCTTACGAATGGTTTGTTGGTTAGAGTTGTAGCTCAGTTGTTAAAGAGTGCTTGCCTAGCATGTATGAAGCCCTTGGTTTGATCCCTTGCACAGTATAAGTCAGGTATGATATCACATACCTATAATCTTAGCATTCAAAAGGTGGAGGCAGGAAGATCAGAAACATAAGGTCATCCTTGTGCTACAAAGTAAGTTAGAAAAGAATGATTTTTGGTTGTTGCTGTGTTAGTTATTCTTAGTTTTTATCCTATTCTGTAAAGAACAAGCCCATAAGTTAAGTGTGTTAATGCTAGGCAATCTGCATTTTAGTAGTAATATCTTTCATTTACCAATGGTTACTACTTCAACATACCTAACCTTTCCATGTTATTAATGGTATTTAATATTAATATAACTCTGGCTTCCACAGAGCTAAGAGCAAACAGAGTCTTGAATAACCAGCCTGGCCTTGATCTTGTGATCTCTCTGTCTAAGGTTTCTCATTGCTAGGATTACATGCAAGGACCACCATTCCCAGTTAAGCTTTCATATGTTACGGATTATATGTTCTAGAGCATACATATTATGTTAAAGAACTGATACTTAATAAAAATTATAAAGGTAGAAAACATATGAAGAATTATTTTTACAAAAAAATAACTAGTTTGTATTAAAATTTATGACTGGGAGCTAAGTTTATGAAATAACTTGTATGGTATATATGAAGTCTTGAATTAAGATTCAACACTAAGAAATTAAACAAGACAGCTATTTTTAAGTATCTTTATCATGAGAAACCTAAAACAGTTATGAGTATTAGTTTAGTTATGGTAAAGAACTTGATATATGTAGTTGTGATTCTGTTGGCAAAAAAAAAAAAAGATTGCTGATTCGGTCATAAACTGTTGCATATTCTTCTCTTAGCCCTACCTGCAGTGTGTACTTTGGGTTTTCCTCTTACAACACTATGAGAAAAAATATGGAGGCAGATCAATAAGAAAGGATCCCTTTTTCAGGTTAGTTAATTTATTTGCTTAAGTTTTAAAAATTTTGGTAAATTTACAGAATTGTGCAACTATCACCATAACATAATTTAAAGTCATTTCCATCATTTCAAAGATAATTGCATTTGTTTATAAACAGTCCCTTCCCTATGTTCTTTCCAATGCCTCTAACCCTAAGCCACCACAAATCTCCTATCACTGTAAAGTTTGCCTATTCTAAATATTTCATATTATTGGAAATAAACAGCATGCAGTCTTTATTTGGTCTGGTTCTTGTTCTCAGCTTATTTTTTCATTTTTTATTTTGCAAAATGAACATGTCTATAGCAAGTTTAATGTTTGTGTCCTTTACATTATGCTTAATGCATCTTATTTTTTAGATATATAATACATTTTAAAACTTTTTAAAAAAAGAAATAATGTTTAAAAATTTAATACTGTGTGTTCTATTTGATGCTTGAAGTATATTTAACTTTTATGGGTATTACTTCTCACTATAGTGAACACATTAATGTTGAAAATCATCAGATTGTTTGAATTTAAATTACTCTTTTTCTTTTTCTACATTTTTATGTACTTTGTGGACACATATGTGTGTGCTTGTGAGTAGATGCACATATGCCATGGTGTGCATTTGGAGGTCAGAGGAAAATGAGCAGAAGTCGTTCTTTTCACCACATGCATCCCAGGGATTGAATTTAGGTTGTTAGGCTTGACAACAGGTGCCTTTACCTGCTGAGCCATCTCACTGGTCTGATTGTTATGACTCAAACAGTAAATTGTTATCTATTCTATATAGTTTTCTTTATTTCTTTAAAAAACTTGATTTATTTTTATATGTATGTGTTTTGCCTCTGTGTATGTAAGTGCACCGCATGTGCTCAGTGCCTACAGAGGCCATTGGAATGTGTTAGAACCTCTGTAACTTGAGTTACCAAAGTCATTAATTGCCATGTGGGTGCGGAGAACTGAACTTGGGTCCTCTGTAAGAACAGCCAGTGCTCTGGCTCTGCTGAGCCATCTCTCCATCCCCTAAGCCTATAAAGTTTTGCATAATAGTGGGAGTTTCATCGTGTTTTATCATTTAGCAGGGCTTCATTAACTTTTTTTTAATAGTCACCTTTTCATATGCTTATTGTCCACTTTAATATCTTCTGAGAAATGTCTATTCAGATTTTAAAATTCAATTCCATTGTCTGTATATTGGTGAGTTGTAAAAAATTGTCTTTGTATTTTGTATATAGTGTGCAAATTATAGATACTTTCTCCAAACTGATATACCCTTACCAGGCTATTTTAAATTGAAAGAATTATTATTTATTGAAACATAGATATTGATAATAAATTAATTCTCATTTTTAATAGTTATATTTTTGCACTTATTTGTTGAATATTAATTTACTATAAAAACTGGAAAGTTTAGAAAATGATTAATGGTTACTAATCACTGGGTTTCCCACCACTGGAGAGCTTAGTCTGTCTTTTTCCTCCTCTTCTCCCTATTTCTCCTGACATTTGTGGGGATGACTCCCACATCTGCATAGATGATCTTTCTAATATCCTAATGTCTTTGTTTCTGATTTTCTCCACCTCGGTCACTGTGGCTCTGCCCTACTTCACCCACTTCTGTCGGACCCGTGCCGTCAGCATGCTTAACTACATCTCTGACATCTTAAACCTCCTTTTCTAGCTCTACCAACAGTGTTTCATCTTCCCATTTCTCTCATTTTCTTAGTCCTCTTGGACTGTTCCTCTCCTTGAGTTTTCTTGTTTTCCAGTATGTATCATGTAGTCCCTGTTTTTGATTAACTCCTTTCTCTGGCATTATTCCCACATGCTCAGCTTTATTTATGTCTCTGCTCCTGTGCACAACAGTTATACTTATTATGAAGAAGAATAATATAAAAGAGCTTGATAGTAGTACATATGGACCTTATATAAAATCAGCTCTGCTCATATGTGGTTTCCTAGCCTTTTTCTGTAGTTAATACTTTATTTCAATAGTTGTTCCAGACTTCCTTTATTCTTCAAGTCCCCCACATCACCTCACTTTCTTCTTCCTAGTTACGTATCTTGGTATCTCTCTCTAAAACCATAGTGCAAATCATAAATGTTGACAGACTTATCCACATTTCCCATTATTTCATCTTTTCCCTATCCCAGAGAAATGCCCTTCCTATCTCGAGTCATTTATTCCATGTACTTAAGAACATTGCTTGATTAGTTTTCTCTTTCTGTATCTTCCTTCTGAATCATGTGTGTGTGTTATATGTATGTATATCTGTGTGTAAGTGCATGTAAAGACTTCACCGTTACTCTCCACCTCAACAATCCTCCTGCCTTTGCTTCCCCAGCAGTAGGATTATAAGGATCGTGTTGACACACCCAGCTTCCTAAGCAGATGCTGGGGATCTAGACTCAGGTCATCATGCTCACTTGTCAAACATCTTCCCACTCTTTTTCTTTTGAATTGTAATTTGAAGAAGGGGGAATGTTACTTTTATTTCATATGTAAGAGGATCTAAAAATATCGTTTGATTATAATCCATTCTTGGTACCTTAAATCACATATCTGTGCATTTTCCTAGTACAAAACCATTCTGTTTTCATTTGTTCATTTCTCACTTACCCCTTAGCTTTCTATAATTTGGCATTTCCCCTTCCTTACCTCTCCCTTGATGGTATCTTTAGTAAGAGAACTAATGATTTTTTAAAAAGACTGTTTTTCTCTAGGAGGCTCTTTGCTTACTTACATGATTGACTTTTGCCCTACTGTGCTTTTGTTTCCTATGATGTCATCTCCATTTTCCTCTTTACCTATCAACAATTTGCTTTGCAAATACTTCTCTTGCTTGTCATTAAAACTGGTATTCCTTGAGTTCTGACTTCAGCTCTATCTACTCTTTCTACAAAGTTTCATGTACACCTAGACTCTAATTTCTTTGGGGACAATGTTCATGTGTTTTATTTTTATATTTTTGAAGATTTACTTTTATTGGTATGTATGTATCTATGTGAGTGCCTGTCCTGTGAGTGTAGGTGCCCACAGAGGCCAGAAAAAGGCACTGGATCTCTTAGAGCAGGAGTTATAGGCTGCCTAATGTAGGTGATGGGAACCAAGCACCAGTCCTCTGCAAGAGCAGTCAGTACTCTTAACCACAGAACCCTTTCTCTAGCCCCATTCTTTATTTTTCTCTGGAATAGAACTCAAAACCTACTGGTTTGATATAATAATGTTGAAGAAGTGAGTAGATTTTGATAATATCATTTAAATGCTAATAAAATTAAAACCAGTTTTAATTCCACTTTTCAGAGGTGACATTAGATCTCATGTTGATGTACTTTTTAATTTCTTTTCTTTGTGGTGCCTTTATTTTTAAATTATTTTAGTTATTTAAAGTCTACTATTTTGTATATATTTAGGACCCTCACATCAAAGACAAAAAATAAGAAGTTTCCAGAACCACCGATCAATGAAGATGAAGATGAAGATGTCAAAGCTGAAAGACTAAAGGTCAAAGAGCTGATGAGCTGCCAGTGCTGTGAGGAGGTAATTTACTCTTCATCACTAAGTCATAGTGAGTGTGAGTGGTAAGTTAGCAGTGCACAGGAACTAATAAGAAACATTTTCTTCACATGTTAATCTGTGTGAAAAAAACATAGAGAAAAAATGTTTTATCAACTTACTTTAAAATAGGCCATGGTTTTAGTCATTAGTGGGAATTTATTCATACACTTCCCCCTCTTATATGTGAATATAGTTCTCAGGATGTAGAGATGAGGTACGAAATGATAGGTATCTATCTCATAACTCTTTAAAAATCCTATTTTGTTTATTAGAAGCCAGCCATCATGGTAAGCAATTTGCATAAAGAATATGATGACAAGAAAGATTTTCTTCATTCAAGAAAAGTAAAGAAAGTAGCAACGAAATATATCTCCTTCTGTGTGAAAAAGGGTTGGTATTTATTTTTTTCTTAAGTTTTCCAGAAGAGTAATTTCCATTTTTTAGTTTTATTTGAATATAATTTTTTTCTTTTAATTCCTATAGGAGAGATCTTGGGACTATTGGGTCCTAATGGTGCTGGCAAAAGCACAATTATTAATATTCTGGTGGGTGATATTGAACCAACTTCAGGCCAGGTATGGAATATAGCAGTGTGGGTTATGTCTCATATGTCTTGTATTTTAAATCACAATAAGTTAATTTATGGCAAATTAGGAATTTGATATGCAAAATTTCATGTGTTTTTAGTGTTTTCAGTAAAATCGTAATTTAATGATGATATTTTGGTTATTTTTGAAAATAATACACATGGTAAAATTTTCATACATACAGACACATGTATTTCTCCTTTTATAATTATTTACATGTATGGTTGATTTATCTACATACTTTTAAAAATATTTTATTAGTTTTAATTTATGTGTATTAGTGTATTGCTTGTGTTTATGGTAGTGCACCTGTGTTGTGCCATGCTTGCAGACGTTAGAAGAGGGTGTTGGGTCCCCTGGAACTGGAGTTATGAACAATTGTTAGCCACCCTGTAGGTGCTGGGAATTGAATCCCAGTCCTCTGCAAGAACAGCCAGTACTCTTAACCGTTGAGTTATCTCTCCAGCTCCTTATCTGCCTACTTGCAAAGACAGTTGTATTTATTTCTGTAGGTAGGCTAGTTAGTCTCCACACTGCCATCAGTCTTCAGTTGTAATCCAGTGATGAAACTATGTAGTTTCTTTGCTTTCCTAGAAAATACCAGGCATACTTTTTTCTTTGATTTGTTTTTGCCTGAGCTGTCTCTTGGGCTGATTATATTTTATTCCCTAGAAATTCAAATGAATGCCTATACTTAGCTCATTGGTTTAAATAGAACCTTTCAGTGAAACCCCTTAATGACTGTAATTAAAATTGTGGCTTGCTTTCCTACCCAGTACTGTAGTAGTATTCAGCCTTTCTGGCTGTAGCACTGAGCTGACTTAGCTATATCTGTCTTTCCATCATTAGAAAGTAGCAAAAATCTGACCAGGTATTAAGATTTGGAGTGAATCTACTTGCTGCCTCCTTCACAATATAGATTATGCAAAGATATTTACTAAAAATGTCTTTATATTTTTGTAGATATTTCTAGGAGATTATACTTCTCATTCAGCTGAAGATGATGACTCCATTAAGTGTATGGGTTACTGCCCTCAGATAAACCCACTGTGGCCAGATATTACACTGCAGGAGCATTTTGAAATTTACGGAGCTGTGAAAGGAATGGGTGCAAGTCACATGAAAGAAGTGATAAGTCGGTAAAGTGTCTTAGATTGCTTTTGCTTCTTGGGGGGAAAGATTTATATTTCAGTTCGAATTTCACAATGAACATTTTTTGAATTATAATTTTCATAGGAAGATTGTCATTTTTCATGTATTCACAAAATTATGATACATATGAAAATCAAAGCCTTTTTTTCTATTTGTAATTACAGAAAGAAGTACTCATAAAGGTAATGAAAATTAAGCGAATCATTTTATCATAAAAATTTATTTAAAATTACATAAATTAGGAGCTAGAGAGATGGCTCAGCAGATAAGAGCACTGACTGTTCTTGCAGAAGACCTGGGTTCCTTTGCCATCATCTACATGGCGGCTAACAGGCACTGTATGCATGTGATGCACATACACAAAAAAACAAAATAAATCTGAAAAATAAATATGTCCTTAAAAATTATAAAGTATAAATTGCAGTTTTTTGTTCTTATGTATATTAAGCTTCAACTAACTCTTCACATACCATTATAATATAATCTGATTATTTATATTAATACAAAATTGACTTTTTTTCAGAATAACAAAGGCCCTTGATTTGAAAGAGCATCTTCAGAAAATGATAAAGAAACTACCTGCAGGAATCAAACGGAAGGTACCTTTCATTAAACCCCAAATTCGCCTGTTTTATTGGTAGTTTAGTGCTTGTTGCTGCCTTGATAGACTTCTTTTAGGAAAGACTTATTAGTCCACCTCCTCTCTTGCTTTCCATCTAGTTGTGTTTTGCTCTCAGTATGCTCGGGAATCCTCAGGTGACTCTCCTGGATGAACCATCCACAGGTATGGACCCTAAAGCCAAACAGCACATGTGGTGAGTATGATCCTGAAGACACTTGAGACAGTACATTGTCTTGTACTTAGAGTAAAGAAAGAGATTCTTTCATTAACTATTAATTTTTTATTAGAGGTGTATAATAGAATAATAATAATGAAAAATATTTACTGTTTGAAAACTTTTATATCTTTCTTGAAATACATGTAATATTTTATATTATAAAACAAATGAATATATGGGTGATTATTAAATAGTTATAGAGGCTGGAGAGAGAGCTCAGTGGTTGAGAGCACTTACTGCTCTTGGAGAGGACCCAGGTTCAGTTATTAGCACATACATGGTGGCTAATGTCTGTCTCTAAGTCTACTTCTGGGGTACCTGATCCCCTTTTCTGGTCTCTGTAGGCACTGCATATATTTATTTGGTTTACTTACTTACATGAAGGCAAAGCACTCATACACATTAAATAAATGAATAAATAAATAAATCTGTCCGAATAGCTTTTAGATTTTTTCCCTAGTCATTTAACAGTAAATTATCTTTCTCATGAGATCATTTTAAATTTATGTTGCAATTCTTTTTGGTAATTTAAAGTACTAATTAATTGAACCATTCTTTGGTCCTTGGTTTCCATGTGTATAGAGTATAGGATTTGATTTACAATATTTTCTTCTGCATATATGGCTATTTTTCTTATACAAAGTATTGAATTTCATAATACATTGATTGTTACCCTCTTTCCTCCCTTCCTCCCTTCCTCCTTTCCTGCTGCCCTCCTGCCCTTTTTGCTTTTGCTTTGGTTAGTTCTGGGGTTAAGACCAAGACATTGTACATTGTAAGCAAGTGTTTGACATTTAAGCTATACCCCAGCCTGGTTATCATACTTTAACTCCATATATACCTTTGAAATAATGAAATTTCTTCACATGTCAAGTTTCAAAGCTAAAGAAAAATTAGTTAGTGCAGAAAAATCATAGTTGGGTAGAGTATAATAGCTTGTAGCAACTGATATTTGGTAAGTTCTAATCAAAGAAATGGATTTTGAAATATATCTTATTTTCATCGACAAACAGATGTATTTTTCTTATTAAATCTTATTCATATTTTATAGGCGAGCAATTCGAACTGCATTTAAAAACAAAAAGCGGGCTGCTATTCTGACTACTCATTACATGGAAGAGGCAGAGGCTGTCTGTGACCGAGTGGCCATTATGGTATCTGGGCAGTTAAGGTAGATGTTTAAACAGCAAACCTTTTAGAGAAGGAAAGTAAGGGTGGATTTTGAAGATGAACTTTAAAAAAAAAGTTAGAGAAATTTTCATTAATTTGAAATACACATTCATTTGAAATGTCAAAACATGTTGGAATTTTTAAAATCAGTTTTCTCATCTATAGTTTTCCTTGAAAATAAATAATTTTTAAATAAAATATATACAGCTACTTGTATTTAGATTTTAGGCATAATATTTGTTATTTGAAAAGTTACTAGGTTATTTAAAATTAATAGACCTTGTTTTGATTATAAAGCAAAGTATAAAATATATATAAAGTATAAAGAAATAACTGAATAAATAAATGTTTTCAAAGGAATACATTTTCTTTAGAGAATGATTCCAAATAATATATGTATATTATTATTGCCCCCTTGAAGGAAGCTTCATCTCCCCTAATCCCAAATTTATGCTGGGTTTAACTGGTCTCTTAAAAAGCTGAGTAAGGAAAAGGGAAAATAATAACTTCACAGTTGAGAAGCTTGCCATACTTTAACTAAACAGTGCTGTATAGATACTGTACGGCCCTAAATGCGACACAGTGTGATGATGATAGGGATACTTCAGCTATATGGTTTTCTATCTAAAACTCACAACTCTATTTCATTCGTGAGAAAAATAACTGACAGACACAATTAAAGTACTAATTAATTGAACTATTCTTTGGTCAATAAAGACATTTCAACAAAATATCTGTCTAATGTTTCTCATACTGCAAGTCATGAAAAAGAAGGAGTAAGAAACTTTGTCATTAACTTTGGAAACTAAAGAGACATACCAACTAAGTCAACATAGAATAGAATTGTGGAGGGGAAAAAAAAAAAGCCCACCATAGTAAACATCCAAATGAAACCCAGGGTTTGATTTAGGCTGATGTGCTAGTATAGGGTTCTTGATCTTGGCAAATTTGCCGTGGGACTACGAGGTGAAATATTAGGAAACTTGAAACTGGGTAAGTTGTGTACAGAGTGTTATGTTGTGTTTGCAACTTTTCTATAATATAAGTCTCCTAGCTTGATTCTATCGAAACAGGGTGGTAGAGATTTTAGTAAGAAATCATTCTTTGAAGCTGTCAAGCTACTTTTTATTGATCTTTCTTTTAAAAATTATCCCAGATGTATTGGAACAGTGCAACATCTAAAGAGTAAATTTGGCAAAGGTTACTTTTTGGAGATTAAATTAAAGGACTGGATAGAAAATCTGGAAATAGACCGCCTTCAAAGAGAAATTCAGTATATTTTCCCAAATGCAAGCCGCCAAGAAAGGTAAAACTTTTCAAATGTACTTAACATTTCTTTGTAGAACAGAAATCATAAAAGGTTATATTAAGGATTAGCAAAAAGTCTTCTTTGCAGCCAGAGGGTCTCAGGACTGCATGGACTCAGAATCGAGACGCATGTCTGCTTCAGAGTTATCTCTCTTGATATTCCTTAGTATATAGACTTTTATGATTCCATAGCATTATCTATCATTGTACACAATGTCAAAGTCAGTTGTGTGAAACCTACTTTTAATTTAAATTTTTAATTAGAAAGGTTTAAGCTTAAGCACAGTAGTAGTAATTTGCATTTTTCTGTATTTTATCTCTGTTTTCAGTTTTTCTTCTATTTTGGCTTACAAAATTCCTAAAGAAGATGTTCAGTCTCTTTCACAATCTTTTTCTAAGCTAGAAGAAGGTAAGTAGCACTTGAGAAATACTGTAAATAGCTATCAAATTATGAAGGAATATGTTTAGAACTGGGAGCTAGGTTATTGTTGAAATTCTGTCAAGTAAGATAATACTTTACTTACTCTAGCATACACACACATATATAAAGATATTATATATAAATGTTAAGAATTTTATAGAACAACTATGTTGTGTGAACCATTTGGAGTTTTTAGTGGGCATTGTCTCCCATAATCACACTGGATGTGTAGAAATGATTAGTTTCTCTCAGCAGTTTGGTCCAGCAGCCAAGAACAGTATGTTCCTGAATTCTTACTTCCTACTGGGTTGTTATAATAATAATAATAGAATCAAGATTAATGGCAGCAGAAAAGAGGAGAGGAGAATTCATAATACAGGAGAGTGGGTATTCCTCAAAATTTTCTAAGATGCGTGTTGAATTTGGACATTTTAATAAGTGCTAAGTATGATAAATATATGCAGAGAGAAGTAGAGGGGTAGATTCTAGATGGGGGCAGGCATTCATATATAGGTTATTTTATGACTGACAAACTGAGAACCTATAATTTTAAATAGAATTTGTCATTAATACCTTTTAAAATAAGTACAGAATTTTTATGATTATTCTTTATGGGAATTCTGAACAGAAAAATATTTCTTTACGTTCCACCCAGCTTCATAACAGCTGTGAACTAATTAATAATTTTTGTGCCTGTAGTGTAAGAATGTAGTTAACCTTTCTACTTTCCTGGTGATTTCTTTATGATTAAAGGAATAAGTATAATAGCGGAAATTTGGTATTAGATTAGATTGCAAGAGATTCGAAGTAAATGTAGAAAAGCTTATAAGGACATTCAGAATCAAATTCAGAAAACAAGAACAGACTTCAGTAGAGTCTGAGATCAAAAGAAAACACCATAAAAAATAATGAGGAAGAGGGTGGGAAGAAAGTACAAAATGAATCAAGTAACAATTACTGTAAAATGTTTATGGCTAAGGAGGAATTGTGGGAATGAGAAAGAGGAAAGAAGGAAGTAACATTTGGCAACTTTAATTTTGATGTTTTTAATAGAAGTTTTTTTTTTTTTTTAAAGCAACAGCTATTAGCTACCTTCGTAGTTATAGACAGTTCATTCCTTAAAGGTATTGCTAATTAAAATACTTAATTTTTTTAATAGCTAAGCGTACCTTTGCCATTGAAGAATATAGCTTTTCTCAAGCAACACTGGAACAGGTATAGTAAGGTTAAATTTTTAAAAAGTATTTTATAATTAAATGTGTCTATTGGTAATTGCTTAGGTTTATGTTAGAGAAAGAGATTGTGTTATTATAGAATTATAGGCATTTTAGACTTTAAGTTCTCAAAAACATTTTATGTGTGTGTGACTTAAAAAATATCTCTAAGTGTCAAATAATATCTGTATACATTTATGGAGTAACAATATTAGATAATTAAATCAAGTGCATTTCATTTTGCGGCTTTTGAGTAGCTCTTTTTTTTTTCATCTTGGCAAAAATTTGAAGACTCATGATGGCATTTCAGTATTAGAATACCTGAAAATTTTAAGCAATTATAGGTTATATAGGGGCTGGAGAGATGACTCAGAGGTTAAGAGCACTGGATACTTTTGTAGAGGACCCAGGTTCCGTTCCCAGCACCACATGATGGTTAACAACTGTCTATAACTTCAGTTCCAGGGGATCTGACACCTTCTTGGCCTCCATGGACATTGCATGTATGTGGTGCACTTGCATACACGCAGGCATTAGCACTCATACACATAAAATGAAATTAAGCAAAAATAAAAACACAGTTTATAAGTCATTTTCTAACAATACTGCTTGATAAAATATGATTAGTCTGTATCTAATGACATAACTTACTTTGAGTAGTATTAATGTCAACAAATCTCTTGCTATTTGTTAATATAATTAGATATGGCTTTGTATCATGTCTGACTTAGTTAAAAGTCCTTTGAGATATAACTTATTTTTTGTTTCCTTTTGTCTAGGTTTTTGTAGAACTCACCAAAGAACAGGAGGAAGAAGATAACAGTTGTGGGACATTAAACAGCACACTTTGGTGGGAAAGAACACAGGAAGACAGAGTAGTATTTTGAATGTGTTGCCCATTCTGCTTACTGAACTTATTTCTCATTTATTTTAATTTTGATTCAAAACTTTATTATTTGAATAGTACCTGGAGAAATATGAAAGCAATTGGAATTTTCCTAAGTTTCTTTATTTAGAAGCTATGGTTGTGTGTTTTGGCTTTCCTTTAAATAAAATTTGTGTGTAATTGTCAACCTGCATTTTTTTATCCAAAGTATATTGAATGGGATCTATCTGTTACCATTTTACTTTTCAGAAAACATTGTTTCTTGATTTCTGCTTTAAAGAAATAATAAATTTTGATTAATAATTGTTTATACTATCTTACATAATTATATGGTGTCCCAGTGTTAATTTTAGAGATGAATAAATGAATAGTACTTAGAAGACCGACATAAGGCAATGAGGAAGGTTTTGGCTTTTCCTTTAGAATTTCTAAAAGAAAGTTTTAGTGGAAGTTGTTACCTGTAAAATAGTGTAAGCCATGCAGTTTCTGTGAAGATGTCAAGAGAAGTGGTATCCTCTAGGTGGCAGTCATCAATCACGTAAGTGAAAGTAAGGTCTTGTTCTAGAAAGTGGTTTTCAACTCACGTAAATAAATATTTCAAGCTACATTTCTCTTGCTTAGAGTAAAATTCAAATATGTTTTGGTGGTTATGACTAAGGGAAGCTGTACCTAGAGTCTTACTGTGTAATAGTATTATTCTTTGACTTTGTGACTGGAATGACAGATGTCTGAGGTAGGAGAATTTATCCATACCTTCTCCCCAAGCCCTCATTAATAAGTAAAAACAATTTTTTTGTTGCCTTATTCACAAAGGGCACATTTAATTTTAGTCTTAGATGAGAAATTTATTGGATAACAAATTCTATTGCTAAACTTTATTATGTCTCCTCTATTTAGTTTTAAATAGGTCAATGTATAGATTTCTTTAACAAGTCACCTTATAATCACTTTGGAACATGATAGAATATAAAAATATCTTTCAGGGGTTAAATTAAGAATTAGAAGCCCAGCATAGTGGTTCATGTCTTTAATCCCAGTATTCCGGAGGCTGAGGCAGGTGGATCTCTGAGATTGAGGCCAGCCTGGTCTACTTAGTGACCAGGCCAGATGGAGTAACAGGGAGACCTCATCTTATAACACCCAACCAAATAAAATAACAACAAAAGAATTAGAAATGAAATATATATATAATTATCTCTAATAATAATCAGAATTTCACTCTTACAACAGTTGAAATATGATATGGTAATATAATATTAGAAATATTCCATTATATAACTCATACATCGACCATAGTTACAATATAAAGGATGGTAATTGATACCGTATTTCAATCAGTTATATAAAAGTATTAGCCTTGCAAACATAAATACATCGGGATTGTGATTATTGCATTATAGATACTTAATACCAGTAGCAAGAACAGAAGGACTTGATACCACATTACTTTGAATATCCAAACCCTTAGGAGATGCAGTCACACCTGTGATTCTAGGCGCTAGCAACTAAGTTAAAAGTGTTCTTTTCTCAGTGCAAGGCACATGACTGATATTTTTCCTCCATTGCTTTGGCTATACATATTTCTAAAGATATTTATTTAGTTTGATATCTCAGAGATACTGTAATCTAAAAAAGCCATCTTACAATTCTCTGCTTGGATTTTATAACCCTTAGTTAAATTCTTCTCTTTGTAAGATTTAGTTGGTAATAGTTTGCCAAATATAATTTTTGATTCTTTACCCCAAAATCTTATATTTGGCTAATGATTACTGCATGGTAAATACCTTCAAGAGACATTTAAAAGGAAATCTTTATTTTTGCAGGTAAATTATAAATAGTGTATTGTATTTTCCAAGTAAGCCATTGATGAATGGTACTGTAAATTTAAAGAGATATCTTTTAGTAATTAATACTCATATATAAGTACCTAGGGGCCTTTTTTTGGGGGGGGATATTGAACAGTTACTCTTAAAAAGAGAAACACAACTGTATTTAGAGTTTACTAAGGAAGTTACTGAAAAATGTAGTTTGGGCTGTTTGTTTTTAAAGAACCTGATCGTTCTAAGAGTTGGATCATTGAGCATGACTAATATGGATCATTACTAACCTGCCTTTCTATGTAGATTTACTATCTATTAACATTTTAAATGTGTGATCAATGCAAAGTAAAATTTCTACAGAGTGAAAGTTGAGGTTATGGCTTCTAATAATTTTCTTGTCTGTTGTGTTCATTTATTTTATTACTTTGTAAATGAATGCAAGATCTTCTAAATATTTTAAGTATGATATTTGAATTCATTCTTTTGGTTTTTACATACTCAGCAAATGCATTTTTTTATTTTTTTCGGTAGGGATGTTCTATTCCCTTTTCTGTAGTAACAAAATCTGACTCAGGAAATATAATTTAAAGAGTTTTACAAATAGGAATAAGTAGACTAGGAAAAAAGACAGAAAAACAAATATACATTTATCATTATTTACAATATATAGCTTGTTTTCACATATATTTATTTTAAAATGTCTTAAATTCTTGCTATCAGAACTTTGTTCTATATCAATACACACACACACACACACACACACACACACAGCAAAGATGAAAGAAACAGCCTCTCCTTCCTGCCTTATAGCTTCCATTTATGATCAGATGTGAAAAGCAGAACAAAGGCCCAGCTTTATGGAGTGTGCTTATTGACCACGAAAATAGTGCTGTCTTCAGCAGAGAGGAGTCAGCAGCAACAACAAGCATTGTTTGCATATTTTGCATTCTACCTTTGTGAGTTCTTAGTTATTATTATTATTATTTTTAGTAAAAAGCTGTGAGTTAAAAAATATTTATATTTAATTGGCAAAATTACCTTCAGTCAGTTTTGGGTTTCATCATTAAAATTTTTTTCAGTAATTTAATTCAGCAAACTTTTTAGTGAATGTGTTTTCAGAATGGGTTCTTTGGGTAGAAGGATGGATTACTGATTGTGGCTCTATTAAGTAAGATCAATACTCAATAACTAGTTACAATATGAAAATGCTTTGCTAGTAGCACTCAAAGTATTTTCTAAGAGCACAATTAATTTTACTAGGATAAGTGTCATTGTTTTTTGAAAATGATCCTTTGTTGTTCACTCAACATCTTATTCTGATTGTGCTTTTTTGCAATTGTTAAAATACCATTCTATATTTTCATGTAGTATAAATAGGCATTCACTTTGGAAAAACAAAAATGCTTATTCTTAATGTATTTTTAATATTGTTAACATGGATTATTCATTTTATTCCCTGAAATAGCATATTACATAAAATGAATATTTATTCTCAGGTGAATTATTTTTGTATCAGCTATTCTTATAAGGTAAAAATTTACTTCTTTTTTTAATTCATAATGTGTTATATGTAAACAATTCTAAATGCTGCCCTTTAAGAAAAATGAATGTGCTTGTATTAAACTTAAAGAGCTGAAAATTTAAGACAAACTTCATTTTGTATACTGAAATGAATTCTTTGCTCTTTAATCTTGGTATTCAGATGAGTGGCTTAAATTAAAAATTCAAGTAAAAAACTGGCATTAAAATTGTTAGTATTTTTTTTAGTACTTGGAGAATTTTCTTTTCTTTTTAAAATATTTTTATTTATTTCATTTATATATGAATGTCTTGCCTGCATGTGTGTAAGTGCATCCACGTCGTGCAGTGCCCTCAGACGTCAGAAGAGGGTGTCAGATTCTTTGGAACTGGAGTTACGGAGGGTAGTTAGCTGCCATGTAGGTGCTGGGAATTGAATCTGGGTCCTTTGCAAGAGCAGCCAGTGCTTGTAACTGCTCAGCCATCTCTTCAACCCATATTTCGAGCATTTTCAAGGATAAAGGAATGTTGTTAATAATTGCGTTTTAATTCACATTCATATTTTAATCTTAACCTTAGGTATGTTTATAAATCTTTTATATGTTAGATGTGTTTCAAACAAACATAATGTAACCATTCATTTATACCATATATATATAGGTATATGTACCTAATTCCTCCCTAATTTTAAAATAAGTTTGATTCTTTCACTTAGGCAGTATTTTAAATTTAATAAATAAATTCTTCCCAAGTACCTAACCAGATCTTAACAAATAATTTGCCTTTTTAAAAGTTAAGCAAATCAAGTTCTAAAGAATTCAAAGCATCTTAAAAGTAAAGAACATATACTTGCTGTCATGATTGTACAAATTTGGGAGTCTTACACTCTTAGATACACCTAGAGGTGTGTGTCCATGGTGATTCTAAACCCTGTAAAGGTGATAGTCAGGATTTGCGTATTTAATGACTGGAATTGATTGAAGGCTACCTGTGAGATAAGCACATAGCTTAGATGTAGAACTGTTAAGGTAGCCCTTCTTTTAAGTTCAGACTTTTGGTTTTTTAGCTTCAGTTGTGATTTAATCTAATGTAGATTTCAGGTTTTTGCAACCTCCATTTTTTCCTAACATAAGATACAACAGAATTTATTATATTTCACCTAAACTCATAATAATTGGACTTTTCAAAGTCTCTGTTGTGACTTTCTTAACTTTCTAATCTTAAAGGCTAGCTAACAACAACCTCCTAATCCAGGGTCACAAAGTTACCTATTTATGAGGTGCAATATGATAATTGTGTCTTTAATTATTTTCTTTTTTGTGCTAGGGATTGAACCACAGGCTTATGAATGCTAAACTCACTGTCTAGTCCTAAACTGTAATCCAGCTACTTTTAATTATTTTAAATGTTATTACCATAATATGGTGGTTTTACTGACAGAATGGTACCATTATTGTTTTAGACCATTTATCTATTATTAATATATCTTTGGCATATAGTTGAGTGATAATTAATTTATGTATTTGTTTAATGGTAATTTACTTAATGAATTATAGCAGCAGATTGAATTCAGGGTCTCAGTGCATGCTTGGCAAACATTCAGCCAAGTCATACCATAGGCCAATGTAATTGTTACTATTTTACAATAATAATTACATGATGGATTCTTTACTGTTATATTCAGATATACATTAATGTATGTGAAATCAAAGTTGTAATTGAATCAGTTAGAAATTATTTTTTGTTAAGCATTATAAATCCGTAAGAACTAAGCTCCAGTGCTACCATCTCTCATGTCTGTTGATTTTATGCTATTGAGACTTGGCACTGTTCAGGAGGAACTCTAGAAGATAGGGCTAGAGAAATACAAGACAGACCCTTAGAGAAATTTTCTGAAGGAGGATTCTGAGTTGTAGTGTGATAGCATGTGACATATTTGAACAAGAAGAGTGTGTCTTTTGTGTTGAAATAGTGAGAGTTGAGGAGCTGGAACACGGGAGGTAAGTTAACAAGCTATACATTTGATTGGGTAAGAGGTAATGAACAGGGTCAAGAAAAGAGTAAGAAGCATTCAGAGTTTGAGAGTTTTGAAGGTAGAGATCATGGGATGATGGAGTATGTAAGAAAGAGTTGTGAATCCCAAATTTTTATTTCTGTTTTTGTCTGAGCTACTAGAAGAGTAGAATTTCCAGCAAGTATTTTCTTTCAGTCCATCTTTACTCATATCAAACCAGTGAAGCCATAAAGTCCAGGTTTGAGAATGGGAGGGAAAGATCAGAAGCTCAGTTTTGAACTTGTTAAATCTGAGTTGTTGATCCAAGTGAAGGTAAGATGTTCAGTGAACAAAAGAAGTAGACTTCAGAAAATAATGCGAGTTTTAGAGTCTGTCCTAGTTTACTTCATTTTGCTGTGATAAACCACTCTGACCAAAACCATCTTGGGGAGGAAAGAGTTTATTTGTCTTACTCATCTGATTGCAGTTCATCACTGAGGGAGGCCAAGGTAAAGAACTCAAGGCAGGAACCTGGAGTCAAGAACTGAAGCACTGCTTGCTGACTTGGTCCTCTGGCCTCTGCTCAGCCTGCTTTCTTATACAATCCAGGACCACCTGCCCAGAGTGGCACCATCCCACATCACTCAACAATCAAGAAAATGTCTCACAGACTTGCCCACAGTCACAGGCCAGTCAGATATAGGAAATTACCCAGTTGAGGTTCCCTCTTCCCTGGTGTGTCAGGCTGACAACTGAAGTTCTGTAGCACAGAGCCCTTTCATAAGACAATTCATCAAATATCGAGCTGTTGAATAAAAACTACAGCAAGGTCCTGACAGCAAGGCATAGCTAGCATTAACTGAATGATACTGCTAGCAAGGCAAGCGGTCCTAGCCAGAGGAAGGAAGGCCCGAGAATACAATTGTTATGCAGTGGACCAAAGTATTAGCTAGTGGGGAATTGAAAAGGAAATTGTACTCTGGGTCAAAGAAACCCTCCTAAGGAATAGGAAGACAGTTTTGAAAAGAGCCATGAAGACTTCGTAATGTGGAGAAAGAAAGCAGGCAACCCAAAAGATGTACAGAAATGGTAACAGAATCAGATGACAGACATCAAAATCTCCGTATATTTTTCTGTTTACTAAAGAAGTTGTATTTCATTTCCATTTGTACTACCCAAACTGTTCAGAATTTGAGCTACATATTCTAAACCCTCTACTTCCTGTTTTCTAGATCTGTAGCATGACCAACCATTATTGGCTATAATGATTGTTGTAATTTCCCTCCATACTCCTTTATAGATATAAATTTTTCTTCAGCTATTGAGAATGCTGCCTGAAAACAGAACTCAGCTTTCAAATTCCTAGTGCAGACCTAGGAGACCTTTATCCACAATCTGTTCCTCCTTCTCCTCTTTAGCTATTAAGCCAAGCATAAGGAATAAGACATAAAATATCTTGACCAGGTTATAGTGGTCTTGCTAAGTAAAGAAATGAACCATATCATGCTACAGCTGTAAGACCTAGCTACATGTATACACAGGAATGAGCTGAATGTGCTTGGGACTGGATTCTGAGGATGTTTAATCCACTGGTACAAACACATGTATGAGATTAGGAAACTCTCTGTGACATGCATGGAGTTTTAACCCCCTGCCAACAACTCCTGAAGATGGTATGAAATTGCTAAAACTAGAAAAAGATAGGGTTCTCACAGTGTCACAAATCAGTGTCGAAAAGCTATGATATTTGTTATTAAAAATAGATGAAAACACTTGAAAAATTGGATGTGCTTGTGTGGATATACTGTGATTCTGGATTATTAAATTCTGAGCAACAAAGAAGGTACTAGTGAGTTGACCGCCACTCTGAATTTGGTGGTGCCTATTCTGTGTACCAATGTTAAATAATGACGTTACAAAACTGAGCTTACGGCAATGGAGGTGATAAAATCCTGAGTAATCAAGGCAGTCTCTTTCACAAATCTCTATTAAAAATATTGAAAGTATGTACCTCAAATGAACATATTTATGAAGACTGTGTCCACATGTGTGAATAGTGGGTTTTTTTTTTGTATTTTGAAGTTCAACAAACAGGTGCTATTTGATTTATTAAACAATCATCTGTATATATTGTTATTGTGAGATGCAAACCCAGAATCTTATCTTGGCCCTCGTAGACTGTACCATCAGTCTAAGGATATGCAACCTCTACAATAGCCCACTGAGAAAAAGTATTGAGAATTATATTGTACAGAGAGCCATTGAAAAAACATTTTTTTTGGTCATTTTGTCTAGTCAAAAGTCAAAAGAATCGACAGTAACAATTTCTAGTGTAAATGTAGAACTCTGTGTTGGGGAGAATGAATCTCACTGGAAATGTGGTAATGTCGAAATTACTTGTTTAGAGATATTTTCTTTCTAACTTTACTGTTAAAGTCTTCCTTTAAAAAGTCTTAGTTAGCCAGGAGACCTGGCATTTGTAATCCTGTCAAATGAAAGAAGCCCGCTAGTACAAGCTGCTAGGATTTGGTATACAGAAAAGACAGGGCAAGAAATGGGTGAAACCCTCTTACCACCAGACGGCAGCAGACGGCTGTGCCGAAGGCACACTAGGAGCACCTTCCTAGTCTTGGGACTTAGAGACCAGACAGAAATTGAACTCTGCTGAGCTAAGTGGTCAAGCAAGTGCTATTCTGTCTGTTTGGGAAAGATGACAGGACTGAAGAGGTCAACACAAAGGACAAGAAATGTGTCATGAGCTCCAGACATTTACCAAACTGAATATAGAACAGCCAGAAATTTTAACGAAGTGTAATGATATTGTGTGCCCGTTAAATCAGGAGTTCTAAATCCCTCCTTTGATCCCTTAAGGAGTCATAAAATCAGAAATTCATCAGGTACAATTAATGGTAATTAGGGAATCCTATCATTTATCTCCAAAGCAAATTTTATTGATAACTGAAAAAGCTGGTGGGGATGAGAAAAGATGGGAAAAATAAACTTCCAGAAAGGGATTATCATCTTTGTTAATAAAAACATCACTACAGACTTCAGTCTGTTTTAATGTCTCTCAGCTCCTTTGCTTCAAATAGTAAAGCCAGTAGTATTCTCATATTTGAGATAATTAGGTTTGTTTCTCCTGCATAGTTATTTAATGATTTAGGTCATAATTTCCATTGGGAGTAGGTCAAGATCACACTGGGTTAAAAGTATCATTTTGTTGGAATATTTAAAAACTAACTTCTCACTGTTAGAAAACAATTGATCTCATTAAATTTAAAAGCACAGTTGAGGGTGGAGAACAATTTAGAAGTATCCTTAGTGTGACTGTTGAAGAGGCTGGGAAATGAGACAGACTTTATTCTGGAAATACAGAGGAAGAACATAGGGAATCATGAAAGATGTATCAACAAGTGATAAGCAAGTTACATAGTTCTAAAAACAAAGTTCTAAAAACTTAGAAGTAGGAGGAGGTATAAAGCCAAAACCACAAGCGCAGCCAGGCATCTCTAGTCAAAGCAGACTGGTAGTCTGAGCCAAAGGGCAAGTTCACAGTTCTTGGAATTCTTAAATCTAGTGGGATCTAGATAGGGTGATGTAGTGATTACCGCATGGCAGCCCAGTGTTGAACCAGAGGTTGAACTCTGTCAAGCTAAGTGGTCACCCAAGCCCATGCTTGAAAAGAAATCTACTCTTGTTTTTCTTATATCTGAGTGGTATGACTAGGTGCCTCTGAGAGAAGAGTCTATTGTCTGAGACTGA
This sequence comes from Eospalax fontanierii, assembly GCA_035773235.1. Classification (NCBI taxonomy): domain Eukaryota; kingdom Metazoa; phylum Chordata; class Mammalia; order Rodentia; family Spalacidae; genus Eospalax; species Eospalax fontanierii. Next base: position 84,604,401 of record CM069531.1, on the reverse strand, counting down.
GATACTTTGGAGAGCTGAGAATGGAGCAGTTGTAGTTCAAGGATCCTGGAGACACCCTCCCAGTGTCTAGGTGGGAGATGGTCATGAGAGGTAGGTATGGAGAGGGGGAAGTCATACATCAGCAAGCTGAGTTTAAGCACGGGGCTAGAGCTATGGAGGGCATTAGCAGTTTTCCCTAACTCCGTGGCAAGGAAGAAGCCCTGTCATCTCAGAATACCTGGACATGGCACCTAGCTCTTCAGAGCAGATTGGCCTCTGGAACTGCCTTCCAGCCATGTGCAGTTTGCTGGCTAGTGGATCTGAGTTCAGTTAGCCAGGTCCAGCAGATCACTATTCCTGCAGCTTCTTCTCCAGTCAGGGTGGTTTACTGCTGACACATATTTAAATGTGCTGGTACTGTGTCAGGTTCCCTTGGTCCTGCACTCCCATGTAAATCTCAGTACTCTGCCTCTTCCATTCTCCAGTGCACTCAAGGGAAACCCTATGGCCTGGGACATTAGCTGCCACTGGTATACAAAGTGGGAGGTCACTGAGTGAATGAGAACCTGCCTGGGCCACAGACTGCAGGTTCAGTGTGCTAACAGTGAATCCTGGTAGACAAAGGAGCAGTGCTGCAGAAGACGATGAACCCTGGTAGCGGACCTCTGATTGGCTGCACTCTAAGTCTACAAACAACTGACTGAGTAGTAGGAATGACAAGAGACTTCGTTTACAACTGCTACCTCCTCCCCAGCTGGAAGGTGAGAGGACCCAGAGAAAACCCTCCAGTTATATTTTTTAAAATGTTCCCCCTTTTCTCCTCTCTCTTGTTTTCCTTTGTAACATTTTCAGTATTGTTTTAACTTCATGTATATATGTTCCTAGGGATCAAACCTGGGATCCTCAGTATGCTAGGCAAATACTCTCAACTGCCTTCCCGACCCCTTGTTTCCACTTTATCTTTAGAAAGCATTTGCTTTCATTTTTTATTTCTCTTCCCTCCTTTCTCTAGTTTTATCAGGTCTTTTATCTCTCTCTTCCTTAATTCTCCCTTTTCTCCAAGTTTGCTGCTTCTTTTTTTTTTTTACTCTTTCATTTATTATTGTTTTTACCATAATTTTAAACTTCATAACTTGCCCTACTTTGCCATTTTCTATGGTTATTGGAATAATATCTGGCTTTAGTTGATTTTAATTATACTTCTATATCTGCTTTGGATTTAGTGTTACTGTTATGGTAGCTATTGTCTCCTGTGTGAGTGATACTGGCAGTTGAGGCCTCAGGAGAAGCTACTTACTAAGACCTCAGACACATCCACCCCAATAGATGCACTAATTGTAACATGGAAGCACAAGAAATGTGCAAGAGGACTCCAGTAACAACAGAAACCCCAAACCAGTTGCCAAATCCAAACATGCCGAAATGGTTGAAATTCTAGACAAAGAATTCAAAGTCTGTTGTTTGAGATGATCAGTGACCTCAGAGAGAATTAGGTGAATAAAGTGAAAAGGCAAGTTCAAGATGTGGACAAGAAAGTTCACAGCTGCCAGGAATTTGAGATTTTGAAACAAAACTGGACAGAAATCTTGGAAATGAAAAAATAAGTCAAATAGAAAACACAGTGGAAAGCCCCACCAGTAGAGCAGATCAAGCAACAGGAAAAATAAAATCAGAGATTGAAGACAGATAGGAAATACTGCAATCAGACAATACAGTAAAGGGCAGGAATAAAAAACATTTTCTGGAACTCTGGTATCCTGTGATCAAGAGACCAAGTATAAGAAGTCATGGTGTAGAAAACCAGATATAAACTAAAGGCATAGAAAACCTATTCAATGAAATTATAACAGAAAATTTCCCAAATTTAGTGAAATACTTGGACATTCAAGTACAAGAGGTATTCAGGATCCCAAGTAGACATAGCCAGGAAAGAACGTCTCCCAGTCAGATTTGTTAAAATGCTATGGAGCACAAAACAAAGACAGCATTAAAATCTTCCAGGGGCAAACAACTCATTTACAAAGGTAAACATTCCACAATAGTATCAGATGTCTCTGCAGCAACTCCCAAAGCCAGAATAGCATGGTATAATGTATGTCAAGCCCCAAGAGAAAACTGCCAGCCCAAATTACCACATTCAGCAAAGTTATCTTTTAAGAATCTAAAGCAATAAAGACTTTCCAGGATAAACACAAATTAAAGCAGTTCATGACCATTAAGACAGTATTGTGGAAGATACTTAAGGAAGCCGGCTCGCAGGAGAAGAAACAAACGTCCAGGAGAGGATGAACTTCATGAGTGGAATGCGTGAACATGTGAGAACTAGGAAAGAACCAACACATCTAACTCAGCCAACCCAAACCATGAGACAAGGAAGTAAAAAAGAAACAAACAGTATTCGAATCAACCAGGAAAACAAACGAGTAAAATTACAGGAATTAACAAATAGCTCTCAAAAATGATCCTGGATATAAGTGGCCTTAATTCTAAGATACACAGACTAGTAGATTGAAATAAAAGCAGTGTCTAGTTTGTTGACTGTAAGGAAAGACACAGACTGAAAAATTTAAAAGATGGAGGTTGATATACCAAGAAAACGAAAGAGAAAAGCAAGAGTAGCTATAGTTATGTCAGACAGAGTAGATTTTAAGTAAAAGCCAGTCAAAAGAATAAAGTCATCGTGTATTAATATAGGTAAATTCTATCAAATTCAATGATTATAAATGCACTACAGATAGCTGCACTGAACTTTATTAAGTTTTTTGAGACAAGGTCTCACTATCTAGCTCTGGTAGGCCTGGAACTTGCTATGTCAACCAGGTTGGCTTTGAACCCAAATATCCACCTGTCTCTGCCTCCCAAGTACTGGGACTAAAGACGTGTACAATGCCTGGCTTGCTCTGAATCTTATAAAACAAGTACTACTGGGCATAAAGGGACAGCTAGATCCAAATACAATTAAGATGAATGACATCAATTCCCACTCATCATGACCCAAACAGACACTACCCCAAAAGAAACCAGTGACTTCATAATTGCCCTGTACTATGAATCAAATGTATTTAGCAGACATCTATCAAATATTTCATGAGAACATCAGAATACACATTCTTCTCGGCAGTCCATGGAACTTTCTCCAAAATAGATCATATTTTAGGCATTGTAGCGTATATAACCATGTTCATAAATGGCTAGTCTGCAAGAAATTTTATTAGCATATTATAGCCAGAGTTAGATCTAAGGATGGAAGTTTATTATTTTTAGTAAAGAACAAGAATTTGGGAGGTGGAAAGATGGCTCAGTGATTAAGAGCGTTGTCTGCTCTTCCAGAGGACCCAGGTTTGGTTCCTAGCACCCACAGGACAGCTAACAAATATTAGTAACTGCAGTTCCAGGAGGTCCATCACTCTCTCTGGCTTCTGCAGACACTACATGTATGCGGTGCATTTACATGGAAGTAAAACACTCATAAAAAGAAAAAACAAGAATCTGACATCAAGCCTGTCGCTACCATTCCAACATGATGATGGACATTAAAAAGGGGTTTTTTTTTTTTGAACCGTCATAAAGTTTAGAAAAATTTTCTACCCCAAAGACAACATCTTTAGATCTGATACCAGTATTTGTGCTATTTTCCACAATCTCTGTAACTTAATTCAATTTGAAAAGCCATTCAGGAATGGGGAAGCTGGCAGTTCATATCTGTTGCTGATTGAAATCATCATGTGAACATCCATAATGTAGTTGCATTTCATGGAAGTGAAAGATAGGTTAAGGACCCAGACCACTCAAATTTGTATCTTTCTAAAGAAATAGAAGTGAAGCAAAAGGGACAACAGGAGGTGGGGGAATGGTGCCGAGCATATAGCCCCAGGTCCAGGTAGTAGATACCAGAGAGAAGATAGCTGGCAGAAAAAGTTGACTATCCTGGACTCCCCAGGGGGCCCAGGAAAATTGTGGATGAAAACTATGTCAGGAACTTCACTTTCAAAAACAGATCCACTCAGGGCATCATAAAACTGTGTCTATCGGAGGAGCTCTTTGTTGGTGTTACCATTGCAGTGGAAGGCTGGGCATGTTAGTTCTGTCGGTTTATCCTCTTAGCTCTAAGCTGCTGCTTCTGGTCCATGTTGATATGCAGTCTGAAGGAGGACTACAACTTGGTTGATTGTGTGTCAGATACCAGTAAGTCTGTTTTCCAGCTTCTTAACTGATGCATCTGCCATGGGGTAGATACCATTGGAGAGTTGTAAGTAATTTATCAGATGCCAGACATATATCAGCTGACCTGTGTCTTTGAGGATTGCTCTGTTTTTGGACCAACACAGTAGAAATGAGAAGCTACCTTCAGGATATGTGACTGGCAGATAGGCAGTGTGAGTTCATCCATTGGAACCTGGTCAGCCTATCTAGTGTCACCCCCTTAAAGAAGACCAACTTGCTCTCATCTATCCCTGATCAGTTACAAATAGTTCCTCAGCTAAGGTTGGGGCTTCTTACCCATTCATCCAGTTCTATGTTGGGCTTTTGTCTGGTTTGAGTTCACCAAGCCTTATGAAGTTATCTAGTGCTTTGACACAGAGATGTGATTTTTGGATAGCATATATGAGAAAAAATTAAAGAATGTTTCTAGAATCTTTTTTCAAGGTTATGTTTTTTTTGTAAACAGAAGTTTCAAAGATTGGGATCACTGAGAATCAGTACCTTTTAATCCTCTTGAGTTTTTTGTATACTGACATGAACATTTTAATAATGAAATATGCTGAAAGTTGCTGTTAGATATGTCTGGGTCCTTGACCATGTGGAGGCTGTAGTCTGTTCAGAAATAGCAAAGAACCTTTCTATGGGAACTAATGGAATTAGTTACATACTTTTAAATATCTACATTAGTTCTTGTAGCAGTTCAGTCTAATGCATTCTTATATCAAAGAAGGATAGCCTATATTGATCACTCGCTGGAATTTTTGAAGCAGTTAAAGTGTACTTAAATCTAGAAATGTAAAAATATTGTTACAATGAATATCAGTTTATTCACAACCCAGATTTGACAACTGCTAAAATTTTGCTTCATCATAGTAGTTGCCTGCCTTTTCTGTCTTCTTACATCCTGTAAAATATCTAAATTTTATTGCTACTTATTTCAGCTAGCACATAAGAAATTAAGGTCATATTTTCCTATGATACTTCAAAAGATTAAAAATAGTTCTGTGTAGTTATCAAATTATACATTCTCCATCTGTTACAAAAGAAATTTCTTTGATGAGTGATGACTGAGATACTTGTCTATAAATATAAGGATCCATATTTAGCATACAATAAGAAATTACATTTGTCTAAGGATATGACAGACAGGGTTTTCTTCAAGATCTATGACCTCTCCATCCATGTTTTTCTGGCTATGTTTACAGCACCACACATGAGTTCCTTCTCATTGAGCAAGTTTTTAAGTCTATCTCTCAAAGTTTTGAAGGACACTGTGCAAGCTGCTAAAGGAGAACATCAATTGATGATGCAGCCTCAGCTTTAAGACCTCATATCCACAATAGTGACTGGCACAACAAAGACATTGGAGCAGTAGTGGCACTTTTGTCTTGGAGGTAATCAACAGCTACCTAATTGAACTTAAATTACTTCTTTATCTGTGGATTATAAAAAAATTGGATGTATTCCTAAGTTTTTATTGTGTATGTTAAAATTAATTGGTTTATCTGTATTAGATTTTAGGATATTGATAATAGACAAGAAATAAAGATTCTGATTGTGCTTCCTTGAGTGAGTAGAAGAAAAAACAATCTGGTGCTGTTGTCAGTTATCAGAAAATTGTTGGAACTGAAAAAAATACTCCTTATCCAGTGATCTCAAATGATCATTATTCATTATTTCTCATTTCTCAATGTCATGGACAGATTTAGGCTTGCCTTGTTAGGACTTTGTTGTGTAGCAATTTCCTCATAGATTAAAACCTTCCTTCAACAGGATATTTTCAGAAGAGAGGTCAAACATTCCATCCTTCAGGGAAATCTCTTAAAGTGCAGGAAGTATACAACTGAACAGCTTCAAGAAGAACCTAAAATTGACCAGGCCCCACACTCTCAGATAAGCCAAGCTACTTAGAAGAAGCGGAGACCAGCTGAGCTCCCCACAAAGAACACTCTCCCAACTGTTGCCCTGACTGCAGGTTGTATGGTGAGCTCCAGGTGTCCTGCCTTTGTGAGTTGTCACTCGTCCTGGGATGGACTTCTGGTGATGCAGCTATCTTCGTATCATTTCTGTTCCAGTAAGTAACCCTTCACCTATAACTGACCCCAATGAAACTGCCTTATCAAGTTGGACTTTGGTGTTATCCTTATTTTTTGTCTGTTGTTGGTTTCCTATCTGGGGTGACCTCATGTTTGTTCATGTCTCCCCAGGAATAATGTCACACAACAGGCTTGGACATAACCTGTACGGCAGATCAGTTCTGTATCCTATGATTCTCACCCTCCCTCAGTCATTGGACTTACCAGATAGGTTCTTCTGCAATCCTAGAAGTATAAAAGGACAAATACCTCTTTATAAGCCCATTTCAAGCTCTGATTCATATTATGGCTAATAAATGCTTTTAATATCATTATGTCTTTAAAAGCCATCTTTCTAGTTTTGAAATGTGACCTTACCTAATTCTTTGTTTCCTAATACTATTTCCCAATTTCTCTTAAAATTTAGCTTTTCCATTCAGGCTGTTGAGTAAGAAATAATTGTTCTGAGTTATTGAACACGTTTGTGACAAAATACCATAATATTATTTCACTCTAATTCTCATTATACCTCTGAACTTGATATAATGCCAGTGTTACAAATAGGAATGCGAAGATATACAATAGGACATTCACAAGTTAACAAGTCCTGCTGGTCAAGTCCTTATTCTTAGATTTCCAATGCCTGTTTCCAAACTGCCCAGCAATGAATTTCATTGGTTCACTCTAACTTCTATGTTTTCTAGATTCCTTGATCCTTCTAAAATGTCTTCATATTCAAATGTTGCCAAGGGTTCAAAGGCCAACAGAAGGAACTGGACAAAGATAAAAACAAAAACAACAACAAATGTCATGTTGAAAAACACAGTGGTTTTCCATGGAAGATTGAAAGAAGTATAAAAACAAAATAAAGGATTCTCTCTAAAAAGATACCATTTATTTAGAAGGTCACATATGGATAGAAACAAGGAAGTTAAAAAAGATAGTTTATTTGGAAGAGAGATGATGGTATTAGTGTTGAACTTAGTGCATCAGAGAAAGCAGAGAGTACCTATAAGTAGATACTGTCCATAGGACATTTAAAACTAAGAGGAGAGATGGAGAAATGGAGAAGATGCACACACTGAGCATCCTCAGGAGAGAGTTTGGGCCATGAAGAAGACAGACAGGAGGGCCAAGAAGAGCAGAAATTTAGATGAGCAAGTTAAGAAGTACTCACAAGTAGAAGGCATAGGAGGAGGAGGAAAAACTTTCTTATTTAGATGGACCAACCAATGAGAGAGAATAGCATTGGCCCATTCAGATCTTGGCAGTAGCATCAACCAGTTGAGTGCCACCTCTTCCCATGGGGTGAGGCTAGGAGAAAGCAATCTGAACACCTAAGCTACCTTTTTTATACTAATGATTATGCATTCTTTAAGTACTGATTCTTCCTCTATCTTTATGATACTTTTTTGTTTTATTTTTATTTGTACAAGTGTTTTAATTGCCTGTATGTATATTTGTAGTGCCTGTGAAGGTTGGAAGAGGGTGACAGAGCCACCAGGTATGTACTGGAACTTGAACCCAGGTCTGCTGGAAGAACAGCAAGTACTTTTAAGCCCTGAGTCACCTGTTCATCCTCTATGATACATTTAAAATGCTTTCTCCACTGATTCTCTACCTCCCTTCCCCCAATTTATCTCTTCTTCATTTCACTTCTGTAGTCTATGTTATAATAATAACATATTAATGTATCTGAAAAACCACTTATTTCATAGTAAGACCCCTTAATGCCTAGAAGAAGCTTCTTACAACAAAGGAAACACATATAAATGGAGATACAAACTGTAGAATGGGGAAAAAGTATTTACAAACTGTTTATCTGACAGATTATTAATATCCTGTATATAAGGACTTAAAGTAAGGATTAATATCCAGTATATAAGGACTTAAAATCCTTAGCAAAATACAAGCAACCCAAAATACAGAAATACACCAGTAAGTTGAATAGACATTTTACAACATTTTTATTGATTCTTTGAGAATTTTATACAACGTATTTGATCATATTCAGATACTTTTCCATCTTCTTACCATCCAATCCCTCAAATTCATGTCCAAAGAAACTCTAGCCCTATCTGAGGATCTATTGGAAATTGATAGTTGCTAGTGGGACAGTCAGTTTTCTTTAAAGTTTTGAGAACTGGTAGGTTGACTGGACTCCAAGTTATAGACCATAGCGAAGAACATTTGAGGACCACAAATTAGACTTGATAGATAGACCTTTAAAAAAATAGGAGACAGGTATTATCCAGGGTGAAATGGGGGAACTTTAACTGGGGAGGGAAGGGTGAGAGTTAGACAGAGAGAGGGAAAGAGAGGGCGGAAGAGGAGACATAAATAATACATGGTTGGTGTGAAAAAAGAGGGAAACGTATTAGTTCAAAAACCTAATTAAAAATTACACATGTAATCTGTCTATGAGTCCATATGTATAGCTAGGCTATTTAACAAGAAGCAGTGCCAGACAGGAGAAACCTCCTTTCAAGTTGTTGGCCAGGGTGGTCCAAGAGACTGCCAAAATTATATAGGCTATTGCCAAAGCCCTTGATTGCCTCCCAGAACTGGAAGGTAAGACCCTATTGCTGAAGACATGACATACTTGGAGTAATGGAGCTGGAACTGATCTGGAAGCTACCTCTCTGAAGGCTAGTTCTCATGGTTTCTGAGAACACTATACAAACTGCTAAGGGAGAACATCAATCAATAGTTCATCCCCAGCATTAATGACTAAATAACCACAACAACAACCAGCACAACCAAGTATACTGGGCCAGTAGTGGCACTTTTACCTAATTGGACTTAAAGTCCCACTCACTGGGAGGAAACTCATGTGTGGTACTGTAAACATAGCCAACGACACTTGACTGGAGAGGTACTAGGTCTTAGAGAAAACCCTAAGACTGTAATATCCTTAGACAAATGTAATTTTTTTTACTATGTACTAAAAGTAGATCCTTATATTTACAGACAAATATCCCAGTAACCATTCATCAAAGACATTTCTTTTGCAATAAACAGAGACTATTACAGAATTCCACAACTGGTCATGCACAGAGATTAAGTGTTTGTGAAATATTCAACCTTAAGTGAAACATCTACAATGGAACCTTTACATCTAAGGCTCATGGAACATAATGGAACAAGAGGTAGAGAGACTACTGATACATCCCTCAACTCTAATCAACTAAGTTCCCTTATACAGAGGGCCAGAAACACAAAGGGCCGCAAATGGCCAAAGTGTAGATAATAAGAGTCTGTAGAGTGTGGGTCCTTAAACAGACCTCCTATATTAAACATCACTTGCTCATGGCTCAGGGACCATTGTGGAAGAGGATGGAGAAAGATCGTAAGAGCCAGGGGAAATAGTGCATGACCACATGGAAATAGAGTTTTACAGTCTCCTTGGACATTGCTCATATAAACTTAGAGCAATGGTTACAGCATGCACAAGACACAGGCAAACTCAAGCAGACAAAAATCCAGCATAGAACTATGGATATAGGCACCAGGCTCCAATCTTAGATGAAGAACTATTGGGCAGCTGATTACTGCTGGGTGAGGAATTGCTGATCTTAAAGGGAGAGACTCTAGATAGACTGCCTTTAGACACCAGTGGATGAACTTACACTGAAAGACCCATAGGGGGACACTAACTTGACTGGATAGGCCTTGTCATAAATGGCAGAATGCACGAAATCCAGTGCACAGTAGTGTCATGGGAAGGTGCTAGTGGAGATGATTAAGATATTCTGTATGAAATAGCCAAAATTTCAATAAAGATGTACAAAAACTATTTTTATAAAGAAAAATACAAATGACCATCAAATATATGAAAAATGCTCTATAGCACTAGCTATCAGGGACACTGATGTCAAAATATAACAAGATAACATTTCTCCCTAGTAAGAAAGAATATGGAGAAAAGAATCTAAAACTAAAATGTAGAAATGAGGAAGTGAAGAAAAGAGAACCAGTAGGAGGCTAGTAGGAATGTAATTAATACAGCTTTTTGACACTTCTCTAAAACAGATCTACCACATGAAAGCAATCCCACTTCTAGGTATATATCTGAAAGAACTATAATCAGTACACTTGAGAGATACCTGCACTCATATATGCATTGAAGTGATAGCCATCACATCAAAAATGTGAACTCAGCCTAGGTGCCTATCAGTGAATGAATAGATCAAAAAATGCGTCTCATATATATAATGACATTCAGCTTTTCACATTGGTGCTGAGATCTGAACTCATTCTCCTACCAACTGAGCGATCCCTCCAGCCCTGGATTTTCATTTTCTATATGCCACAGGGATTGAGCCACAAATTTCTATCTTTACACTTCCCTGAGGAATTAGGTGTGAGATAGTTCTAGTCCAACTTTAGCACTGAACAGTCAGGCAGAGCTTCTGGATTCATGCAAGAAAATAAATTCTAGATGGTCCCCTTGTCAAAGATTATGTCTAGGTCACAGGAGCACTAAGACCCTATAACTCCAGCTGACCTGGAACTGGTTGTGGAGACTAGGTTGGCCTCAGTCTACCAGAGATCTGTTTGCCTCTGCCTCCGAGTACTGGGACTAAAGGTGTACAACACCATGGCCTGCTCTCTCTTCATTTTTACTACCTAGGTATATCTTTTCCTTTCCTTTCTTTTCTTCCCCATTGATCATTACTCTTGATTATCTTTTCTTTCTTTTCAAAGTTTAGTTCTGTATCTCAGCTTCCATTTTGAAATTTTCTTACTCCATTTCAACATCGTTCTAGCTGGAGTTTGCATCTTCCTCCACATGTTAAGTTACTATTTGTGGGAAAATCTTTACATTTAAATAAAAACCAGGGTCCCCACCATGAAAATATGTCACAGCAATGAGACCAGCCTAGCTTCCTGGCCTCATATCCAGTGAGAGACCCTGTCTTGAAGCAATGAGGCCGAATAAAGAGACTAACAAAACTTATATAAGAAACACTGATAAAGTAGTAAGATATACTTTATGTTAGGAATTACTGATATTATAGTTTTGAATTTTAATGAAAATTTAACAAAGAGTGAAAATGATTTCTAAAGTGAGAAATAAAGAATACAAAACAATTATAACAATAAAATTAATTGAACTCTTGAATTATTTGGGGTGTTTTAAAAAAAACTGACTTGCTCTACTTATTGAAAAAAAATTAAGTGTCTGTGACCATGTTTCACAGTTCCTGTGACCTTTAGAATGCCTCTTTAAAAACATTTTTCACCAGTTTTCAGTGGAAAAGATAATATTTCATGGCTGACTACTTTTAAAAGTAGAATTAATTGCCAACTTGAGAAAAAATTCACATATATAATATGGCTTTATTATTGTCTTAAAATTGCCCCCGTTACTCTAGAACATCTTTCTGACTGATGATTGCTAGCAAATGTAGATAGGGAGCCATGTCAAATATTTGAGATTTCCCAACTCTTGGACTTTGCTCTCCTGCTTTGGCATTTACTGTAGTAGGTCAAAAGGAGGTTGCAATGCTTTTCACAGAGACTGTGAATTGAGAAACAAATATATTTCAGGTTTTTTTTAAGTATCCATGCATGAAAATATGAATCCTTTTATATATTTTAACCATTTTAGTACTATTTCATTTTGTCTACACCATTCATAAAATCTTGCATGACTATGAACAATGGGAGAAATGTACTTGAAAATAATTCCTCATCTCTCTGTCATAGAAATTTCTCCAAAGTAGATTATGGATTGCTTAGCTACTAGGAAAACTTCTGAATTGCCAGTTTTGTAACTGCAAACTGTGTTCATTGGGGTTAGTATTTCTCCTACAAATTTCACTGCCTAGTTTAGTTTTTTTTTTCCTTTCCTCCACCTTGATCTCATCATATCTGAAAGGCTTGAATCATTTTTTTCTATTTTCCTTGGAGTTGAAAGGCTAAATGAACAGACATAGGGTTTGTTTTATGCCCCACCAATCAGAGAACAGTCTTATTCCCGAAGAATAACTGGCAACTGGCTTACAGGGGGAAAAGGACACAGAAAACAAAACAAGTTCATCATGTGTGGCTTGGCTTGACTACACCCCTTTTCAGAAAGCAGTCTGACTGAGAACTACTAAGAGTAATCACCTATTTAAGAAACAGATAAGAAATCAGAAACGATGTTTCCACTGTTGCACTAGGAAAAAGAGAAACTGTGTGTGTTTCCAGAGAACTTAAAAATTTCCTAACAGTAAGTAAAGCCCAGTATTATATTTTGTGTTGTGCCAAATATGTGGATGGGCACCGCTAAATTGAATCTATTTTTCAGATGTTTCTAAATAGTTATATATTTTATATTGAATATTAAATAAGTATTTTTTCTAGCAACCAGATTTTATTGTATAGATAGAACAGGAGAATCTAGGAAAAGTAAAGCTTGTTTTGATACTAGTTGAGGAAAAGTTGCATCATTTTGATATGTAAACTTGAAAGAATAAATTTAAAGATCATATTGGCTTGAGAAGATATCTTCTGTTTATTCATCTGAAAATCTATTTTCCATGAAACTTCTTTTATTTTTAAAACTTATTTTGTGCTTTGTCTCCTGAGTTGTTGAGTGGCTTTTGAATTTACAAAATTGAGAGAAGTTGTTCTATTTTTCTGGTGTTTCGGAATCAAGTTTCAAGTAATTTGAGTCTGGATTATTATTCCTAAGCCTAGCTCTTTTGTTAAAAGTTGGTCATTAAAATTTCTTTTCTACTTCAACCTGAAGGCAAATACTACAAACATGTTTCATTGGAATTATATCTCATGAGTGTTGTATACCATTCAGACGAAGTTAAGAAATCAGAATTATTCTGGTAATGTGATCAGCTCTGGGATTTGAATCAAAATGCAAGAAACAAGAAATTAATACTATTACTATAATGAAGTTATTTTAATTACTGTATTCATTCACATTGTTGGATTATTATAAAAATAGATCTATCACACAGGTTTTGAATCCTAGTGATATTTTGTCTACTGTGAAAATGTTGTTATAATCACCATCCACACCCGGTGTCAGCCATTCCCCCAAGTAGCTTAAAGTGAACATATTTGAGGCAAAATTTTGTCATGGCTTGTTGCAATCAAATTTAAATCATTTTATTACAATTAAGCAAGTTATAAATATTTTAGCAAGACATGCAGCCAAGGTTTTTCCTATTCTACTTACTTCTTTGTTTGCTTTTTCTTTGTTCATTTGATGAGCAGGTGAAATGGCTATGAAAGAGAGAAGTGTGTATCAGCAAACCCAAGCACTTCTGCACAAGAATTTCCTTAAGAAGTGGAGAGTGAAGAGCAAGAGTTTACTGGTACATTGCAGACATTTGGCCCTTTCCACAGTTAGCACCTGTTTTCCTTGCCCAATGTTGTATTTTAATTGGCAGGCAAGATTCATTGATTTTTGAGGTTGTTTCTAGTTATATTTCTTTAACTGAGAAACTCATAATTGTCCCTGAACAGTAATGTAGAATCATGAAGACTAAAAGATCTTTACATTTTATTTATCTTATATATTTTTTGTTATTTTATATGAGCATATTAGTGTATTGCCTGCATTATGTAACCGATACACTTGCTGCAATTATGGACAGTTGTTAGCCAAGGGCATAGACCCAAACCTAGGAGCATATGGGAGGCATAGACTGGAATTAATCGGTCTTTAAAAAAAACAAAAGTTTTAAAATAAATGAAGGAAATTTTTTTTAATTAAAGAAGGAAAAGGGCAGATCATAACGGAGGGCATGAAATTGGGAGGGGGAGTAGTGGGGATGGACTGTAAAGGGGAAGGGGGTCTGAATATGGTCAAATACATTGTATGAAATTCTGGAATCAATTTAAAAAGGGGAAAATCAAATATGCAGATTCACTGACAGCAAAAATGAACAAATGCCAAGTTACAAAGAAAGAGGACTGATTCTAGCATTGTATTAGGGAGAAGAAATGAGCTATTGGTGATCCATAGAGAGTCTCTGCCACTCTGCCATGGGCTTTGCCTGAATACTTTGTAGCTTATAGATGAGAATTCGCTCTCCAAGCCAACAGTGTGAGATTCTCACACTGTTATGTATCCTGTCAAGTCTCTAGATAGCTTTTTAAGTCATTCACGATTTCATGCACAACTGTATTTCTAGAGTCTGAGAATGATACATATGGCTACTAATACAGTAATTTATCATTCATCAGATTTTCCTTGATTTGAACAGTGGATAACAAGGAAAAGTCTCCTCTAGGGAAAAATTATAATTTGTCTTTATAATTCTTTGATGTTGACTGACTTGAAGGGAAATCAATCTATACTCATTCTTTTCTCTCTCCTTTTAAAATCTCTTATAGGAATGGGGTATCCCGATACTCATAGGACTGTATATGGGTCTGATTTCCTATTTCAAAGAAAATATTCAGCTTCCTGAAATCCCTCCTAAGGATCTTGGAAGGGTAGATAAATTTAACAGCTCTTCGATTATGGTTGTATATACACCAGTCTCTAATACAACCCAACAGATAATGAACCAAACAACATTTTCTTCCTTTATGAAAGGTAATGCATATGTTTTTAATGTGGAAATAGAATGGTGCATGCCTTTAGTCCCAGCACTGGGGAGTCAGAGGCAGGTGGATCTCTGTGAGACTGAGGCCATCTTAGTCTATACAGCAAGTTCCAGACCAGCTAGGGCTACAGGGAGACCCTGTCTCAAAACAAACAAACAAACAAACAAACAAACAGATTTAGAATTCTAGAAAAATCTAAAGATTAGATCATGAGTGTTTAACAATAAATTAATAAGTTAGGAAATATGAGCATTAAGAATAGGTAATCTGAAGATTATCCTTTCTTGCATGTACATAAACATCTTTAAAGGTTGTCACTTTTAATTAGGTCCCTTATATAATCAAGATAAAGAAAACCCATATTTCATTCATAAGAAAGCCGTGTATAGTCTGGGTATTTACTGTCTAATATGCATTTTCTTTTAAATGAAATTAGTGGTTGTTACAGAGTCTATTTGTTATCTTGGTTCATGCATAAGACAGAGGTCATATAAATTGTTTTTGCATCAGTAAGTCTAAAATCTGGACTCCTCAGCAATATAGTAACTATAATAATTCCATTTTTTGGTATAACTGTTCTCTTATTTTTTTGTGGCAAACTTGATGCCTGTTAATATTAGAACAATTACTTTTCCTGAACATCTCTTGATTCTGGGTTAGAAACAGTAAAATCATACCTTAGCTTTTAGTTTATTTAGTTTAAGTGGAAATGGCTTTAGCTTAAGTCTAATAAAACATGGCTCAATCAAATATCACATTTTATTTTGGTGAAATTCTATTACAGCTCAGCATACCTATTTTTACCTTGTAATTCACAGGAACAAGAGTCATTGGGGTACCAAACAGAAAAGATTTGGATGAAATACTTCTGGAGAATATACCACATGCCCTGGGAATCATCTTTAACAACACTTTCTCTTATAAGCTAAAATTATCTTCAGCATATAGAATCCCATTTCTAAAAGAAGAAGGCTTATTAGGTGACTTTTCCTATGATATAGTGCTATGACAGTTTTTATGTTTCCAACAATGCGGAACAGGCCAAGTTGGACCGCAGATTCTTTCTATTTCATATGAAAAAACAGACTAACAGTTTATTGCTGAACTTCTTCCAAGGCCAGTAGTATCTTCCTTTTAGAGGCTGCTTTCAAAGCACTGTCGAATAATTCAGTATTTACTGAGCTCACAGGTATAATGGGATGGATGGGTCCTAATGTCATAGAGTCCAGTTGGGACTCTGAACAATTAATGACAAGTGCAAAAGAAGGTACTTGTGGGAACCAGGGATCAACTTGGGATACCTAATGTATTGTGGGATTAAAGAAGTGATGCTTTAATTAAGTCCAAAGCATAGCAAGTGTGAGGTGCTAGAGACACCCTGTTTCAATAGCACAGAGCCAAATAAGATCTTGTTAGTAGATCCAGAAGAGCATAAAAAGCCATGGGATGTGATGGGAAAATGAAACTAGAGTTACTTAAGGGCTAGGTACTGTTATAGCTTGTGAACCTAGGCCACTGGACAGCAATTGAAGTACTTTAATCAAGACAGGGATAGGAATAGGCATCCAAGATTAAGAAGTCTCTTGTTCTAACCCAGGTTTGAGTTGCAAAACATTCAACGAGAATATGATGAAACCTCATATCTGTGGTAGCTGAGATGATAGTGGAGGAAGCTGAAGAAGGCTCATGGATTAAAAGACACTCTGGATGTAGGACTGATGAAATCTGAAGAATCAGTTCTTTACTGTTCACTTACTGAGTACAGATTATATACTATTTCACCATTCTTGGCCCTGAACAGTACAGCGAACAAAAACCATGGAGCCTGCTTCTAAGAACCATTCTAGTCAGGGACAGAGGATGGGAAGACAGAAATATATAAACAAGATAGCATAAAGATAAAGAGCTATTTGGATATTTACAGTGGCCAGGAAAACCCTCTAGGAAGGAGTTTCTTTAGTGAAGAAATCAAGGTAAGTAGAGAAGTAACACGTGATTCCGTTTAGAGGGAGAGCATTCATGTGTAAAGAAATTGTAGGGCTAGGGTGAGTTTGGCATTTTGAGACACACCATGGACTTCATGGGACTGGAGAGATAGTTCAGTGGCTAAGAGCACTGGCTGTCTTGCAGAGGACCCAGGTCTTAGTTCCAGCACCCACCTGGTGGATGCAGCTGTTCCTAACTCCAGTTTCAGGGGATTTGACACCCTTTTCTGACCTCTAGGGGCATTGCACAACACGGGTGCACACACACATGCAGGCACAATACTAGTGCACATAAAATAAAAATAATGAATAATGAATCAAATATTTTTTAACTCCATGGAATTCAATATGGTGGATGCTCTTTGTTTTCATTTTCTTAGGCTTTGTATGCATTCTTTGGTCCTTATGAATAAAAATGTTATAGCTATGTGGGTCCTGTGACTGTTAGCAAAAGGATTAACTTTATTCCTTCCCTATATCACAGGAGAGGCCATTTAGAGTACCAGGAAGAAAGTCCCTGAGAATTCTGGGCCAGGCAGTGCCCCTCTTTACTCTTTGCTTTTCTTCCTCAGAAAGCGCCATAGCCCTTTTCTTAGTCATCATATAAAGACAAGGGACAAGGGCAAGTCTCTGCAATAGTTTGCAAACTTCTTCAAACTCTGCTTGTCATTAGCATCTTAATCTCCATGTAGAGGTGTACATTTTACTATGGTAATAAAATCTAGGTTACTTTGGGGCAAAGGCTTCCTCATATGTATATATTCTAGTTTAGGGAAAGCTCCAAGTCTCTGGGAGTAGAATTGGGGATGTACTGGGGGCGTCTTAGGTGTGAACCCTCTACAGCCTTGTTCTTGATGTCTCCAGAAACCTGTGATTGTTCTATCCCTTGTCTAGAGGTTTGTGTCAGAGCAGCTCATTCTTCCAAATCATGTACCTCACATCTTAACATCGTGTCCCTGTCTCACAACTACCTTATTGGTTTGTTTGTTTGTTTGCTTGCTTGCTTTCTTTGTTTGAGAAAGGGTCTTGTTATGTAGTCTTGGCTGGCCTAGAACTCCTTTATCTGTCAGCCTCCTGAGTACCAAGATTACAATTCTGCATCACTCTACCTGTTTTTGAAATTACCTAATTATCTTTAATTTGCTTTTTTTCTATGGGGTTAAAAGTTCTGACTGATGGAGTCTCTTCTCAGTTATTTTCTTCAATTTTGTTTGCTATTCTCCAACTACCCTCATCCACAATGGTGGGTATACTTTTCCTTGTCTTTACAGTGCATTGCTGGGATACGTATGATGAGGTTTCATGTGCATTGTCCATATACTGGAATGAAGGATTTGTGGCTTTACAAACTGCCATTAATGCTGCTATTATAGAAGTAAGTGCTCAACTGAAATGCTTAATACTTTCTGTAAACTCACTGTCAAGGCACCAGAATTTTAATGAAAGATGAATGTTGTAGTGCCTTTGTCCTAAAATAGCTAAAAGTCAGAGACTGAGTAATCAAAAAAAACAGCTATTTTTCAGAGTTGTCAAGTATTTGAAATGAAGGGTGACACCTTATTCTCAACCCTTTCTTCAGTCACTAATCCATTCATGAGGGTAGGACCCAATGACATAATCTCCACTCCAATCACCTCACCTAGATCTAATGCTGTTCTGCATCTGCATTGTAGAGAGGCACCTTTAAACCATAGCACTGATGGAAAGTTAGGCATAAATGTTGCGCAGTGAAGCAGATATTTGGTCAGAGAATAGATTGCTAAACTTTAACCTTTAATTCTGAAATGGTTCATAGGAAGCTGAAAAATAATGCATTCCCTCAGTTCCTTCTAATGCACACATCTTATGTTATTATAGTAATACAGTTAGTCTAGTAATATAATTATTATACTAAAAACCAGGACCTCCACATTAGTACAACCTCTACACCTACATCCTTTAATAATTTGTTTGCTTACATCTGTGTTTAGATCACAACAAACCACTCTGTGATGGAGGAGTTGATGTCAGTTACTGCTATAAATATGAAGACATTACCTTTTATTTCTAAAGACCTTCTTCAAAATGAAATTTTTATTTTATTCTGCTTGCTTTATTTTTTTTCATTTATATATTTTGTAACGCTCAGTGTTACTGAAGAGAGAAAAAAGTCTAAGGATTTGATGAATATGATGGGTCTACAAGATTCAGCATTCTGGTGAGTAAGGTAGTACAAATTAATAAACAGAGACATCAAGGTAGTGAAGAAAGTGTTGTTCTTTTAGAAAACCATAGTTTAAACTTAATATATTGGTGACTTTTTTATTTTCTTCTGACTACTTGATTTAGTCTTTGTTAATTTTTTGCCAAGAAAAATAGTAGTAACTATAACTTACTGAATACTTAAATTTACTTATTACATTCATTGGTGTGCATATGCATGGGGGGGTGTATGCAGCATACATGCAGGTGTCCTACCTCTCCTTCTACCAGGTGGGTCTGGGTCTCAGGTCATTAGTCTTGTAGCAATGTTTTTACCTACTGAGCCTTTCATAGGCCTTAAACAATTTTTTAAAAATGTATTTACTTTTATGTGCATGAGTGTTTTTCCTGCATGTATGTAAGTGTACCTGTATCATGCAATGTCCCCAGAGGCCTCAAGATGGCGTTGAATCCCTGGAACTGGAGTTACAGACAGTTGTTAGTCACCATGTGGGTGCTGGAAATTGAACCAGGGTCCTCTTTAAGAGTAGCCAGTGCTCTGAACTGCTCAGCCACCTCTCCAGTCCATTGAACACTTTTCTTATACTAACTTTTTATGTGACAGAAGCACTATTATCCATTTTATACACAAGGAATGTGAAGGTGAGAGAGAGTAAGACAGTTCCCCATTGTCGGGTAGATGATGTGTCAGAGTTCAGACTTTATGGAGGTATCCTCATGGCAACACTCCTGTGTGATCTCTCAGTTATCAGCTGCTGTCTTCAGCTTCCTCATGTTGAAAGAAGAACACTCCTGTGAAGTTTATGATGTGTTCATGGGCCTGGCCACTTAGTCATAGATTTTTGAAGCAAGTAAATGCCTGTATATTAAACAAGATGGTCTATGAATGCCCCAAGCACATATAACATATAGGCTAGTGTACATTTGCATTATACGTTAATATTTATATCTTTCCCCTACTAACAAACAATTCAAAGTGAATTTGAAATATATGTATATATTTAGGCACATATATGTATATATATGTATACATATGTCTGCATTTGTATCATAACAAAGATAAGTATTTTTACAGAAACAAAGACAGAAAAAACAATAAGTAGGCAAGATTAGTGGATAGAAATGTAAATAATAATTACTAAGACTCTGTGACAAAATGTACTGTCCATAGTAAAAGAGAAAATGATCTGCTTATTTTGCCCTGGAAGAAACATAATATCTTTTGATATTGATCCATGGGAGATATTTTTCTGCAGCTGATTACTTTATTTTAAAGTAATATTTTAATGTTTTTATTTAATAATTCTGTATTGTGATTTTTAAAAAATTCCTCCCTAAATTTTTTCAGTTCCTCTGTTTTATATTTAGGAAGTGAATTCTACAGGACGTGTTATGCCTTTTGAAAATGCTAAAGTTTCTAACACAGACTAAATTATTATAGTGGCATGAGATTTAAAATGAAGTGAAATAATCAAACCCATCAGAAACATGTTTTACTGCAATATATTGGTGTGAAATTCTGCATCTTTTGCTGCATTCTACAGAGGCTGAATTCTAATAAATTATGCAGTTTTAAGTAAAAGAGCAAGAGAGAGAAGGAGAGAGAGAGGAAAAACATCTGTAGTTACATCTGTGTTTTGTTACTGATTTATTTTGTGACCTTGGGTAAGCCCATTAACTAATGAGGATTATAACTTTCTTATTTGTAAAATGAGAGACTTGGACTGATGCCAAGTCTTGTTAGATCTAAAATTACATATTATTTTATTTTGAGATGGAGTCTCAGTATGTAGCCCTGCTGGCTTGAAACTTGCTATGTAGACCAGGCTGCACTCAAACTCACTTGCCTCTGCTTCCTGAGTACTGGGATTAAAGGTGTATTCCTAGCCTGAATACTGCTTTTAAATAAGTGTTTTATTAAAATATAATCACCACACATATAAAGCAAAATAATGTGAAAATATGAAGGTGCACTATAATTTATATCAATTTAAGTAATGAGATTCCAAATGGGAAGAATGGAATGGACTTAGTGGAATTAGGGATTTTCAGTTCTCTTCTGTAAAGAAGAATGTAGGTGTTACCTGCAGAGATCGTGAATAACCATAAATAACCATGAACTATCATCTGCTTCTGATACTTGTAGTTGTTTCTTGTCCATCAACTGTTAGTCTGCTTCCAGTTCTACAATTAAGACCATTTGGTCAAATGTAATAGAGCTGATGATGCAAATATTCATTCAACAATTTCACTTTTGAGACATTCTTCTACATTTTCTCTGAAGAAGACAAATAGAATAATATTTTGACAGTATGATAGAAAGAAAATTGGAAACAACTTCAATATCTATGGACAGGAGAAGACTAGGATATGTTGATATAGTAAAATATTGAGCAGTATATGAAATGGTTAATTTTGGTTTATAAAGACAAGTTACAGAAGAATATATGCAATGGCCAAACACTCATACAGTGTTCCTAGTATTTCTACAATACAGGCATATTGATGCCTAGCCTTCAGGTATAGTAAGGCTATGATATTGTTAATACTTTCCCAGTTGGTTATGACATTCTTTCCCATTGTCTGTGTATTAATATTTGATATCTTCAATTAATGTATGGTCAAGGCAACCAGATTCCATAGGAATTATAAGCTGTATAATTGGAACCATGACTACTTTAGTGGAGGAAGGATGGAAAATTGTGATGATGAAAAGCATGCACAGTGGGATTCTGCCATATTATCAATACCACAGTTATTAATCTAGGTTGTATAGACAAGGGTAGTCATATTAGTCTTTAGATGTTGTGTATATGTGAAATATTTCTTTAAAGGCTGAAATAATTTAAATAACTTTTTGTCTTTATCTAGGCTGTCCTGGGGCTTGATTTATGCTGGCTTCATCTTTATACTTTCCATATTCATTGCAATTATTATAACGTCTGCCCAAATTATAGTCATGACTGGTTTCTTTGTCATTTTTACACTCTTTTTCTTATATGGTTTATCATTGGTAAGTGTATGTATTAATTACCACCTTCTATATGTTGTATATTAGCTCTCAGTCACAAATATTAATGTCCCAGGTCCTCTGTGTGTGGGTGTGTGTGCATGTAAGTTCATGTGTCCATGTGTACATGCTTATGAAACAGTGAATATGAGAAGGCAAAATTGGATCTCTCTTTTTCTCTACAAAGGTCTGAGTTAATGAAGTGGGGGATCAAAAAGAAAAATGTTTTCAATTCCCCAAATACTCAAGGATTTTTTAAACATCCTATATGACCTGAATAGTAGTTATTATTGTTATTAACATGTACTATTAAAGAAATTAATGGGATTCACTATGATATTTCCATAGATGCAAACATCTGCTCTTTGATCTGCTCCCCTTTCCCCGAATCCTTCTCAGTCCCTGACAGTTTCTTAGTTTTTCTCTGTCCTCAGTGCTCTTCTCCATCTCTAGTAACCATTATTTATTTGCTTCCACAAGGTAACTTGTTTGGTTAGGGACTGAGAACACATGGTATTTACCTTTTTGTGTTTGGCTGTTTCAGTCAATATAATGGCAATGTAGACCCGGCTGGCCTTGATCTCACAGACATTCATCTGCCGGTGTCTCCTGAGTGCTAGGGTTAATGGTGTGTGCCACCATACCAGGCTCCTTTGTGATGTTTTTGCATTGACATCTCATAATTTCAGGTGTAGGGCTCTTTTACTTCCGTTGTTAAGTTTATTTTTAAATGTTTTATTTTTTGCAGTTATTATGAGATTTCTTTTTTGGCAAGTTCAATATGTGTATGTAGAAATGTTACTTTTTGTCTTGTTATGTCCTGCTTAAGTTGAGTAATTTATTTTCTTCTTTATTGAATTTTTGCCATTTTCATATAATATAATTTGATGGTATGTAGATTCCCTCCCTTGTTTGCACTCTGCCCCCTGCCCAATTTAATGGCATTCCAAGGTTTGGTAATTTTTGACGGAGTATTTGTACTTATCAATATATATAGAATTGTGTCTTCCACAAATATGGAAAAGTTAACTTCATCCTTTCCAATTTGGACACCCTTTGTTTCTTACTGTTACCTAGTGGACCTTGCTAAGACTTCCAATACTGTATTAAGGGCTAGTGGTGAAGGTGCAAATCTTGTTTTAGAGGAATGATCTCAATCCTCCCCCATTCTCTATGATGTTGCTCATAGATTTTTTTCAGGCCTGCTCCTTGTAGGGCTGGTCTGGAATAGTGAATTCCAGGGTATCAGGGAAATATTTTATTTTTCCTTCAGTTCTAGAGGGTAATTTTGATGGATTTAGTATTCTTGTTTATTATTCAGTATTTTGAAAATAAACGTTATCTGGTCTGTAAGATTTCTGCTAAGTCTGCTGTATCTTACGCATTCCCTTTTATGTGACTCAATGTTTTCCTCTTGCTAATTTTAGCATTCTCTTGCATCTGTTACACTGTAATGACAGTATAGCCTGTGAAGATCTTGTATCTGCATCTTTTGAGCTCCTTCAATATGGATGTCCGTATGTCTTTGGAGAGTTCTTAGCCATTGTCTTGTTTATTGGGTCCCAGAGTTGTTCTCCTTCAGTCTTCAGAATATAGCATCTCCTTGTTTTTTTCTTTAACTCTTTTCTCTGGCAGAGTTCTGCTAAGGGCACTTTATTCATTCGGCACCATGTCTCCCGCCCCCATTGGTTTTGTAGATGGTTTTTAAAGTTGCCTTCAGATCTGGACCATAATTTTCACCTAGAAGATCCCTATTCCCTCATAGTCACTTAATAATATATCTTCACCCTTTAAACCAGTCTCCTTTCCTCTGGACACTGTAAGTACATGTGTTCATGTGTACATGCTTCTGAAACTCACAATGGATATGAGAAAGTAAAATTGGATCTCTCTTTTTTCCACAGAGGTCTGCATCAATGAAGTGATTGATCAAAAAGAAAAATGTTTTTAGCTCCCTAAATACTCAAGGATCGCCCCCCACACATACACCTTTGAGGGTGTTTTCTGCACACGTTATGTAGATAGGTACTTTTCCCCTTTGCTTAGTTTTTCAAACACTGTATTTCTATCTTATCCTCATAGTCTGCCAGCCAGCTTTCCCTAGCACTTCCATAGCAACAGAAGCCTGGCAGACAGCTGAGGCAAATAAGGATGTCTTTAAAAAAAAAAAAAAGCTGTGGGTAGAACATGGCCATTGTAATTTCATACCTCCATCACCTTCTCCCTGATAGTATCTTTTGGAAATAAAAAGCCTGATTTTACTGCGATGCCAATGATTCTCCATGAGCTAATACCCACAACAGCTGTTTCCTCTCTTTCAGATCGCCTTAGCATTCCTGATGAGTGTGTTGTTACAGAAGGCTGCTCTCACAAATCTGCTCCTGTTTCTCTTTACCCTCTTTTGGGGGTGTGTGGGATTTACTGTGCTTTATAGACAACTTCCGTCATCTCTGGAGTGGATTCTGAGTATTTGTAGTCCATTTGCCTTTACCACTGGAATGGCTAAGGTAAAAGCTTAGTTTATTATTGAATTTTCAAATGGGGTTGAAACTTTATGACGACTTTTAGTCAACACTCTCTGTAACCAAGAATTTTTACTCCAAGCAACTTGTCTACTATTAAAACTAAATTTGAAAATGTTGCTCCTTTATAAAAACATTGTCATTGAATAAGTAAATTTAAATTTTAAAACATTTAAGATTTTCCCCTCATACGTGTTTTCACCTTGAGATATTTTCTTCTTTTTCCTATCTGCAGTTATCATTCTGTATTTTAATGTAATCTAATGAAGTATACTGCTAGTTTACTAAAAAAAAATTCCATGAAAAATCTATTTTAAATCATTTTATTGTGTAACTTATGAATCAATTAGGAAAATCTTTGAAAATGCATATGCACAGTGTAACAAATCTTATAAAGCACATCAGTGTTCAATATGAACTTGGTTACAAATAGAATCTTACATTTATTGTGAAGCATCTCTAAATACTCCATCCTTAAATAGGTAAACATTTTATGTTAGTCATTTCCTTGGTGTTCATTAACAGCTAAATTTAGGTTACTAGACATATTTAGTTTTGCCTATTTTTAACTTTATATAAGGGTTTCTGTACAAAGTATATTTTCTAATTTAACTTTTTTCACTTACCATTATGTTATCGATTTTAGCCATAGTTTTTTATGTAGCTGTAGTGCAGCATTGTGTCAGTTTTCTTTTTGACAAATGATAATAGATTTCCAGTTTTTGATGATTTTTAATGAAACTGTTACAGCATTCTCATATATCATTCCTGGAGCATCAGTTCTGTTTGGCGTATCCAGGAGTTGAATAACGGGACTGACATATACAACCCCTAATGTTAATGATTATCACTAAGTATTTTTCCAAAACATTACATCAACTTTCTTTTATCCTAAGGATGCTAGAACGTTCTAGTTTTTCTCAATCTTTATCAGCACTTATTATTGTCAAATTTTCAATTTTCAGCCATTCTTTTGAGGATGTGGTGATCTACTATTGTGGTTATTCATTTGCATTTTCCTGACTTTTCATCAACTGGAATGCCTTCTCATGTGTAATATGTTTCTATGTTTTTCCTTAGTAATCTGCCTATTCAGATCTCTTCTTTGCCTTTCTACTGAGTTTTCTGTATTTTCCTTATGACTTTATGACAGTTTTATATATGCTGTACATTAGACACTTTTTAGTTAGCTCCTGCTAGCTCTTTTCTTTCTTAGTTATGTTTAATAAACAGAGATCTTTAATTTTTTTAAAACATAATTTATTTTTATTTTATGTGTATGAGTGTTTTGCCTACATGTATATAAGTGTGTAATGGCTGTGGAGGCCAAAAGAGGTTGTTGGATTCTGGTTGTTGTAGAACCGGAGTTACGGATCGTTGTTAGCTGCCATGTAAGTGCTGGGAATTGTACCTGAGTTCTCTGGAAGAATAGCAAATGTTCTTAACTGCAGAGTCATCTGTCTAGATCCTTCATTTTGATAAAGTCTTATTTGTTCTTTTCCTTTTAAGTACAATGCTTTTGAATCAATTTAAGACATTATTGCCAACTTCAACTATATTATACATTTTATTGAAGAGTCTTCACTGATTCACATTTGCATTTACATATAAAATCCATTTCAAAAAGGTGTTATGGTAGGGAAAATTGGAATGGGGATGAATGTGATCATATACATTGCATACATGGATGAAATTCTTAAAAATAAATTATATTTTAAAACTTTGGGGCTGGAGCTTATTGATTAAGAGCATGTACTGCTCTTCAAGAGGACCTGAGTATGGATCCCAGTACCCACATTGGGCTGACAACCACTTGTAATGCCAACCCCAGGCTATCTGATTCCCATTCTGTCTCTTCAGGCATCCAACTCACGTGGCATTCACACGCACAGATAATAAGAATAAATCTGAAAATCTTTTAGGTGTATATAAGTAAAATCAATATTTTCTATATCACTATCTAATTGCTTCAGATCTATTTACCAAAAGACTATTCTTTCCTCAAAAGAATACAGTTTTTTTCTTTATCATAACTCAAATAATTATGTATTTGTCTTTATGCTTATCCTTCTACCACTGCAACTCTGGCTTAATTGTTTTCTTTAACCACTTATTAATGAATATTTTTATTGAGTTTTTGAGCATTTCATATAATAGTTTAATAAATTAATCAAATTTAGAACCCTTGCCCCATCTGCAAAGATCCCTCATCTCCCAGATTTCATATATTGTCATATATGTTAAGGCTTATCTGGTCAAGCATTTGTACCCAGATGTCTCTCAGTGCAAGTTCATTCACTGGGGTCTAGTCAGTTATGCCCTTAAAGAAGATTAACTCTCCCTTACCCCCACAGTAATTGGTTGTCAATAGTTCCTCTGCTAAGGTTGCTCATTTCCCCAGTTCTATGCTGATTTTTTTGTCTGATTGAGTCAGTATGAATCTTGTGCATGCTGTTACCATTGTTGCAAGTTCATATGAACAAGTTCCCAGAGATCTGAAAGCCTCTGTTTTCTTATGTTCATGCACCAATCCTGGCCCTTACAATCTTTCTGCTCCCTCTTCTGCAATGGTCCCCGAGCCATGGGTGGATGAGTTTTAATATAGGAGTCCTATTCAGAGTCACACACTGTGCAGTATCTTATTCTCTAAAGTTTGACCAATTGTAATCTCTGTGCATTGTACTCTGTTCTATGTGGAAGCTTTGCTCGTGAGAATTGGGGATGTATTTGTATTCTCTCTACCCTCTGTTCTATGAGCCTTAGATGTAGAGGTTCCACAGTAAGTGTGTCAATTAGAGCTGAGCATCTCTCAGACATATAGTCTCTGTTTGTGACCAGTTGTGGAACTCTGTAATAATCCCTATCTGTTGTGAAAAGAAACTTCTTTGATGAGTGATAGATAGTATACTTGTCTATT
Organism: Eospalax fontanierii; assembly: GCA_035773235.1. Classification (NCBI taxonomy): domain Eukaryota; kingdom Metazoa; phylum Chordata; class Mammalia; order Rodentia; family Spalacidae; genus Eospalax; species Eospalax fontanierii. The sequence goes on along the minus strand of CM069531.1, from coordinate 84,576,943 downwards.
TATATTATAAGGACCCATATTGAACATACAGTAAGAAATTTTATTTGTCTAGGATCTATGACCTTTCCAGTCATGTGTATTTGGCTATATTTATAGTTCCATTCATGAATTCCCTCTCACTAGAGATAGTTTACTGTGCCATTCATTGTGGTTATTAGGCTTTACAGCTGAGTTAGACCATTCAATGATTTCCTCCTTTAGCAGCTTGCATAGTGTCTTCTAGAACTATGAGAGCTAGTCTTCAGGGAGGAGGCTTCCAGGTCAGTTCCAGCTCCATTGCTCCATCTCCTGTCTTCAACAGTAAGGTCTTACATTCAAGTTCTGGGAGAAAATCAAGTGCTGTGGCAGTAGCCTGTGTTATTTTAGAGACAGGAGAAACTTGCCTTCAAGTTATTGGTCAGGGTAGTCCAAGAGACACCCTTTTTGTTTTTTTTTTTAAAGAGACAGTCATAATCTTACTTATTTTTAATGATGTGAATTTTAGCACTAAATTATGAAGTAATACACAGGTATAAGAAGACTGTTAAGAGACTTAAGTGCAGTTGAGTTTTTCTATCAGTTTGAGGGAAATTTTTTTCATAAATATAATATTTATTTTCATTTAGATCTTTTCCATTTCCTTTAAAAGTATTTAAATTTTCCATGTAGAAGTTTTGCACTTTTTGTCTAGTTTTAACCTAGATTTTTAAATGTTTTTGTTAATTTCTTTTGGTTCTGGGAATTAAACCTAGTACCTTTGCATGCAAATACTCTACCACTGAGATACATTTCCAGAACGCAGATTTTTTATATTCACCTTTTCTTTCTAAGTGTTTGTTGCTAATGTAGAAAGATGTAATTGAATTCTGAACATTAATGTTATATCCAGAATTTTATATTATATTCTTAAATCTAATATTTTCTGAATTTATCTCAGAATTATGTGTAATCATGATCTATAAATAATAATGTTTTTAAAAATTTTTCTTTATGTCTTTGTTGTTTTTTTTCCTATCTTACTGTGTGGTTCTGGATCTAAGGTACAATGACGAATAGAAATATAAATGAAGAATTTTCAACATTTTGCCACTGACCGTGCATGATGGTTTATGGTAGCTTTTGTGCATCTAAATCACCATGTTAAGAAAGATTTGATATCTTCTTAATTTGTGAAGAAAATACCTTTATTATAAATGGATGCTGAACTTTCTCAAATTCTTTTTCTACATCTATTTATTATTATTTTCCCCTTTAATCTGTTGTATGCTGAACTATATTGATTGGTTTTCAAATGTTGACTCAGTCTTGTATTCCTAATAGCTAGCTATACTTATATATTACATAGTATTTATTTTATTATATCTTTATTAAAATGTTCTTTGAAAATTTAACCTATAAACAAATAATTCTTGATACTATGCCAAATTATTTATGCAGTTATGCATTTATCATTATTTTTATTTGAATCTTAGATTATCTCCCTGGATTATAATCTGAATGGTGTAGTCTTTCCTGACCCTTCAGGAGAGTCATATATAATGATAGCAACATTTTCCATGTTGGCTTTTGATGGCTTTATCTACTTGATTTTGGCATTATATTTTGACAAAATCTTACCCTGTAAGTAATAGTAGACTTTTCTCTGATCTTTACAGTTACTTATTATATGGAAGACTTTTTCTTAAGATTATTATGTTAATATAGTTTTAGAAGTAACAATACATATTTCTAATTGCAGTCTAAATTAGTTTATACTTTCTATAAAATTATTCTGATTTCAAAGTAACATAATGATGAAATAAGTCAATTATAAAATATAATTGTAGATGAAGCAATGCTACATTTTCAAGTATCCCTGAAAGTGTTTTCAAAGAATGCTAGTGAGGATTTGTATCAGCCTAGCTGGGGAGAAGACTGGGGTCAATAATTATAGCCTGGGAAAGCAGAGAAGAGAACAGGAGAGGAACGTAATCACTGTATATAATATACAAGTAAAGTATTAAAAAGTGAAGAGCATTCCAAGTGGAAACTCAAAAAAATTTAGTTCTTACTCTTGTCTTGACTGTCACTGGGCCATTAGACAGCAAAAACACTTTCTGAGAATTTTTCAAAGTATTTTCAACATTTTTCTTACTTTTTTATATTTGCAAAGTATATCAATTATCCATTTAATGTTATCTTGCCAATAACCAAAAACATTTACATAGGCCCAGAATTCCTTTACATGTTTTAGAATCAGAATATTATTCATTCTCATATTTTTTAATAGCTCTCCCACTTTGGCTGTAGTTAATGTTTTCTTACAGGATTCTGGGTATTTGTGTGTATGTATGCTTATGGTCCACTATTTCAGGTTTATGCCTGAAAATCCTAAGAAATAAATAATACTTTGTAATTTTTTTTTGTCTTTTTGAGACACAGTCTCCCTTTAACTGCAGCTGGCCTAGAACTCCCAATGGAGACCAGTCTGGCCTCAGTGTCACAGAGATTTACTCACCTCTGACTCCTGAGTGTGGGGATTAAAGGCATATGCCACCATGCCTGGTAGTACTTCATAATTTTAAAATCAGAAAAAGTTTATAATAAGATCATATTTACCTTGAAGAAATGTAATTTCTCCATGTGGTTTTCATTCCTGTGCCTATATATTAGTATGTAGATTTCAGTATTATATTCAATCGTATGGGCATGGTCAAATTGTTTGTTCATAAATATGTCTGTAATTATTTTATGTGTCATTAATATCTGTATTTTTTAAAGCATTTGATTTCACTCATTCTCATAGATACCTTTTATACTACATTTTATCCTATCATTTGATTTATATTTTGTTGAAAATTCTATTACATTAATTTTTGCAGTGTTATTTCCTTTGAATTTCCATTATATACTTTATCAGTTTCTTCAGAATAATTGGAAACTCTAAGGAAAAGAATTTTTATATGATGTTTAAAAGCTCAAAACCTTTCATCTTATTCAGAGCAAGGCTTCTTTGCTCGTTATTCTAATATTACTGATCTGGTATTTTTGTTGCTCTTGATCAATTAGATGGGAATGATCATCGTAATTCTCCACTCTTTTTCTTGAATTCGTCATTTTGGTTTCAACATCAAAGGACTAATAGTAATAAGGTCATTGAGAAAGGCATAGACCCTGAGCTTCCTTCTGATGATTATTTTGAGCCCATAGCTCCTGAATTACAAGGAAAAGAAGCCATCAGGTAAACCCATTTATAGTTTTTACTGTAGTATAGCATGTATAGTTTATAGTATTTAGTGTATATATATATATAGTATATTTATATATAGTTTATAGTATAGTTTATAACATTTATATTTAACATTCATAGTTAGTCCAAGGCTAAAGAAATGCTAACCAGTGGATATCTGGTAGTGCCCAGCAAAGTATGGAAGGGAAAAGGGTTTGTCTTCATCAACATCATTTGAACCATTTCAGTTCCACTGTCATCATCAATAATTTCTCCTAACTGCTTCTTTAAGGGAAAATTCCCTTTGATTACTTCCATGTATTAAAACCTTGTTATAGCTATCATGTTTACCTTCCTATTTCTGTCTTTTGAGTTTGAATTGTATTCCATATTTTGTTGGGTTTTGAGACAGGGTTTCACATATATAGTTGGGGTTGGCCTCATACTAAGTATGTAGCTAAGATGACTTTGAACTCATGATCCTCTTGCTTCTACTTCCCAAGTGTTAAGATTACAGGTGTTTGCTCCATGCCTGTCTGTATATCCTTTTGAGACAGAGGCATTAGAGTATACAGAAGTCACCTATGAAGACTGCCGTGTGAGAGAAGTTTACACATTTCTAGAAAGCCAACAGAAGACCTACCCCAAGTGTAAATGATATCTTCATCTCTAGAATTCTGAAAAATCAGCTCCTCCTAAATGTGAACTTCTTTATTAAAATAAAATATTAGGGGCTGGAGAGGTGATTCAGTGGCTAAGAGCACTGGCTGCTCTTGCAGAGGACTTGGGTTTGGTTTCCAACACCCACATGGTGACTAACAACTGTCTATAACTCTAGTTCCAGGGGTTCTTACTCTCTCCTCTGGACTCTGTAGACTTGCATGACACAGATGCACTTATATGCAGGCAAAACACTCATACACATTAAAAACCATTAAAAAATGTAAAAGAATATTAAAATATTGAAGCAATATGTAAGTCCAGTGGGCATTCCACTATGCCAAGTAAGTCTGAAACAAAATCCCTTACCAGATTTAATGTGTTTTCCTCTCTTATGTATTAAACAAGCATATTGTATTTGCTGTGTACGTATAAAGCAAACACTAAAGCAAAAGGCTAGAGACAAGGTGAGTCTGGTTTTGAAGTCTAGAGAATCTCATTTGTTTTCTATCTCAGAGGAAATAACCAGTTGAAAATAAGTCTTTGTCTTTCTGAGCTGTCAAATTACATCATCTTTTATGTCATATAATGTTTTTTGCAACCTACAACTACATCTGTCTGTGCTATTTTACCTGTGTGTATTGGTTACATAAGCACTCTTTTGCTGTTTCAGAATAAGAAATGTTAAAAAAGAATACAAAGGAAAGTCTGGGAAAGTGGAAGCATTGAAAGGTAAGAAAATACCTCATTATTTTTTGACTTTATTATTAACACCCAAATCTGGAATATTCAGTATGAACGTTTAAAAGCATAGACATAAAAAGAGAAAGGAGCATGAATGTAAGCAGACTAGCCCTATCACACTGGTAATGATTCATAATTTATTGTGAAGTCCTTCTAGGTATTTCATAGCTCTATTGAATTACAAAAATGTGATCAGACAATGAAAAATTCAGCCTCAGTGTTTTAATCTGATCATTATAAACACATTTCTGTAGTGCATTGTATAGTAAATCAGAGTGAACATTTTTAGAGAGGGAATTTATACACTTTATAGGCATGTATGTGGTATTTACCTGAAACAAGTTGAGTGAAACTTTGACAACGAATTAAATCCACAAGTCAATATCTTTTAATAAAACAGTTTTTAATTTGGAATGAATAAATGTAGGTTAATACTAAATAATCTAACAGATACAGTTTCATGGAACAAATATTTAAGAAAGCATCAGTCAACAACTACATTTTTCTGGAGGTTCAGTCACTTTTATTAAAAAATTTTTAGGAGGAAGAGATAAGATTTTTACAAATGACAGAAAACTTTGAAAGCTATATAAGATGGATTGTAAACCCTACTCAAGACAGAGTGTTCTCTGTCCATTGTGTTTACACTGTGTTTATTTTCTAACAGTTGCAGTGCCTCTTAGCTCAATATTTTTTATTTCTTTGAGACTGAGGATTCAATGTATCTGTAAGCAACTTTATTCTACTTTGGAGTATTTTTCATAAAATATCATCAGATCTATAATTTCATTCTTTCATTTTGTCTTGGAATATGTTGACGTGCTTTTAAATTTATAATTTACATTTCCAGAGCACATTATGAACTACCTTGGCACTCATCAGTAATCCCAAACTTCTCTGCTTCAACATCTTCAGACTCTCCAAGGGTTTCTTCCATTTTTAGAATTAGTGGTACTTTAGGGCTAGAGAGCTGGTGCAGCCATTATATACTTAGTCTCACAACCCAAAAGAATAAGTGGCACTTAAAAAATTAAGATGTTGGATATCAGTACATAAAACATATACCAATGCTCCATCTGGAGTAACTTCATGGAGAGTTGCTCCTGGGAGGTGAGAGCAGGATGTGTTCTCTTGGCCTTTTCCTTAAGCAGCTAGTCCTTGTGATGAGTGGGTCATCTGTGAGAACTTGGTTTTAAAACCCCTGTGGCTAAATAGCATTCCATTGTATGAGTGACATGATTAGCTCAACTAACACACCAGTGTATGATATTTAGTCTGTTTCTAAGTTTTGACCGTCACAAAAATACGAGAATAAATATTCATATTCAATCTCTAGAAAGGTCTCTGTTTCCTGAAGAAAAACTTATGGATCCGAATCATTTAAAAGATTCACATTTGAAAGATTCTTGACTCATATTTCAAATCATTTCTTTCTAAAATTGTAAAATCCATATGTATAAGCACTGCATAATCAAAGTGACAAGGGCAGTAGCCATCACTCAAGGGTCATGAAGGTATACACTGACCTATGCTTAGTGATTTACATGAAAAGTTTCATATTTAGGTTTGTGAAAGTCATATATAGAAGCAGGCTTCTATTTAACCTTTTCTGTGATAAGGGTCAGTTTCAAGATCAGCAGCGGCACTTTTATCTTGCCCTTGAAAACACTATGTATTTAAAAATAACAAGCATAAAATTGTTAATATACCTTTTAGTCATGCCAATGTTGTCTATTAAATGATTAATCTTTTTGATGAATTCAAAAAGTTAGTTTATTAATCTTTATTTTTATAGTGATTTTGGTCTATTTCAGACTTCAGCCAGACTAGTACCTGAACTAGTACCATATTGTTGTCTGTGTTTTACTGCTATTTCTATATCAGTGGCATTATTAAGTTACATATTTCTTCAGTGCATTATTTTGGCATTTGGGAAAATGTTGAATATTACATAAAGTATTGAAATGTTTGATAAATTCAACACAAGACTAAATTGTCTTGTTCTATGTTTATGACCAGCTCCGTCTAATACCTTTGTATTAATAATGTTTATATCTCATACTAAAAACAGGCTTGGTTTTTGACATATATGAAAGTCAAATAACAGCAATTCTGGGTCACAGTGGAGCAGGCAAATCTTCATTACTAAACATCCTCAATGGGTTGTCTGTTCCAACAGCAGGTGAGCAAAAAGAAATATCCCAATGACAGAATATCTGCTATTAAAACAAAGCCCAGTGTATACCTCTCTTAGCTCCACAGATACAGTGTTATCTAAACTTGCTCTATAGAACTGCATGATTTTAAATGCACTTCCTATGTCCTAGTTTTAATGAGATTAACTCATATCCCATCGTGTGTTATTTCATAAGAAATGTGCCTAGTGTAAGGATGCATTTCTGCTAAGAATAGAAACCTTTAACAAATTTTAAAGTTGTTACTATAGATATTTATGAGTATATTATCTTGAATAAGACCTCAAAAATAGAAATGAAATATATTATTTTGCTAACTTAAATCATTTTTCACTTTTATATTTTAGGATTAGTCACCATCTATAATAGAAATCTCTCTAAAATGCAAGACTTGAAAGAGATCAGAAAGATAACTGGTGTTTGCCCTCAATATAATATTCAGTTTGACACCCTCACTGTGAAGGAAAACCTTGTCCTGTTTGCTAAAATAAAAGGGATCCATCCACAAGAAGTACAACAAGAGGTAGATGGCTGTGTTTGGAGTAGCTTAACCATCATGATGACAGAATCTCTTCAGTGATTTATCTGCCTTCTAATGAACAGAAGAGAACCTGTACAAAAATATACATTACTTTAATGGACAGCTAAAATTGTATAATATGGATCTTTTTGTATTTTGGGTTTTGCATATTTCTTATATAGGTACTACAGATTTTATTGGAATTGGACATGCACAGTATTCAGGATAAGCTTGCTGTACATCTAAGTGAAGGACAGAAAAGAAAGCTGACCTTTGGGATTGCCATTTTAGGAGATCCTCAGGTAAGTAAGATTAAACATGGGAAAGAAAAGGGATCATTAATAAAAGTCATATTCTCTTCCTACTAATGGTGGCACAGCTTTTATGGTAATGTATCCAGAGAACCTGATATGTAAACAATTATTGTCTGCTTGCTTTTACTTATTTTCCTTGTTATTACATGGAAATCGCTAACATGGAGGAGACTATGTTGTGTGTCTGTGTCCTGTATAGATCTTACTCTTAGATGAACCTACCATTGGACTGGATCCCTTTTCAAGGCAGCGAGTGTGGAGTTTCCTGAAGGAGCGCAGAGCAAATCGTGTGATCCTCCTGAGTACTCAGTTCATGGATGAAGCGGATATCCTTGCTGGTATATGTTATAATGAAAATGTTGGGAGATTTCTGTGATGTTTATTGTTAGAGTAAGAGCGCTGCTTTCATTACTTGACTCCAAAGCAGTCTAGAAGATGACAGGAATCCAGTCCCATAGTGAGTTCCTCTTGGTGTTGTACATTTGCTAGGCTGTGAGCAGTAGTGAAAACTGTGGTGATTTTTTTTTTTTCAGATTGTGATGGTCACTTAAACACCCAAATTTCCTTTAATGTAGGTTTACTTGAGAAATATTTGCCCATTCTTTAGTATCCAGATAAAGAATATGCTCATATATAATTTTAGTGATTTTTTTGTTTTCCTTTTCTGGAGCTATGTGGGGATGCTTAAAAAGGTTAGTGTTAGCTCAAAATGAACATGTGGATTTTAAATTTTCAAGTGTGCAGTAGCTACAATTATGCCCCACATAACTCTCATCCTTTGGAGCTCTGAGATTTATTACTTGTATTCTAGAAAGGAAAAGTGACTGTCAATACTCTTTTCATTTGATTCTTTCTACTCAGATAGAAAAATGATTTTGTCCAACGGGACTCTGAAATGCGCTGGCTCTTCAGGCTTCTTGAAGAGAAAATGGGGTCTTGGGTATCACTTAAGGTAAATAGTTTTTGAGAAAAGACTGGATATATATGTTTTTACCATTATTTTACTTATGTGTGTCTATGAGTCTTGTTTGCCACATGAGCCCACTGAGGACAGAAAAAAGGCATGGGGTCTCTTGGAGCTAGAGTTATAGACAGTTGTGAGACGCATGGCTTGGGTCCTGGGAACTGAACTTGGGTTCTCCAGAAGAGCAGCAAGTGCACATATACATGTCTCCAATCATGTATATGTCTATATATGAATATCTATACATGTATGTATATACATGTTTTAATTGTGATATATCAAAAAGGTAGACAATTATGAAAGAGAGTTGACTTCATGCCTTACCTCTGCTATAACGGATTGAAAGTGTGCACCAAACACATGACTTTCATAACTCCTTGGATCTGTACTGCTGTTAATGATGAGCAAAATGTCAACATGATATCCCAAATGTCTGTTCACTCTGTGAATACTTTATGAAGCATTTTCATAAGGATCTACAGAGGTATTTTCAGAAAACTGTCAGTGGGGAGTAAATCTGGTTCCAAGGAGTTGTGAAATTGTGTATAACAAGAAACTCAATCCAGGCTAAAAAAAATGAAAGAAAATTTAAAAGACAGAACAAACAGGACTGTGGACCAAATTTCTCTGTCGTCAGTGATTTCTGGAGTACACTGTGAAGTAACCTAATTATTTTCGCTATGAAGTCTCTTTTGGCTGACATAATCACCCTCCTGTGCTTATCTTCATACTGTGTACAGAACATAAACTACAAATTGTGTTTTTGTATTATTTTGAGCTTGTTCGAGTTGTATGTATGGCTGACAAGTTTTTCAAGTTGATTGATTGTTATTATATATTAGTTTTGTCTGTTTTATAAATTATTATAAAGTTTTTATAATGCTCAGAGGCTGAAATAGCTTTTTTGTGTGATAGCAGTCCAAAATGCAATTATTTATGTTTTTCTTTTAAATATTAGTGTATATAGGAATGAAACATGTGATTCAGAGCAAATAACTTCCTCCATTAATCATCATATCCCTGATGCTAAATTGAAAACAAAAACCAAAGAAAAGCTTGTGTATACTTTGCCATTGGAAAGAACAAATAGATTTCCAGGTAACTTATATATGATCATACTGGGATAAATTTGAGAACATAAGTTTGAATTATAATTTTCCTTTTGGAGTGGATTTGAATTTTGTCTTAGTTTGCATTATCTAAGCAAAACTTGGGATGAAGATTTGAAGTGCAATGAATATAGTTGGTAATTTATCTATGTAAGCACTATTAGGGCATGGAGACGAGTGAGGGAGGGTAGGAAGCTAGGGAAGTTTGCATTAGAGAGCAGCTTACTGTGGTAGGCAACTGAAACAGAAGACCATTGGGGGAATCAAAGCGTAAATACTGTCCTCACCATTGTACCACGGGGGAAGTGAAGAAAACACTGGCACATTTCTATATACATTGTTAGTTTAAGGGACAAATTTAGGAATATTAACTTTCTGGCCCTTTTGGCTTACTCTGAATATAAACTTAGCATACTGCTAAGGCTAGAAAAAGAATCTCATTCAGGAAGGTAATTTTAGTAAGCAAATTTGTTGTGTCTAAGTGAGTACAGAGAAGATGAGGGTCTGACAAGGTCTCTGCCCTGGGCTTCTTTTTGTAATTTAATTATGTACTCTCTATTCTATAAAGAAAAAATCGCTTATTTATATTTAGCATAGGCTCCCAGCCTACTGTGTGGCAGCAGAAAGCCATGTCCTTTTGATAAATAACCCTAAAAAGTACAGTGTAAATTATGTGCCAGACACTGTCCTCATGGGGTGTGTGTGTGTGTGTGTGTGTGTGTGTGTGTGTGTGTGTGTATGTACCAGTTATTTAGTACTTAACTGTTCCACGAGGTGACTGCTATACTTTTCTGTTTTATAAATGAGGAAATATATTTTAATTTCTTCTGTTATAAATAAATTCATTTATTTTAAACATTTTGTTTATTAGTTATAGCGCTCTATAGGTCTAGCTTAAATAAGCTTTTTAGATTACTTAGTCTCCTTGGGCAACTACTCAGAGATTCTGATTTTAGCCCTATTTCCAAATATGAAGCCCTCTTTATCCTTGTAACGACATGGAAGATGGTATTCTACACTGTATTATTTTGTCCTTGGACTAAAATATGCTGAGGTACAACTGACCCACCTTCTTGGTCAAGAAGGATGATATATAGGTAGTTATATGGTGGTATCCCATAGCTAGAGCCTTTGGTGTTGATGTTTCAGCACAGAGCAGGCCCTTTACACAAATCAAGGCTTCTGCTTGTCTAATGGGATGTCTGTGTCCATTCCAGGACATGGAACTCCAGGTTCTCTGAATGCCATGTACATCTATTCCTTACTTACACATTTTCTTTCTGTAAAGATGTTGGTCCATCACTCCACCCATGCAAAAAGCTGGATATATATTTAATTATGGTGCTGGGGATTGAACTCAGGATCTTGTGCATACTAGACAGGCTTTCTCTCGCTGGTATTTATAGAGAGCAGTCACAAAGTCCACAAGAGGAAAATGATCTAACATTCTCCAAGTAGAGCATGTCTGTATGTCTGAAGGGAGGTAATTTAGGGAGCCAACGGTGGGTAGGAAAGTTGTAGGGTGGATGAATGGCTGTTGTAGAGCTCAAGAAGCTTTGATATTCATTGGTTTTTATTATAAATGCATTGAGACTTACTGAAGGACATTAGGCAGGGTGTTGATGTGATATGACTTATATTTTCATTCTCTGGTTAAAAGATGATGACTCTGGCTACAGAGGAACTAGAGTAGAGCCTAGGGAACTAGTTATAGAGCAATTTCTGAGACCCAGGAGGGCCTCTGTGATTTCTTGGTGCCAGCAAAGACAGAAGAAACTGGATGCATTTGAAGTATATTTGGTTATAAAGAGGAAAGGTGTGTGTTGTGGACTTGAAGATCTTTGGCATGGATTACTAAGTCGAAAATGATGGCATTTACTATTATAAAGTACTATGGATGGGCTTGTGGTGGTTGTGAGTTGTGACAAATTAAATGAGGACAGATCTTTGGAGCCACACATCTCTGTGGAGAGGAATGAAAGGAAGTGATTTTGTTTGATAACTATTATTTGCCTTTGTTGAATGGATATTATAGCATTCTGCCTGTTGTTTCGAATGGCCAAGCAAATACAGAAGAAAATGATGATGGAGATCACTTGGGGAAGTCCTTGATATGCTGAAGGTGGATGAATTAAGTACATGAGTGAAAGAGATAAACTTTGATGGGAGCAGTTGCCAGTCTTCCACTTATACAAAAGGAAGGCCCAGAATATGGGCAAAGCTTCACATGAGTTGATAGTTTAGAGGTGAAAAGATGCTGTTGCTTACAACTGCCCATATTTCCTCAGAGAAGTCTGGAGGGAAATTACAGTTCAGAAGTACAAAGGAGAGTCAAGCAGCTCCAGGAAGTCTAGCATAATCGTTTCCCAGAGAATGATTTTTCTTTTAATTACAGTCATATTCCAAAGATATAAAATTCCTGGACAGTATTATATAATGTTTAATACAAATTTTAGTGTACTAGGTTTAGTGTATTTATATATTTCTAAGTGTATATATTCTTTCTGTTGACTTAGACCTCTTCAGTGATCTTGATAAATATTCTGGCCTGGGTATGAGCTATGAGGTTTCCATGTCAACTCTGAATGATGTCTTCATGAACCTGGAAGGAGACCCAACTAACAAACAAGGTAAAATCATTTGTGTAATTCACAGAATCAATTTGCAAATGACAATATGTCGATTTAGTATTTATGATTTTTTATGCATGACTCATTCTAAGGGGTATGACTTATTCTAAAATTGACTTACCTATTGGCATGAGCTGTTATTGTTTCCTAACATTGTCAGTATAGCTACACACAGAGTCATTTTAAAGTTGATAAATTCCTCTTTGGAAACCTACCTACTTCTTCGAATTTCAGCTGTTTTCTCCTGTCCTCAGATGCTCAATATTTCTTGAATTCTTCGGGGTTCTGAAAGTTTCTAATCAAAGACATGGATTCGGAGCATGTATTTCTTGTAAAAATGGTTCCTAGCTTGTTAATAGGAAAAAAACCTAAATGGTTAGGATTCTTATTATCAACTTCCAGATAATTTAAAAGACAATTATAATAACTGTCATTTTGGGGACTGTTCCTTGCCAGATAGTTTTATCAATGAGGCTAAAACCTGACACTTACTTGTGTTACCCTCCCATAATAATTCTAGCAAATATGGGTGGCACCATTTTACAGGTGCAAGAAGTCAGATTAAGAACAATTAAATGATTCTTCCCAAGCTATGCTGTTTGTGACTCAGGTATGTGGCATTCATGGACGTGTCTGGTGTTTGCTGAACTGATGATCTTTCCCTACAAGCTCAGACTATTGATACCTTAGCAGCAGATATTTAGGCATTGAGGACTGATCATTCTTATACAGAGGATTCTTTTGAAATGCTCAGAGTAGTATTACATTTCAAACTTTGCTTTCTGAAGAACCGGGCATAGGGAAAAATTGCCCTTTTTTCTGAAATTTTCTTTTGGTATGAATTTGATATATTTTCTCAGGGGGGTATTTTGAATACTCTTACCTTTTTTGCAATGTGACCACAAATGTTTCAAAACATTTTTATTAATTAAAAAATTTTCATTCTGTTGGAACTTATAAAATATAAATCTAGAAATAGTGAAGGCAGGGGTAGTGTCTAAACTTAATGAAATAGTGATGATGTTGTTTGAATAATTACTTTGACTATAAGTATAAAATCAAACAGAACACAAAGTAATTTTAGTATTTTTATGAAGAAGATATATGATAGTCTTAGGGCATTAGTGATATGTATGTGTTTGCTTGTGTAGACTTTCAACAAACAGGAATTATAGACCCAGAAAGCCTGAGTGAAATGGAACCAACTCACCTGTCTCTTTCTGAATCTCAAAAGCCTGTGAGCAGCATGGGGCTCTGGAGGATGCAGGTCTGGGCAATAGGCAGGCTCCGCCTTTTAAAGTTAAAACGTGGGAGGAAAACCCTTTTGGCCTTGTGAGTATCAAAGTATTATAACTTTTTAGATAATGAACTTTAAAAGAGTTTCATGCCAAAAGAGAATTGAAAAGTAGACCACTCTACCCAGAATTCCTGCTAGCGGAGAGATAAATGCAGCACTGATGTTACTGATAGTGGGATTGTCTGGGTGTTAGTTCTTATTGGGCTTCTAAACACAGCTGTTTAATATTTGCCATACAATAACCGGGTATTTTAGTCTTTCGTAGCGAGTTGATTAATGACTTTTAGAATCTTAGCAACTAAAATCATGGTTTGTATAAAGTAGATTTATCATTCAACAGATAGTCATGAAATGTCTTACTGAGGAAATAACTACAAAGTCCTAAGGTGATTTTTCTTTATTGTTTAGGTTATTGATACTTGGAATTACATTGTTACCATTGATCTTGGAAGAGATATCTTATGTTATGATAAATAAAGATAGGGACTGGGAATTTAAAACAGATCTGTATTTCCTGTCTTCTGGACAGCTTCCCCAGGGCTCACGAACTAGCCTGTTGATCATCAATAACACAAGTAAGTGGAAAATAAAAATTTTAATTCAGAATTTTAAAAAATTATTATTTTTATTTTATGTGTATGAGTGTATTGCTTGCATGTAGGTAGGTGCGTCCCTGTCACTAGATCCCCTGGAACTAGATTGCCAGCGCTTGTTAGCTGCCATGTGGGTGAGGGGAATCCAACCAGGTCCTCTGCAAGAGCAGTCAGTACTCTTAACCACTGAGTCATCTCTTTAGCCCCTAATTCAGAAAATTTAAATTGTTTTAAATTGTTAAATCATATATAAAGAAACAAGAAAATCTTAATAGAAGAAAAATGTGTATTTATAGAAAAAAATCTTGTGAGGACCAGTGCATATTTTCTCTGATTTTAGAAGAGACAAGCATAGTGGGAACAGGAAAGAAGGAACTTGTTACCATCTGGTCTGGTCGAGCAGAGCTGCCTGTGTTATAGCTGGCAGCCCTAAGCAATTACAGGTAGAGAAAAGAGCTTTTAGCTGAGGGACTCTGTTTTTACATCCCTTTGATATAGCTACTTTATACCACACATGTGATACACCCTGATGGACAGGTAACGGTGACTGTGTACCTTTGTGTCCCTCGGCAGGATTCAGGAAAATTTATTTGAATGAACAGGTAGTTGATTGTTTAATAACTGCTGATTCCCTTGAAGGGAGAGCTTTTATGTTTCTACATTAGATGTTAAAAAGCTCAGGGGAGCGGTCCTCTCTTCAGTTTCTTTTTGACCTCTGTTTCCTCAGATATTTATGACTCAAAGTTGTAGATCTATCAACTCTTTTAACCAAACATAATCTTTTTGTTTTTAGTTTTTGTTCTAATTTTGAATTTGGGCTTTAGAAAAAAAATTTGTCCATCTCTTATAAACCTGAACTGTACATTAATTCTCAGGATTTAGAGATTTCCTCTGCCTGTTAACTTGTTCTGTCCCGTATTTTATTCCTCTCCACTCACTCCGAGGCAAATATATTTGTGCCCCATCATTTTTTTCCCTTTGTACTCAGTTTTCAAGTATTTTGGGAGTTAAGTTTGGGGATTCTGTGTCATTTTCTTTCTCCTCATTTTTGGTGATTACTAGCAATATGTTCATCTTTTCATGTGAGAATCCCTGTTCGGTTTATATGAATGTGAACTGCCATTACTGTACCCTGTTGTGGAAGTCAAGCCCTTATGTGAGGCTGCCCTAGAACACATGGAAACAACCTTTTCCTGTGTGTGTTCTGTCCCATCTGGGAGGGAGCTCAAATTTGACTGACGTTTGGCTCTATTTGTTCAGTTCCAGAGCTCTGTGCGTTCCCAGTGGAAACTCCCAGTTCAACGACCTTTTTTTTTTGTCCTGTCTTTCTGTGATTGTTTGAAGTTACTTCGAGTCTTGTCCTGCTGTTTTCCTTAGATACTGTGTCTTAGAAAGTGAAGATAGACATGTTCTGTAGAGGTGAATGCAGCAGCTATCCACTGTGTGGGATGTGGAGGGGAACCTGACTGGTCTTCTTGTTCCCAGCGTAGCTAACCAATAATAACTCACTGTGATTGAGAGCATGCTTTGCTCAGTCACCCACTTGAGTTTTCGTATTCTAGAACCTGGTTTGCTTTTATATCTTTTTACTCCTGTAGGCTCCAGGCTGATTTTTCTCAATTCTTCTCTCTCAAAAAATACCATCTGTTTTCTACTTAAGGATACATTAAAAGTTTGGTTTGATGGTAACACGCTTTTAGTTTCCTAAGAAAAATGAATTATGGCACATACATGGATGCAGTATATATGCAAATATTCAATAAAGGAAAACATATTGTATATGTACATATACTTAATTTTTATTATTTCAAACAATATTAGAGAAAGGAGGATGTTATTAGGCTGAAAATATGAAAACATTTTCATATTACAATTGTGTTTCCTGAAATTATCGATTCATAGGCATTTTAAAACCAAAGTTATAAAATAGAATTTTCTTCTTTTAGTTATCAAAAATTAACTTACAGTAGATGGAATTATAAAGACAATTCATTATAAGATTTACTAAATAAAAGTGAGTGATTTCTCTATCTAAACCAATAATATTATTGTGATGTACATAAAACATGCCTTATATGGTATAGTAGAAATATCAACTTTATAGAACTCATTAGAAAAAAAAGTTGTACTTGCTTTTATATTGCCTTCTGTTATTGAATTCATACTAGAATCAAATATTGAAGATTTTATACAGTCACTGAAGCATCAAAATCTAGTTTTGGAAGTAGACAACTTTGAAAACAGAAATGGTACTGAAGACCTCTCATACAATGGAGCTATCATAGTTTCTGGTAAACAAAAGGTATGCTTTCCCTGTTGGCCTTGTTTTTATGACAATACACAGACATACTCAACGAGAAAGAGCTATATTTTAACTTGTTTAAGAACTATAGAAAGTCAGTTTAACTATTATATACAGCACTTTGATTCAGAAAAGCAGTTAATATTTTTGTGAAACATTTTCTTTGTTTTAAATTAGGAAATTTTTTGCATTCAAAAGGAATGAGTTTATTGCTGTAATAAAATATCACACTGTACAATTATCAATTAATGTAATTATGAATTTAGGGATTCATATTAATCAGATAACTAAGTGAATGATGTTTTTATATATTGAGTAAAATGCATAAATACTATAATGTCCACATGAAATTCCCAATAAAAGATTTACTCCATGTTCTAGCTTAATATATTTCAATTTGAGTAGAAACCATAGAGATGTATCAAGGAACACACATATTGAAAATACATCTTAATTATAAGAACTCTTGAGTATTATTTACATTCCAGTAAAGTTCAAGGACAAAATTAGTCAAAACTAAGGACTGGAGAGATGGCTCAGTAGTTAGGAGCACTGATTACTGTGCAGAGGACCTGTGTTTGGTTCCTAGCACCCACATAGAGGCTCACAGTGGTCTGTAACTACAGTTCTAAGGGATCCAGAGCCCTACTCTGGCCTCTGCAGGCTCCAGTCACTCACAAGGTGCACTTAAATGCAAGCAAGCACCCATACACATAAAGTAAACAAATGAATTTTTAAAATTAATCACAATTCCCTCTGTATTTCTTGTTCCAAGTGAAAAGAAAACAAAGACAGAAGCTTTAGAAGGTGTGACATGGAGCTCATTTTTACCTACTCTCCATGCATTTGAGAAATGCAATACCTTTGAGTCAACATTGGGAAACTTGACTGCTTTGTTTACCTAGCAGGGTTACTGTATCAGTTATTGATTATATTAATATTAAGCAATACTGAACCCACATGATGATTGTGTAAACATTTTCATAAACATAAAGTATAAATATTATCTTACAGAAAATGTAAAATTCTATAGCAGTGTACCCATGAATATCTCATGAATTCCATGTCTAGCTCCTATCATGAGGAGCAATTTCCCTTGCTTGCTCACTGTAGACTGGCTATGTATCTTTGTTAAGGCAACTGTAGACTCCACAAACTGAAATTTTCTCATCAGCAAAACAGGGATGAAATGATAGGAATTAGTTATACTATACTAGTGAAAATTTGTCTTAATTTGATATTGACTGTCCTATCCACTGTGAAGGATCTAATATATCACTTAAGCTACGTAAAAACCCATTAAGTGTCCTCTTTCACAGATGAAGAAACTGAAGCTCAGAAAAGCTATTTAACTTGAAGATGGACACAGGTAGAATTGAGCATCGTTAGCATCATATATATATATATATATGTATATATATGTGTGTGTATAACAAAATGGTTCCTTTATTTTTCAAGGATTTGGAGTTTGTCTTATTATGTGCTTGTTTTGGTTTACTTTAAGGATTACAGATTTTCAGTTGTGTGCAATACCAAGAGACTGCACTGCTATCCCGTCCTAATGAACATCATCAGCAATGGGCTACTTCATATGCTTAACTGCACAGAGGATATTCAAATCGAAAGAAGTACATTATCTCTTGTAAGTATTAAATGTACTGATTCTGAACAGTTGTAAAGTTGACAGTTAATTGGCATTTCCCTTTCTTTAGTTGTTAGAAACTCACATGTGATTTGATACTAAAGATGGTTATTGTGTTCTAACAATTTGTATGTTGTCTAGCTCCTGCCTTTGTTTACTCAGCTTCTTTGCATTTAGAAAATATCCGATATACACAGCCTGCATTTCTAGGATTCTGACTTTGGAAAGGTTATAAAGGGAAAGCAATGGTGAGAGGAATCAGAGAAAAACCTCACACTGGTGTATCACTTCTTCAGCCCAGAAATGACAATGGCTTTCCATTTCTTTTTTTTTTTTTTTTATTTTTTGAGAAAGTTTTTTGACAGTTCTAAATAGGTCTCCAGTTGCTTAGGAAGCAAGGCCAACAATTGACAAATGGGAACTCACAATTAAAAACCTTCTGTTCATAGTGGCTGCCTTCTTCATCATTCCTTTTTGGTGGTCATCTCCAGTGTATATTAATTTTTCCTGATTCTAAGTATTTATGATAGCTGCAATTTTCTGATTGACACCAGGACAGATCTTTAAAACCAATTCCAAATGTTTCATATAGAAAGCAAGATTAGAAATAGACCAACCAAAGGGGAATCTATTTTATAACAAAGATGTCAAATTCAGTTTGGGCTTCCACTCAGTCAGTGCTGAGAGTCTGTGCAAATGTAGATTTTTGGCAGACAATGGAGAAAATGAGAAGAAATATACTTGAGATGTCAAATATATATACAACTATGGGTTAAAGTATGAATACATAGCCATTGGATCAGGAAGGGCATAGGATGGTTTAAAGGATGGGGACTGAAGGGAACTAACTGTTCAAAACTAAAACCAGGGGCTGGGAACAGCTCTGAGGTAGAACACTTGCCTAACATGTCCCAGACCCTGGGGCTGAAACCAGGAATGCAAGGGACACAATATTAAAACCCACCAAAAGAAAGTTGTCCTCTGTTTATTTTTAAATTAATTTTATTGCCTGTTTGATCAGGATCAGAAGGAATGTGTACTCTCTCATAATGCACTCTCCAAAGGCACACACCTTCATTCCTATGATGGCATTAAGAAACACATTTTTCCTCAACTACAGAAAATTGGAATTTATAGATAGATATAGACTCTAAAACTTAAAAGTTTGGGAAGTACAGTTATTATAAAACAGGCCCTGTTACCTCCTGCTGTTGTAGTCATGGAATAGCCTGGTATCCTGCTTGGGCATATGTACATCCAGCTGAGTCAGACACTAATTTATGAGTACTGATTTATATTTTTACCTCAAGGGTGGTACAGTGACATCAGGTTTCCTTTATCCTTCTGTGCTGTACAACATATGCATCCTAGGTGCTGAGGTTGTCACCCATCTATGGCTCATTTGCTGGGAAAGACAGGGCTGAATTATCCATTAACTATGGTTTACAATACCTGAATTGTTATGTAAAACACATAATGAAAAATTGACCATCATAACCATCTCATGTACATAGTTCATTGGTTTAAGTATATCCATACTGTTTTGAAGTAGAGCTCCAGAATTTCTTTATCGCATCAAAGAAAACCTCAGTGTCTACTGAAAAGTAACTCTATTTCTCCCTCCTGCCTGTTCCTAGTGACTACTATTCTATTTCCTGTTTCTAGGGATGTGACTCTTTTCAGTGCCTCATAAAGGTTGAATTATACCACAATTATCTTCTTCTGACTGATTCATTTTACTTAGTATTGTGATTGTCCATCTTGTAGCACTTGACAGGATTTTCTTCCGCTTTAAAGCTGAAAGTATTTCATTATCTATACATACTTTGTTCTGTTTCCTTATATATCTACAGTAGGAGTTTGAGTTAATCCCACTTCTTGGCTAGTGTGAGGAATGATGCTGTTAATATGGGCGTACAAATATCTCCTTAAAATCCTATGCTTGTTTTTTTCCGTATGTACGTCAAAGCAGATCCTGAATTATTTTTCACTTCTTGAATTGGCTCTTCATGATATATGATAAGCCTAATTTCCCTCAATAGATAATCTCTATGCTCTTGACCTATACTTTGATTTGTTAATATTTCAAAAAGTATTTCTTTGCGATTATTAGTATGTATCTCATTGCAAATATTCTCTAAGTGTCCTTCTGTATTTGCAGGGCTATTTTATCATCTGGCTTGGACTACCGGATGGTTCCCTGTTCTTGTTACTTGTTGTATGCACTATTACTCCTTTCATCGCCATGAGCAGTGCCAGTGATTACAAAGTAAGAAAGGGCAGGTGGAGTGTACTTAAAGAATTTCTGTAAACATATTTTTGATGTTGTAACTCTAAAGAATTTTCCTTTGAGGTATGGGGAAGGACTGAGACATGTTTTTAACTTAGACAGTGGAGTTTGTCATTATTTCTAGCAACTCAGAAACCTTGTTTTTAGCAGTTGCTAGATATGTTTTCCAGATATGACAGGGAAACTGCACTCATGAAATCTCAACAATACGGTTACCTAAACAAGACCTACAAAAATCACAGCTCCACTTGACGTGCCATCGTAGATGGGGGCAGTTTAACAAGAGAAGAGCTGCAAGCAATCAATGGCTGCTGAGGACAGGGAAGGAAGGAGCTCCCTCATAGTTTATCCAGTCCTGAGTGGTCAGTTCTGAACACAAGTACATACTAGCACCACTAAAGGGACTCAGTATGCATGTATGATAGTCTCAAAAATTAAATTAAAATATAAAAGTCAATTTTTTTACTTTAAGTCTGTGTGAAAAGTACAATGATTTTTCAGAGATTCACATTACTTTGAGTCTTCAAAACAGAATATTATTATATATCTTTTGACTACGAGGAAAACAATCAGTGATGTTGAAATTTAAGACTTAGATTCCCTTTGCATTCTGTAAATTGCTATTTAGTGTTTGTGTTTGTTGATGTCCATTATCTGGACAAGACATTAAAATCAGAGAACAAGCACGGGGGGAGGAAGGGTCCCTCAGTCCTTCAGGTTATACAACAACACTTCTTTTGAAGAACCTTAGTGCTCTGATCACTGTGAAGTCTGCTTTTCCGCTTACTATTCATGAGATAAGAGGTACTGCAAGTCGGTCTACCAAATCAAATGCCTTTACAGAACCAGATCTGCAGATCTCAGGTTCTTCAACAGTATATGTACAGTTATTTAAAATAATATAATATTAGATTATATTTACCTTAAGAATTCTTCCAATGTGCTTTTGATTTACTTTTTAATTGAACCTATGCACATCCTGTGTTTTCTTCTCAGAATAATGCCGATTCCCAACTATGGATCTCTGGCCTCTACCCTTCTGCCTACTGGTGTGGGCAGGCAATTGTGGATATTAGCATCCTCAGTGTAATTTTTCTTTTAATGTACTTGATTGTATATATAACAAGAATGATGGATATTTACATTGCAAGTCACATTGTGCTAGTTATGGTAAGTCATATGATATAGATCAAATTTTATGCAGCATTTAAAAATAAAATATAATATTAGTTTTTGTATATTATTTATTATTTCATTATAAACCCAAAAGACGTTCAGATTACTACATGTAGTATAATATTTAAAAAGGATTATAATTTAAAATCTCCCCTAGTTGTTTCCATTTTTAACTGATATTATTTATATTATCCTTAGGCTATCATTTTACTTGGTTATGCAGCTTCTCTTGTCTTCTTGACGTATGTGATATCATTTGTTTTCTGCAAAAGGAGAAAAAACAGTGGCCTCTGGTCATTTTGCTTCTATATTGTGAGTATACACACACACACACACACACACACACATACAGGAGAGAGAGAGAGAGAAACATTAAATGCTATATGTTAAATCCAGTTACGTTTTTATCTCAAGCTGTGGAAAAATTAAAAATATAGATCAAATTCAAAATCCAGAATACAAAATTTTTGAGAGCTAATATCATAATTGGAAATTGCCACAGCTGACCTAATGTGATGATTCCCAGTCAAATGCAAGAATAGAATACATTTTATTCAGCATTCCCAATGGACCATTTCGACTTTTGCACGTTAAGTGTGTATGAAACATTATTAATTTTGTATTTAGATTTGAGTTCCATCCCAAAGGCAATTCATATATATGCAAATATTGTACAAATCCAGTAAAATTTGAAATGCAAATGATTATTGTTCCAAAACATTTCAAATAAGGGACAATCAAAGCTGTACTTTAAAATTCTACCTTGGAAAGGACATGAAAATGTAATTCATGAAGTTAATTGTGTTTCTGAATAATTCAGGTATGGCTTTTTGAACAGTTTATGGAGAACTTTATAGAAGACCGGAAGTTTAAAATCTACTCTAGCGTTTATACAGACTTCAGGGTATAGGGCTTCCTGACATTACTAGAATGAGAACTGACTTTACAATGGCTGATGGGATCATCCATTTTTATAGTCCTCTGGAGCAAAGTTACCTTGTTTTGACATTGTGATATGACCTTGTCACAAATGCTTTGGAATGTGTTCATAGCTATCCTGGGAACATGGCCTGCACATGACACTTCAGATGTTCTTTATCTAGAAGATCTGTCTTAACCTCAACTGCTAATAGCTTCAAATATCATATTTTAATTCCTGTGTCAAATAATTTGTAATAGATATGTATGAAACTAAATAGCTTGTCCAAGATTATGGGAAACTTTGCTGTAAATGTTTACACAGGGTGCTTTTGTTCTGTGCCATAAGCTGAGTTTAAGCTGATACTTCCTTTTTATTTATTTATTTTATTTGTATGAGTGTATTTCCTGCATGTGTGTAAGTGTACTCATGTTGTGCAATGCCCAAAAAGGTCAGAAGAAGGCATCAGATTCCCCTGGAACTGGAGTTGCAGACATTGTTAGTCATCATGTGGGTGCTGGGAATGAAACCCAGGTCCTCTGCAAGAGCAGCCAGTACTCTTAACCACTGAGCCATCTCTCCAGCCCCGTAGCTGATATTTCTAAGACATGACTAAATATTTATCTAGATAATAGCTCTCAATTTTTGGACTGGAACTTCTGACACCATGAGAGAAACCTAACCGAAGGTCATCTATAATTAAACACATTTGACACCACCCACTGACTTGTGTAGGAAACTTTCACATATCTGACAAACAGAAGGGTGCTGATCCTTCTCAATGCATGCATACTCATTTGACTTCTGAGTTGCATACATTTGTATTCAGCAAATGGTATTTATTACTACCTCTCTCCCTTGGTCTGTACAATCCAGTCTAAGTATAGCTACATAAAGAATGAACTCACTTGGAAGACCATCTTTAAGGCTAGCCATGAGTTTTCTGTGCACCAAAGTTCTTTTCTTGTATGTTACATGGTAACATTTTTGATTAGCTTACAGAATTACTGCTGTTGTACAATGTTATCCCAAGTACTGGCTGTGCTGAGCAGGTATCACTAAGATAAACTGACACCTGATTTTTATTTTAATGAATGCTCTTTTACATGTAGAGCAAAGATGAACAAAAACATGCTTAATCTGTGTGTTTGCCAATAGCTTCAGCTCTGAATGAGTTCTTTTTTTTGGAACTGTTAAGCAACTCAGGTTTATTGGCCAGTATGACTGTTGAGAGATGTGTCACTATCAACCTTGAAGATCCTTAGAGATGAGCTAGTGAATGCCTCACCTATATTATTTTAGCTACTTGTCTTTAGCCCCAAGTTACTGGTAGTTTGGAATAGTGATTTCCTTGTATTTGTAGCTCCTCCCTCTCTCTGTGTTGTCTCTGCACAGAAATCACTTCAGAATAGGGTAAGCGGGTATCTCATTTAGCCGTTCTGCTGTATGTCAAAGTGGAAAACCAGCCTATGGACTTATGCTCAAAACTTACCCTAATCTGCATAGAGCGTGCTCTCAGCTGAAGAGGAGTTCATTAGCAGTGGCAGAAGTGTACCTCCATATTGTGTGTTCCAACTTTCAGTGGGAAAGCTCAGAGATTTCCACATGGATGGAGCTCTGCTGTGATGATTTCCACTGGAAAACACTGGGCATAATTTTCTCAATAAAGTTCTAGGAATTTCAATTTATGTATCAGTTCCACAGTGTATGACAGACCTTCCAGAATTTAATACAGTAGGAACTTATAGAATAGCAGGCTCCAGCTGTTAGCCTGGAAAACAGAGGTCATTTCCTTTTATGAAAAAAGGAGTGAGAATCCAGCCAGAGCAACTTTACTTCAAAATGTAGCAAACTCCTGATGGACCTATGATGTGAGTGAAACAATGAACAGAAAAATTTGGCATCATTTCTGAGGAAAATCATAATACAGGATGCCTTCTTTATTACATTTATGGACTAACATGATGGTTAAGATGTTCTCTCTGTGATTTGAATAAATGTGAGCAAATAAAGGATCATCACAGAATATAAAACATCATATTCTGAAACACGAGTTTAAAAGCAAAAACTCATCTGATATGGTTTAGTATCTTTTTTCATTGCCACCAATTATATTTGAGGTGTTATGGACTGAAACAAGACTAGAAAAGGCTAGAACATATTCCAGAGGCAAAGTGTATTTTGCAAAATAAATACTTGTTTTTAGAATGTAAAAACAATTATATCACAGTGTCACAGTAGAACTGTTTTCTCTAATATCACTGAGCATTATCTGTCTGATTTATGTACTTGAATTTGCCCTGTAGGTCATAGCAATCATGTTGGATATCTTATTTACTGAATACAGCCTAACATTCCTTATTGCCAGCATGGTATCGGTCCCTGTGTTTTCACTGGCTGCATTTCTGGTCTTTTTGGAAGAGGTAAGATATGCCATCAATTGTCTCATATATATTGAATAGTTAGCTTATCTTCTGTGCCTAGATCTTCAGAGACAAAAAGTGGAGTAATGGGAATGGGGAGTGAAAACCGTGCACACAAGGGATTTCTTTGGGATGATTAGAATGCTCTAAAGTTAAATTGTGGTGATGTTTATGCAAGTTATTAAAAGATTCCAAGATATATACTTAAAACAGGTAAATTTTATGGGATGAAAATAAGTCTCACCGAAGCTGTTGAAAGGACTGTACCCTAGGCACTTGCAAGATATAGGGACCATTAAATGCAATATGACTCTAAGGCCAGACTGAAAACAAATAAGCAACTTTCCCAGAAAACCTCAGTAGTTCAATGTCTATGACTGAGGATAAACTCATGCACAATGCTGTTTACTCAGCAGTATATGTCTCACCATTCTGTGCTAGTCACTGAGTTAGTAATTTGGGAGACCCATGAACAAAATAACCCAGGGCTTCCTTTCATAGAGTTTAGTGGAAGCAAAGATAAATAAACCATAAGCAAGTCAGCATAGTGAGCGTCAAGGTTACACAAAAGGGGAAAGTGTCAAGGGACAGCATACAAAGCCTAGTGATACACTTAGGAGTTAGAGGATTCTTCTGGGGAAACAATGTTCAAATACATTCCAAAAGGATGAGTAAGAAATGGGGGAGAGTGAGGCATGAGATAAACATGTGCTGCCAAGGAAAGTAAAGACTTTGAAGGACGCAAGCCGTGAAGTGTGGGAGAGAAACCAAGTGGGTTTCCTGTGAGCAGAAGTGTATGAGAAGGCCAGGATTGATAGTTCAGTTGAGAATGTATATTTTGAAACCTTGTACTAATCTAGATGAAGTCGTTTTAAATAAAGCAGAGCAAGTCTCATTAATTGTATACTTGGGACGAAATGACCTCCATTTGCACGGCAATGTCTGGAATTCTTGAGCAGAAACTCACCTTTTGCTTTGTGTTTTCCTAGTAAAATATAAATAGATGAAGACACTCATTTAGATCTATCCCATATAATTTAGAAGTGATGGGTGGCTTTCTGCATAACTGATTGACCATGAAAGAATACTGTAAAGGACCTATTATGACTGAGAAAACATCCTTGGGATGAAAAGGGAGCCTTTAAATAGGCTTGATGTGGGAAAATTAGGACACAGTTCAATTCCTAAAATTTTCACAAGTGCTAGCCCTTCTTTTTGCTATGCTCTTGGTTGACCTTCAGCAAATGTTTTGATTTTAATCCAAAACATGAAATGAAAAGTGGAAGAGAAGAACATGTGTAGATCAGCTGCTTATTGAAAAATAGTGTCTAGAAGGAGGCTCCCTTCCTTTGTAGGGAACTTGTCATCAGTACGCATGAAATTTGGGCTTATGACGGTAGTTAATATGTGAAACATTGTATTATTCAAGTGCAAATCATGAAGAAACTAGTCATATCCATTTTATCTTTTCAGAGAGCCTACCAGAATTACCAAGAAGCTAAAGGACTAAAATATGACACAAGTGGGCCTGACCTTCTGATATGCCTAATAGTAAGACTTTCTTCCTCACTACATCTTTTGGATAAATATCCTTTTAAACAACTATCTAATCTTCTCTGAAGGGAGCCACCCCTCAGAGTATTTAAAATAGCTTTAGATGAATTAATATTTTCAGACATTAATTTTAGACTCAGTAAATTTTGTGTACATATATAGGATGCATAAATTAAGAATTCAATATTGTGTCAGCTTTAAGTTTGATTATCTTGTTTGCTGTCCCTCTCTAAATTTGATTTTATAAAAAAATCACATGCAATATAGGTTAAAAGTGTTTGAATTATGAATAAAGGGTAGAAATTGAATAAGAATAAATGTGAGAATGATTATATTAGATTTTAAGATGATAAAATCTTGTCTTTAAATTGCACTAGACAAGAGCTTGCCCTACTAGAGCTTATATTCTGGTGAAACTAGAAAGAGAAACAAAATAAATACTCTGTTAGATGGATAGTTAGGAAGGGCTTGAAGTACATTCTAGTAGAAAGTGGCAAGAGTGGTCTTGGCTTCTTTCAGTGTCATCTAGGTGGACAGTATGATTATGGCAGAGAGAGGGAGGTGAGGACAGATGGTCACAGAAGTAGCGATGTAAAGTTAAGATGGAGAAGGAGCTATACTTCCTGTTCTCAGTTACTCTGAGGATTCTAATGCCACTTTGGGTGATGAAGGAGCCAAATGGATACTTTTAAGCTAAGTGCAATGATCAGACTTCTATATGGGAAGAGTAACTAAAGTTATATATGAAGTAACTGGGATGAGAATATATGTGTAGGGCAAGAGGAGCAGAGGGAGACCAGGTGGGAATGTGTGCACAATCCAGCTGAGAAATGGCAATGACTGGACCGGATGGGACAGCACAGCAGCAGTAGGAGCTAGTTGCATTGTGGAAGATTTTAAAGACAAAGCAGATACAGAACATTTTACTGAGGATATCACGTGGTTTATAAAGAGCAGAAAAGGAGATAGGTTACACTAAGTTGGAGTGTGATTTCTTCCCTAATTTATAAGAATTTATTACAATTGTATCTGAAGATAAAGTACCAGTGGTTTTCCTGGAACGTTCACCTGTGTTTGTGAACATAATCTGATTGAACTTTCTCTTTGCTCCTAGCCTTACATTCATGCTTTGCTCTTCATTTTCATTCTAAGATGCATGGAACTTAAATATGGAAAAAACGTAATGCGAAAGGATCCTATTTTCAGGTTAATATAACATTAATTTCATGTGTAAAATCATGCTTTAATATTTCCATTATAGTAGCTGTACTAGCAACTTAATGGGGACTTCCATTTACAAATAATGTGATTATTGGTGCTATGGCCAATGAATTTCTGGCTTACTGTCAAGAATAAGACTCTAAGCAACAGGTCTGCTAGAGATACTTCAGTTTCTCAACAATGTAGCAAGTACCCAAGTATGCCATTCTCTCACACAAGGTGATATACATCCTTGAACAGAGGAGCTGGGAAGGAAGACGTTTAGTAACAGAGTTGAGTATCTTACAGAGGGATTTTGCAGAGAAGACAGTAGAAGATGCTGAAACAAATGTCTGATATCATTAAGATGGGATTAGAGTGACCAGTGGGAGTGAGAGTGACTTAAATTTGCAGGAGGAGGGAGCAGTACTTTCTGATAAGTTCCATTCCCAGAACCTACCTCAGGAGGCTCACAACTGCCTGAAACCCCAGTTTCAGAGGATTTGATGCCCTCTTCTGACCCCTAAGGGAATTTGCATGCATGTGGTACATATACATACAATCTGGAATACACACATGCCACATATAAATAAATAAATTTTTTAAAAGTTTTAAAAAGATGCTTACTGGAAGGATACCAAGAGGGAGATTCTGGACGATGAGATAGGAATTCTACCGTTAGTAATAATCACCACCAGTCTATTGAAAAGGAAAATGGCAAAATCACAGGTACACTAACTTTTGATACATTTGGACAACTAGAAAAACACATATAACACAATTAATTTTTCCACAGGCTATTCCCCCAAAGTCTAGATATTCAACCAAATCCAGAAGAACCCGTAGATGAAGATGAAGATGTTCAAGCGGAGAGGATGAGAACAGCAGCTTCCCTGAGCACTTCAAATGTAGAAGAGGTAGAAAAGCAAGTGGTAAAGTTGATGCTACCGAAAGCACAAGAGAATTATCTAGAAGAGGGCTTGAGAGGCAGATTTTAACTTTAAAGCTTGAGATCTGGTCCATCCCTAAACATGCAGACACTTCGGAGTATTCTGGCAACCAAAGCACAAAAACAATTATTTTATTCTCCTGTTGAGAAAAAAAAAATGAGTTTTGACAATTAGAATTAGAATCTTAGAAATAAACAAGACATCATAAGTTGAAGAATGTAAGATTTGTATACAATGTTAACTAGAGATCTGGAGATTGAAGTAGGCCTCATGCTTAGAAGACCAGTGCTGTTCCACTGAGCTATGTCCACATCCCATGGGTTAGTCTTTTACTTGACTGAGATGACATACTGTTTCCATCCACTTAACCACATCTGTTCTACCAAGACAGGAGCTGTCTTTCATAATGCCATGATATGTTCCTAGTGTGTTTGGAAATAAGATGTTCTGTGTGCTCACGAATATGCATCATATTGATAACAGTCATCACTCTCAACTCAAAATATGCTTTGGTTATGATAGAGATCACTTGGAAGGGAGAACATAAAGTCTGAAATTTAAGAGGAAACCTGTATTTCTGTCTCTTCTAGAAACCAGCCATAATTGCCAGCTGCCTATACAAAGAGTACACAGGTCAGAAGAAAAGTTGCTTTTCAAAGAGGAAGAAGATAGTAGCAACAAGAAATGTCTCTTTTTGTGTTAAAAAAGGTTTGAAATCATCACTTCTTCAATTGATAATAAAAATTTAATTAATTACCAGGCATGGTAACATACACCTTTAATCCCAGCATTCCTGGGGGGTGGGCAGATCTCTGTGAGATTGAAGCCAGCCTGGTCTGCAAAGTAATCTAGGCCAGCTGTGACCACAGGAAGACCTTGTTTCAAAAAAAAAAAAAGAAACCAATTTTTAAATTTTAATTCACTAATTTTTGTGGTATTAGGGAATGAACCCTGGCCCCATGCATGTTAAACAGGTACTCTCTTGCTGACATGTATCCTTAGTACTTTCTTTACTTTTTGATCTGAGGCAGGGTCTCACTAATTTGCCAAGACTGTCCTTGAACTCACTCTGTGGCTCAGGCTGCCTTGAACTTGTGATCCATCTGCTTTAACCTCTTGAGTAGGTGGAATTACAGGCTTGCAGCCACCAGTCCTGGTTTAAATTAATCATTATTTTTAGGAATAACCATCTATGCTACAGGCTTCATTTCATGGGTTGCAGTCTTCATTCATTCATTTATTCATTCACTTTTTACCTTGCCAGGACTGTTTTAGGAAAAATATAGGGAAATTTCCTTGCCCTCAAAGATTTTTTTACATCCTAAGAAGTGGTCCAAAAAATAACATATCAAGAAAAATATCAAGTATTACCACAAGTTCTATGTGGAGCATTGAAATTTGTGAAATGATGTGACTTGGAGCTGTGTTTGATCAGAGTGAGAGAAGACCTCACTTGAACAGAGGCATTTACAATCTAGGTGACAAGAAAATACTAGCTATGGGAGAATTACAAGACAAGAACATCCAGGTAGAGGACACAGCAAGAGCATGCCTCAGACACAGCAACACGATAGGAGCAGAGGAGTCAGAAGCAGAGAGGACAGCAGAAGCATCTGTGTGCACCTGGGATGAAGTCAGAGTTGAGCAGGATTAGGATAGGCACAGCTCTTTAAAACAGGAGAACTTCTGTTTTATACAATGGCAATAGATGTCACCAGAGGGATTTTAGCAGACTTGTGTCATCTTTTAGTTTATATTTTCAAAAGATCACATGCTACTATTTGCTCATGAATTTGGGAAGGGGTCAGTTCATATTAGTTCAGATTAAAGGTCATGGTAGTTTGAGCACAAGTAGTTAAATTTTGGATTAAGAAAAACGTGCCTGCTTTCCAAGGTTTAAGAATCACTTGTGCCTGTGTGCGCACGGGCGCGAACACACACACAATGCATTGACAGTCTAAATATGGATATAACTTAGGTATCTTTTTTTTAACAGAAATAAGAAATTTTATGGGAAATTTCAGATGTATCAATGTCAAATTAATAAGTTTTGCTAACATTTTAGTGATGAGAAATTAAAGAGTATGCTTTAGTTACATAGATTATATATGTTATAAAATTAGAATGACTACTTGAGGGATGCACAGATATCTAAAGATTTCATTGAAAAAAATAGGCTCATGTAAATCAGTATTTTACTTCTAATATTGAAAATCTGATTCTTTCAGGTGAAATTTTGGGGTTGCTTGGACCCAGTGGTGCTGGTAAAAGTTCCTCAATGAAGATGATTGCTGGGATCACAAAGCCAATGGCTGGAAAGGTAGTGAAAAAGCAAAGACACTGTTTCCATTCCCATGAAAATTTCACAATACAATGAATACAATTCATATCACTGTAGGCCTAAACTTTTCATGGTATTTTGGATGCATTTGCTTTTCTTCTTGCTGTTTTTACTGCACATTGTAAAGTTTGGAACAGGAGCTGGAGTTGCACTTGGATTCAAGTACCTTTTCTACACCTCAGCTTCTTAATGCCACCTCAGTTGGCATGTATTCCCCATCCCACTCAGCTGTGAATTCACATTTGTGTATTAGAAGATTGCATCTTCTGTGATAAATATGAGTCAATTTCTGTGATGTCTTTGTTGCTCTAGCAGTTTCGGTATTTACTAGCTCTCTGTCAGTGTCTTGATTGTGTGATTGGAGACCAGGCTACATGTATCACTATGTCTGTTGATTCTTGTAGGTGGAACTGAGAGGATTCAGTTCAACTTTGGGTCACCAGGGAGATGGCACAGTCAAG
The DNA here is from genome assembly GCA_035773235.1 of Eospalax fontanierii. Taxonomy (NCBI): domain Eukaryota; kingdom Metazoa; phylum Chordata; class Mammalia; order Rodentia; family Spalacidae; genus Eospalax; species Eospalax fontanierii. The sequence continues at coordinate 84,545,472 of CM069531.1, read as the reverse complement.
TTTGGATACTGTCCACAGGAGAACATACTGTGGCCCACCCTGACGGTGAAAGAACATCTGGAGGTGTATGCCACAGTGGAAGGGTTGAGAAAGGAGGATGCTGCCATGGCCATTTCACGGTATAGCTCAGAGGTCTTGGGTTCTTGTCAAGAGGCAAGAAGGCTGTACCATGTATGACAAATTGGCTAAACGGAATTGGAGGAGGAAGACATTTCTACCTTTGCAGAGCATTGGTGGGAGAACAGAAATGTTGGACAAGACCTGATTTTCTGCATGCCTGAGTGAGGGAGCTTAAAAATCATTGAGTAAGGTCTAGAGTGATGGCTCAGCAGTTAAGAGCATTAGTAGCTCTTGTAGTGGACCCAAGGCTCGATTCCTAGAACCCACATGATGTTAAGAACTGTCCTTAACTCCACTTGCAGAGGAATTCAATGCCCTCTTCTGACCTCTCCAACATTGCATGACACAGGTGCACTCACATACATACAGGCAATACATTCATACACATAAGATAAAAATAATAAATAAAAATTTAAAAATCATTGACTAAGGTCTGGAGAGATGGCTCAGCAGTTATCAACCCTGGCTGCTCTTGCACAGGACCTGGGTTTGGTTCCCAGCATCCATGAGGCAGCTAACAACCATCTTTAGCTCCAGTTCCAGAGGATCCAGTGCCCTCTTCTGGCTTCCACAGACACTGTAGACATGTGGTGCACTTATATACACACAAGCAAATACTCATACACATAAAATAAAGATAAATAGGTAAAAATTCGTTGACTAAAACAGTTGATAAAGAATAAGTGAGTTTATGGTCATGACTAATCATGTACTTCAGTGTTCTAATGAAAAATGGACATAGAGTAGCCAATCCAATTTCAGTTTTCATTCGGAATTCTAGTTTGTCTCGTAAAATTGTTTCATGAGGCAAAAATGAAATAGTTTTACTTTAGCATGACAGAATTTTGATAATAATGCCATCCAGCCTTCCTTGAATGTCGTTACAGTGTGTTGTGCTTCCAGTTTCCAAAAGTTCTCTCTTAGCTTGATAGCATCATCTTGTTTTCTATCAGGTTACTGAACGCTTTTGAACTACACACCCAGATGGATGTCCCAGTGCAAAAGCTAGCTGCAGGAACTGCTAGAAAGGTAGGTGTGGTGTCTGCTGCTCTTCTGATGCTTACCCGGTGTTGAAACAAGCAGGCCTTTTCTTTGCATTGCAGCTCTGCTTTGTGCTGAGCATCCTGGGAAATTCACCTGTCTTGCTTCTGGATGAACCGTCTACAGGCGTCGATCCAACAGGGCATCAGCAAATGTGGTGAGTATTATAGATAATCACCAGAACTATAGTGACAAACATGAAAATTGTGTTTATAAACTGATCTTGGAAAATAAATCCTCAAATCCACTGGTTTCTGATTCAAGCAATCATACGAGTCATCTTGGAATTTAAATGTCTATAAGGCCCATGTGCTGAAGGTTTGATCCAAGCCACTGGCACTGTTACGGGTGGTATTAGAACTTCCAGGAGGTAGAGCCTAGTGGAGTGCAGGAAGGTCAATTGGGGCAGGGCCTTGAAGAAGACACTGAAACTCTGGTCTCCACTGTTTTGCTTGCTTTTTTTGCCACCTGAGATGAGCATGTTTGTTCTCCCCCACATTCACAACTGTGGTGTTCTGCCTTTCACAGGTCCAAAGTGATGCGTCTAATCAACCATGGGCTGAAATCTCCAAAACTGATTATCTTGTATTTCTACTGTAGTGATGAAAGGCTGGTATGTGTTATCATCATATCATCTGCTATTATATATAGCAAAAACTTGACATAATCAACTTGCAAGGAGAAAAACGTTAGTTTTGGCTCACAGTTTTGGAGGTTTTAGTCCATGATATGTTGGCCTCACTGTTTTGGGCCTGTGGTAAGGCAGCACATCATGGTAGGAACCCTTGACAGAGCAAGACTAATCACCTCACAATTCAGGGGACATTGAGAATAAGGGAGCTGAGGTTTCATAACCCCTGCAGAGGCATGTGCCTGAGGTCCTGAAGAAATCTCCCCCGCCTGCGTCCCCTCTTAAAGATCCCAGCAGCTCCCAATCGCTCTTGGGCACACAGCTTTTAACATATGGTCCTTTAGGAGACATTAGAGATCCAAACTATATCTCCAAACAGATAATTCACGTTATTAGAAAAACAAATATTTAACAGATAAATGATCTAACCTGCCTCTTATTCTTGTAGTACTTAAAAAAGATTAAGTTATTTGTTGGAGTTTTCATTATTTTAACTTGGAATTTGTCTTAATTTTTCATCTTAATTATTGATATGTCGAGAACAATTTCTCTACTGCTTTTCCTAGAGACTATTAACTGACTGACATGAGTGCCTCGTTTCCTTGTTATCTTTTTACTTACTCTACCAAATTTAGTTAGACATCAAATTTATTTCACCATAGCTTTTCCCACTTTCTTATCTGTGAATTACTCTTTGGACTAATAAAACCTCCTAATCTACTTCATATTTCTTATTATCCTGTGTTTCCTTCTACTTTCATTTGTTGTTACTATTTAATGCATATGCAAAAAGATATATGAGTCCAATATACCTATTGGTCACTTTCATCTGTAGTCACTAGAAGGCCAATTTTCTTTTGCTCTATTCTTCAACCCGCTTCTTCTTCCATCTTCCAATTATTTTTAAGGAAATATGAAATAGTATGTCCTTTTTGTTTATTAATATTTCTGTTAGTAACTCCAAAAGATGAAGAAACTTATTTTTAAAGAAATATTTTATTTATTATTACTTTTTTAGAAGAATTTTTAAAAGTTTTTTTGAAATTTATGTGTATGAGTGTTATGCCTGCATGTGTGTGAGTGTACCCATGTCATGCAATGCCTGTACAGTCAGAAGGAGTCATCAAATTCCCCTGGAACTGGAGTTACAGATGGTTGTTATCCACCATGTGGGTACTGGGAAGCAAACCCAGATCCTCTGCAAGAGCAGCCAGTGTTCTTAACCACTGAGCCATCTCTCCAGCCCCTTATTTATTATTTGTATTTTTATGTGTATGAGTATATTGCTTGCATGTATGTAAGTGCACCCATGTTGTGTCATGCAGTGCCCTCTAGGTCAGAAGAGTGTACTGGATATCCTGGAACTGGAGTTACAGATAGCTGTTATCTGCCACGTGGGTGCTGGGAATTGAACTGCTGGGTCTTCTGCAAGAGCAGCTGGTGCTCATAGTCACTGAACCATCTCTGCAGCCTGAAGAGATTTCTTTTTTAACACTTAGCTATAATGCCATTAGCACAACTAAAATATTAAAAACTTTATATTATTAAAAGGACAAGTCAGTATTCATATTTCTTTTGTGATTTTTGAATTAATATATGAATATGATTTATAAACTGTATTTTACCTGTACTTTTCTCCTATATTTCTTCCTCTTTGCTGCTGTCCTTTATTCTTATTTCAGATGTTATTAATTTTTGCTCACTTTAGGAAGGCAGTCCATGCAGCTGTTAAAAACAGTGAGAAGGGTGTCCTCCTGATCACGCATGACCTGGATGAGGCGGAGACTTTGTGTGACCGCCTGGCTGTCATGGTGTCTGGAAGGCTGAGGTGAGTATCTCTTCAGAGCCTGCATCCAGTGCTCAGAATGGGACGATCTGTAGAAAGAGGAGGTGGCTATGCATAGCTGGAACCCTTCACCCTGGCTCCCTCACTTCCCTTTCTACTGTCTCTGCAGTGTGAAAAGAGCACACAAAGCTCAGGACAACATTTTATTCAAGATCTTCTTCTTGCCCATAGATGCATTGGTTCCAGTGAGCACTTGAAAAGGAAATTTGGCAAGGATTATATTCTAGAACTCAAAGTCCAGGAACCTTCTCAATTGCCACTTGTCCACTCAGAGATTCTGAAGCTATTCCCACAGGCCACACGGCAGGAAAGGTAAATAGCCTTTGATTATGGAGAAACATGTTTGCTTTACACATTGTGGTTTCCTTGAGTTCTATAAGCATTGTGATGATTTGACTTTATGGTAATACTTAGGACTTCCAAAACTTGTATGTTGAGTCTTCCAGGTAATGGGAGATTTGGAAGCCTCCCAGGAAATTGAATCCCCTAGCCTCCCACAAAGAATATGGAAATCAAGATTAAAAAGTCCTGCTTTAATAGGATTTCATGCTTCAAAATGAACAGTAGAAACAAGTATATGCATGTGTGTATGTTCTTACTTGTACATTTTCTGTGTATGCATGTACATGTGTATGTTCATATATATATATATATGTGTGTGTGTGTGTGTGTGGTACTGGGAGAAGGGTAAGGAAGTAAAACAGGAACTGAATTTAAAATTTCTTAGATAAATATGAGCACTTCAGAGAAAAAAAAAGACATAAAAACTGCTATCTTCATTTTAGCACACAGTGTAAATATAATGATTATCTAAAGTGTATTTCAGGGCATGCAATTTGTTCTTTCTCTTAGAACTTTATTATCACAAGTTAAAGGAATGATTTTGCTTTTATTTTGTTTATTTTATGTGTATGTGTGTTTTATGTGTATGCATGTATGTAATGCCCTCATGCAATGCCCATAGATGCCAGAAGAGGGCATTGGGTTAGTTCGCATGGAGCTGAAGTTACAGAAGGTTGCTAACTTCCATGGGGGTGCTGGGATCAATCCTGGGTCCTCTGCAAGAGCAGCCAGTGCTATGAACCATTGAGCCATTTCTCTGGCCACATAAAGAAATGGTTTTGATAAATGTGGGAAGATCATGAATGATAAGACAGAGAGAGGATGGGCTGATCTGAAGGTAGCTGACCCTGGGGGTCTGGTCAGCCTTACAGCCACCTAGAAGAACCACACTTATTCAAACCACCACACCAGCCTAAATTGAATGAATCTGGGGGCATAGTTTAGAATAGCTGTCTATCAGTAGACCTTAACACAGATGAAAGAATATATGGATTCCAGTTGGAAGGCTATGGAGGGGTGTTGGTGGGGAAAGGGTATAAAGATGATTAAGATGTTCTGTATAAAATACACAATAATTCATAAAAAAGAATATCTAATTTTAACAAGTAAACAGTTAAATGATGTGAGTTACATAAGAACAGGAGTATGTTGCCTTTACTAGAAACATCTATAGCATCCACTTACCCTAAATCATTTCTAAAGCTGTCCACTCATAAATAATTGATCCATATGTTACTTTGTAGCCAGTTTATTTTTAAAAGGAAATAGCTGATAATATAAGACTTGTTGGACTGCACCTTTGAGGTGCAGAGCTGAATATCACATTTCTCTATTCCAGGTATTTCTCCTTGTTGATCTACAAGCTACCCATATCAGATGTTTATCCTCTCTCTCAGGCCTTTCACAAATTAGAAGCAGGTAAGAAGGAACATATTTAAATAGAACTTTTAAAGAAACTAATTCATACTTGGAGAATAATTTAATTGAAAGATTATTGTGTAATAAATTTTAAAAGTCGGCCATGCAGGTTGTTGATTTTAAGAATTCTTTTTAAAAATGATTTTATTTACTATTTTTATTTTGTGCGTATGAGTACATTGCCTGTATGTATGTAAATTTATCCATGTCGTGCAAAGCCCATGGAAGTCAGAAGAGGGCATCGGATCCTCTAAAACTGGAGTTCTGGATGGTTGTTAGCTGTCATGTAGGTACTGGAAACCGAACTAGGTCCTCTGAAGAGCAGTAAATGCTGTTAACTGCTGAGCCAATCATGATTTTAAGAATTCTAATGGGAGTAAATCCAACTCTCACTTCCACTGCATGGGCTGAAGCTGACAGCAATGTATGGCTGTCCTTACTGCAAACATGTATTAATCTCAAAAATACTCCTGTTATGGCCTGCTTTGTCTATATGTTCACATCCATTCACAGCAGGCATCCTAAGTTATCCCTCCCCTCCTCCTCTTTCCTCCGTCCCACCTCCTTCCAGTTTTCTTCACTGAGCTGATGTGCTTGATTCACATTGCACAATAAAATAAAAGCAACAGAGACACCATTTATCTGTTGACCGCTTGTGTTTGTACTGATGTGTTTGGCGCCTTCTGTCACTGAACAATAACTCAGGCCACTCCCTGGTGTGCATCCTTCCTCTCAGTATTTGAAATGTCCTCTCAGTCTTCTATGGTCATGTCCTGTTTGCCTTCAGCTAGATTATCCCAACAGCAGATACCACCGTGTAGCTTGTCAATGCAGCACACTGGCGAAAGCTCAAACTCTAAAGCCAGTCCTGTGGGGTTCCTATTACAGTGCTCATTAGCTGGGAGACATTGGGCAAAATTACCCAGTCCCTGCATACTTAGATGGCTCATCCCTATGGGCACCGGGGGTGGATAGTATCAGTGTCCTCTCTACAAGGTTTTTGGGAGTTAAAGGAGCTAATTTGTTAAGTGCCCCAAACAGTGCCTGACTCATTGAGAAAATATAATACCAATCTCTGCTTTGCCGCTTCCATTCTAAATATCTAACTTCCTGGCTTTCCCTAATGTTGCCAGTCATGCATGATCCTGCTTTAGGACTTTACACTTGGTAATCCTTGTTTCTGGAATTCTCTTTCCTAAACATCCAGGTTGTTTCTTTGTTTTTCCAGGATTCTGCTACATGATCTCATTGCTGTAGTTTCCCCCGACAATTCTATAATGAAGAACACCTGGCGTTCTTTCTACTAGTTTCAGCGTTCTCCATAGCCTCACCATTGAAACCATCTGTGCTTACTGATTTCATTCTCCTATTTCCCCATTAAGAGGCACATGCAAAGGTTGAGAGTGTTCCCCTTTCCCCTTAGTACTGTATACCTGGCATCCAAGAATGTCTTTCTCATAGGATCTTCACAATGTGTAAATAGTAACCCTCACCTAAGTGAATGTCTGAATCTAGCAAGGCCTGGCATGCAAATTTGATGTCAGGGAAACTCAGCAGAGACCTGATGTGGAAGATGAATGTTGAAGGGAATATTGAGTTCTTTCAAAGAGTATGAAGTGTGGATGAAATCTTCCTCACCTGCAAAAATAGTTCCTCAAGGAATATACATGACTCCTTATGAATTTAATGTGCATTCATATTAATTTTGTTACTGCCAACGGTTCTTTGAGAAATTTATACAAAAATCTCTGAAACTGACTTTTTATGTAAAAATCCCACATGAATCCTTTTGTACGAACTCTACAGTATTCATTATTATTCTGTTCTGTCATGCATTTCTGTATTCAATTAATTTTTTCATGTTAATAATTTGTATTTTAGTGTATATAACTTTGGACAAGTTTCTTGGCAATAAGCTGTAAGGGTCTGTACCAGTCTATTGGGCATAATGCAGGCTGGGCCTAGCTAGGCCACCTGCCAGGAGGAATGAAGGAATGGCTCTCGTGGGTGTGGTGCTCCACACCAGTTGGTTGTGAAGCCAGTTTCTGCCCAGCACCTGAAGGGAACCTGATCCACCTGGGAACAAACTGCAATTGGCTGTAGTCAGGACTCCACCCCATAAGGCTATTGCCTAACAAGACCTATAAGATACTCTGCTCTTCCTTGAATAAATGAGTTTGCAGCAGACCACCACAGCTGGCTTTCCATTCAACTCCCGGAGTCTGTGTGTTGACTCTGCACCTACTCACCCCCTACTATGGTAACCTCGAGCTAACCCTGAGTGCTGGGACCCCCAACACCAGTCTTTCGTTTCTCTTTCAGTGAAGCGTGGCTTTAACCTGGAAGAGTACAGCCTTTCTCAGTGCACACTGGAAAAGGTGAGTCTGCTGATGTAGCTTTGTCTCATCCTTAACAATTTCACATGAAGCTGGGCATGGTGGTTCACGCCTTTAATCCCAGCACTTGGGAGGCAGAGGCAAGAGGATCTCCATGAGTTCAAGGTCAGCCTGGTCTACATAGTGAGTTCCTGGCCAGCTGGGGCTACATGGAGACCCTGTCTCAAAAGATACCAAAAGACAAATCAAAAAAACAAAAAATTCACATGAAAGTGGCATGTGTTCTCCCTGTTCATTTGGAAGACAACCAACAGCTTGATCATTTCTTTCCTTCTTTGTTTCTGACTCAGGTATTCTTAGAGCTGTCTAAGGAGCAAGAGCTGGGGAATGATGAAGAGGAAGTTGATACCACCATGAGATGGAAACTCCTCCCTCATTCCGATGAACCTTAAAGCCTCATCCTCATACCTCTTTGTCAGTGTCCTGCAAACTTACGCCTTAACTGATAACCAGGGTTAATAATTCTAAGGACAACTTAATATTAATATGATATGCATTCTATGTTTGTTTAGTCAACAAATAAAATTTTAAATTATTGTCCTCAGATTTAGAGGTGACAATCGATATAAAATACTAGTAAAATCTCCCAGAACCAGGCACTGGATGTTGTGGAAACAAAACTTGAAACTTGGAATGTTTTTTAAAAGACCGGGTCTCCCTGCAGCTCCTCTGTCCTGAAACTTCTATGTAGATCAGGCTCACCTTGATCTCACAGAGATCTGGCCTACTGAGTGTTGGGATTGAAGGTGTGTGCCACCACACCTGGCAAAACATTAGCTTTTAACAATTATCATAGAACAGTCTTTCACTGAAATAGGCGAGGGTTTTATTCAGTAGCCATCAGCTGCTTCGTGGTGGTTTATAAATCTGTCATTTATGGATTTTCTTTTATATTAAGTATGATGGCAGATTCTTTTCCTAAATCCATTTGAGAAATTATTTTGACATCAACAGGAGTGACAAGGCCTTTAGATTCACAAGTGAAAAAGCTTAGAGATGGAGAGCAGTTCAAATGAACCTTTTGAAAGTAAGAGGAGCCACAGTGCTATTCCTTCACTTAAAAAATGTGAATACTCATGGCCCTTAAGATTTCTTTCATCTTTTCATCAGTAGGTTTCATGTTTTTGCTAATAACTTAAGATCATTTTTCCCTATATTTCTGTCTTTTTTTCTATTTTGGCTTTGTTTTGTTTTCATTAAAATAGCTATTTAATCCTGAAAATCACTAGAAAACATCTTTAAAACAAAGTAGTGTTCCTTCCAATTTGGGGGGGGGTTATATTATATAACTTAAAAATAGTATTTTTCTGTTTACTAACAAATTTGTACAATGGAGAAAATACAGAAATTAATAAAATAAAATAAAAGAGGTACTACAGTTCCTTCACACAAAAATTCAACTTCTTCCTTCTTTAGTGAATTTTTACACAGTTATAATTCTATAGTAGTCAATAGTTTCTAAGTTAACATTTATACTTACTGATAGAACATTGAAATTGCTTTCATTTTCTTTTACATTCATGGTAAGGTCATAGCATTATATGTTTGCATTTAAATTTGTGTTAATTATTTACATTCTCTGCTCATTTCTTTTTTGAGATTTAACTTTTTTCTCATTCACTTACAGGATTTATATATAATTGAGTAGTTTAACGGCATATTTTTCATTAGAACACCCCCATCTGGAAGTTTCATCAAGATCCAACACTTTTTGAGTACCAGCATGCCACAACAAATGGAAAATTTCCCACCTAACATGTGACAGGTCATGGCCAAAGCAAGGCTCATTGAAAACATATTAAATTGCCCTTGGGCCATGTGTGTCAGTTACATTTGAAACACACACACACACACACAGGCACACACATACACTAAATGCTATCACAATGTAGTTGTTTGAAGCTGAGAACTTGCATTTCATTAGAATTCCATCTATAGAATGATGAGTGGGTATGAAGAAAGATTCACACAAGGCAAAGAAGTAATAGAATGGCACAAGAGCTGCCCTCTTCCAGCTTAATGCAGACAGAGGACTGCTGGTTTTATATTCTATTTCCCTAATATTTTTCTTGTGGACAAGACTGACCACTGTACTAAGAAACACTGACTCACTTCTTTGGTGAATGGCTTTCTGGGTTTGACCCACCTAGTGGAAGAAACCCTGAAGACAAAAGGGTGGAAGAGAGGTCTGAAGTATTCCTCCCACTCACAACTACTTTAGTAACCATCACTAGAAGTGGATGAATTTCAAGTCTACAATTTTACCTTCCTCCATTTACACCAGGTGCTCTTGGGCCCTTAAGACTACTGATATTCTCCCTGCAGTCCACACTCGGTCTCCAGCAAATCGTCAAAATCGCCACTTAATAGTCCCCCCACCCCCACAATTCATGAGTTAGTGGCTTTGTCCCGAGGAATGCTGATCTTGGCTGTGATTCTTTGCACTGCCTTTATTTCTGTGGACTTTAGGGTTATGTTTTTTTTGCTGATGTCTCCAAGAAACATCATCAGTTGTCACTTTTCTTGAGTTTTTCTTGTAAGGAAAGAAATGCTGACGTCCAAGTTCCTTACTTGTCAGAGGTGAAGGAATTAAATTTTAAATCTTGTGGCTCTTAAATTAATTGAAATCTAAAATTCAAGCCCACATGGGGTTATTATCTAGTGTATTGGATAGTGCAGTTACAAAGTTGTTCAATAGCTAGGTCAGTCCTCATCATGAATTATAAGATCACCAGGGAACTTAGCTGTGATCCTGCCTCTTTCCTCCAGATGATAATTTTATATTCTAGTTATCCATTGTGCTTACCATTCTCTCATAGAATTAGCCATCAGCATCATTATTTTGTCCATCAAAACTTATTTAATTTGAAAACATATTTATAAGTTCTGAGCATGCAGCTCCCTTCTGCGTTAAATTTCTTCCTGAAGGATAGTTGTTAGTCATTTCTTCAGAGATATTCATAAGACAAATCTTAGCGGTTAGGTCTATAAGAATCTGTTTTCATATCAGGAATCATTTTAGCTGGTTTATCAATCAGCATCTTCACTTGCCTTTTGTTATTAGTTTCACTAGCCAATGCTTGTCTCAATTCACCAATGGTTTCAATAAAAATAAAATAACTTTTGATTTTCAAACAATTTCATGCATGTATATAACATATTTTGACTTCACCCCATTACCTTCCCTTGTCTCCCCATTCCACTCATCGAGCCCTGTCTTCTTAGGTTGTACCCCTTCTGTTTTCACGGTTTCTGCATGTGTGACCCACTAAGTTCTGTTAGGGTTGCTTTCATGAACAAGGGTGTGTGTTATTTACCAGTGGCTATTCTGAAAAAAGTATCTCTTCCTTCTCCAGCAACCATTAACTGCCAAGCTCATCAGGCTTGGACAAAGGCCTTCATAGCCCATCCCCCAGCAGGGCCTTTTAATAGCTGTCATTCTGAGGCATCATTCATTGACACATTTCATTTTTGTGCTAAGTAACACCACCTACATCCCAGGACTTCAGCAAGACTTGACAGCTCCTCACATGAGTCAGTGATCTCCCGTTCTCTTGATGCTTATTTTTGGAATCAACACTATTTTCAGTTGTCAAACACACCTATTGCTGCCCTTAAAACTGGCTCTCTAGTTCACACACAGATTTCTCTTGTCGAAAATCTTCATATTTAAACATTCTCTCAGCTCTTAGAGGAACTGCCTTCATTTCTTGTGATAGAACAAACTCTCCATTCTCTTTTGTAAGGTTGACTCTCATCCCGTTACTGAGTTCATCCTCTCTTCTCCACATCCCAGTCAAAAGAGCAACACTCTGTGACGCGATTTCTCCCGTGCTTTTAGCATTCTTCTCTTCACTGCTCCTTCTTTCCGAATTTTATCTTAAAAAAAAAAAAAAAGCCAAAACAAAGCGAGGCAAGATGCCTCACACCTATAATCCCAGCACTCAGCAAGCCAAGCAGGAGGATTTCCATGAGTTTAAGACCTGCCTGGGATATAGTAAGGCCATGTATTTTTTTCTTAAAGCAAAGAATTTTCCTTTGACCTAAATGGCACATTCTTAGCTACCATCAGAACTGTATTTCATAGCCATCTTTCTAGAGCACAATACGTAGTTTTTTTCTTTTGCATCTCCATTTCATATTCATTCCTATACATTTAAACCCCAAACATACATAGTGAGCAGCTTCCACATTCCAGACTCTGTAAGGACCACACAGATTCTTTTTTTTTTTTTTTTAATTTTTCATTGAGCTTTTGCACATTTCACACAACAGTTCTTAATCAAATTTAGACCCCTCCCCCATCCATGTCCTCCTCAACCCCTCTACCAGACCTCATGTATTCCACTATACATGTTAAGTCCTATCCCATTAAGCATTTGTACCCAGATGTCCTTCAGTGCAAATTCATCCTCCAGAATCTAGTTAGCCTATCTAGAGAGTGTAAGTGAGGCATACTCTCCCTCACCCAATAGTAATCAGTTTCCAGTAGTTCTCTGTCTGGGACTGGCCCACATTCTATTTCTCTTGCTCCACTCTGGGCCCTTGTCTAACTGTGTTGGCATGGGTCCTGTGCTAGATGCCGTCATTGCCACAAGTTCACATGTGCAACCTTTCAGTAGCCTGAGAGCCTCTGATTCCCTGTGTTCATGAACCAGCCCTGGATCTTACAATCTTTCTGACCCCTCTTCTGCAATGGTCCCTGAGCTGTGTATATGTGTGTGTGTGTGTGTGTGTGTGTGTGTGTGTGTGTGTGTGTTTGTGTGTGGTTTAATGTAGGAGTCCTATCCAGGGATACACAATCTGCAATCTCTTATTCTTTAAAACTTGGCCAGTTGTGGCCTTCTATTTTTTGCATTGTTTTCTTTGTTTCTATTTTCATTAATTTCTGATCTGATTTGTGTTAATCTTCTGGTCTACTAGGTTTGGGGTTGGTTTGCTCTTGCTTTTCCAGAGTCTTGAGTTGTACTGTTAAGTCATTTACATGCATTCTTTCTGACTTTTTAAAAGGTTTTGCTCTTTTTGAGAAAGGGTCTCCCTGTAGCCTCCTCTGTCCTGGATCTGGCTATGTAGACCAGACTGGCCTTGAAATCACAGAGATCTGCCTGCCTCTGCCTCTGCCTCTGCCTCTGCCTCCCAAGTGCTGGGATTAAAAGCATGTGCCACCACACCTGGCCTGATTTTTTAATATAGGCACTAAGAGCTATAAACTTCCTTCTTAGGACTGCTTTTAAGCTGTTCCACAGGTTTTGTTGTGTTGTATTCTCATTTTCATTCAGTTCCAGGAATGCTTTTATTTCTTTGTTTCTTCTTTGACCAATTCATTATTCAGGAGTGTGTTGCTTAATCTCCATGAGTTTGTGTAGTTATTAGAACTTCTTTTGCTGTTGATAACTGTTATTGCACTGTGGTCTGATAGAAAGCATGGAATTATTTCAATTTTCTTGTATTTGTTGAGATATATTTCATGTCCCAGAATGTCATCAGTTTTAGAAAAAACTTACATTGGCTGCTGAGTAGAAAGTGTATGCTTTGGTGCTTGGGTGGAGTATTCTGTAGATGTCTATTACGTTCATTTCTGGTAAGATGTCATTTAATTCAAGTGTCTTTCTGTTTATTCTTTGTCCAGTTGACCTGTCAATTGAAGATAGTGGGGTACTGAAGTCACCTGCTATTACTGAGTTGGGGTTAATATCTGCTTTATAGTCCTGGAGTATTGTATTTATGAAACTGGGTGCTCCAGAGTTTGGTACATATATGTTTATGGTTGTAATATCTTCTTGATCAACTGTTCCTTTGATTAGAATGAAGTGACCCTCTTTATGTCTTTGGATTAGTTTTAATTTGAAGTTAAGTTTTTCAGATACAGAATTAGAATACCTGCTTGCCTCTTAGGGCCATTTGCTTGGAATAATTTTTTCCATCGTTTTACTGTTTACCCTAAGGTAGTTCCTGTCTTTGAAGGCGAGATAAGTTTCTTGAAGAAAACAACAAGATGGGTTTTCTTTCTTGATCCATTCCACAAGCCAGTGTCTTGTGACAGGGGAGGTGAGACCATTGAAATTTAGAGCTATTATTGAAAGATATATATTGGATATTGTCATTTTAACTTTTGTATTTGTGGCCCTATTTTGTGTTTCCATTATTAAACCTTTCTTTCTTTTCCTTTTTGTAGCCTTGTAGCCTTTTGGATATACTCATTCCTTTCTTCAGTGCTTTGTATTCCTTCACGTGTTCTCTCTAGGGCTGGTTTGGTGGACATGAATTCATTCAGTCTATTCATGTCATGAAAAATTTTCCATTCCCCTTCAACCATGCTAGGTAGTTTTGCTGAATAAAGAATCTGGGGTTGGCACCTATGGTCATTTAGAACTGTGGTTCAGGCTCTTCTGGCTTCAATAGTTTGTACTGAAAAGTCAGCTGTAATTCTGATGGGTTTTTACCATATGTAACTCATTTTTCGCTAACAGAGTTCAGAACCTTCTCTTTGTTTTGTACATTTAATGTTTTTACTATAGTATGCCATGAAGCGTTTCTGTTCTGGTCATGTCTAATTGGTGTTCTATGTACTTGTTGATTCTCTGTAGGTAAGTCTTAATTTAGGGAAGTTTTCTTCTATCATCCTGTTGAAAATCTGTTCAGTGCAATTGACTTGAGATTCTTCTCTTTCCTGTATGCCTATAATTCATAGATTTGGTTGTCCCATATTTCCTGAGTGTTCCATTCCTGTGTTTTAATTTTTTTTACATAGTCTCTGCTTCAGGAGTTCAGATATTCAACGTTGTTATCCAGTCTTTACATTCTATTTTCTGTTCCATTCATTTTGCTGGTGAGGCTTTCTGCTATTTCCAATTGGCTTACTGAGTTTTTCAATCTCATGTTCATTTCCATTGGGTTTTCTTCACTATTTCTATTTCTTTTGTGAATTCATTTTACAATTTATGAATTTACAAGTCATGAATTCTTTTTGATATTTCATTAAGCTACTTATTTGTGTATTTCTGGGCTTCAGTCACAAGTTAATGCCTTTCCTCTTTGAATTCTTTAAGTTGTTTGTGTTTTAAGTTCTTTGATCATGTTTATGATATTTCTTTTAAATTCTGCATCCTTCCTTCCTCAGAGTGGTTTTCATTGTAATACACTTCTGAGGACTAGTGGTCTTTGTTGGGCACATAGTCTCATGGTTTTTCATATTATTTGTGTTTCTGCACTGCAGTTTGGGCATATGAATGTTCTTTATTGGTTATGTGCCCAGTAGGAACTTCTACTCTGCTTTTTCAAAAAATTAGTTTTGGTTCTGTTTATATTATTGCAAGGTAAATTGGGTCATGTTTCATGTTCTTGCAGAGTAGTAAACTGATCTGGGTGGTTTGTGGGACAGGGTAGTAGGTTTCAGGTTAGTAGAAGGGCTGGTCTGTGTCAGATAGTCAGAAGCAGTGGAGTCTATGTTAGGGAGTTTAACTAGTCTAGGTTGGGAAGCTAGTCCAGAAATCTGAAGTAGAGGAATTAGAGTCTGTCTGGGTCTAAGGATGGCAGGGGATAGGGTGGGGGTGGGCTAGAGGAATAGAAGAGAAACACAGTGGGTGGGATCTGACTTACCAGAGTCCTAGGTGGGCATGTCTGTCCACCTGATCGGGAGCTAGGGAAGATGGGGGTGGGGGTATCACCTAAGGAATGACTTAGCACTCTGTGCTAGGGAGTTTAACTAGTCTGGATTAAGAAGCTAGTCCAGAGATCTGAGGAGGAGGAACTGGAACTTGCCTGGGTCTAAGATAACATCAGACAGTCCACCCAGATTCTTTGTCTTCTAGATGAGTTATGACTAGTTTAAAATGAAATGAGTATACAGGATGGTAGTGGTGGGTGTGCATGTCATAGGAGCACCTGTTGGCGCTATGTAACCTTCACAGAATTATGGTAAAGACGGATTCTAGGGGGAAGAAGAGATCAGAGTCGAAATCTTAAGGACTCATAGAAGCTGGGAAGATAGATGTTGTCATTAGAGGAAGATCAGTGGAGAGTTGGAACTAATTCTAGGAGAGAAAATGAGGTCAATAAAAATACAGTACATTCATATCTCAATATGGCTGAAGCTGGATAATGAGACAAGGCAAGAGAAGTATAGACAGTGACACAGGACCAGATGGCAGAAAGTCCAGTTTGTTTTCAGCACAAGCATCACGACAGCATTGAGGATAATCTAATCATAAGCACATGTCTTCAAGATTGCTTATAAGTGGTGTGGCCAAAGATTGATTTTTCATTTCATGCAGGCAAGTAGGTAAAAGATGGAGACATGGAGAATACATCCCCAAGATCTAATGAATTTCTAAGAAAAAAAGAAAGAATTGAAGCAGTAATTGGCAAAAGTGTTATTTGAAAATTTCCCAGAACTTAAAAAACAAGACCAAACTTCAAAGTCTTTGTAAGTGATCACAAAAGTCCTTATAAGGAAAAAAAAAAAAAAACAATTCTTAAAAACACTTAAAATTTAAATTCTTTTTGTGATTTTCATACATATAATTTCATGGTATTTAGATCCCTTTCCCTATCCTCATCCCCTTTACTGTCCCCTCCCCCCCAATATAATGTACTCTATTGTATATATGTATATATCATAGTGTCCTTCAGTGTGGGTCCACTCACCAAAGTCTGCTTAATCTACCAAGAATCCCATATCTGAAAGAGCCTGAGGTGGTATGCCTCCCAGCAGCCATCAGTTGCTAAAAGCTCCTTAGGTTGGGTTGGAATTTCTTACCCACTTCCACATGCTTATGCTGGGATTGTAGCTGTTTTGAGTTTGCATGAGACTTGTGCATGCTGTTACAATTGCTGTGAGTTCATATGAGTAACTGACCAGCTGTCTGGAATATTTTGTTTCCTTGTGGTCATCCACCACTTCTGCCTCTTAGAATCTTTCCTCCCCCTCATTCACAATGATCCCCGATCCTTGGGAGGCAGAAGTTTGAAATAGGTGTCTTATTCAGGGATAAGTACTCTGCAGCCTCTTGTTCTCTGCACACTGGCCAATCATGGGTTTCTGCTGCACAGGAAATTTCATCCTGTGTGTAGAGATTGCATTGAAGATGTGGCACTTAGGGCCTAGCATCTCACAGACACTTACTCTGTGTTTGATCAGTTCTGCAACTATACTATTCTCCATCTATTGCAAAAAGAAAGCCTCTTTGAGAAGTGACGAGAGTTACACTTGTCTTAACTATGAGGATGCACTTTTAGAATATGATAAGATATTATGTTGGTCTAGGGATGTAGCAAAAGTAGATTTTTCTCTAGTATCTATGGCATCTCTAACCATGTGTTTAAAGCTGTGTTTAAAGCACTACACATGAGTTCCCTCCCATTGAGGAGTCCTTACTTCCATTAGACAGTTGTTGATTACCCCAAGATTAAGTGCCACTACTATACCAACAGTGATAGTTTACTGGGCCAATCATTGTTGTTTATTAGGCTTTATAGCTGGGTAGGACCATTGATTGATTTTCTCTCTTGGCAGCTTGCATAGGCTTCTCTGATGCCATGAGAGCCAGTCTTCAGGGAGGAGGATTCTAGGCCAGTTCCAGCTCAATTGCTCCAAGTCCCATGTCTGAAATATGGTCTCTCTTCAGCCATGGGATCTTACCTTCAAATTCTGGTAGACAATAAAGGACTATGGCAATAGCCTATGCTATTTTGGGAGTGTCCTGAATTTCCTTGATGAACAACTCAAAGGGAGGTTTCTCCTGCCTGGAACTATATTTTTGGTACATAGCCTTCAGCTATACAAATGCACACACATATTTATTGTATGTGTATTTTTCAGTAAGACTTTGAACTAATGTATTTCCCTCCAATTTTCACACCATCTGAGCACTGTTTAACTCTCTTCTCATTCCTCCGTGTATAAACCTCCCTACTTCCTCCCCACTTAAAATATCCCCTTTCCCATTCCCCCTTGGTAGCACCTGTCTCCTACTAACCCCTCTTTCAAGTTCCTCCTTTCCCTTTACTTCCCTGATTCCTTTCCATTTTCCTGGCTCTGGAAGTTACATCAAGACATATAAATATATAACATCACATATAAGAATTTGGAGCTAAAATCCACAAATGAGAGAGAACATCGCTTGTTTTTCCTCAGTCTGTGTTACTTAGAATAACAACTTCTAGTTCCATCCATTCACCTACAAATTTCATGATTTTGTTTTTCTTTACTGAGTGTGAACTCTATTGTGTAAATGTACTACATTTTCATTATCCATTTATCAGTTGGGGGATATTTAGTTTATTTCCATTTCTTAGCTACTGTGAAAAGAGCAGCAACAAAAATAGCTGTATGAGTATCTCTGCAGTAGGATGAGTCCTTTGAGTATATGCCAAGGAGTGGTATAATCAGATTGTATGGTAGATTTATTTTTAGATTTTTAAAAGTTCTACATACTGATTTCCACAGCGATTGCACCCGTTTGCAATCCCACCAAGAGTGAATGAAGGTTTAAAACACTTCTGTGCCAGGTGTGGTGGCAGCGCCGAGGAGAAAGAGGCAGGTGGATCTCTGTGAGATTGAGGCAGCCTGGAACATAGCAAGTTCCAGGCCAGCTGGGGCTATAGGATGATCCTTTCTCAAAACCATACCAACAATAGCAACAGGAGCAGCAGCAGCAACAACAACAAAATACTGTTGTGATACTTCATACACCTATGGTTAAAGAAAATATCTTAAATTTTCCTACTAAGAAAAATAAAATACCTCAAATTAATGAGCAACAAAATTATATAAGCTTTCTAATTAGCCAGATTACCTAGGAGGATATAACACATTAATTTTAAAGTGAATAAGACACTTTCAATTGGGCCCAAAAGTTAAAACAAAACAAAACCCTCAAATCCTAAAGTTCTACATGCTAATGTGTTTCTTATTTGGAGGCTGTCATGCATGTGATAGAACTCACAGATGTGAGCGTAGGGCTTCCAGGGGAAGTTTTCCACCCACACTGTACACTAAACAAGGGGTACAGGTAGAGTTTCTAGTTCAAATATGTTAAATACATTCATTCTAAAAGGAGTTGGGAGGGTAAAGAAAAAGTCAGAAGCCAACGTATTGGCTGAGTTTTTATATCACCAGAGTAAAATCAGTTCAAACATGTTTGTCAAGATTTAAGGTAATCATCAGCATAACAAAATAAGTATCCAGAATTTTCTGGAAAATCTAAAAAACTATTAAAAAAAAAGAACAAAGAAAACATGATTATCGTAGGAATGGAAAACTCCTGAAAAGTTTGAAGAACTATTTACATTAAAATGAGTGGAGGAAGTGGATTCACCACCCAAGGGACTTATATTCTCTCCCTGAAAGTAGAACTTAAAAAGCAAACTACGTGAAGGAAGCATAAAATTAGGTTGTTCAAGAAGGAACCTGAAAGGCAGATAGCAGCGTTTGCTCAAAATATGGCCAGGAATGCACGTAAAAGTGGAGGGCAGGGATGTACCATACAAAGGGCATTCTCAGGCAAAAGTAAGCATCACGGGATGAAGTGTAATTGTTCAAGAAGGAACCTGAAAGGCAGATAACAGCACTTGCTCAAAATACGGCCAGGAATGCACGTAAAAGTGGAGGGCAAGGATGTGCCATACAAAGAGTATTCTCAGGCAAAAGTAAGCATCACAGGATGAAGTGTAATTTATGTATTTTTAAGAGAAGATAAATTCAAGAAGGTTATCTGACAAAATCCACACACAAACTGTTCAACTGGATCTTAGAAAACAGGAAATTTTTTATTCATTTCTAGGAAATAAGAGGCTTCCTAAATTATAGTTTCAGCACACAAAATATTGACAATGCTATTAAATGTTGTAATGTGTGCTCTACAGAAGGCAGCAGACATAAGGAAACAATCATAAATATTTTGTTGTTCTCATGGATTAATGGGTTCAATCTGCTCCTGCAGACTTTCCTTGCTGAGCAATTCCTGGATCTCATATAATCAGCAAAGAGAGTACATATTTTTGAATAAATAGCAACATTAATATTGATCCATGTGATGCCTTGTCTTCTATGCACATAAGATGGTAAAGATAGTGTGGTAGCAACGGGTGACTATAAATGTTTAGCAGCACTCAGAAGTGATATACTGAAAACTAGTGTTTGCTTACAGAGGAAACTTCCTGAGATCTGATGCTGAGGTAGCGTGTGTGTGCGTGTGCGCACGTGTGTGTGTGTGTGTGTGTGTGTGTACATTCAGATAAAAGGCAGGCCAGAACACATCCCTGGGTCTCATCATTAGAAGCATTGCACCTCTTTTGAGACAAGGTCTCCCATTAAATAGTGCACACCAACCAGGCTAGACTGACTGGCCTGTGGGCCCCAGGGATCCTCCAGTGGGTCCTTTCCCCAGTATACAAGCACACACAAACATTCCTCACATTTTTACGGGGTTCTGGCAATAAAACTCAGATCCTCATGCTTGGAAGAAAGGCATTTACTAACTGAGCTGTTTCCCCAGCCTGGGAGTACAGATACTTTTGTACAACACCACTTTAAGCATTCTCTTACCCTAAGAATGATGTTGCTATTAAGCTCACATGCAATTTTACTGATATGAAGGTAAAAATTCAGTTTACCTTGTTACTCAGGAAATAGGTAACGGCTTCATTGTGATACTTCTAGATTCCACTTTTAAGAATCCATGAGAGGTTTTGAGATGTTACCTAATCCAGTTTGTATATTTATTCCTATCATTTAGAAAATTATTTTCTGTTTTGTTCTGCTCTGAGCTGGCTTTTTGCTATTTTTTATTTAAAATACTGCATTGAGAGTCAGCTCTCCTATTTATTAGACTCTAATCTGAAAAAGTACTTTAAAAAAAAATAAAAAGCTTCTCCTTGGTTTGATAGTTCCTAACATTCCGTCATGCCCAGCCAACCCTCTGCAACCACGAATTCTCTGCTGAGGAACTGACGAGAGACAGAGAAATAGTAAACAGCACAGGAGTCACTATGTGAGCAGACAGTTTTTGGCCGTCTGTCTGAACGGAGAGAATAATTCTCTTCAGAAACCAGTCTAAAACAGAACTGCTCACAACAACCGGAATTAAAACCAACATGTAGCAGTGATCCAAAAAGAATGTGAATTCTTCTCCAGGACGCAGAAATCTGTGGATCAACTGTTAGAAGATTCCAGCTTCAGTTCTCCTAAGGGTAAGTAAATCTCTAAATTGTGATTATTAGCACTTAGCAATAGAAATGTCAAGCGTTTGGGTGGAAGTCATTAACTACAGGAAGTGACCAGTGAGGTGTTTAGATTTTTCAGCTCTTTTGAGCATTTTATGGCTAAAAAGCAGTTGGAAAACTAAATTTTTTCCATTTTACCCCATGACTAAAGCAACTGGGTGAACAGGAAGGAATGTGACTTTGGCCTCTTTTGCATATATGATCTATTCTCAAAATCACTTGAAATGTTTATTCTTCTTTGTCTGCTTGCAAATTTTGCTGCCAGAGAAATGTAAATATTGTAGGATCTAAGATTTTCCTGAGTTTTGAATTGTTTTTAACTGGCTGGAGAATGTTTTCAATAAAACTTAAAGAAATAATTTATTAGCCTTGTTCACCATACTAAATATATAAAAAAATCATCTGCATGTTTGTAATGCATACATTGTAATGCATACATTCCAAATAGCAGGAATCTTCCCTGACTAGGAAGTTACTGAAGATTTATAATGAATGTTTATTTTTAAGTTATACAATTTGTATTCAGAGCAGTTGAAGCTAACTATATGTTTTATTCTTCTACAATTAACAGTATCTTACATCAGAGTATAAATGGAAAAATTAATCTTAATTGCCAGGAAAAAAATAACCAAGTTAATGACAACTAGATTATACGGTTCTTAAATTTTCTGACATATACATTAGGTACCAGAAAGACAAACCGTCACTTAGACCATGTATCTTCATATTTTTAGGAACCG
This sequence comes from Eospalax fontanierii, assembly GCA_035773235.1. NCBI lineage: Eukaryota > Metazoa > Chordata > Mammalia > Rodentia > Spalacidae > Eospalax > Eospalax fontanierii. The sequence continues at coordinate 84,523,713 of CM069531.1, read as the reverse complement.
TGGCTTGCCACAGCACTGATTTCTAAATAAGAAATGCTGTAGCTTAGTATTAATTGGACTTCAGTCTATCCCAGCTTGTTGATGGCATGGCATTATTATTATTTGGAATTCATTTACACAACTGGTAAATCCAGACATAGTAAGCATATAAAATTATCTGGAATTTCATTTGTCCCTCTTGGATTTAGGTGCCTATTGGAATTGTACTGTTTAGTAGTTGGCTTAAGAATTTTTCATACTTTAGTTATAAAAGTTCAGTAAAGGGTTGAGTTAATCATTATCTTGAGTTCATGACATGCAAATTGCCCATTACTTTGGTTATTTTCTTTGACCTCTACCTCCCATTTCACACTTGAAAGTAGTCTTTTAAAATTGTGTTTCGATCATGATTCGTTGGTTCCAGGATGTTTATGGAAACTGAGCATTTCATATGATGGGAATTAGTATAAATAATATTGTGATATGGCATTTTCCTTCCTTTAAAAATTGAATTAAAAAAATTTTAATGAATTAATGTCTTCATATTGAGGCGGGAGTACTGACCCACCACTTCTGATTCTACAGAACTGCGTTTGGATAATATCTGCCTCAATGATCTACATTATGAAGAGCATCTTTGTATAGATTCCTCATGAACATATTCTTTGGGATAGACACTGGAGTAGAACTGATGGATAGTAGGATCCTGCTAAGTAGTAAAATTAGTAATACAGTTTCTAAATGAATGGAAAGTTCTATACCTCCGTCAAGTTTGGACAGTAACTGCCAAGGTTCATGGGGATAGCAGCATACAACAATTAAACTCTGAAAAGTTAATCCAAAGAAGAAAAGATGCTCTCTCATAATTGTTTTAGTTTTTATTTCTTTCAGTAGGGTTTAGCCATCTCTCTCTTTCGTCCTTTTCTGTTTTAGGCATCCTTCTTCTCTGGGCATTTAATTGGAAACAGCTGTTAAGATGTTTCTTTTTGGTTTGATTACACAGTGTCTTCTATTTCAGACCTCTGCATTTGCTTCCTTTCCATGCTTAAGAAAATAAACATCAAAATGAATCAGAAGCGCTTCAAAGTGGGGCCGCACACGTGGGCTCTTCTCTGCAAGAATTGCCTTAAAAAGTGGAGGCTGAAAAGAGAAACACTGTTGGTATGGCTTAGTGTCTATGTATTCTCATCCTTAGAAAACATCATTCTTGGCAGCACAGTCTCAGTCATTAGCTTCTACTGTCCACAAATTTCAACTGTAATAACTAGATTTTTTTCAAATATTGGACTACATTTTTTTCAAAAAAAATTTAAAATATGTAACTATTATGGAGACATTTTTAAAAACCTAGTATTCAGAAATGCCCTAAAAAATGAAGTCATATCTTTATACTACAGAGATAATAATTAACATTAGGGTTCATTTGGATCTCATGAAACCATAGACACAGAAGTTCAGAGCCAAAGTCAAGGAGGCAGAATGTAACACAGAGCTACTTCAAAATGTAGCCCAAGGTTTGAAAAAAATCAAAAGAATCTACATCCCATATAGAAAGGATAAAAGTGTGAAACAATAAATATACAATTATTCTGTTTATTACTAGCCAATGTATAAATGAATCATAGCACCACACTATGCATAATACATGTATGCAAATATGTGTGTCAATCAGAAAAGATAAACTACACTACTTTTAAACAAGTACACTATCGATACAATGTTAATTTGAAAGTAAGAATGGGCTTATCTGGTTATGAATACTTGACCATATAGGCCTTAATATATATGACAGAATGCATGAAATCTAATGGGGGAATTGTGGGGAGGTGTGGATGGGGGAGAGAGTCTAAATTTGATTAAGATCTATTATATGAAATGCACAAAACTCAATAAAATATTAAAAAATAAATAGGAAAACCAAATGACATTGAGGGGTGTTATTTCTATTACAGTAGTACTATTTTGGGTCATAACAATGTTTAGATACGCTTTGTATAGAGTTAATGATAAACAATCATTGAAAGTCTCTCAGAGAACAGAGCTGGCATATTAGCATCCTATTCTATGGACATTGTGTGTGTGTATGTGTGTGTGTGTATTCATCCAAGAAATATTTGGTGAATGTTAAATTGTGACTGAACACAATATGCAAAATTTTTATGCCTAGAGCAATGGTTCTGTAAATCATCATGAAAGTAGAGGTTGAGATCTTACTGCAGAAAATTGTTTTACTTCCAAGCTTTTAACTCTTTTCTAATAAATGGTATATATATATATATATCTTTTCATCTATGAATATATAGACATAGATTTATACACAGCTAAATTGTGTATGACAAGTATGACATATGCCATTATATTTTTTGTTGAGTTTCATGATTTTTAGTCATTTTTAGTCCCATTCCTCTCTACCACTAGAACCTGTCTTCTCAACAAGTCCTTCTTACTTCCACTTCTTGCTTCTTTTTGTGAGTTAATTAGTTTCCTCTTTGAAATGGGCTTGTGTTTAGAAGTAAAACTAACATAATGAACTGTGTTCTTATTGCTTGGCTTCCAACACATTCTCCTGCAGTTGTAATTCCAGACTATGTGACTATAGGAAAGAATTTTAAATTCTTTTTAATGATGAGAGCTATTTATCTATGCCACACCGGCTCCCTTTTCAAATATCCATTCATGATGCAGCTGTGCAATCAGGAATAAGAAAATAATCTTAGTTATAACAGGAGCTGATATCACAACTCTGTCTTGGTGGGGAGTGTACAAAGTGTGCAGATTAAAAGAAAAAATTTAAATCAAATATCTAAAAATGAGAGCAATCAAATAGAGTGCAAGCGGTGGAACAGAATAAAGTGATTTCCATTGTCTGAGGCAGGACAGCTGCTGATGCTCTCTATTTTTCTCTCATTACTATATAGGAATGGTTTTTCTCATTTCTTCTAGTATTCTTTGCTTACCTATTGTCCTCCAATGTCCATCAAATTCATGAATCTCCTCAAGTGCCTGACATGGATCTAGGACGTGTAGATAATTTTAAGGATTCTAATTACATCATGGCATATGCTCCTGAATCTCAAAGTACCCAAGAGATAATGAACAAGGTGGCAACAACTCCATTCATGAAAGGTAGGTTCTCTGGCAGTTCGTGAGACGATTGTCTTTATTTGCAATACACACGAATTCATTTTAAGATTTTTTTGATAGATCCAGTTAAATGCTGGCATTTATGGAATTTATCAACATTTATGCAAATTATTTGCCAATATCAAGAAGAATTTCTTACTCTGTCAAGCTATTCTACATTAAATGAGTTATTATCCTTTGTAATACATATCAAAATGAGATGAGTTCAGATTATTTAAACCGTTTTGGGAAAGATTCTGGCAGTGCTGGATGGCAGTGGCAGCCTGACTTTTACTCTTCCCTAGTACATTATGATGGATGGAGAAACTGAATAGCAACATCAAAGCCCAAAGGCAACATTTACAACAAAACTAGGTGACAGCATGTTTCCTGTACTCCAGGATGTGCATGACTGAGGAAGAAGCATATTTATAACTCCTAGAATGGCCTAGTATCTCCCTGGGGTAGCAGAATCACAAAGGAAGCAATGACGTATCTGAAGAGTCTGAAGAGACTCCCTTAGAGTTGAGTATCCACAGGACTACAGCTGAAAGTATGCTGGCAGTGCACTATTAGACTGCAGCTCTGAGATACGAGATTTTAAAGTAGGGAAGACTTCAAATAGGCACTTATGGGATAGTCTCATTCTCTCATCTAGTGACCCTGAAAAGGGTCTAAGCATGGAATAAAGGAGATGCAGACATTCAGGTCAGGAATTCGACAGGGTAAGAATCCTTGTCTTCCCACATAGCTAGAATTCATCAAAAACTAATAGTTCTGTCAAAGGATAGATTTTATTAGTTATCTTGGCATTAATTGAGTCCCTATGTGAGCAATGATTTAAAACTCCGCATGTAGGTATTTAAGTTCATTATTTCAGAATGAGATTAAAAAAACCATAACTGGTCTTTTACACTAAGTGATGCATTATAAGGTGAGCTCTTATAATGAAATTTAATAAATTCAAAGGAAAACATAGAATGAATCCTATGGAACTGTACTATTTTATAGACAATAGAAAAGTATGCTTTGTGGATGTTTTCTACCAGTAAGTGAAATTGTAGAAACAGTATCATCACTTTGAAACTTCTATTAAATGGATGGATTCAAGTACTCAGCATTATTTGTAGCTAACATCCCCAAAGAAAAGACAATACAAATAACAAGTTTTTGATTCAACAACACACTGCCACCTGTAGTCTGATGAAGAGAATTATCCCTAAGATTGATTACAATTCTGAATGCAACTGCTGGACTTTAGGAACTCCATTGCAGAACAAAGGAACATGATGAATTGTATCAGGAATGTGCACCTAACAAAATCCAGATTACAAAATTATGTGGGTAGCTGGCCTGCGTTTGATGAATAACAGTCATTTATATTATACAAATTAGAACAGTCACTCAAGCACTATCTAAATTTAACAATTGTAAGATAGCTTGGCTATTTGGCGACATGACACCATTGTCAAAGGGAAATAGTGTATATCCCACTATGACAGGTCAGTCTGCATGCACTTAAATGGATGGATTGGCATTTATTATTTCAAATTTATCATGCTTTAGATCATTGGATAAACTGTTTGGAGAGGCATAATATATTTTAAATAAGATCATTTGCCATATAAGATTTCCAGTTTTATTAGAACATTAGAAATCTCCCACTTCATTTCCAAATATGAGTCTGTTAGGGAAGAAATGATGTCAACATAAAATGACATCAACATAATTGAACCAGGAGTGCTGTCTTTGGGCCATGAAGAAATCTCACCAAATAATTCCCTTTCTTCACATGGCAGGAAGAGCAATCGTGGCATGTCCTGATGAAAAAAGCATGAATGAACTAGACTTAAATTACTCCATCGATGCAGTGAGAGTCATCTTTAAGGATACATTCTCTTATCACTTGAAGTTTTCTTGGAGTCAGAGGATCCCTAAAATGCAAGAACTCAAAGACCATTCAGGTAATTTTCTCAGTAGCAAAAATTTTAATATGGATTACTGTTTCATCATTAGCCACAAAGGGGTATGTGACAACAGCAATAGGATGATGGATAGATTGCTTCTTAGTATCTGCATATTCTTTGAATGTGTTGATGTATTTATATATTATATATATTAGAACAGTCACTCAAACACTATCTAAATTTAACAATTGTAAGATAGCTTGGCTATTTGGCCACATGACACCATTGTCAAAGGTGTCAGACACGTCAGACAGGTCAGTCTGCATGCACTTAAATGGATGGATTGTCACTGCTATTATTTCAGATTTATCATGCTTTAAATCATTGGATAAACTGTTTGGAGGGGTACAGTACATTTTAAATAAGATCATTCGCCAAATAAGATTTCTAGTTTTGTTAGAACATTAGAAATCTATGGGTTTAATCAATACATATCCATACAAGTATGGCATGTACTTTGACCATATTGACCCACCTTCTCCTTTTCTGCCCTCCTGCCTCCTGTTATTTGCATTCTCTCAGATAGTCTTGTTTCTACCATTGCATCATTGATGTGTGTGTGCATGCGTGTGTGTGTGTGTGTGTGTATACCTATTATAAAAAATCTAGGATCTACAAATAAGAGAAAATCTGATCATTTGTTTTTCTGAGTTTGATATAGTTTGTTTACGATGATTATCTCTAATTGTACACAGTTCCCTTCAAATGGCATCAAAAACATTTTTATTTTTCTTTATGGCTGAACATAGCTCTGTTTTGTACGTACATTTTAAAGAATCCATTCGTCTGTTGCTGGATGTCTAGACTGGTTCTACAACTGTCTGGTGTGCAGAGTGTTGCAATAAACATACATGTGCAAACATTTCTGTGGTATGTAGATTAAAAGTCCTGGTATATGCCCTGGGATGGATAGCCTGTCTCTGTGTGGGTATGCATGTGAGTGCTGTGCCCTTGGAGGCCAGAAGAGAGTATTGAATCCTCTGGAGCTAGAGTTACAGGCGATTGTGAGCCTCCTGATGTGGGTGCTAAGAACTGAACTTGGGTCCTCTACAAGAACAATATACACTCTTAACCACTGATCCATCTCTCTAGCTCCAAAACCAATATTCTTAAGTACATTATTTCATTAAGAAGTTATAGCCTTGCCATGAGTTTGAGGCCAGCTATGGCTATGTAGTGCTTTCCAGACCAGCCTAGCCTACAAAATGAGACCCTTTTTCAAAAAAACAAAAGTTAGGCTAGATGTGCTGTTGCACACCTTTAATCCCAGCACTTGAGAGGCAAAGGCAAGTAGATTTCTTCAATGCCAGCCTGGTCTACCTAATGAGTTCCCGGGCTAGCCAGGGCTACAAAGTGAGACTTTGTCTCAAAATAAACCAACCCTAATTTACATTTGTTATTATTTCTATGGTACTTTCCTTAATAAAACTTCAAGAAGTATCCTACTCTGTCATTCCCAAACATTTAAAAATAGTTTAGTCTTCTGGCATTAGTAGTATTTTTTTCATAGCAACAGAACTAAAAAAAGCTCAATAAAACATTCTAAAATTTAAATAATTATAAAGTAGAATGAAAACTAATCAAGAGCTGATCATTTTTACACTGAAAATTCTAATTGAATTTTTGTACATTTTGTGTAAAACATCTTGACCATATTTAGATCCCTTCCCCTATTTGCACCCCCTGGGTCCTCCCCACCACCAGATTTCATACATTCTGCCATATGTTAAGGCCTATCAAGTCAAATTTGTGTCCCCAAATGTCCCTCAGTTTGAATATATCCACTGGAGCCTGGCAAACCTATCTAGCATCACTCCCTTAAAAAAGACCAGCTTTCCCTCAGCCAGCAGTGTTAGTTGCCGGTAGTTCCTCTGCTGAGGAAAAAAACCAGCAGTGCTAGGTTTTTCTCTGGTTTGGGTTTTCACAGGTCTTGTACGTGCTGTCCCCATTGTTGTAAGTTCACAATAGCAAGTGCCCAGCTGTCTGGAAAGCTATTTCCTTGTGGCTATCTACCTGTGGCTATCTACCACCCCAGGCTCTTACCATCTTTCTGTGCCTTCTTCCACAATGGTCCCTGAGCCCTGAGTGGCAGAGGTTTAATATAGGAGTCCTATCCAAGAACACACACTCTGTAGTCTTATTTTCTGCACCTTGACCAGTTGTGAATTTCTGTGTTAATCACCATCTATTGCATGAAGAAGCTTCTCTGATAAGAGTTGAGAGATGCTTAATAGTCTCTCTGCCTCCTGTTTGCTATGTTCCCTGAGCCTTAAGTGAAGATGTTCCACTGTAGATATGTCACTTAGGACTGGGCATCTCAAAAATTGATCTTAACATGAAAAACGTAATTCCAGTGTGTTGTCTTTGGGCATGCTCTACAACTTCAGAAGGCTTACCATATGGTATACTGTTATAGATTTTGAACACATTTTGGAGCATTAAAGATTTTATCCCATGACTTAGATTGTCTGGTTGCATAATAATGGGTGTGTCTTCTTTTTCTCAAAGCTCACTGTCAAGCAATGAATAATAAAATAACATGTGAAAATTCAATCTTCTGGGAGAAAGGCTTTGTAGCCTTTCAAGCTGCCATTAATGCTGCTATCATAGAAGTGAGTATTAAGTCAAAGGAAACTAAGTGCATTGTAAACTAAATTTTGATGGGTGAAGTTATGGATTGGCATTTATTTGTTTTTAGTCATTAAACACAGAATGTCAAACAATTTCTATATTCAAACCATTGTGCAAAGTCCTGGGGTCTTAGAAAATACACAGAATGGATTCACTTTTATGCAGAGATCCTGGTAATGTGTGAGGAAGAAGAATTGAGGTACTGTCATTATAAAAGGTTTAGGTTCCACCAGGACTATAAATCATGGGCTTTATAAACAATGAAACAGGACATACTCTGGTAAGAAACATCTGAGAAAAATTTAGTTTGAAATTTTATTCCAGTTACTTTTACATGAGGATTTTTTAATGATGAAGATACTAAGCAGAGATGGCCAAAGGAGTGAAGATAGAACCTGGACCATCCCAAGAAATACAAGGTTCATATCAGGAAAGGCATATTTAGTACTTATACCTATAGAGATATATGTATAGAAAATATGAATATTAATGATTCCTTAAAATTCAAAGGAAAGAAGCTTGTGATTCTATTCGATAAATGATAACACTTTATTCATTGATATCTTTCTTTAGATCACAACAAATCACTCAGTGATGGAAGAGCTGATGTCAGTTATTGGCACAAATATGAAGATCCTACCTTTTATTGCCCAAGGAGGAGTTACCACTGATTTTTTCATTTTCTTCTGCATTATTTCATTCTCTTCATTTATATACTATCTATCAGTCAACGTCACACAAGAAAGACAATACATGAAGTCACTGATGGCAGTGATGGGCCTGCGAGAGTCTGCATTCTGGTAAATCACATGTCCAAAATCTGCCAGCAGCATGCATAAGCAGAATAATGTAGCTCATGGGGCTCTTTAGGCCTATGTATTATGTCCTGTTTAAGCTGATGCTTTCAAAAACTAATGTATTATGAGTGACTGGAATACATGGACTTGTATGCTTGGTCACTGGAACTTCCGTATTTCTTTAACTTAAAGAAAGCCTGATTCTAAGGTGTTTGCCATCCTCAGGGCACTAACAACACAGAGAATGACTCTCATTGACCAGTTACCATGTCTGGGTGAGCCAAAATATACGAGAAGTTAAGGTTTCTGATGTACAATGACATGTATTTCAGATACTACTCTGAAAATGGGAACAAGTTTGACCCCACTTTGTGCTGAGAAAAGAAAGCTGCTGTGCTCTATGTACCAAGCTTCCCCTTGCAGAGACAGGAGAGCAGAGTGGGAGGAGAAGTAGCCTGACTGATGGGAAGCCATGGACTGGCTTCATCACAATACATAGTGGCTGTCACCTTGGACAGGTTACTTAAGCTATCTTCTGCAAAACATTGCTCTTAGTACCTGTTTCTTATTGGTCAGGAGGATTAAAGAAAATGTATTTAGAGTGCTGTACGCAGCAGTCAAGAAAAGGTAAGCACAAGTTAAGTTAGATAGTAAAAGTATGGAAAACACTGAAAGAACAGTAGATGGAAGTTAGGAAACAAAAGTTCAAGTAGTTAGTGTTAAGAGTTTAAACTGAGTTTAACCAAGAGACAGAGACAGATACAGAAGGAAACAATGAATCCTCATGTCAGAAAGCAGTGGTTTGAATCTTGAATTTGCTTTTCATTTTCTGTGACATTATTCTCAGTGTTAAACAAGATATGTAAAATATGCATAGTTCTAGTCACATGCCAGTCTTTAAAACAGAAGGACTGCCAAGTGGGAAGGCGACACATTGGATGTGGCTGATTTATGCCAAATGTTTCATTTTTGTCTAGACATGATCCATATACTGAGTGCAGAAGTCCTGGTTTGACTACAACAGGAGTGTTTTCTGCTCTCATTTTGTTTTAAGATGATACATCTCAATATCTAAGGGAATTTTGTTTGCTCTATTTTGAAACATGATAAAAACTATGAAGAGTCATTGGAAAGAAAGTAATATAATAATTAAAAAAATCTAATGAGGAAAGATTGACAAATCAGAACATTTCCTCCTAGGGCAAAAGGTGATAGCATTTAATTTGTATTACCCTTGAATGAAATTAAGGAGATGTTTACAGAATGTAGATAGATGAACAGTTTCAGGAATCATTATAATTGGGCAGAAAAATCTAGACTTCCTGAGCATGATGGAAAATTTTACTTGAAATGGAAAGGAAATCAGCAGCTGTCCATCATGAACCTATCATAAATCCATCACCGCATTATAAATACTTGGCAAATTTAACTATTTTATTAATGTCCAGTTGTGTAATCTGAAGTTTAAAGAAACTAAATGACTGTCTCTCAGGCTTATCTAGTTATAAAGTAGCAGAGAAAACTCAAACTCCCATCTGTGCCATTAGGAAGGTCATTTTCTGTCCCATGTATAAAACCTCCTTGTGTTGCTAGCATTAGTAGTAAAAACACATCTTCATATCCATCTGCATCTCTCCATGGGATAGCCTTGTGTATATCTACATCCAGACATCTATATCAAAGGGCTGGCAAACTATGTGCAATTTGCAGGTTAGGAATGATTTCTTCAGTTTCATTACTGGGAAGAAAGTAACAAGAATGCTAATATTTGGGGGAACAGAAAAATTTATGGGACACCCACATGCCATTGCCTACAAATACATTTTTATTACGATGGCTTTTGTGCTAGGAAGGGCATATATTGACTAGTTGTAACAAAGGTAATTTAACCTGCAAAGTCTGAAATACATGCAATCTCCTTAGAGAAGAGGTTTGATGACTGCCTGCTGCAACACCCCTTTAATGCCCTTGTTCTTTTTATAATTACTTTACCAAAAAGTGTTGCCCAGAACTGAAAAACTTTCACAGACATCTTCCTGAAAAACTCTTCCTAGAAACCTCTCCCCATTGTTTGCCTCATATCAATCAGGCCACACCTTCATCAGTTTGCACTTAGCTAAATGTTTTAGTTTCATTCTTTTGGGATTAACTAGCATGGCAAGAAGTGGCTTGGGGAGGAAAGTGTTTATTTGGCTTGCACCCCCAGGTCACAGTCCATCACTGAGACGAGGCAGGAGCTGCAGCGGGAACCTGGAGGCAGGAACCATGACAGGACATTCTGGCTTGGTCTCTGGCTTGCTCTGTGGCTCATGAAAAAAAAAAACCTGAAACATTTTATACTGCCCAGGGGCACCTGCTGTAGGAATGGTGCCACCCATAGTGGCCTGGGCCCTCCCACATCAACTAATTACAGTGTGTCACAGACATGCCACAGACAAACCTGGTCTAGGCAATTCCTAAATTGGGGCTTTCCTTTCTGATGGCTCTAGGTTGTACTGAGTTGACAAAGTTAACCAGAACAGCTATCGTACCTGTATCCTTGAATGATCCTTTTTTTTTTTCTACAGAATATTATCTCTGGGACAAGGCAGTTTTCTGATTTGTTAGCAGTTACATTAAAAAATCCTTGGTAGCTGGCATGGTGGTACATGTCTTTAATCACACTATTTGGGAGGCAGAGGCAGGTGGATATCTGTGAGACTCATATCTATTAAGTTTTAGGCTGATTGGGACTATAGGAAAACCCTTTCTCAAAAAGAAAATCATTGGCAAATCATAAACGTCACCAACCATTTGCTGAATAAGTGATGAATGAAATGACAGAATGACAGCCTTCACATCTACACTCTGTTTCTCTGCCAGGCTTTCCTGGGGTTTGATGTATGCTGCCTTTGTCCTTGTCATGGCCACTTTGATGGCTCTCATTGTAAAATCTGCCCACATTGTTGTCTTAACTGGTTTCGTGGTGGTTTTTCTTCTTTTTCTCCTCTACGGCCTGTCTTTGGTAAGTTGGTGAATTTTTCTTTACTTCAATTATGTCACTGATTGTGTTTTTCCCTTTTTTGTTCTGTGCAGTATTTGCACAAGGCAGTACTTATAGAGTCTCCAGTTGATTGATGAATGACACACTTTCATCATAGTGTGTCACCGTTGAGTCACCATAAGAAATATCCGAGATAGTCACCTACTGAGGAGGAAGGGTTGGTTTTAGCCTAGAGTTTTGGAGGTCACAGTCCAGGGTTGGTTGGCCCTGTTGCTTTTGACCTGTGTCCAGGCAGCACATTGAGTCAGCAGTGAATGTTAGATCAAAGCCATACATGGCATAGCCAGGACATGTAAAGATAAAGAGGAAGGGGCTGGGGCTTGTGATCCGCTTTTAGAACTAGCCTTCAGTGACATGAGAACTGTCCACGAAGTCCTGACCCCCCCACACCCCTGTCCCCATAGGGCTTTGGGTTGGAGACCAAGCCTTTAACATGGGTACTTGGATGACTTATCCAAACAGGAAATTCATTTTATTGTGCTATTGATGCTCCTCAGACAGCTATGCCAGTTAATGTTTTTCTCCTTTTAGATAACTTTAGCTTTTCTCATGAGTGTGCTGTTAAAGAAACCTTTCCTTACTGGCTTGGCTGTCTTTCTTCTTATCGTCTTTTGGGGAAGCCTTGGATTCACAGCACTGTATAAACATCTTCCTGCCTTTATGGAGTGGATCTTGTGTTTTCTTAGCCCCTTTGCCTTTACTAATGGAATGGCCCAGGTAAGAGTTGAGGTAGCTAGTTTGTTTAATTTTTATTAAATTATTTATTTACCACCACTACCCCTGGTGTGTGTGTGTGTGTAGGACCACAATGCCACATGTATGGAAGTCAGAGGACAACTTGTGAAAGTTGGTTCTGTCCTTCCACCATGTGACTTACCAGGTTTGAATTCAGGTTGTGAGGCTTGTTGGCAAGTGCCTCTGTGCTTAGCCATCACTCTCCCATGATTTTATTTATTTTCACAACATTCTAACCAGATCCTTCAACAATGCATGTAACATTCACTAAGTGCTAAAACTTCCACCCCGCTTTTCCAAAGATAAATATTTAAGGAACAAAACATTCTGGTTTTGCACTAAATGTAGGAAGACACTTGATGGTTGATATTAGCTCATACTTCTAACTGAACATTTGTCTGATTTAAATTTGGGGGAATACTGCCCTCATTGTACGACACATAGCAGAAAACCAAGAGTTTGGAAAAATATTTTTTAAATTTTAATAGAACATATTTACATGAAACTGAATCTCCTCTCAGGAAAGTTAATTTATATCTCACTACAGCTCAATAAACTATTCTTTTGTCCAACTACCCAAGTACTTCCCCCCTCCATGTTTTCACTCTGAGATGGAGAGCCCGCTGCCCCACAGTAGAACACCTTTGCCTTTATCTATCTTAATCCTGGTGAATTCTTCTAATAGATCTGTCTCAAATACCACCACCTCAAGGTTTCACTTCCTCTGATGAAATTTAACATGTAATCATCCTCTGTAGTTTTAGTTAGGTAAGTTATTGCTAAAATCTCCATTAGAACTGAGCTAGTTAGAGACTGAAATTGTATTTCACTCATCTTTGCCCCTGGTGTCTAGCAGAAATAAGACCATAATAGTTCTTAATGCTGTATTAACCTGCAAAAATGCCGTGCCTCTCTTTTTCAGCTTATACATTTGGACTATGACGTGGATTCTAATGTCTATTTGGATTCTTCAGACAACTCCTACCTAATAGTAGCTACTCTTTTCATGTTGGTTTTTGATACTCTTCTCTATTTGGCACTGGCATTATATTTTGACAAAATTTTACCCAGTAAGTAGTAACATAATTTTAATTCCACACATTTTCATTAATTGTCTTTATTAAAATAACTATCTACAATGTATTGACTATACATTCTATAATAGAACAACATAGATAACATTCTGAACTTTAATTTTTTCTTATTGTTGAGAATTTCATACATGAATACAATGAAATATAATCACATCTACCCAATTTCCTCCTCCAGCTCCTCCCATGTTCCTTCCAATAACCTTTCTCAACTTTATGCCTTTTCTTTCTTATAACCCACTAAATCCAGTCATTACTGTCCATATGTGCATGGATGTTGGGTGATCCCCTAGAGCATGGAATTCTACTGGTGGCCACATACTCAAAAAAGAATGATTCTCCCTCTGCCAGCAATTATCCACTGTCAATAGCTCCTCAGTAAGGGGTGTGGCCTAAATCATCTGCTCTGTCTGTGCTAGGACTTTGGATAGCTTGATCTCTTCTAGGTCTTATATAGGTAATTACAGCTGCTGTGAATTTATGATGGCATTAGCCATGCCATGTCCAGAAGACAGCATTCCTCCTCACCTTCCAGCTCTAACATTCTGCCCACCACTATGTCTGCAATGTTCCCTGAGTCTTGGTGTCAGTGGGGTTAACACTGATGTCCCACATAGGGCTGAACTCTCAGTCTCTTACTTTCAGCACTTTGACCAGTTATCTACTGTTGTCTACTGCAAACAGAGCTTCTTTGAACAAAGTTGAGAGCAGCCCAGGTCTGTAGGTATGAACACAAATAATTTAGAAGGAAACTTAACCGTTTAGCAAAATAACAATATCAGGTTTCACCCTAGGGCCTGTGACCTCCAAAGACATGGATTTTTAACCAGGATTACAGTAGAAAACATAAAATTCCTCCTGTGAAGAAGGCCTCAAGTGCAGTCAGAAAGCAGTCAGTCACCCCATAACTCTTGTGCCACTATCACACTAGTGGGCATATGTTGCCTAGCATGTTGGTATGGCAGGGTCTAGACCATTGATGTCTTTTTTTCTACCAGCAGGCTACATAGAACTTTCCAGCATTATGAATGCTAACAGAGAAGACTTTTCATGGTCATTTTGAGGTTAATGTCTATATATCCTGCAGTCAATGTGTGTGGTGTCTTCAGAAATTCGGTCTTACCATGTAGTTAGGGTGGGTAACCAAGGGTAATAGCAGTAGCCTATGTTGTTTTGGAAGTCTCTAAGGCTTCCCTGATCAATAATTCCTACTGAGGAATCCCACACCTTTCTTTTAACAACTCATGTCTTCTGGGAACAACTTGTCTACCCATGCAGAGTACGCCGTTCTCTTTTTTAAAGGTTGTAGTTTGAAGTTAGCTTACTAACTAGGGTGTTTCCATAAGGCTTTTTCATAGGTCCTTAGGTTTTGGTTAACCCACCCATTCCTCACTCCTCCACCTACTCTTCCTCCTCCATCCCCTGATTAATCTTTCTTTCTCTTTCTTTCTTCTTTCTCTCTATTCTTCTTTCTTTCTCTCTCTCTCTCTCTCTTTCTTTCTTTCTTTCTTTCTTTCTTTCTTTCTTTCTTTCTTTCTTTCTCTTTATTTTTGAGATAAGATCTTCCTGTAGCCACAGCTGGCCTGTTCTTTCTTTCTTTCTTTCTTTCTTTCTTTCTTTCTTTCTTTCTTTCTTTCTTCTTTCTTTCTTTCTTTCTTTCCTTTATTTTTGAGATAAGATCTTCCTGTAGCCACAGCTGGCCTGGAAGCCCCTTTGTAGACCAGGCTGAACTTGATCTAACAGAGATCTGCCTCCCTCTGCCTCCCGAGTGCTGGGATTAAAGTTGTGTGCTACCACGCCCGACTCCCCTGCTTAAGCTTTAACCCTCTGTATGGCCTCTCTTCTTTCATTTTACATGTTCTACTCTCCTTCTATTTTTAAAAGTTAGGCTGTGAGATACAGTCCGTTTCCATATGGTTTTGCATGCCTTATTCCTTTGGGCGAGCTCTCACGTCGGCCGGCCCCTGATTGTCCCATCCATGCCACTTCCTGCTTAACTTTCCACCCTCCATGTTCTACACTGCTGCTTTCACTTGATTAATCACCACTACTCTCTTCCTTTCACATGTCCTCACCCCAAAGGTCCCTCTTTCTAGTTTCTATTTGTACTCCAAGTTAAATACACAAAACAAAAGATTTGAGGCTAGGATCTAAATATGAGAGAGAATACACCACATCTGTCTTTCTGGGCCTGAGTTACCTCACCCAGTATAATTTTTTTTCTGGTTTTATCTGTTTACCTGCAGATTTCATTTTTTTTCAGAGGTTGGTAATATTCCATTGTGTATATGTACCACATTTCTAGCATTCATTCAACTGTTGATGGACATCTAGGTTGACTCACTTTCCTAACTATTGTGAACAGAGCAGCAATGAGCATGTATATGAATTTTATCTTTTTGAAGAACTAACTTTTTGTTTCATTGATTCTTTGCAAAACACTAAACAGAGACATAACAGAGTTAAATGACACCATAAATCAAATGGACCTAATAGATAGCTATAAAATAGTCAACACAGATACTGAAGAACACACATCCATGTCATCAGCTCATGGAACTTTCTCCAAAATTGATCACATGTTAGGATACAAAACAATTCAAGTAATATCCTGTATTCTACCGGACCACAATAGAATAAAGATAGATACCAACAACAATCAAAACTACAGAGAGGATGTGAATTCAAGGGGTCTAAAGAGCACACTATTGAGTGATAATTAGGTCGCTGAGGAGATCAAGAAAGAAATTAAATAATCCCTAGAACTGAAGGAAAAAGAAATACACCATACAAAAATCTATGGGCCACAATGCAGCAGCCCTGAGAAAACAGTAAAACAAACTAAACCCCACACCATGGACTGGAAGGAATAACCAAAATCAGGGCTGAAATTTCTGCACTTTTAAAATAGAATTAGTTAGTAAGATCTGGCTCTCTTACAACACTTTTGGCTGTGTTTTTGTAAAAAAAAAAAAAAAAAAAAAAAAAAAGAGGCCATTACAAGAGATTCTGAGGGATTGTGTCATAGTTTCTAGTATCAGAATTAGATCAAAAATGTTTGATCTTTAAGTGCTTTCCAGATGAACTCTTTCCAGACACCATTAGATTATGAATGCATATGTTGTAACTACATATTGAATACATACTCTCTCCTGTGGAGAAATAGGTTTTTCTCTTGTGAATTTCTGGAGTTTTCATTACCTTCTGGTACAACCCAGAGAAATATTAGAGAAGAATCAGAAGGCAAGACAGGGAGGTAAGAATAAGAGACTTTATGAATACTGTATCTATCCTTGTGTTTCTGAGGAGACATAAACAATCCTCTGGCTCTTTGAAAAATTTGAAGGAATTCTGAGGTTTATTATTGCCATGACATTTACTATCATAATTGGAGTATGAATGCCTTATCTCAGTGGAAGAAAACAGAAATGTTATACATGCTAAAATGTCAAAGGGGAAACATCACCCAGGGAACGCTACCTGAAAGAATCCCCTTCTTCAGGGGTGGTAAAGCAAAGCTGACAGTCACACTGCAAAGTAGTTCAAACAAAATCAAAATGAATAAAGACAAACACGCTCCCACAATGACTTATATAATTACTACATAATGATCAATTGAAATTTATTGCAGCAGAAGAACTTACCACATTAGCAGCTTAAAGAAAATGCTCCACTATGTTAACCATAGAGACTAAAGTTTAATAACATTCACTTTCCTTCAGTGCTAATAAAAGATTTTACTAATTTAAGTTTTAGTTTTTTATAATTTCATACGTGAGTACTGTACTCACACCTTTCGCTTCTCCCTCTCCCACTTCCTTCCATGCCCCCGCTACCTCTCGTTTCATCACCTCTTCTTTAATCAGTATTGTTACACACGTGCATATACACAACCTATTGAATCTATTTAGTGTTGTGTGTCTTTAGGGCTGACCACTTGGGACTGTATAGTCTATTATATATATATAGTTTAAGATGGTTCTGTAGTAATAGGATTCCATGTGACTTTTTAAAAAGACTTTTAGTGTTAGATACACCTGTCCACACTCTCCTTTGTCCTGCCCTCCGGTTCCCTACTCCATTTAATTCCTCCTATTCTGTTGTTCCTCTTTTTCCTTTGATATCACTGCATTTTATCTCCATCCCATGAAGTCCCCTTACTCCCACCCATGGCATCTTACTCGTTTCCTCACCCCTAGGGAATTTCTAGTTGAAACACACAGACCTAAATATTCAAAGCCAGCATCCACTTATGAGGCAAAACATGTGACATTTGTCTTTCTGGGTCTGTGTTACCTTGCTCTGGGTAATTGTTTCCAGTTCCATCCATTTACTTGTAAATTTCATAATTTTGTTTCTCTTAACAGCTGAATAATATTCTGTTGTGTAAATATGCCATAATTTCATTAACGTCTAGGACATCTGGATTATTTCAATTTAATGGCTATTTTGAATAGTACAGAAATGAACATAGGTGAACAAATATTTCTGTAGTAAGATACAGAGTTCTTTGGGTATATGACCAAGTGTGGTATGGATGGAACATGGAATAGATATAATTCTACCCTTTTAAGAAATCTGTTTGACCTTCTTAATTGAATTTTTGTGATTTTTGTACAATATAATTTGATGGGATTTAGATCCTTTCCCTTATCTGCACCTCCCTTTAATGACCTCCCTGCCCAATTTATTTAACACACACACACACACACACACACACACACAATGCACGGCCTATAGAGTCTAATTTGTGTCTCTAAACATGTTTCAATGTGGTTCCATCCACTGGAGCCTGGTTAACCTAACAAGAGTGCGATCCCTGTAAGAGACTGTCTCTGCCCCTCCCAGCAATACCTGTTGCCACAATTTCCTGAGGTTGTTTGGAGCTTCTTTCTATGCTGGGATTTTTTTTTCCAGTTCTAGTTTGCATGGTTGTGCATGCTGTCACTATTGCTGTGAGTTCATTTGAGTAACTGACCAGGTGTCTGAGAAACTCATTTCTTTGTGTTTATCCCCCACCGCTGGCTCTTACAGTCTTTCTGCCCCCTCTTCCACAAAGATCCCTGAGCTTTGGAGGCAGACGTTTAATATAGGTGTCCTATTCAGGGATAAGCACTCTGGCAGCCTTTCGTTTTCTGCATATTGTGGGCTTCTATTCTAGAAGCTCCTAACCATGGG
The DNA here is from genome assembly GCA_035773235.1 of Eospalax fontanierii. Taxonomy (NCBI): domain Eukaryota; kingdom Metazoa; phylum Chordata; class Mammalia; order Rodentia; family Spalacidae; genus Eospalax; species Eospalax fontanierii. The sequence goes on along the minus strand of CM069531.1, from coordinate 84,505,169 downwards.
TCCCATAGATCCTCAGACAATACTGGCTATTGCCCTTGCTCTTGGTTACCCACCAGAACTGAATGGTAAGACCCTATTGCTGAAGAAAGTATATACATGAGCTGTAGAACAGACAAGGAGAAATGAGCTGCTGCTGACTTCAGAGCCTCACCTCCACTGGCTAGTCTTCACAGTGCTGGAAGGTGCTTGATACCAGAAGGAAAAATAACATCAACCTTACCTAGCTGAGAATCCTGTCAACTACTCTCACCATTGTCCTGGTAAGATATGCCCTATGTTTACATAGTGGCACGAATATTATGGGAGTAACCAATCACTCTTTAATTGGATTTGAGGCCTGCTTCCTAGGATGGAACTATACCAGACTGATATCTGGCTTAGGTATCTGAGGCTAGGCAGGTCACAGGACATAGGGGAGAACCTCCTGCTAGTTTTCTACTAAGTAGTTATCATATTAAACTGACACTTAATGACTTATTGTAATGCCCATAGATTAATGCATCTCATATCTGTCACCAGAGAAGTTTCTTTATGCAACAGATGGTGTTTTTTTGTTTTTTTTGAGGATCCTCCACACTGATTTCCAAAGGGACCACACCAGTGTGCACTTCCACCAACAGTGAATAAGTGTTCCTCTTTCCCCACATCCTCACCAGCATTTGCCAACTTTCTTTTTTGGATCTTAGCCATTCTGATTGGGGTAAGATGAAATCTCAGAGTAGTTTAAATCTGCATTTCCCTAATGGGCTAAAGATATTAAATATTTAAAAAATACTTCTTGGCCATTTGTGTTCCATCTTTTTAGAACTCAGTTTAGTTTCTTGCCCCAATTTTTAATTGTTCTTCTCTCTTTAGTTTTATAAGTTCTTTGTATATCCTAGAAACTAATCCTCTGCTGGATGTACAGCTGGTAAAAATTTTCCCGTTCTGTAGGCTGCCTTTTCACTTCAATGCTCCCTGCTTTACAGAAGACTTTTAGTTTCACAAGGTCCCTCTTATGAACTGTTGGTCTTAATGCCTGCACTATCAGAGCCCTGTTCAGAAAGTCCTTTCCTGTACCTATAAATTCAAGTATCTTCACTACTTTTTCCTCTTTCAGATTCAGGGTATCAGGTCTTATGTAGAGGTCCTTGATCCACTTAGAGTTGAGTTTTGTATATGGTAAGAGACAGGGATCTACATTCACTCTACACATAGCTATCCAGTTTGTCCAGCACCATTTGTGGAACAGGCTAGTTTTCCTCAAATGTATATTTTTGGGCTCTTTCTCAAAAGCCAGGTGGCCATAAATATGCAGACTTAATTTTGAGTCCTCAAATCTATTCCATTGATCAATGTGTCTGTTTTTATGCCAAAACTTTGCTGTTTTTAGTACTATAGCTCTGGAGTATAGTTAGGAACAACAGATTTTTATGGCAAATCTTTCAATTCTTTCCTCTCCTTTCAAAAATGATAAAACCAATTTGGCAGAATCAGATTGTAAGATGCAAAAGTGAATTCAGAAATGTACTCCGTCACTCATATTTAGTGAGCGTTCCCTTAGCTCATTCCAATCTTAGCAGAACAGAATAGAAAATGAATTAGAAGATTGATGAGAAGTTCCTCAAAGAAGTCCTGCATTCTTCCTCCTTCATCAATACCCATTTGATCCATTCCTTTCATGTTTAAAAATTGCACCGAGCTGTGTTGTCTCCTCCAGGTTCTCGTGTATTTATTATTTAATTATCGATTTGATAAATAGAGCCAGCATAATGATACAGGCCAATTTTTTACCATAGCCAGGATACCCATTTTCATACTAGAAATAATCACATTAGCTGCTAACTTCAAAGATGACAATGTGGGTTTGGATCAAGAACCACAAGGGTAGCATTGACATGCTGCGCTATGTTGAATGAAATCCTTGAAATGATGACAGATCTGACATTTGATTATCTCTTGCCCATGTAGCTAAGTACGGCCATCAACATTCTCCCTTGTTTTTCCTGAAGTCATCTTCTTGGTTTCAACACCATGGAGCTAACCATGTGGTCCTTGAGAATGAAATCGATTCTGATCTGTCATTGCATGACTCTTTTGAACCAGTGTCTCCAGAATTCCAGGGGAAAGAAGCCATCAGGTAACAAACAAATCACATGTAAGTGCAGCAGAGGAGGTCAGAAAGCATGGGTCTTCCAGGCAAAACACCAATGTGGGAAAATTTCCTTCTGAGCCTCTCTGTACCCACGTTTCCTCAGCTACTGTGCCTGCTAAAGGACACTCTTTTTCTAGACAGTGCTCTGGGTTACCCCATATTATATTATATTGTATTATATTATATTATATTTATTATATTATATTATACACACTTGTAATATCTTTGGTACAGTAACAATTGCCAGCAAACACTACCATTTGCAGTTCCCTCATGTCTTCCCCATGTCTCGTCTGTCTGTCACTCTCCCTTACTCTAACACTCTCTCTGTGGTAGACAAAGCCATCAGCTCTGGGTTATTCTAATCTTCCTTTTCTATGATTCACTTTGTCTCTCTTTGCTTCCCTTCTTGTTGGAGAAGAGGAAATAAAAATTTATAAAAAGTTATATGGGAAAGGAGCTAGAGACAGTCCAGAGAGATAGGAAGGGACTGAGAACCTTAGGAGTGCTAGTGCGATTCATCCCCTCCCTCAGAAACGAGGCCATACTGTGTTCAGGCTAGTTACTCTGACTTCCAAACAGCTAGAAATTCCAAACGTCCTAGAACTTCGCTCAAATTTTGTCCATAACCCACCTGCTAGTTTATTTTGATAACATAAGAAAATAATGCAGATAGAGTACATGGAGTGTAGCGTGTAGTAGACTTCCAACTCTGAAAGTCGTCTTCTTTGCATGTTGTTTTTCCTTTGAGATGGGATTTCACTGCAGACTAGGTTAGCCTCAAGCTCACAGAGATCCATCTGCCTCTGCTTCTCAAGTGCTGGGATTAAAGAAAGATATATACCAGCATATCCAGTGTTGTTCTGTGTATTTATTTATTTTGAGAGGGTCTCATTTTGTAAGCCAGTGTGGTCTGGAACTTCCTGTGTATCCTAGGATGTCCTCTGACTCCTAACACTTTCTGCCTCAGTCTCTCAAGTGCTGAGATAAAAACTGTTTCTTGCCATTTTCTTCTTCTTTCATTTTCTTTTGAGATTTGCTAGGTCACAGGCATCTTAGTTTCTGTTTATCTTTTCCCTACAGGTCAACCCTATGTGATAACTAATGCTATCATCCCTGCTTTGTTCCTGAGGACTTGAACTTCTCAGAACATACTATTTGTACTAGGGCTACAAAACGATGCAACTGGGTCTTTCCTGAGAGCGATTTAACCCAAAGCCCTAGTACTTTTTAGTCTCTATGTGCTTCCCCTTACACCGCAGAATCTCCTACTCGTTGATTCCATCTCTAGTTTTCTTCATCTTGTCCTCTGTCACATCCTCATAGGGACATTCACCCATATACTAGCTACTCCCTCAGATTATATCCTGTTCAGATTACCATGATTAGGGATGCTGCTTCTCATGAGATGTTCTGAGTGCTTCTGTTCCTGCCTGTACAAAAGAAAAATACTTCCAACTTTTATCAAGTTTCCCTCAAGCTCCACAATTTCCTCAGAACATCTACCTCTTTTCTGCAGGATCAAAAATCTTAAAAAAGAATATACAGGAAAGCATGGAAAAGTTGAAGCTTTAAGAGGTAATAAAATAGTATGCAACGTGGGTATTTGATTTAGAGACTGTGTCTTATTGCTGTGGCAACTTGGTAGGGATGAAGAATAGATATTCCAGACAGCGGGATAGGTCTTAAGATTAATTTTATCTTAAATATTGTTACCCAAATACATTCGTACAATGAGAAATTATATAAATTGTGGGGTCTATGAACTTCACCACATAGGTACTGAATGTAATTTCTTTGAAATCACATCAGGTCTGGTATTTGATATATATGAAGGCCAAATCACTGCACTCCTTGGTCACAGTGGAGCTGGGAAATCCACCCTGATAAATACACTTAGTGGCTTGTCGCCCCCAACAACAGGTAAGAGGACAATTATCCAAATTCAAGTTCAAGGGCAGATGAGTAAACTGTGTTTTTCGTTAGTTCATTTCAGTAGTTTCATTTTGAAATGAATTTGTGCCGTGTCATTTAAGAGAAGAATTTTGGAACTGTGAATTTTCCTTAGATGTTACACAATGTATACATGCATTGAAATATATGGTACTTTTAACTATTAGAAGGCACAAATTGATGCTTTCCTGTGTCAACTGAGAAGCTCAATCAAATTTTAGAAATTTCTTTTAAGTTATTGTTATAGAGTTGGATGTATTTAGGAAAATGTATTCGTGCATTAAATAGGTCGAAAGTAACTTTATGATTATTCCATTATTAAGGGGCATTCTTGCTAGATTAGATATTATTCTGAACTTACATAATTTTATTTATTTTTTGGTGTGTGTATATGTGTATGTGCGTGTATGTGTGTGTGTGTGTGTAGTATATGTATGTGTGTGTGTATGTGTGTATGTATGTGTGTATGTGTGTGTATGTGTGTGTGTATGTGTGTGTATGTGTGTGTGTATGTGTGTGTGTGTGTAGTATATGTATGTGTGTGTGTGTGAGTGTGTGTGTAGTATATGTATATGTATGGGTTAACTTGCCTGTGTGTGTGGAAGCCAGGGGTTGGTGTTGGATGTTTTCCTCGGTTACTTCTCTGCTGTTTTGAAATTATTTTTAAAAATTTTTGATAACTTCATACAAGTATACAAGTATCTTGGTCCTGTTCATCCAACCCTCCCTCCAGATCCCCCTAGCACTCCAACATATCTCATCTCCATCCTAATGACCCGTCTCTATTTTTTCATAACCCACTAACTCCAGTTAGTGCTGCCCATATACACATGGGTGTGGAGTCATCCTCTAGGGCGTGGATAGCCTACCAATGACCATGTCCTCCCCAAAGAAAAGTGACTGTCCTTCCTTCAGCCTCCCTCAACTGCCATTAGTCCCTTAGCCAGGTGTGGGGCATCTGGAGTTCCTCCTGACTCCATGGTGAAATATTTACATCTCCTGATCAAGTCTCCACCTTATTTTTTGAGGCAAGATTTCTCACTGAACCTGAACCTCACTGTTTCAGGCTCAATGACCAGTGAATCTCAGGGACGCTCCATTCCCAGCACCGAGCTTACAGGTGCTCGCCATCATGCTTGGCTTAACATGACGGCTGCAGATCTAAACTCGTCTTCGTGCTTGCATAACATTCACCTTACCCATTAAGCCATCTCACCAGCTCTGAACATTGATTTAATTTTAAAAAGTTTTTGTTTTATGTGCATGAGTGTAAATAGACCCAACTCATGCAATGCCCTCAGAGGTCAGAAGAGGGAGTTGGATTTCCTGGAACTGGAGTTTCAGATAGTTGCTAACTGCCATGGGGGTACTGGGATTCCAACCCAGCTCCTCTACAAGAACAGTCATTGCTCTTAACCTCTGTGCCATCTCTCCAGCCTTTGAACATGAATTTTAAATCATTTAACTGTTAAATGCTTACAGGCAATATATACTTAAGTGAGTCATGTGATTTGTATTATTTATACATTGCCCTGATGGTAACTATTTATTTTCTCTATATAGGCTCTGTCACCATCTATAATCAAACACTTTCAGAAATGGCTGACTTTGAAACTGTCATCAAGCTTACTGGAGTTTGTCCACAATCCAATGTGCAATTTGGCTTTCTCACTGTAAGGGAAAATCTCAGGCTGTTTGCCAAAATAAAAGGGATTCTACCACATGAAGTAAAGCAAGAGGTATATAATCATGGTTACTGTTATGCAATTATGAACATGAAGGTGGTCATCTAGGAAATGCTAAATGTGTTTGTGCTGTTTGTACAGCTTTGTCGACACAAAGGACCTTTAGAAAGATGGATATATGGGCCAGTCACATGTCTGTAATCTTAGCACTTAAGGGGTTGAGGCAGGAGTGTTGCTAGAGTTCAAGCTGACCTGGGCCACAGGGTGAGATTTTTATCTCATAAAAATGATAATTACCTTGGGTTTTAGACTGAATCTCTTTATTTGGTTAGGTCCAACGAGTTTTACAGGACTTAGAAATGGAAAATATTCAAGACATTCTTGCTCAAGATTTAAGTGGTGGACAGAAAAGGAAGTTAACTTTTGGGATTGCCATTTTAGGAGATCCTCAGGTAAGTGGAAGTGAAACTTCTGGTGAAATCAGATTAGAGACTCAGAAACTATTGTATTTGATAAATTTGCAAATGATAAATATAAGACAATTCTTGCAATGAGATATTGATTATGAATACTTATACTCTCACAACTATATTGCTTTTTGGAATAATCTTGCCCCCAAATGATAAATTATCCTGTGACCTTTTCTACTGTTTAGATTCTACTACTGGATGAACCAACTGCTGGATTGGATCCTCTTTCAAGACACCGTGTATGGAACCTCCTGAAAGAGAGGAAACCAGAGAGAGTAATTGTCTTTAGTACCCAGTTCATGGATGAAGCTGATATTCTGGCTGGTAAGTTTTAGTTCTCTTTCCCGCATCTTAGTGAGGAACTACAGGAAATGAAGTGTCTCATGAACATGTAGATCCATAGCTGTATCTCACTGGTGACTGCCACGGCCAACACAGGAGAATGTTGTTTTCATCCATTAAAGTGTCTTGTGTCCCAGAGTGGCTTTGCCCCATGGAAGTATTCTGATCCCATTTGCAGAGCAGTGAAGGTTATAGAATATTTGGTTTTATAACTAATCTGTTTGATTCGATGTGGATATCAGTGGGCTTGAAAGAGACTGTTTAGATTTGTAGTAATGTTCCTAACCGTGCTAGAGAATAAACAAATATAGTTCATCGTTGCAGTTATTAGCATACAAAGAAAGAGGAAGAGTTAGTATACATCTATTCTAGTGACGCATGCTTCTAAAACACATCATTTGTTCATAGATTTGGATTTTCTCTTTATGAATAATGAAGAAATGACTCCATAGTGCATTTTATCTGTTGTTTTTTCCCAACTAGACAGGAAGGTGTTTATATCCAATGGAAGACTGAAGTGTGCAGGCTCATCTCTGTTCCTCAAGAAGAAGTGGGGCATTGGTTACCACTTAAGGTATGTCTTTTAATGTTGCTGACAAATTGAGATAGGCTCAACATGCCAATAATAGGTGTTGTTGGTATCAGTGGATCAAAGTAGGTATACAGATACAAAGGTGGTTTTAAGAGAGCTGTGTTAGGACTAAATTTATACCAACTCTTAGCTAGAATATAAAATATAAGATATATGGGATTTTAGGCACTGAAAATCTAAGGTTGTAGGTTTAAAGAAAATGTTTGGAAAATATTTTTATAATATGCTGCTTTCTGAGAGCATTTTATTGTTATTTTCATCTTTTCTCTCATCATGTCTCAGAAGCTTATTTCTATACATCATCATAATTTCCAAATTCTCCTCTCTAGTCTCTAGTGACTTCATTTTTGCCACCTTCCTCTTCCATGTCCTTTACTTCAGGATAACAATTATGATCATCGTTATATAATACAGTCCTTGACTTCATGTCACAGACTTGCTAATAGGATACTCCTATCATCAGTCAGTTCTGCAAGGAATTCATAATAATTTGCTATTATAATTCTTTGATAAGTGAGAACACTACATTCCAGGAAGTTTAATGTCCTTCAGCCTCCCATTATTTCAAAGTGGTAGAATCTTTGGATCAAGATACAGGTGACCCCAAATTAATGCTGCATTTCATAGAGAAGCTATAAAAATGGATTATGGATGTGATATGAATTTCTGACTGTACTTCCCAGTAAAACAATTTTAAGTCACTTAAAAATCATCCCATCCCTATGGTCCAGTGGGCCCCACTACTATTTAATCTGATTGTTCAATTTGGTAAAATCTACCATTCCATCATTTCTTGACTTATTTCCCTCCAACTGAAAGGTACAACTCACTGGTCTCCAGGGAGGTCTCTACACAGGTCTCTGCAGTTGTCTGTTTCTGTAAGGGACATATGGCTGCTATATTCTCTATGCTATTTAACCATGTACAAACCTTATCCATTCTTTTTATAAAGATTTATTTTTAGCTATTTATGTGTGTATGTATACCACATGAGGCCAGAAGAGGGCATCAGATCCCCTGGAGCAGGAGCTATAGATGGTTGTAAGCTTCCTGATATGGGTGCTGGGAACCAAACTGGTATTCTGTAAAAGCAATAAGTATCCCTAACCACTGAGCCATCCCTTCAGCCCCATTATCTGTTTCTTCATTTTTCTTTCCCTCCCTCCCCCTTGTCTTTCTTCTTTCTTTCTTTCTTTTTTTTTTTTTTAGAGAGGGTTGAGTCAGAGTCTCCATGTAGCCCCAGCTAGCCTAAAACCACCTATGTAGAACAGGCTGGTTTCAATCTCAACAGTGATCCACCAGCCCCTACTTCCTGAGCCCTAGGATTAAAGGCATGTGCCACCACACCTGGCCCTTTTTTTTGTTTGTTCATTAATCTGTTCTTGAAAGCTTTTTCTGAATGTTTCTCCTTGACAAACATCCTCTTTGGTAGATGCCAGAAAACACTCATTTGAAGTGTTGCTTTAGGCAACTTCATTTAGCTTCTTTGGTTCTTAGTAACTTCATTTGTAAAATAGCAGTAATAGTGCCTACTTTGTAGTTAAGATTAACTAATACAGAGAAGTAAATACTTGAAAGGTGCAGAGTACTTCACTGAATTAATACAACATCCCTCTTTCTTACTTTTTCTGAAACATTCTGCTTTGAATTATCAGTCTGTTACAAGTTCTTTTGGGGGAAGGTGTTGGATTCTTTCTACTTAGTATTCTTTATAATGAAAAACATAGCACTTTGTAAGTACAAGACACTTTTAAAATTAATTTAGGTCTGTGTCATTGGTGAATTGTGATGTTTGCACCACACTGTCATCTTAGTAAATTTTAGTGGACATGGCTAACAGCAGGATTTCTAAAAGTCAACAGTTCTTTAGGGAACATTGTATGGTCTTGTGAAAGACTTTGGCTTTCACTGCAATCATTTTACACAGAATGATAGAAATACAAAATACTGAAAGTTTACTTCATGAAATACCATGTGTTATCTCATAGTATTTTTTATCCTTAAATCAAATTAAAAATTTGATTCAAGAATTTAATACAATGTATTTTGATCATATTCAGACCTCCTCCCTCACTGCACCCCACCTAATTGTCCATACCTCCCCCAAATTTGTAGCTTTTATTTTACTTGTTTTTTTTGTGTGTGTGTGAAGACTCTTTATTGAGTCTAATCTGTGTTTCTTGAGTGCTTTTCTTTAAAAAATTATTAATTATTTTTATTTTATGTGTATGAGTGCATTATCTGCATATGTGTTAGGGTACCCATGTTGTGCAATGCCTGCAGAGGTCAAAAGAAGGTGTTGGGTCCCCTGAAACTGGAGTTACTGATGGTTGTTAGCTACCATGTGAATGCTGGGAATCAAACCCAGATCCTCTGTAAGAGCAGCCAATAATCTTCTTAATCACTGAGCCATCTCTCCAGCCCCTACTGAGAACTTTTGGATATGGGTCTATCCCTTCAAATCTGGACAACCTACCAGGCATCGCACCAGTCAGGAAAACTGACTGTTCTTCTCCAAGCAGCCGTCAAATGCCAATAGACCCTCAGAGAAGGCTGGGGCTTCCTGCCCACCTCCTCAGTCCATTCTGGGCCCTGTCTGGCCCAGGCTTGCCCAGGTCTTGTGCGTGCTGTCATGAGCCCTGTGGGTTCCAGACAGCACAATCTCTTTATATTCATCTACTACCTTTTTTGGCTCTGTAATTTTTCTGCCCCCTCTTCCACAGTAATTCCTGAGCCTGTAGGGAGACGGTGTCATATCAATGTCTTATTTAGGACTGAAAACTGAATTATGCAGTCTCTTACCCTCTGCATGCTGAACATTTATGGGTCTCTGAGTTAACCATCATCTACTGCAACAAGAACCAGGAATAAGCTCTCTCCTTTGGAGTTGTTGACCAGAAAAATACCATAGATCCTCCAACACTACTGGCTGTTGCCACTGCACTCAGCAGAACTTGATAGTAAGACCCTTTTGCTGAAGACACCACATACCTGAGTCATAGAACAAAAAGAAACCAAGTTGGTACTGACCTCAAAGTTACACCTCTGCTGGCTAGCCTGCCTAGAGTGAGAAGGTGCTATGCATGTTACTGGCAGAGAAAGGTCATCATCACCCTTACCCAGCTGTGAGTCCTGGGAGTAACAATACCTAACTTGACTATGTCTACTCTGCAGTAGTGGAATGAGTATTATAGGAATAACTACCTTCTGATCAGATTTACAGCCAGCTTTGCAAGACGGAATCCAGACATGACACTTATCAGGGCCAAGATCTTATGGTTATACAGGTCACAGACCATAGTGAAGAACCTACTACTATGATTCTGCTAAATAGACACTGTATTAAACTGAGCCATAATGACATATTGTTATACCCATAGATTAGTGTGTCTCTCAACTCATAGTACTACTTTATTCCATCATTGACGTTCATGTGAAGCTGAGTAGTACTTCATCTCATGGATGAGAACTCTTATACTCAGAGATGGTAAACAGTTCCCGTGAGCTTTGGGCCCTGCATTAATGTGACAGCACTCGCATGTTCTTATTTCCATTTTGGTTTTGCTGTGTTCAAGTGTTACTGTAAAGGGAGGGAGAATTGCTGATTGGGTTTTCTCAGTGGATGTAGACAAAATCAGACATTCTCTACTTTACCACAGCTAAAATTTTGCTGGCCATTTCCTTCCTCTAAATAAGAGTCCTTGAATTATGTGGTTTGAGTCTAATCTTGCCTCTACTCGTTCCTTGATCATGTTCCGTAGACTGTCTGTACAGTATTAGTGTAGTTATACTTTGCTTATTTCTGTAAATTATGCAATCTAGTCTCACAAATATGCACAGAATGACATCACATACTGCACAGAAAGTTGCTTTGGGATGTAGTATTGAATGAAAATGACTTTATCTTACTCTTTCCAAATGTTAGTTTGCATCTGAATGAAACATGTGATCCAGAGAGTATCACATCGCTCATCAAACAGCACATTCCTGATGCCAAAATAACAGCACAAAGTGAAGAAAGACTTGTCTATATATTGCCCCTGGAAAGGACAAATAAATTTCCAGGTAATAAAGCATAGAGACCAAGATTGGTTTGGGAATGGTGCTACAACCAACAATGGTGCTGATAAGAGCAATGGCTAATTTTAATGCTTACTAAGTGCATGACATTGTGAATTAACCACTATTCAATATCCCCAACCCCAAGGTCACTTCTAGTATCAGTCTCTGAATGGTTTCCATGTCACTTGTGAGTAAAACAGACAGATAAATATGCTTCAAGTTGGGCATATACAATTGCAAGATACAAGACAGCATTAGGGTTGCTGGGGGAATTTGTTTCTGGAATGAGTAAGTCAGAGTAGGAAGTGATCTTTGAAAACAGTATCATCCTTAGAAGGAGAACTAAGGGACTTCACTACAATGTATGGATTGTATAAATACTATAACATGATGTTATTTAAGCTATCAAATGTAAGTCTGCATGCTGCTACATATTCTAAAATCCACACATTTCCTGCCAATACAAAGTATGGGCCATTCTTCTGTTGTGTCTTCCAATGGGCTGCTTTATTTCCCAAGGGTTTTGATGTACATTGCTTCTTTATAAAATACAGCCTTTAAAATTGTGTCAATCTTATTATGTAGCTCATAGAAACAGGTTGATCAATGGGGAAATTTCTGGATGTTTAAATTAATAAGCCAACCATAATACACCAAAAAGAACCAAACTGTTACACCAGACATAGAGTGCAGGAGTAGAAAGCTCAAGATGTTGGGGTCAGGTGACAAGAATCAAATCTTAGCTATGCCATTATTGGTTCTATAATGTGAACAAGTTGTGCTTCTTTCCCAAGCTTCAGTTTTTTCACCTGAGTAAAGGAAATGGCAATGGGATTCCTTATGGGCTTTTCATTATGACTCAAGGATTTTAAATGTTAAATAACAATGAATAAATGGAGAATGCCTAACATGCAATTTCTCTGGTTTTGAATCTTGTCTAAGATACTGTTTACTGGGGTGCACCACTAAAAAACAAAGAGAAAGAATGTTTCTATTTCAAATCATTTACCATTTATCCTTATGTCTTAATAGTCATAGGTAAAAAAAAGCTGGGCATGGTGGTGCACACCTTTAATCCCAGCACTCTTGAGGCAGAGGCAGGCAGATTTCTGTGAGTTCAGGGTCAACATGGCTAAACAGTGAGACCCTGTCTCAAAAAAAGATGGAAAAAGATGAAGAAGTGCATTCATCTTGGAACCAGGGAAGCAGTTTTAGTTGTAGATGTGCACACAGTGCAACTGAGACATATTATCATTATGAAGACCAAAATGTGTGTGAAGACAAGAGAGCACAGCTTTCCTTGACTGCTTCCTAAAATGCATTCCCGGGGGATGAACAATTTAGAGGAATAATAGAAAGTGGATTTAAGAGCTCATGAAAATTATGGCCTCATCTCTGTTTTTCTTTTTCAAATATATAATCAAGATAACTTTAGTTCCCACCATATTTTTTTAAACATCTGACAGTAGCTTGCTGATCACTTCATGGATGTATCCTATTTTGTTATCCTGTGTAAACCTCACAGCACGTTCAAAAGGAGAGGGAAGGGATGAGGTAGACAAAGAGGGGATGAGAAATAATGCACTATTTGAATGAATTCTGGGGTAAGCATAAAGGCATACCACATACTTTGTATAAAATTTATACAGATAAATTTATAATTTTTTAGCCCAGAAGAGTCTGTGACTGTTGTTTATTTCTATGAATATCAGTTCATTTGCATTTGTTATTATAGTTCCTTAGCAATTAATCTGAACATAAAAGATAAATCTTTAGTCTCTGAAAAATATTCTTTATTCATAGTTTAGGTTTAAACATTCTCTATATACAAAATCGAAAATTGAATTAAAGGGGATGGGGAGATGGCTCAGCAGTTGAGTGCTTGCTGTTCTTCCAGAGAACCTGAGTTTGACTCCTAGCACCCACACTGGGTGGCTCACCATAACCTGAAACTCCAGTTCCAGGAGTTCCAACTTCCTTTTCTGGCCTCCATGAGCAGGTATATAACATAACTCAAAATAAAAAACAAAAATAAATTAAAAGTAGAATTAAAAACTTTAAAGTACATCAGTCAAAGTAGTTGATAAGCTGAGTAGTTTTGTAGGTAAAAATGTGTTTATGTTACACGTTGATACTTGATAAGCTATGGAAATTAATACATACTATACATACATTTTAGAAATAAGTGAAAATTTATATCAGTTTATGGTGAAAGTACACTTGGCTTCATTGATATTTTATCATTTGGAAAACTATAATTAGTTGTCTCATTATAAATTATATTCTTTTGATGTGTTTTTATTCCTACTTTTAGCACTTTACAGGGATCTTGATAGGTATTCAAACCAAGGCATTGAGGATTACGGTGTTTCCATGACAACTCTGAATGAGGTATTCCTGAAATTAGAAGGAAAGTCAATGACTGATATATCAGGTAAGGGAGAGAAAGAAGGTGATTGATGGATGGATGGAGAGATACAGAGAGAAAACTAATACTAACTTTGTGTAATATTTTATATTGAAAACAATCTTTGAATGAGGTTATATGTATGTCTTTGTTGGTACTAGTCTCAGGAAACTTAAAGGAATAAATACTTCCAGAATATAGCAATGTACCACATTAGGTCCTCATGAAACACACAGTAAATATGCAGTATTGATGCTGTAGAGAAAAGAAAGTTAGAAATTACCTTGGCAATTACTTTCATTATATTATTTTGGATGTGTTGTGCCAACATTTCCTGGATTCAGTCGTGACTACCCCTAAGATGTGCTGTTAGTTGAATTGTCATCCTGGGAAAGCATTGACTTGACTGCTTCTAAGATATTTCCTCATTTACTTACTGTGTTTTATTGTGTCGATTCTCTATCTGACCTTTATCGTGCTGTTGTTTTTAGCTTTTTGAACATCAGTCAGGAGTATCACTTAATTCGTTCTCTGCTCTGACTCATTTTAGAAAGTATATACTTTTAGTTACATTTTTCAGTATTATGCCAAGCAAGCACTCCCCAGAGTCCTTACTATTAATGTACACATCTTATAAAGTTTGACAAGCCTATCATTTTATCCAGGTTTATACTCAAAAGAAATAAACTCTTAATCACTTTAAAATATGACTGTATTAAAAATATTGTGTCTCTCATCCTTGTGCTCTTAGAGGGGAGGAGAGTCTTTTCTATGAACTAACTTGTTCTGGTCAGAAATTCCAAGATAGTTTATCTCTCGCAGTGAAGACACTTATTTATGAGTGTATTTCATGCCATGGAAAGCTGAAGATGGCTTCTTCCAAAACATTGCATCAAAGTGTTTCACTTCTCTCCTGTTTACTCAATAGTTGTTTTAAGATAGCCTTGGATTAGGTTATTTTCATCTTTGTTTGACACTAACTCTGGAACCACTGGTTGAATAAGTGACTATGAAAAAGCTAGGTAATACACAACTGAATTAGCATCTCATGAACAACTGGCCTTGTATTTCAGACGTTGGAATTTGGGGACTATTACAAAACAATGGGGACAAGGGCACGGGAAGCCTTGCTGAGCTACAACAAGCATTGTCTTCCCTCAGTGGAACAAGAAACACCGTGAGTGGCATGGCGCTCTGGAGGCAGCAGCTCTGTGCCACTGCAAAAGTTCGCTTCCTAAAGCTAAAGAATAAGAGGAAAAGCCTGTTGACTGTGTGAGTATCCAAGTGTTTCAGGATGGTTTGGCTAGTGCACTCAAAGTAAACATGAAAGCAAAATGTTAAAGTTAGGTAAAATAACTCCCAGTGATTGCACATGAGCCTTTAAACATTTTGTTGTAAAAATTTCTCGTGTGCCTATGTAATCAAAACATATGAAGTTCAGAATTCCTTTTAAAGATGTCTATTTATTCTTTGAAAAGTTCCTAAATGTATACAATGTATCTTTTGCTTTGCTGGCCTGAAATATGCTATGTAGACCAGGCTGGCCTTAATCTTACAGAGATCGACCTACCTTTGCCTCATAATTGCTAGGATTAAAAGTGTATATCTTGATCATATCTACCCCTCACTCCTGGATCCCAATTCCTCTCAGGACATTCCTTCACATCTTGCTCCCAATTCATATCTATCTATCTATCTATTTATCTATCTATCTATCTATCTATCTATCATCCACCATGCCTAATTAGCTCTGCCCATATGCTCATGGGCATGAGTTCATCTACTGGAGCGTGGAGAAGCTAACAGTGGCCGTTTTTTATTGCTAACAGATTTTGTCCTTACCAAAGACCTTATTCTTTCTTTTCCAAGACCCCCAAACTTCTTAGCACTCTCCATAGAACAAGAACCAATATAAAATGAGTGTGTGTGTGTGTGTGTATGTATGTGTGTTTGAAAGAGAGACAGAAAGAGATATTTAAAGGATTGACTTGTATTACTGTGTGGATTGTAAACTCTGAAATTTATAGGACAGACTAACAGTCTGAAAACTCAGGTTACAGTCAATGTTAACAGGCTGGGCACTCATGTAAGATTCCATTATTAAAGCCTCAAGACTGTGACTTTCCTTTCAGTTTCACAACTATATCTGGAGCTGGCTGTAAAGGTCATACACACATTTACAGTTTCTACCTCACTGATGAGTACTGCATTGTGTAAACCTAGGAATACACTGAAAAGACTCATTCAACAAAAACATTTATGAACACTCCTATACATAACTATTGCTTAATATTTATAGATGTATTAAAATTAATCAGACATACACGGCACAGTTTGAGTTAACTGCCTCTAGCTTTAACTACTAGGTTTAGCTGGAGCATGGCACAGCCATGGTCAGTCTTGAGGTGCCCCACCACAACTTTATGTGCACTAGGTAAGTGTAATACTAATACCATGTAAACTGTGGCATGTAATAAGAAAGAAATTATATAAGCAAAGTTTGAGGAGAGTATGAATTCTTTTTGGTCTTTTTGAGACAGGGTCTCCTTGTAGCCCAAGTTGGTCTGGAACTCCCTATGTAGACCAAGCTGGCCTCAATCTCACAGAGATCCACCTGCCTCTGCCTCCCAAGTATGGGGATGAAAGGCATGAGCCACCATATCCGGTCTGAAAGAACATGGTAGTGGTGCATATGAAGGGAGCGGTGCAGAACCGAGAAAAAGTAAAGGGAACACTGGGAGGGAGACTTTTATGCCCCCTGTTCCTTTCAGTCTTAGTTTGCTTCTCTGTCACTGTGGTGAAACACTGACTAAAACCAACTGGGAGAGTGAAGGGTTCATTTGGCTTACACTTCCTGTCACAGTTCATCCTTGAGGTGAAGTCAGGGCAGGAGCCAGGAGGTAGGAACTAACCCACAGACCACGGAGGAATATGGCTTACTGTCTTGCTCCATCCTGTGCTCACCTGCTGTCTTACACAACAAAGACCCACCTGCCCAGGAGTGGCAGCATCCACAGTGGGCTGAGCCCTTCCACAGCACTCAGCAATCAAGAAGGTGCCTCACAGATATGCCCACAGACCAATCTGATAAGGGAAGTTCCCTGAGGTCCCTCTTCCCAGGTGTGTCAAGTTGACAACTTAATCTATCCATCACACTTTCCTTGACTTGTACAAGTACTCCATGTTAGACACATGATACTTAAGAGTAGAAGCTAGGATTCTTATATGATAGAGAATGGTTGATGTGTATCCTTTTGGACTTGGGTTGCCTCACTTAGAATAATTTTTCCAAATTCATCTATTTCCCTGCAAATTTCACAATGTTATTTTACTTTCCAGCTGAGTAGTGGTCCGTTGTGTGTATGTCCCTTGTCTTTCTTATCCATTTCCCCAGCTGTTGGGCATCTAGGCTAGGCTGCCTCCATTTTCCATTTCCTAAGTGTCGTGAATAGGGCGAGAACGAACATGGATGGTGTTGTGGGGTGTAGAGTCCTTTGGGTCAATGCCCGGGAGTGGAACACCTGGGTCACATAGTGGTTTTATTTTCAGTTTCTTGAGAAAAATCCCAGACTGAATTCCAAAGTGGCTGTGCAAGTTTACGCTCCCTCCAACAATCCATAAGCGTTCTTTTTTCCCCCACATCCACACCAGCATTTGGTGTTATTTGTAGTCTTGATGATAACCCCTCTGACTGGGGTGAGATGAAATTATAAAGTAGTTTCAATCTTCATGTCCATAATGGCTAAAAGTTAAATGTTTTCTAAATGGTTTTCTAGCCATTTTTGTTTCTTTCTTCTCCTGAGACCTTTGTTTACTTCTGTACACCAGTTTTTAAATTGAATTGTTTTCTTGGCATTTAGTTTTTAAAATTCTTCATACATTCTAGACATCAATTCTCTGCCGGATGAATAGATAAAAAAATTTCTTTCTTTCTTTCTCTCTTTCTTTCTCTTTCACCCGATTGCCAGTTTCCTTGGCTAGACAGAAGCTTCCTAATTTCATGAGATTCTATTTTTTATTGTAGGTCTTACTTCCTGTACTACTGGAGTCTTAGTCAGAAAATACCTACTCATACCTACATGTTGGAGAGTACTCCTTACTTTCTCTTTCAACAGTTTTAGAGGATCAGGTCTGATGTAAAATTTCAGTATGCCTGTAATCCCAGTACTTGGGAGATAGAGGCAGGAGGATAAGAAGTCCTAGGTCATCCCTGGTTACGTAGAAAATTCAAATCAGCCTGGGTTGGATGAGACTCTGCCTCAATAAATAAATAAATAAATAAATAAATAAATAAATAAATACATGTCAGAATAAGCAGACTTGGAAAGCCCAAATGAAATGTCCAAGGCAAAAGTAGATTATTAGAGAGAAAAAGGCCAAAGATATACACATAGGAACCATTTCATTTTAGAAAGAATAAAGGGGGCTTGAGAGATGGCTCAGTGGTTAAGAGCACTGACTGCTCTTATAGAGGACCGAGGTTCAGTTCCCATCACCTACATGACAGCTAACAACCATTTATAACTCCAGTTCCAGGGAATCTGACTCCTTCTTCTGACTTCCATGGACACTGCCTGACATAGGTGCACTTGCATACATGCAAGCAATACACTCATTATATAAAATAAAAATAACAAATAAATAAAATATTTTAGAAAGAATAAAGCAAAGAATCATGATTCAAAGGCTCCCTAATGCTTGTGATCCGTCTTCATTACTACATCCATTATCTGCTCAAACATAGTAACCGACATGTTATGATTGAATATTCTTTATATTTATTTTCCTCCACACAGGTTATTGCTTTTGGGGATTAGCTTTCTCCCTCAACTACTAGAACATCTGTTCTATGAACTGTACCATAGAAGCTACTCTTGGGGCCTGTCTCCAAAGATGTACTTCCTCTCTCCTGGACAACCTCCACAGGATCCTCTGACCCACTTACTAGTCATCAATAAAACAGGTAAACACAGAGCTAGAATGGAGTTTCAGAATACACTCTTATTTAGAGATCACCCAGAAAACATAAAACATAAGAGAAAAAGTAATTTCTTTGGATTTTATAAAACATGTATGAGGTTCAACAAAAAATTAATTTAAAAAATGAGAAGTTCGAGTCGAGTTTAGAGAGTGTTTTTAAAAACACGTCTATGAAGTTTACTTTAACCCTAAGACCATTGCTAAAGCAACCAAAACATCATTGGAAAGGTAAATCATTGACTGGCCTTTGAGATCTTTGTGTATCATTTTGCAAGTCTCTGTATTGCTGTGACTGAAGAAAAAAATAATGTTCCAACTTCATAAGAACATAAAAGATGAATAGCTTCAAGTGTTACACTACTAGTGATTAGGCTTTTGCTTTCATTATTTCATTATTTTTTGGTGCTCAATGTTGAACCCAGGGCCTAATGCATGCTATCCGGGTCCATACCACAGAGTTGCACTCCTAGAAATTATACAGTACTAGAAATTAATACATTTTAGGCTGTATGTAAAGAAACTTTATACCCATGATATGATATCAGAATGGATTTTTGTTCTCTAACCCCATATCTGCCATCTAGGTGTATCTGTAGGAAGTCTACATGGAGACATGCTTTGAGTGACATCACTTGTTTAGTGTTGTTCAGTTTTTCTTTGTTTCCTTTCCCTGTCTCTTTGCCTTTATGGCAGGATCAAACATTGATACCTTCATTGATTCACTGAGACGGCAGAACATTGCAGTAGAAGTAGATGCATTTGGAACCAGAAATGGCACAGAGGAGGCCCTGTACAATGGTGCTATCACTGTGTCAGGTGATGGAAAGGTATGTTGGACTCTAACTGATGCATTTTACCTAAGGTGGAGTGTGAATGTGCAATCTGAGTAGTTCAAATCAACTGCCACAAAAACCTGACTTGACACTACAGAATATTTCTCATTTTCATGGGAGAAGCTGAGCTGTAATTGTTTTTGCCTGTTACCTTCAACATAACAACTGCTTTAATAGTAAATAAAAAATCTTGTCTAATACTTTCCTCCCCAATAATCACTTTACACTCTCAGTTAACACTGAGATCAACTGTTACATTTAGACTTGGCCTTGCCTCTGCAGTCGGTCCCATCTCCATAACGCCTCCATCATTTAAATTACCTGCCTAGATCTTGGGGAGTTTGACTTAGAGATTCCAAGAGTAAACTCATGGGAAAAGATAAGATAACCATGAGGCTAGTGAGTTAGTCCCCATCTGTAGGTGTTACAAAACTTGCCCATTGGTATTTCATCAGAATTGATTTTCTAGGAATCATTTCTGAATTGCTCCAAGTCAACAACACACTAAGAAATTACTTCTGAGTCAAGAAGATAGTAAGTTTAAGACCAGTGTGAGTCACTTGTGGAGGCACTATCTTGAAATAAGCAGAATAATTACCTCTATAGGTCTTGGTGAAGTTCATCTCCAGGATTAATCAGAAAAAAATTCATAAAAAAGTACTTTAATTATCACTTTTGGTAATTATGGTAGAAATTATATATTTTATTTATTTAGTATTTTAGGAATAATTTTAAATGTTTTCCTGTTATTTTGTACAATGTAGATAATTATTTTGTTTTACTTTGAAGGGAAGTAATCATGTTGTGTGTATCTATGTGTGAATGTTATATGAGTTGTAATTTTAAAAGTGATTTTTACGTGCAAGCTCAGTATTTGTGAAAAGCTACCTTTCTATTACAGCTATCTATCTGCCTCCTGTATCCTAAAAATCTCCACATTTTTTATTTATAAGATGAATGCATGACATTTGGAAAAAAAAGTCTGTGGCTACTTTCAAATGATCTTGTGTTAATGGAATTTTGTCATGCTACTAAAAAAATCACTTTTGTTATGTGAGATTCTGGGTACAAGTAGGCTGATAGAAGAAAACTGACTGATATGCGGATGTTAGAAATCCAAAGCAAAATTCTGACTTCCTTTAAGTGTACTGGGAATTAAATAAGTCAGTGGGGATAGTAATTACTTTTCTGCTTAATTTTCTCATGTTGTCATTCATTAAATTTTCTTTTGCTTTCTGAGGATTAAGAAATATTAATTATGTTTTAGGATCACAGATTTGCAATAGCATGCAATACCAAAAGGTTAAACTGCTTTCCAGTCCTCATGGATATTATTAGCAATGGGATACTTGGAATCTTTAATTCTTCAGAACGCATTCAGACTGACAGGAGCACATTTTTTGAAGTAAGTATAATATGATCTCACTTATAATGGGCCTTTATATGTTTTCAAGCAAATCTTTGTAATGAAGGAAATAACATATCAATTTTCATAAATAGGCATATAACCACAACATATATTATCACACTGTTTGACAATAATTATGAACATTATAAGGTCATTCAGATCATGTATGGGGAATAGGCAACAAGAAGTAAAATTAATTGGAAAAAAACACAATGATCTCTGATCTGAGACCTTCCACAATGCTATACAGTGGAGCATATTGGACAGCAAAGTCTTAAGAGTCTCAAAATGCAGTGTTTTTAAACAGTTTTTTGTCGTGATTTTTGTAGTCATTAATACCTTAATTCACAAAATGTACAGATATAATGTCACTACTAAAGTTTCCTCTGAATTAAATAAGATAATGCATACCCCAGGCAACTTGGTCAAGATATTGTAAGATCAAGCAATAAGGCAAGAAAATGTAGAAAAGTATGTTACTCGATAAATCATAGTTGTTATCGATGTCTGTGTTCTTTTCCCCGGAACTGCATTGGAAGAAGTTTTCATTGCAGGACTTTCAGCTTTGACAGTTTAGGGTACTGATGAAATCGTAAGTGGGCATGGGGACAGTTCTTATTTGTTTTTAAGGTTACTTTTTATTATATAAAATTTCAAACAAATGCATATAGAGCATATAATAACCCAACACATTAAAAAGTCAGCATCAATCACTATAAATACAATTGCCATAAGATTAGTTTGAATTAAATTTGAGATATTGTATCATTTCATCTATGCATATTTTACCATATATCTGTTAAAGCAAAGAACCAGTTAGGGGGTCAGTGAGATGGCTCAGTGTGTAAAGGTGCTTGCCATGAAGACATCAGTCTTGAGTTCAATCCCCAGGACTTACATGGTAAAGGAGAGGAATGACTCTTGAAATTTCTTCTCTGAGTTCCGTGTGCACACACACACACACACACACACATACATACACACACATTATAAAAACTTCTATCAAGAACCATTTAAAACTATGATTTAATGCCCTTATTGTGTGTAAAAATGGCTCTTAGATGATAGAAATTATCTAATGCTCCTATTGACCTTGACTGACCTTTTTAGAATATATTGTACAGGCCTGCTCAGATCCTCTGCCAGTAACCAGGTTGGGGAGCCGGTGGTACTTTGGGTTCTCTTTTAACTTGCTAGGTTGAATTTCCTTTTGCTTTTTACAAAGTGATACTATGAGCACATTCTATGGCTTTAAATCACCTTTTGCAACTAAGAATTACTCCAGTGCACTGCCAGTTTTGTCAGTGTCTACCAGTGGTCTAAGAGGCATGGGTGGGAGATGGAGGCCATGAGTCTTGTTCCTTCATTTCTCTCTACAAAAGTCTGACACCTTGTAACAGAAAGGCAGAGTGTCCTGGCCCTGAACTGCCCCCCGCCCCTGCTTCCTTTCCCTTCTGAGACCAGCTCTGCTGCTCAAAGCAGAAACAGAGACTAGTGTGGTGATGATGTTCCTGTAGAAACAGTACTGGGGAGAGGCAAGATTGCCCAGTGAGTGGGTAGAGGGTCTGTTGATTGCTTTTCTCCTAGCCCCATAACTTTTATTTGGTTCTTATGTAATACTTTTATTAATTCTTTTCAAATTTCATACATGTGTACAAAGTACTTTGATCACATTCACCCCCAGCTCCTCCCTCTAACTCCTCCCAGATCCATCCATTCCTACCCTCTCCCCACTTCATGTCATCTTTTTTTTTTTATGTAGCCTGCCAAGTCCAGTTTGTGCTGCCCCTCTACTCATGGGTGTGAGGGCATCCACTGGACCAACCAGGGACCACACCCTGTAAGAAAACTGACTCTCCTGGCCGGCAGCCATCACCTGTGAATAGCTCCTGAAGAGTGGGGGTTCTTGAGCCCCTCCACCTTCCATGCTGGAATCATACCTCGTGTTTCTCTTGTTTTCTGACATCCATCTACTTACACCTTTCTATCTGCTGGAATCCTGAAAGTCTGTAAATTTGATACTTCTTCACTGTGATGAAGCAGTGTGGCATGACTCTGAATGATGATCAGAAGTGCTTTGTCATTTGTTTCTAAGAGCAAGACAGTATTCCCTTCACTGGGGATCTGCAGTCTCTATTTTCTGTAACACCATCAGCCTTGTCATTGATGTATGAAATGCCATAATGATCTCAAGACAGAGGGCAGCTCTTCGTGCTACAAGCAGGACCTTGGGCAGGGCTTTCGGGAGAATTAGCTCAAATCAGTCATTCATTTGACGTAGTGAATCAGATGTCCTGCTGTCATCTGCTGACTGTGTCTGCATGATTTCAGGAGCCTGGATATATGAGCAATGCATTCTTCGGGATATCAGTGGCTGCCGGTCTTACTCCATACATTGCGATGAGCAGCATCGGAGACCACAAAGTAAGCACAGTTGAAGTCTTCAGGTACTTTCAGTGTCCAGCAAGCTGTCCTTTAAACCTTTAAACACAGATTTTACATACAGGGAGTGGCATCTCGTGCCTGTGTTTGTAATCAATAATCAGGCACTTGAATAACAGAATGCCAAAATAGGAATAAAACACATTTTTCTTAAACAGGAAGAACAGATTAGGAAACACTGGGGACTAGAAGGGAGAACAGCTTTTAAGTATATGTCACTTAGCTTCATTCCTAAACATCAGCTAAGATAACGGTATCCTCACTTGGCAGTGACATTATTCAAAAAGTCCTGATCAGCTCACCACAGTATTTTGACCATGTTCAAAAAAAAAAAGATGTTTCCCTTAAACTTAATTTTCATCAAACTTTGTATAAAGTTCAAGAAACCTGTGTCTGAGTCATTCTGCCCTTCCCTGGTACTTCCAGTGTCCTTGGAAGCCCCTTTCCCGTCTCTTCATGCCTTCGATCTGGTGTGTGCTTTGTAACACTGGGGCATGTGAATGTTCAGGAGATGTCTTTCATGGGCTTGAATTAATTTTCATTTATTCTATTTTTTTCTTTTCTTTTTTGTCCTTTTGAGACAAAATCTCCCCTGTAGCCCCAACTGGCTTGGAACTCATTATGCAGACCAGGCTGGCCTCGATCTCATAGAGATGCACTATCCTTGTTCTCACAGAGATTTATCTGTTTATGCCTTCCGAGTACTGGGATTAAAGGCCTGTGCTGCCATGCCAAACATTTATTCTAATCTTAAAGCATTCCTGCCTTTGAACATTTCTCCCAAGAGAAACATGAGAGACCATTGTTCCTCTACTTTCTTCACGATTTTCTTTCTCCTGCTCTCATCAATCCTTTGTGCCTATTTTAATTTTTTGAGTTAAACTTCCCTGGGTCCAAAACTTGGTTCTTCTATTTTCAAGCTGAATAAATTCAGAAAGGTGTTCGTTTGTCTCTTGCCTCAGTCTGTCACCTGTGGAAAGCATGGCGGTGACATCTGTTTGAAATAAGTTTCTGAGAAGTGGTGATTTAATACTTTGGTGTGTTTGACATCCAAATATCTAGCATTTAGTCTTAGGGCCCCTTTTAAAGCTATCTTCATAATTATCAACTTACTGTTATACGACAGCTCACTTGATAGCGCCACAGAGATGAGTAATAGCTATTTCAATTATGGGCAGAAAGGAAAGGAAACACAATATTTTCCTGAGCACGTCTATTGTCATCCATGTTTTCTATCTCAGTAAGTGTTGCTAATCTTCTGCATTTGCACTAGTGTAAAATTTTGGAGTTACTTTAATTTCTCTCATTATCTCCCTTATCCAGTCCATCAGCAGTCCCTTCAGAGTCTATCTCAAATGATCAAATCCTCAGTTTCCTCCATCACGGTTTCATCCTAGTCTGTGTCAACACAGTTCTTTTCCTGGACCCCTGCAGTAGCCACCTGTTGTCTCTCTACTTGCCGTAAATTCCTTCCACCCCGCCAGAATGAGCGTGTAGGACTTTAACAGTGCCTGGCACCTTCTTGCAGCTAGAATGAGGTCTTAACTGCATTGTCTGGCAGAGCCCTGCCCCATCCATGCCCTGTCTCCTCTTCTTCACTGCAATCTCCATTCCGCCCCTTCCACATTCTTTCTCTTTTTCATACTCACCAATGTCAATGTTACTTGACCATTCTTTCTGACTGAACTGTCCCCTCTCACTACCCGTTCTTTGTACAATCAGCTTCTTACTCGTATCTCATCACACACAAAAATTCAGCTGGAACCTTTTTCTTGTTTACTCAGTCTGAAACAGAACCCCATAACTGCCACGAATTCACTTCAGAAATATAGGTATCTTGTCTCATTCTTAGCCGTCTCCTCCTGACTAGGAATAAACATCAGCAGCATGGGATATTTTTTTCTCTAAGTCCTGCTCATATCCGTGAACAATGAGTCAGTCTTCATTCTCCGACTCTTGACTGCGGCTATGAGCTATTCCTGCTGGGGCTGCAAGATTAAGCACGTAAAACTACAGGTTCCCATTTAAACTTCAGTTTCAGGTAAACAAGAGTAAATGTTTGTTGGTTTTGTGTTACTGTGCATGTGCTTCCATATAGTGTATGTATGTGTGTGTGTATATGTTTGAGACAGAGAAAGACATCAGGTGTCCTGCTCTGTCATTCTGCACTTTATTCCCTCGAGACAGGATCTCTCACTGAACCTGGAACTAATCAGGCAGCAGCAAGTCCCAGAAATGCGCCTGTCTCCACCTCCCCCACCCACACACATGGGTGAACAACCTGACTTTTTACATGGGCTCTGGAGATTTGAACTCATGTACTTGTGTTTGTGCAGCAAGCCCTCTTCCTCACTGTGCCATCTCCCCAGCGTTCTTGGATCATATTTTTGATATAGATATGTCTCAATGTTCAACACATACTTAGACTCAAAGTTTTTTTAATCTAAAATTAAGCTGAAACTGGCAAGCCCGTGGCATTGAGATCTCCCTCTCTTTCTTTCTCTCTCTTTCTCTCTCTCTCTCACTCACTCTCTGTTTTGTATTTCTCTTAGAATACTCTTGCTGAAGCCACCATCATCTTCCTTCTGTCTAAAGACAGCAGCCTTTCTGCTGCCGTGGGTCTGGTAGTCTTTTTCATTTTCCACACAGTGGAACAGTAATGTTTCAAAACACACACATGCTATTGGTTTGAAATTCTCCTTGATAGCCACATGGCCCCCAGCTCTGCCAGTCATTCTGGCAGAATGGTTGGGTGGAAGGAATTCATTACAAGTAAGGAGATCAACAGGTCGTCATTGCAGTGATCCAGACAAAGAATGGTAATGGTGTAGACTAAGATGTAACACCCTTGCATACGAACCAATCAGAAGTCTTTGTGTACCAACCACAAACTTTCTGTTAGATCTCCAGGGGAAAGTGTCTCCTCGTCTCCTGACTGAGAATAGCTGCAGCGTGAGTGGGTTCATCTAGAGTTCTCTGAGGCTTGTCTTGTCCAGTGTGAAGTCCTCCAAACCCTGTGCAGGTCGTCTGGAGTAGTGGCACCTGGAGTGAGGCCTTCCCATGCAGGAGTTGTGTCAGGTTGCAGTGCTCCTTGCTACAGTAGCGTAGTTATGTCAAGCTGTCTGCGACAGTCATATGGTTGCTAAAAGAGGGGCTGCTCCATTAACTATCCCTGTTCAAAGCAGTCAGGAGTAAGAATTTGGCAGCTGCCCCCAAGAGTCATGCCCAAAAGCTTCTCTTTTTTAAAAAAGAAACAAAATGAAACATAAAAGGGTGCTTACAATAAAAATGTATCACTAACACCAACATCCCTGACAATATTCAACAATGCTTAAGTTCTAACTAAATACCCTTCAGGAGAATGGGTCAATCATATGTCTAAGTTTGCTAGTTTGTTTGAGACAGCTTCTTCCTATAGCCTCAGCTGATCTGGAACTCAGAGTGGATCAGACTGACCTTGGTTTCACAGAGATCTACCTGCCTCTGCCTCTCAAATACTGGGATTAAAGGCATGTGCCACCACATCTTTGTTTCTATTATTTTTGTACTAAGTTTATACTATTATTGCCTCTTATGTAGGTATGGCATGTGGAAATGTCATTTGCCAAACCACAGTAATAATTATTAATGGGATATAACAAAAATTAGTTATTGTGACTATGTATTTATAGTTTCTGTCTCATTTTTTCTGGACCTTTTGATGATTTTCCATTCTTTTTGTCAGAGAAGGGTTCTTTCCCAGCTGTGGATCTCGGGCCTCTGTCCTTCTGCCTACTGGTGTGGGCAGGCTTTGGTGGACATCCCCCTGTACTTCTTGATTCTCCTTCTCATGCAAATAATGGACTGTGTTTTTAGCCAGGAGGACGTTAGATTTCTACTTGAAAACCTGTTAATTCAGGTAAGTGATAAAGACTTTTAAGTCCTTATATTTTAAAATTAATTTAAAAATATTTGATTTATTCTTTTTATTCTACGTGTATGAGTGGATTGCCTCCATGTGTGTAAGTGCACCTGTGTTGTGCAGTGCCCTCAGAGGTCAGGAGAAGGTGTCAGATTCCCTGGAACTGGAGCTATGGACAGCTGTTAGCTACCATGTAGGTGCTGGAAATTGAACCCAGGTCCTTGCAAGAGCAATCAGTGT
The DNA here is from genome assembly GCA_035773235.1 of Eospalax fontanierii. Taxonomy (NCBI): domain Eukaryota; kingdom Metazoa; phylum Chordata; class Mammalia; order Rodentia; family Spalacidae; genus Eospalax; species Eospalax fontanierii. Next base: position 84,477,720 of record CM069531.1, on the reverse strand, counting down.
TCTTAACTGCTGAGCCATCTCTCCAGTCCCAAGATTAATTTTATAGACTATCCTTTTCATGAGTGTAGTGATATTGTCACTAGGGCCACAGAGTACCCTGTGCAGATTCTGGGACTAGTTGATAAAAGAAATTAAGCACTCACTTGGAAAGGAACTTGGGGATGATTTGTTGGTTTTCAAACAAGAACACAGCAGGACACACAAGGTGGAGATCTCAGTAGCTGCCAGGAGAAATAGAGCCAAGCTTTAATCAAATGTAGGCCGAAAAAAAAGACATCCCCTTGAGGACAAGGTGAGCTCAGCAGGGAACAGGAGAACAAGCTGGTCTTTGTAGCTTTTATTGAAGGGATCCAAAATTGTCTTCCTTTCAGGGCAACAGGGCCTTTTTCACAAAAGAAAAGAAAAGAAAAGAAAAAAAAAACCCACTCAAAAGCAGCTCTCAACCCTTTTACTAAGGAGGAAATACTTAACACTGATGTTATTTGGCTTTGCTCCCACTTGCTCTGGGGATCCTCGCTCAGGAAGCGAGAGAGATAAGAAGGAATAATCACAAAATGCATTCATTACCAGTTTACCTGCCAGTCCTGACAGCTTTGCCTCCTAGTGCTGCTTGGCTGTTTAAAGCCCCTGCCACTAACCTTGCAATTAGTTAAAAGCAGTCTGTGGACCATTTGTATTTCCTTTAAGGCTGGTATTGGTTTATTTTTTATCTAGCTATGAAAGACTAGTACTTGAAGATGAGTTATAAGCAGGTTTTAGATTTTTTTCAATATTACACTTAAAGTCTGTCTCTTAAAAGCATTTTTAAAATTCCTTATCAAGGAGGGTATTACCAGCAATCAGTCAGGCCACTTGTTTGAGAAGAAGCTGAGATGGATATTCGCATATTTCAGATGGTGCTGGGAAAAGACCTAGCAGCAGAGGGACCTTTTATTCCCTTTCTTCCTGCCTAACATCCCATGCCAAAACTATTACTCTTACAACCTAGAACTTAAAATTATCTGTACTATCGTTTTAAGGAATTGAGGGATAAGTACGAATAATTTACTAAATATAACTAATATTCATTTAATGTAACCTAAGTATTTCTGTTTTCAGATCTTATGTAGTATTGGATACGCATCATCTCTTGTTTTCTTGACATATGTGATTTCATTTATTTTTCGTAATGGCAGAAAAAACAGTGGCCTTTGGTCTTTTTTCTTCTTAATTGTAAGTATGCATACAATACTCTTTGTTTTATTTTTAACTCTTTCTTGAACAAATCCAGGAGCATACATTTTGATCATTTTATTAAGCAGAATGGCAAGTTAATGTTTCTTTCTAGAAAATTCTAATTGCTCTTAGATGATCATAGATGTATGTAAATTATACTATATTTATAGGTGTAAGTTGCCCATAAGCGATGACTCTCAAATTGTTTACAGAGCTTGAGAATCACCTGAGCTGGAGAATTCTAAGCACTTACTTACAGTGCCACTTATATGTTTAAAGAGGACATCAGCAGTCCAGGTCTAACATCTATCTTTTCAATCCTATTCTTTCTCAGCTCTTAATAGACTTCATGTTTACTGTGTAATTCACCCAGCTAAGGATTCATATTTTAAAAAATCTAGAATCTTCTTTGCTTTCTGTCTGTTATCTTTCTCTGCATCCAGTGTATGTGTGTGCCCTTCAGCCTCCTAAAATTTCCCAGTCTGTTTCAAGTGCCACATCTTCACTGCCCACTCAGCCATCTAACCTGTCATCACGACTTCCCGGACAATCCCAATGCACCTGTAACTGGCCAATCCATTTCTACTTTTGTCACCTAAAAACCATGTAAAACCAAAGATATCTTTTTAAAATAGATTTTAGTAGAAGGTATAACATATTGAGAAAGCAAACATTTAAAAAAACAATAGCAATTTTAAAGTAAGTATTCCTGTAAAAGTACGGGTCCCATCGAGATGAAGAAGATGATGGCAACTCTCGATGCTTCTCATCGCACAATCTGAACTTTACTCCTTCCTTTTCAAAAACAGCATCTTTACGTGTAATTCCATAAATTAGCCTGTTTCTGAAACTAATAAAGTGAAATGATGTAGAATGTATTATTTAGCATCTATTCTTTATCAATAATATCTTTCGGAGTCAAAACACTGATGTATCTGACAACTGTCACAGCACAGCACTTCCATTCTTTCCGATGATACCCAATGCTATGGGTGAATCTGCTGTAATTTATTTTGTCCATTGTTGATGTACATCAAATGACTTCCTGTTTGGAGCTCCTATGAATAGCATGATTTTTTGTATATATATTTTAGTATATATTTGGGGATATGATCCAGTAGTGGAATTAGTGTTATTATTCATAGGTTCCTCTGTAGTTCATCTTGTGAATGGTGTATTGAAAGCAGTATGAACTCAAATGAAGTTTTTATAAGCTATTCTTCAGAGCAAAACCTAAACAAATGAAGCCATTCAGTTCTACCAGAACTGCATAGATGATTATAATAGCTTTATTCATAATTGCCCAAACATAGAAGCAACCAAGACATCCCAAGCTGGTGAAGGTTAAATAATCTGAGGACTATCCATTCAATATAATAAGACTATTTACCTCTAAGAAGTGAACTATCAATCCATGGAAAGATATGGAATTTAAAGTCAACCTCAAAAGACTACATACCATGATTCCAATTGCATGACATTTGGAAAACTGTGGTATTAATAAGAGATCAGTTATTGACAAGGGTTGTATAGGGAGACATGAACAGCAGCTGAGCATGGGGGAGTCTTAGGGCAGTGTAATACTTTGTGTAACACTGACATGTAGATATATATTATTGTAAGTTTGACTAAGCCCATAGAATACAGGAAAAGAAGAATGAAATTCATGCAAAATGTGCATGAAGGCTAAAGATTTTAGGCAAATAAAACATAGTTAAGCATTTAGATTAGGGAAAAATCTACAAAACTGAATAGCCCCTGCTATAAAACAAACACAGCAATAACAATGAAACTGAGTAATGTAATATAGCTGAGGCTATAACTCAGTGCTAGAGCACTTGCCTCCCAACATGATGCTACAGGTTTACTCCAACTGTCAAGCACCTCCCCAAAACCCCACATAATACAAAAAAAGAAAATTGTGTGTTTACTTAGAAAAATAAATAAAAACCCTCTCTATAAAAAAATACAAAGCAAACATAGATGGAACTTAAAGAAAAATAATAACATACAGTCATTGATGACCGATTATAGAATGCAATGATGGTCCAGTATTAGCAACTCTCAAACTAAAGGAGGAAATCACATGTCTTGAGGAAACATCTCACAGTTTCTAAGTATGCCCAGTAAAAGGCCAACCTCAACACAAGAAGGACAGATTTGAGAAACCAATGACAAATACCATAGTAAAATTATAAAGTCCTTATCATCAGCAATTGAACAGAAAGCCACACTAGTTAACTATAATGCTGCTGTGAGAGAGATGTGGCAGGGTGTTCACCCTAATTCATAGCTTTTTGAGGAAAAGAAACCTCTTTAAAAATTATTTTGTTAACCACTGATAATTTAAATGCATAAGGATTTTAAACTACATTCACATCTGCACAATATCATCTTCAATACCCGAAGTGTCAATACAGACGAATTAAGGTAGAGCATGATTAATAGGACCAGACAAATTGAAAATAACAGAGTTTTGAAGACAGAATAATGAACTATTACATGTTCATTCAAGGGAATATCCGAAAATTAAAAACCAGTGTACTTAGAACTAAAACAATACCCAAGACCTATGTTGAAATGAAAAAGAAAGATGTGTAAAAATAAATAACAAAGAATGTCTTTATGAAAATCTGATTTTTAGCAAGATCCTCACCTGATTGTATTAATTTTTAAACAGCGTTAGAAAAACGCTGTTGTCCAGTAGAAGTATGACATAGTTTGTGACACACAGAAATAACATATGATATTAATACTATCTTAAGAGATGAGATAGAGTTTGATAATAAGAACATTGTCAGATCAATTCCTACCTTCTTAGGAAATATCCTATAATTCAGATTGCTAAGTTTTAGTGACACTACACTGTGCTTTGATTTCAGGTCACCATCTTCTCAGTAGTTGCCATGGATATAAATGAATTTGGATTTTTAGGGCTTTTATTCTCTACTTTATTAATACCACCCTTCACACTGATTGGTTCTCTGCTAATTTTTTCTGAGGTAAGTAATTCTAGTCCTCTCCCACCTTAGTCAAATGTATGGCCACTGGAGAAAACATCGAATAGTACAGAAAACAGGCAAAATCACTCCTTGGCTGTGTAAGTTTTGAAGAAATAAAAACAAAAGCCTTTTATCCAAATCTGATTTTAAGAAACTAGTTTCTGCACATCAGGCACAGACCATGGCTGTTATCTCTGAGTAGAAAGCCCTGCCTTAGCTCATGAAGGTCAAAGGCAACTCCAGAGGGTTAACATTTTACAGTCCTCATGGCAACCTTCACTTCCTGGTACCCTACTGGGAGGCTAAAAGGATGCCTCCTTCTGTTAAGGTTAGGACATACTAGATTTAAGGTTCCTCACAAACATGGGCGAATGAATGCTACACATACATTGGATATATAAATCTGTAACAACGTATGGGAACATCCAGAGCACAACAAATACTTGAGCTTCATCAGTATATGAATGTTGGTAAATCTATATAACTGCACAATGTAACCCACAGAATAAGTATAAGGGGAATTAGAAAAAACCAAAAACCTGACTTTGAACTCCAAAATTTAGAGGTTGGGCAGAGAAAGAGTCAGCAGATCAGTTTGAACAGGAGCCAGAGGAAAGGCTCCTTCTCGGAAACTCTTTTTCATCAGTTTAAATGTCAGTTTCAAAAAGTGGCCTAAAGAATGTTTCTGTAAGTAAAGAGCAATTAAACTGTCAAAAGCTGAACAGCCCAGGAAGACGGCAACTGAAAAGGGGCCTTCGGATTGCGGCACGTGAAGGCCAGTGCTAGTGGCAGTGTCAGCTTCCCTGTGCATGCTTAGTAGGCAGTGTGAGGTAGGAGTGAGTAGAGGCAGGGATGTGGGTGAGGTTTGCCTCACAGAGCAGAAATGGAAGCACAGATTCATCAGGAGGGCAGATTTTTAAATTCTTGTTTGTTATATAAAAAAGGACACACTGTACTAATGTGAACTATGAGAGAAAGTCCTGACAGAGAGAAAAGCATTGCCCAGAGAGTCAATTCCCTGAACAGCTGAATGGAACCAGCACTGTAAAGTGCACAGTGCAGGGGTTGCTGTCCATTTAACAGGAATTGTTCATCAATGACCGTCTAGTTCATGGAGGTAGAGAAGTAGGTAGTCTCACTTTTGAGAGATGAAATATCTCTCCTTTGAGTAACTGCTTTCTTAGAGAAATAAGAAATCATTAATTATGATGGGTTCAAGGCAAAATCGGCTTCTGAGAACAGAAGAAAATACATGAGAAATTATTTCTGGGAGTAGGCAAGTGGTGTTGACAGACCTATGGAAAGACACTCTACTTTTCAAGTGTGGTAAACAGGGCTGGGAGCTAAAACTACTCACTGAAAATTCTTGGTAAATATAGCTCAAGAAAGAAAATGGACCTACTCACTAATTATTCATAATGATGCACAGTGTACTTTGTTGGGATCTAATGGGAAACTCCAGGTGAAGAATTTTGTCTTTGGCTTGAAGAATGGTCATGCATATTCTCAAAAGTGGATGTCAGAGGACAAGACCAGCACCACGAATCTAGGGCTCTTAGGGAAAAGTAGAGAGAAGCACAGGTGAGAACGGAAAAGCAGGTGAGCTCAGCTCGGGGAGAGGGTTTGTCTTAAGACAGCCTTGAGTCCTCAGTGGGTCCTGCTGCGCAGCCCACAGTCCCGCTCACTCCCAGGGCTGTGTACAGCAGTACCTCGGTGTGGAGACTAGCCCAGATCGAGTTATTGGAGACACTGGGAATCAAGGAATTGTACTGCACTGTCAGAAATTGACTGTACCTGATGCTTAGGCCACTTTTTAAGGTGGTTCATTTTAAGTAGAGTGAGTTCATGAACAAATGAAAGTTCATTTACACAATCTTCTTACTTTACAGATTTCTCCCGATGCTATGGATTACTTGGGAGCTTCAGAATCTCAAACCATATTTCTGGCATTGCTAATAGTAAGATGGCCTTTCTTTTCCATGATTCTGCATAAAGAGACATGGCATTTGTATTTGAATTTCTTGCAACAAATTACAAATATGTGGGCACTTTTGGTATCTAAAGTAACAGGTACACGTGTTCAGGTACATACACACAGACACATACGCAATGACTTTTAAAATCTGAACCACTAGCAGACAATGATCTCATGACAAGCAAGAAGCCTGAACCCTAAATGGCATTAGTATTACTCTACTATATGATTTTAAACATTATATATACATATATAATATATTATGTTATATATACATATATATATATACATATATATATATATAATACACATATATGACTGCATGCATGCCAGAGTGAAAATATGGAGGTCAAGGGGTAACTAGAAGTCCTCTCCTTCCATCATGTCTGTCCCAAGAACTGAACTCAGGTTGTCAGCCTTGCCAGCAAGCACCTTTTTACCCACTGAGCCATTTCATCAGCCATTTCTGCTCTGTTCATGTTATGCTCTTTCTGAATAGAAGGGAAGCTAAATTTGACAATTTCATAGAATATTAATTCGATTGTCTCTCAGCTTTATGGGATTATCAAATGTTATTTTATAGATGATCAAACTCATTAAATCAATTCTAATACTAAAATAATTGCTTTTATGATGAAACTAATTTTGATTCTTTCTTTCCCTAGCCTTACCTCCAGTTTTTCATTTTCCTTTTTGTTTTACGATGCCTGGAGAGGTATTTCAGGAAGAAATCACTGAGAATGGACCCTCTGTTCAGGTTAAGAGCATTCAAGTAGAATCTCATGTTTCATTTTAATCTCCATCCTTTAGACACTTTAATATATACCTAAATTAATTAAGAACACAGACAGAGCTGGGTATGGTGGCACATACCTTTAACTTTAAATCCTGCTCTCAGGAGGCAGAAGCAGGCAGGTGTCTGTTAGATTAAGATCAGTCTGATTTACATAGACAGTTCCAGGCCTGCTGGGGTATAGTGGAAGATTGTTTTTAAGGCTCTGAATTGTAGGTAAAATCATTATAATTCATGATCTTGCAATCTAATGGGAAAAAGCCACATTAGCACACATAAGACACTGACAAATTGGGAGGGACTGAAATTTCTCTGGCATACTTGAGGAAAGCTATATTTAAGAAGTAAAGTCTAAAATAATGGGTAAATGCAGACAAATAATTGGATAGATGTTGGCAGTGCAGAAGGAAACACATTGCGAATAATTGGACAAAGGTTGAGATGCACTTTCTTTTCACTCAAATTTGTGGAGGCAATGGGGACAAAGTTAAAGACTTGTGTTGGCTGATAGTGGAAATCAGAGTAAAACTGGGTATTGGAATATATTAAAATAGGGAAGCTATTAAAAGTATTTCATGAGTAACCAATACACGACTGTGCCTTTGATACCTAGCTTCCCTGACAAAATGAAAATTAAACTCAAATCTAAAGTTGTTGGAACATTAGAGAAATGGCCAGGTGACACCATGCTTTAGGGAAACCAGCTGACCACAGTAATTTAAGTGGCCCAAGGGAGAGTTATGAGAATCAGCAGGCCCAACTGTGGTTGTTGAAGGATCTAGTTTAATATCTATGGGAAAGGATGATTCTGACATCTATTTTTAAGTGGTAACATGCCATGTAACTGAACAGATGTTGGAATGGTGATCCAGTGATCTGGATTGACAAGATATGTTCCTAATTCCAAGTGCTCTGGCCCCTCATTCTCATGAAACTTTTGGAGTTCCAAAACAGAGTCAAAATTCATCACTAGATTTTATCCCCTCAAGTAAAGCTTCATCAGATCCCTTTGCCAGAGGGTGTGTGCCGCTTTGCCAGAGGGTTTGTGCCACTTTGCTGGTAGCATCATCACTAGTTAGGAGATTATGTGGAAGTCAAAGGCAATTAAGAGCAGTGTCATTTGACTCAGGGATGGAAAGAAGCTAGGCTCTTTGAAAGACACACCACAGATCAGAAGAAGGGAGATTAAACTATGTTTCTAGTTCATATAATTAAATAATCGAGAGGAGTATATAGAGAATTCTTTTTTTTTTTTTTGCTACAAATTTTCTGCTAGAAATATTTCAAAAGCAGGATGTTTTGATTTTAGAATTCCACCAAGAAGCTGTGATACTTTTCCAAACCCAGAGGAGCCTGGAGAAGAAGATGAAGATGTTCAGATGGAAAGAGTGAGAACAGCAAATGCCACGACTGTCCTGCACTTGGAGGAGGTGGAACTCACGAAAATATTCTTCATCCAATAACTGTCAGATAAGCAAGAAACAGCAACTTTAACTTGTTAAACACTCTGAGGTCCTTTTGTTCTTCCACATATAGATTATTACTTGACATCATATGGTGTGCAGGGCCCACAAAGCTAAGAAAGCAAAGGGCACACAGACAAACACATGCAGAACTTTTGAATTAATTTTTTGCAGAGTCATAGTGTTGATAAGTACAATTAAACATTAGAAAGCATAAGTAAGACTTTATGAGTTTTACAACCTAAGTCAAGCTAGCTGTAAACAATGCAGAAGAGAGTTCACCTGTGCTTGTGCACACTCATGTGTGTGTGTGTGTGTGTGTGTGTGTGTGTGTGTAAACAATTTATTCGGTCAGTGAATGCCCTCATTCCAATTGGATAGGGAAGAATTTCCTTGAAAACAGCAGTTCCTAGGACGAGTGGTTTGGTTCACGACTCTATGCAGGGAGAGGAATGGCGGAAAGGGTGTGTATAGCACACTCTCAGTTGAAGGTGACATCATACCATGCTGGTATTTTCTGATCTTTACAGAAGCCAGCCATTATCGCCAGCTGTCTGCGGAAGGAATATGCAGGCAAAAAGAAAAACTGCTTTTCCAAAAGGAAGAAGAAGATTGCCACAAGAAATGTTTCCTTCTGTGTTAAAAAAGGTTGGAAAGAAGAGTTAAGTTCCTAGAGGTTTCTTGGGCTCTGAAGACCTTCATTATAATGGATGATGTATATTTGAACCTGATATTATCTATTGCTTGCCATTGAGAGATAGCCAATGTATCAGCAGGCTCAGTCTGTGCCTTCCTGCTCACGAGTCTGTTTTAATTGTAGGAGTTTTTCTTTACATAAGAAGAAAGTGTAAAGAATAGTATATATTTTATTTAATTATTAATTAATTCAAATATTGATTTCTTTACTTTTCATTGTTGGTAAAACTCAGGGACTCATGCATAGTAGGCCAACACTATCATTGAACTTCGTCTCAAGTGCAGGTATAGACTTTAAAGCAAAATATTTCATGACTGATGAGAACTGAGTCCTAGTTATATGTCTTTCATTATTAACAAATAATTCATGCTAGCTGAAAATGGCAATTCATGCCTATAATCCTTGAACTTGGGAGGCTGAAGCAAGGGGATTGTCACAAGTTCAAGGCCAGCCTGGGCTGCATACATAGTGAGACCCAGATTAGTCTGGGACTACAGAGTAAGAACCTAGCTCTAATTATAAAAATTAGCATTTGCTACGGAGGGCTGGTTAAATCCCACAGGCTTTGCTTCTAATACAGCTCCGTCTCTTACTAACTGACCTCGGGCAGTAACTTATCTTAGGCAAGTTATTTGTACTCTTTAAGACTCAGCTTTCTCCCCAATAAGATGAACTTAGTAATAATATCAAGTATGTGTGTGTATAAAAAGAGTACAATAATGTACACAGCATGTTTTACGTGAGAGAGTCCTCAAGTTGTATTTGGCTTTACTTTTTGTAATTATTTGCATTTTTTTGAACATACTTGTTTGGTTTTTTTTTTCAGGTGAAGTTTTAGGGTTGTTAGGGCACAATGGAGCTGGTAAAAGTACAACGATTAGGATGGTAACTGGAGACACAAAACCCACTGCAGGACAGGTCAGTAACATGCACAAAAGGACGGTCCATAATGCTACATGGGATAAACATTTACAATGAATATTCATGGCAACTCAAAAAAAACATATAGTTGATCCTCACTCAACTGGAGTGATGGTGTGCCCTGAACGAAGAGGAAGATGGATTAAGCTTCTTCTCCTTGATTCCAAAAAAATTTTTTGAGAAGGGCTAATCTCATCAATGCAAATCCTTTTAGTAAGTAGAAAATAGAGGTGCTAATGAAAACATTATACATATCATACACACACACACACACACACACACACACACACACACACACACACAGTGCTAGATCCTCTGGTAGGAGGATTACCCTTGGCTGAGACTCACTGCCCCATTGAGAAAAGAGAATGATTAACAAACATCTACTGTTTTGAGTGTTTGAATCAATGAATGAAGTCAAATAATTAACCACCAGATAAGCAATTTTAACTTGAACCATGGTGGTGGATTGAGTCATAAGTTCTGAAATATCATAAGCTGGGATATAACAGTGTGGAATTCTTGCCTTTGAAATGATTGTTTACCATGTGTTCTTAGAGCTAAATGATTGCTCTTATGCTCCTAGCACCCATGTGCATGATAAGAACATAATTAAATATATATGCACATGCATACACACACTCACATGCATACATAATGCACACTCATGTATGCACACACTCACATGTACACACATGCATATACATACATGCACATATGTGCACACACATGCATACACACACTCACATGCATACATAATGCACACTCATGCACATACACACACTCACATGCATACACACATCCACATACAAACATGCATACACACATGCTCACATGCATGCACACATGCTCTCACACGCAGGCATACATACACTCATATGCATACGCATACACACATTCATACATACACTCACAAACATGTATACACTCGCATGCACACAGTCACATGCATGCACAGACATGCACACACACATGCTGTCACATACACACTCACATGCTTGCATACTGTCACATACATACACAGACTTGCATACATACACTCGCATGCACAGACACACATGCACATATGCACTCACATGCATGCACACACTCACATGTACACACAATTTTAAAAATAATCTCAGAAAGACATAATTTTTGCACAGGTATTTTTGAAAGGGAGCGGTGACAGGGATGCCCTGGGATTCCTGGGGTACTGCCCTCAGGAGAATGTGCTGTGGCCCAACCTGACTGTGAGAGAACACCTGGAGGTATTTGCTGCTGTGAAGGGACTGAAGAAAAGGGATGCTTTGGTTACCATTACACGGTAGGTGAAGCTCTAATCATTCCCCTATTGAGAGGGGTATGGTGATGGTCACAATTGGCCGGACAAGAAACCAGGGATAGACAAAAACTCCGGGATCCTTTCTGAAGACACACTCCTAAGAACCTTCCACTAGTCCCCACTGTTCAGTCTCATGCCCCCTCCTAACATCACCAACTGTGACCGAGCTTCCAGCACACGAGTCCTTGGTGAACTTCAGTGTTTCCATTTGCTTTTTCTTCTGTATGCATTCCCTAGTGCTCGAATGTCATGATGATTGATACATTCTGATTCCTTCAGATTGGTGGATGCGCTCACACTTCAAGAACAGCTGAAGGCTTGTGTAAAGACCTTATCAGAGGGAGTAAAGAGAAAGGTATGTACAGGGCTCAGTATCCTTCTGCGCATCCCCAGACTGTTGCTAGATGAGCTGTCCCTCTTGTTGCAGCTGTGCTTTGTGCTGAGCATCCTGGGGAACCCGTCTGTGGTGCTTCTGGATGAGCCATCGACTGGGATGGACCCCGAGGGGCAGCAGCAGATGTGGTGAGGAGCTCCCAGGAGTGGCACCTGTGTGGATTAATGCATCTTGTAATAAATGACTTTCAAAATAGTTTACTTAAAAACAGAGATGCAGGGTGTGGCGGTACATGCCTTTAGTCCCAGCACTCAGGAGGCAGAGGCAGAGGCAGGTGGATCTCTGTGAGATGGAGGCCAGCTTGGTGTACTTATTGAGTTCCAGACAGGCTACCCTGTCTCAAAAAAAAGGAACTATTCATCCATTATCAGGAAAAGCAATATTAACAGAAAAAAAAAAACCTGTCCAATTCCATATGCTAACCAACGCTGGTAATTGAAGAGAAAAAGACATATTCTTTCCATCTAATTCCTATTGTAAGAAGTTTGTTTTCTTCTTAGATCTTATGGGTGGGCATGGGGCAGTCATTAAACTTTGAATCTTTCTGTGATAATATCTAGCATGACATTGTTGTGGAGAGTAAAAGAAATATCCCAGGTTCTTATTATATTAGTTATTTTATGAAATTTCTGCAGTCTTTCATTTTGTGTTTTTTTAGGGTATCTATAATTATCATATAATTTAGAAAATTCTCACTTTTTCCACTTTGTCGTCTCATGAATATTCCTGAAGCTCAACACTCTAGAAGTGTTTTTTCCCAGCCCCTTAGTTCAGCCCAAACCATTTTCTAGATTATGTGCTCTGACCAATAGTTTGTTCATTTTCCTTATCTGGCACTACGACATCGCCCCTATGTTTTGTTTGGTCTAAATGCACTTTTCTTTCATGCATGCACTAGCAGAAATTTCTTTTAAAAATGTCCATAATACCTCGAGCATTCCCTTAAGTTAACTTCTCTCCTTAACCCAATGCTAGGCGAGCCATCCAGGCCACCTTCACAAACACAGAGAGGGGCGCCCTCCTGACCACCCATTACATGGCAGAGGCAGAAGCTGTGTGTGACCGTGTGGCCATCATGGTGTCTGGGAGGCTGAGGTGAGTGTCGTCCAGGCCTGCACAGCTTGTCTGCTGTGATACAGGGACATTGGCCACTCGGAGGAGCTGGAGAGTCTGTGCCTGGCTCTGCCTAACCCTGCCTCTGCCTAACCCTGCCTCTGGGCTCCAGATGTTGAATTACTCCCTTGTCTTGCTTGACTTTATCTTCCTCCTATCTCCAGGTGTATTGGGTCTATCCAACACCTGAAGAGCAAATTTGGCAAAGATTACCTGCTGGAGATGAAGGTGAAGACCATTGCACAAGCAGAGTCCCTCCATGCAGAGATACTGAGGCTTTTCCCCCAGGCTGCTCGGCAAGAAAGGTAAGCGCTGGTGTACTGAGTTATCTTCCTTTTGGTAGTTTTTTTTTTTTTTTCTTAAAATGATGTGAAGCAAGTTTTGTTTTATCTTATTATTTTAAACTCTTCAGCAACGTGTGAGTACCTTAGTTACTAAGAAAAAGACTCTTTGCAAGGGCTACCACAGGAAATAATTAAGGCAACAGACTGCTTCATCAGAGGCTGACTCTTGTAAGGGAATTAGCATTTGTGCAGCTTTATAATGACATACCCGCTTGTGCTTCTATGATCTCAGTGGCCCTTGCTAGAAGCTAAAACCATTCCTACTGAAGTTGATCTCCCATGGAAAGCTCACATAGGTACCAGGCATCCATCAAAGTCCTGTGAATGATGACTGAGTTTTTTTTTTGGTAGCAATAGTGGGGCTTGAGGCTGACGTAATACCATAACTGACAGTGGTCACTTAAATATCCTTCTGTATTTTTTTTCCTAAAAAGGAAAACCAATCTCTCTTCCCTTCTTAAGTCACAGTGTTATTGATTCCTTCTCTTGTGCCCTAATCTTCCTCTCAGTACTCTTACTGATCAAAGAGCAGTTATCTCCAAGTCATTCAGATGCACATATTTAAACAAGAGACCTTGAAACCCAGAGTCTAGCCTCCTTTACTTCTCTTGACAGCTACTCCTTTCTGATGGTCTATAAGTTGCCTGTTGAGGATGTTCGACCCTTATCACAGGCTTTCTTCAAATTGGAGACAGGTAAGTGACTGTTTAGAAACAATACTCTGAGAAACAGAAAGAACTCAAATCAGCATTAAAATACATCAATATAGAATTTTCATATTGCATAATAAATAACTTGCTACATCTACTCCAGTGGTTCTCCACAAGCACTGATTTATTTGGTCATATCCACCAATACTATAAAGTATATTCAGTCTAAATTCAAAAGTCCTATACTCTTAAAAATATTTTATTTATTATTCTTTTTTTATGTGTATGAGTCTATTGACTGCATGTAAGTGTACCCATGTGGTGCAGTGCCTGCAGAGGTCAGAGGAGGCCACCGGATCCCTTGGAACTGGAATTACAGAGGGTTGTGAGCCACCATGTAGGTGCTATGAATCAAATCTGTGTTTTCTGCAAGAACAGCTAGCGCTCTTAACTGCTAAGCCATCTCTCTGGCCCAGAGTCCCATCCTCTTAACAATCCCAATATTGTTCAAAAGTCTCAAGTCTTTCATGAGATGTAATTGTGAGTCAAAAAGAAAATTACACACTTTCAACAAACAATGGCTCCAAGAAAAATATTTCCATTTAAAAGAGGGGGACAGAAAGAGAAGGAAATATCAGACCAAAATACATAGGAAAAGCATTAAATCCTGTGGCTTCACGTCACACATTCAGGGTATGCTTTGGCCTGAGGTGATTGACAACAGAATTGTGTAGCCTGTCCCTCTGAGTTTGCCATTTGTAGCACCCAGGATCCCTTCCTTAGGCCTGCCTCCTCAGTCACTGCTCCTTTCCTGAGTAAACATCCTTCCTCCCCGGCATCTCCAACATCTGGAGACTTTATTAGAATTTAGGCTTCACCTTCAGAGCTTCATGAACATCACGCTCAGGAATCTTGTTCTACTGTACATTGCCTGATCGCCCAAACTTTGCTTTGGAACCATGTGAAAGCAGCCATGACCCCATAAGTTGCCTTCTATTTGCAAAATCAACACTTTATGAATGAGGCCATGCTCTGCTGCCAGCTTGAGAAGGAGCCAGACCCCCTCTGAGGAGCAGCAACTTCTGAGTGCCTGAGAAGCTGAAATCAGAAGCCCAGCCACGGCCCTTTTCTAGCAGAGTGCTCTGAGACACTCCCTGCTCAATCAATGACATTTCAATTGCAAATCTTTCAAATGAGTTTGCATTGTCACACCCTGGGGCTCCTTGTGGAAGAAGTCTAGTCCTCAAAGCAACTTTCCTATTTTCCCAGTGCTAATTGTGCCCTTTAATGGCCATTATAGCCACTTTCTCTGACTCATTTTTTTCTGTAGCAGACTTAAATCTACCCATGCTCCTAAATCACATTTTACTTTCAATTACTTGGTTTCACTTTTTTGTCCTTATTTTCTTTGTAAAACTGGATAAGATTAACAAATAACAGCCACACTACATCCTGAATGAGATTTCCTCTGGCAATTTCCTCCACTCAATAAATCGGTCCATTGGTTTTTAATTTAAACTCACTCAAATTCTCAGGACAGGAGAGAATGTTAGCAAACTTGTATTCCACAAGTAACACAGATTACCTCTAGGCCAGTTCTCAACAGAGTGCTTATTCCCTTCTGAGACCTCATGAGCACAGGGTTACTAGTTGCATTTCTGGCGGCAACCAGGTCTTCCACCAGAATGTCTCATAAGCTCTTCTCCAAACTCTTCCATATTCCTACCATGAACCAGTTTCAAGGGTATAAGAACAAAATGGTAATGTTTAGTTGCAGAAATGAACCTGTTTCTCCTGATGCCAATTTCTCTATTATCTTTGTACTGTGACCAAATACCTACCAGAAGTTACTCAAGGGCAGAAAGGCTTATTTTGGCCCATGGTTTCAGAGGATTGCACTCTATCATATCAGGAAAAGCATGGTGGGGTGACTATCTGTGGCAGTTGAGAACATGTTGCTGGAGCTCCTCATATCACTGTGGCAGACGGGAAGGAGAACAAGGAAGACAGAACCAGGAAGGTAGTTTTGTTTCAAGGTAGTGTCACAAACTGCGAAGTCTTTGGTGGCCTGTGAAGGACAGTCCACATTCATACTACACCACCCCACATGCCTCTTCTTGAGCTGTGGTTTCAGTCTTGCCACCTGCCTTCCATTGAAGACTCACAGGTCTTCCATTGAAGACTCTCACCTCCCAGCTCGTAGTGCCTTCTCCTTGATACACGCTTAGGGTCATCCACACAGGCTCTCTTTTCTCCTCTTACTAGTTACCCTAACCTTGTGGTCTATTTTCCATGCTGGTCATTTTGGCCTAGTGGTCAGGTTTGCATCTTTCCAATGGGAAGGAGCCCCTGGTGACTCAGATAAACAGGAAGCATTTGCAACATATTACTACTAAAGAGGTTGATGTTCCAGGAAGGCTGCCTCCCTGGAGTACTGTAAGGCCTTTCTTTAAAAGCCTTCTAATGTTTCTGCTTTCAACAATACCCTCTTCCACTGCATCTCCCTTCTGTTGTAGTTGATTTTCTAAGACATAAGTTCTCGGTTGTTTTGTTTTGTTTTGTTTTGTTTTGTGACCCTGTGAATGGAGCTGTGTAGAATGTACCACCTTGAGAGAGACAGTGCCCATCCATCAAGGGATGTGCTCAGTGTCAGGGAAGGAGTGAAAAAATAAATGCATGACCTCCTCTTTCCTCCATCCCTTTGCTGAGCCATATCTCTTGAGGCTAGACCCTGGAGTAGAGAAGATCACGGATGGATGTAAGAGGCCTATGGGAGTTCCCGGCACAGGGAGAACCAGGTTTTTGCTTTATCTTGAATTGCTCTGAAGCTTTCACATTCTGTTTTCCAATCTCAGTGCACCTTCCCAAACTCTAAAGGATTTATATTGGTATATATATATATATATCTTTATATGACTACATGGTGTATATACTTTCCAGTATTTAGTTCAAAATGTTTATTACCTTACATGTTTATTACTCTGGTGTCCTTTTTGTACATGACTTGGAAATTCCTTAAACAGAAAAATATGTATATGGATACTTCTAACTGATCTTCATTCTTACACAGTTAAAGAGAGCTTTGACTTGGAGGAATATAGCCTCTCACAGGCCACACTGGAGCAGGTGGGTAATTTTTAGTGATTGTTTTCTATCTTCTGTAGAAAACAAACAGGGCTGGGGAAATGACTCAGTGGATAAATCAATTGCCACCCAAGTGTGAAAACCAGAGTTTGGATTTCTATAATCCACATAAAAGCTAGGCAGGCATGATTGCTGCCTGTAATCAACACTGTGGAGGCAGAGACAGGATGCTCACTCCAGGAGTGCAGACTGGCTAGACTAGCTGATTGGGAGCTTTGTGTTCAATAGAGAAGATCTTGACTCAATAGATAACGTAGAGAGCAATTGAGGAAAATGCTTGATGTCAACACCTACACACAGGTATACTGACGCTTGTGCACACTCATACATACATGCACACACCACACATGCATAGATCTACAAGAGAGGAAGTAACTTTATGATGTATGTATAACTTTTGCATTATTTGTAGCTGTAGGCAGTGTGATAGGTCTCTCATTTTTTATTTGTTTGTTTATTTTTAATCTATTCTTCCTTTCCAGGTCTTCCTGGAGCTCTCCAAGGAACAGGAGATGGATGATCTTCATGAGGAATTTGATCCTTCAGTAAAGTGGAAGCTCCTTCCACAGGAAGAGCTTTAAAGTTCCAAATATGTTTCTCTTCAAGCTTATGACTCTTAGAGATGATAATCCAACAGCACGGATATGTCTTTCTTATATCAAATGTGGCACAAAGTATTTCTCTGAATAATATTTCTTATGGGGGGGTGTAGTAGGTAAAGTAAGAGCAAGCCAGACCATGCAGCCAGAATACCTTCAACCAAATCATATCTTATACATGGAGTTTAAAGAGCAGTTTTAATAGCATTGCTTATATTTCTGAGCACACTTCAGAGACTGGTTTGTGTTCCTGAATTTCAGAGCATTGACTATTTCCTTTCCTTCTTGATTAGGTAAGATATAAATGTAAACAGTATTGATTTGGGGAGATGGAAATCACTTGATTTCTCAACAACATGTTTGCTCCTGTAACTTATTCTAACCTGTTCATTAAGTGGTTCTTCTTTTCTGACACTTTTTCAGACTTTAGATTGTAGATCAAAGGTTTTTTCCATTGTGATTATAAAAGAAATCTTAAACTTATACAGATAGTAATTGTAATAATTAAATGATAGAATAGATGGACATTGAAAAGGTATATTTACACATAAACATGAAACATATTTCTAAATTTGGGATTTTAAAAAAATGATGCAAGAGTGTCTCTTAGGCAAAAGGACTAAAACTCAGTAGGTTTTAATTTACTAAGTCTGTGTATGCTATGACCATTCCTTAGAATCAGCCTAATTACCCTGAACACTCTTATCTATAAGACTTTTTGTTGTTACTACTAGCATTGTTACTAGCAAAATCAAACATTTAAAGGCAATTGTGAAAAACATTTACTTTGATTGTTGTGTTGTATCTTCCTAGTTTACAGAAATAGCCTGCTGCCTTCAGCTTACAAGAATGCTCGCATGAGGTCTTGAGGAAAACTTCTAAGCTTTCATTTTATTTTTTGTTTTATAGATTTGCTTCTATTTTAAATTATGTATGTATGTGTATCTATCTATGGATACGTACATATGAGTACAGATGCCCGTGGAAGGCAAGAGGTGTTAGATTCTCCAGGAGCTGGAGTTACAGGCAATTGAGAGTTTTCTGACTTAGCCCTCCAGAAGAGTGATATGTGCTCTTAACTACTGAGCCATCTCTCAAGCCCCTTCAACTTTTATTTTTAAAAAGAAGCATTAATACTAGCCCTACTGATTGACTTGGCTTTTTGAATGACAAACTAATTGGTACAAATGAACAAAGTAAAAGTGCTTTTCTTGGGTTCAAGAAGGTTCAACAAGTGAAGATACCTGCCACCAAGACCGATGGCCAGAGTTTATTCCTGGAGCCCACATTGTGGAAAGAGAAAATTGATTCCCTCAAGTTGTCCTCTGACCTCCACACACATGTGGAGTGTCATGCATGTACCCACACATATACACACATGAATGCAAAAATAAGTAACTAATCAAATAAATAAAAATGTAACAAAATGCATAAAGAAAATGCACTTGTATTTTTATTAGTTAAGAATTGACCAAAAATGAGTTTCATTATGGCGTTTGTTTTTATTAGTCCTCATCTGTCATCTCCCTCCCTCATTTCCTTGCTCTTCCATTGCATTCCCTGTTGTTCCTCTCTTTAATCCTCCCTTAAGACCTCTCTACCCCTTTCATGGTCCTCTTTTTAGTTTTGTATCTATATTCCTCCCATATATACATGTATATATACACATATATAAAAACTACAATCTAGAATCTGCACATGAGCAAAATATGAAGAATTTGTCTTAGTCTTGGATACCTCAAATAACATAATGATTTTCAATTCCATTGATTTTTCTGCAAACACCATGCTTTCGTTTTTCTTTACAGCTGAATAGCATTCCCTTGTGGGTATGTGTCCATTAATCTGTCCTTGGGTGTGTAAACTAGTTCCATGTCTTAACTATTGGGACTAGTACAGTAATAAATATGGATGTGAAATTATGTCTGTGGTAGGCCTTGAAATCCTTTGGACATATGCCCAGGAGAAAGCACTTGACTTCCATTAGTATTAGATAAGTGTTTCTTTCAATAAACCAAATGCCCAAGCTATGCAATTATCATTATGTATGACCTACCCCTAAATAATTGATGACTTTCTAAGACTGCTGGTTTGCCCTAAGTACATTCTGGTCTCAGGAAGCACCCTAGTGAAACACTTTGTTCTACTTCCCTTGCTGTTGCTGGGGTAAACACCACAACCAAAAGCAACTTCTAGAGGAGAGGGTTTATGTCAGCTTAGACTTCTATCATGGAGGAAAGTCAGAGCAGGAACTCAAGGCAGGAACACAGATGCAGGAACTGAAGCAGAGACCTGGGAGGAAAGGTGGTCCATGGCTCCCTCACTGGCTCTCTCATGCACTCTTGTTTAGCTAGCCATTTTTACAGCCCATGTCCGCTTGCCTAAGGATGCTATTGCTCACAGTGAGTTGAGCCCTCTTACATCAATTAGTAATAAAGAAAATGCCCCCACAGACTTGCCTACAGGCCAGTTTGATGATAGAGAAAATTCTTCAACACAGGTTCCCTTCTCCCAGCTGACTCTAGGCTGGGTGCAGTGACAATAAAATTTAACCAGAATACGCTTTAATGAGAATGTGTTGATATGCTATATTATAGGAGCCAACCAAGAAAGATGCATAGCATTTTAGCATTCTGATAGTATTTTCTCTAGGCTAAGAAATAAAGAGAATCAGTACTAATAATCTGAGAATGTTTCAAGGAGAAGATTTATAGCCAGTAGACCTATAAAAGAAACTGGGGTTACAAACTTGGGCCACGCAGAATTTCTTAACAATGATGATTTCATAAGATAGCATGATAATGGCAACATTGTTATCATTTAGATTACTAAGAATTCACGTTATATGGCAGACTGCATCTGTGCATAAAATGATTGTTTAAGATGGTACTCCTAACAACACTGCAGTAAATTATTTTTATTTATACTTGGCTCTATGGAATACAAATTTCTAAGATTTGATTCCCTGAGGGACTAGGCAGTTCATGGTTGTTGGGGAAGGGGTGCCATTTTCTCTAGTGGTATAGCCACTGACAAGTGGTCTTTGCTGCAGCAAATAACCTCTCAGAGGAAACTTGAGCGGGCAACTTTAAATTCACACAGGAAAGGTATGGAAATAGAATGGGGTCTTGGAAAGAAGGGTGTCAGTGGGAGAGAAAGAGGAGGGGGTGGAAGGGGAATGTGGGCTGAAAACCACTAAAATCCATTCTATAAATGTATGACACTGTCAAACCATAAAAAGTAAAATATTAAAGAATTTAAATAAATAAAATGGCCCACAAAAGATATCTCCTGCTCTAATGTCTGGAACCTGTGAGTAGGGTATGATATTGATCCATAGCTGTTAGGCTGCAGAACACATTTGACATTATTATAGGAAGATCATCTGTGTTGGGTGTTGATCGACTGCCTAATTGAGTCACCTGATACCAGAGCTTTCTCTGAACAGAGGGACATGAGGAAGGTAAGAGATTCAAAGCATCAGGGTGATGCTGTCTGTCTGTCTGTCTGTCTGTCTTTGAAGATGGTGGGGTCATGGGAGAAATGTAGGCATTCTATAAGCAAAGTAGCTGAGAGGGACCAATTATCTAGGGGAAAACCGAACTTCTATAAAATGCTTAATGATTGCAAGATACTGAGATTATTGAAATTTAGCAGTTGTTTGTTATACCAGACATTATATTGGCTAAAACGATTCGTTTCAAGGAAAGGTTGTGTTCAATAACTTAGATTAAGTGTTTCTCATGCAGGGCACTGACAGAACGGCTAAATACCTTCGGGGTAAGCCAAGCTCTCTGACCCCAGTCCTCACGTGGGTGCAAGGGTGACCATTCCTACTCTTCTCCTCTAGGCCTATCTATTTGATCTCTCTGGCTCCTTCATACTTGCACCATCTCCAAAAAGTCTCCTCCAGAGACAGCAACTTGCACATTGCTGATGCTAATGTATATACCTGTTTTGATTAACTGAGCTGTTTATACTTCTATTTCAAATCAAAAGAATTAAAGTCTCAGTTTAATGTTTTTGTCTTGAAATGGAACTCTTTTTATAAGTTGGAGGAGATATGTTACTTTCTCCTCAAAATTTCTCTTTGAATATATGCAGTACAAGGCAAGACATATTTGCCTTTGGGTTGGATCCATCCTTCCTCAAATTACAACCAGGAAATAATTAGATACACTGTGCTGTTTAAAGTGTTTGTAGTAAAAGGCAGGAAAAGTTTATTCTGAGGGTTCAATGAATGAAAACCTGACATTGATTATGAGCAAGTAATTTTAGTGATACAGGTTGGATCCATTCTTTTTGATATTCAAACTGCTCAACAGCATCATAATTGACATTTTTGTACCAAAAATTCTTTGTTGGGGTGGCGATAGAGGCTGTGTGGTGCATTGTAGATTATAGGTGGCTTCATGGTCTCTAGTATCTAGAGGCCATAAGTTGTGTCCTGCCTACTGTGAGTAAAACTGACCTGAATGTGATCACCCCAAATATCTCCAGTTGCTGTATCTATATTTGAAGTCAACTGTTTGATAATTTTTACATCTTCAGACAAGCTAAGAACAGTGGAGTGACTTCATATAGGAGTTTTGGTTTCTTACTCTAAGAACACTGGGCCATCTTCAAAATTATATATATTCTCTCTTAGAACAAATCTAGTAAGTTAACAGTAAAATGGTCACTAATTAATAAATATTGCAATGCAGGCATTGCAATATTTTTTTTGTAATTCATGGCTCTCTTTGACTGTTTATAGACAGCACAAGCCTCAGTAATACGTTGCACAATAGTCTGTAAATCATTTCTGTGGGGGAAAATAAAAACTCAGCTCATACTAAATCAATAAAACTTTTGACCAAGCAAACAAGTAGATTCCTGGAAGCAAAGTGAAGATCCTTTTCAGGAATGAAACTATGAATTATAGAAGAAAAAAATATTTATTTGGTTGTATTGACAGGGAAACAATATCAGAGCAAAAACATAAACACAAACCTTACTGAGGACTTAATCACCACCCTCCCTTCCCTGTGCTTGTGAGTGTATTTCAACCAGCAGTACAAAACCATCTCAGAATTCTAAGTAGAAAATGACCTCAGAGATCCCACTATCTGTGTTTATTTTGCAGGTTAGACTCTGACAGATTTCATTTTGTGATCTTAGGAGAATATATTTTCTGAGGTCATTATTAATTTTCATAGACTTTTATTATGAAAGCACATTGATGGCTGGAAACTAATTATTAATATTTCTCTTTATGTAAAGTGAATAGAATGTTTTATTAGCTGGATAATGGCTTACACTATTCACTATGAAGTGTATATTAAATTATGACTTGTTTGACCAAGAGAAAAGTCTCTTTTACAGTTGGGTTTTCTTTAGACTTTTCACTGTTTTTTTGTATATCTTAACAATACTGGTTTTAAACTATATTGTCCTGGCCTCATTTAAGACCCTTGATGTTAAGAACACTCTGAAGGTGTGGTCCATTGGCTGATAGTGTTAAGATGAGAGACTGTGAAGTGGAAAGGATGAAAAGCAAAAACTTGTTCTTAAAATTGACAATGTATGTATGCTACTATAGAAATTTATATTTTTTTTTACATATTGAGAAAGGGTGAGTGTGTGTAGGTAAATGCTTCCACCAAATAGCATTTGAAATTTTATATTGTGTGTTGTCCTTTTTATCATTCATCTTCCGCTTAACTGATGTGTCATGCTATTACTTAAGAAGCTCATCTTAGGGCTGAAAAGATGGCTCAGCAGTTGAGAGCACTGAGTGCTTTTACAGAGGACCAGGTTTAGTTCCCAACACTTACATGGCAGCTAACAACCACCCATAACTCCAGTTCCAGGGGATCCAATACCCTCTTCTGACCTCTGAGTGCACTGCATGACACATTTGCGATCACATACATGCAGGCAGTACACTCATACATATAAAATTAAAACAAAAAAAACATTTTAAAAGAAGCTCATTTTATTCAATATTTGGTTGTTCTTATGCTTTTCAAACTTTGTCTTAGAGTTCCCTTTAGTCATTCATTAAGATTATTAAAAAGAACATAGAGTCTCAAAGTTCATTCATCCTTCGAACTTAACCAACTTCATTCCTTCTGTTAATCACTTAAACTATTTGATATCCAGGATTCTCCCTTTGAAACTTGACCTCCCACCAGACTTATCCTAAACTCCCAAACCTAGAGTCCTTCTCTTTGTAAGACTGAGCTTTATCAGAGAAAACAATTTATATTGCTTGGCAAATGCAATAAAACTGAATGTATCATTAGGGATTAAAGTCCTCATTGCTTCGGTCATAATTTGGGGGTAATTTTGCTTCTACCAAGATGATCTACTGATCTGTCCAGGACTCTGGAATCTTATTGCCATGGCTTTCTCATTTCTCCTAATCTCTTCCCTCATTTAATCGCCAACATTTCCTCTTATCAACACAAAATCATGTAGTTCAAAATATCTATGGTCTTGAAGTTGAGAAACTTTGATAGACCTTAAGTAGCATGAAAATAACACATTAATGTTATCATCTGAGAGAAAAGTTGAAGATTGTACTGAGAAGTTTAATTAAAGACTTCCTCAGGAGTTTACAATTAAACTGAAGATTCATGGATAAGAAGGCAGCAATTTGAAAAGAGGAGTGAGATGGACACACCCTGCGAAGAGCACGTGCTGTGGTTCAAGTGAGAAGCAAATGTAAACGTTTAAAGGTGGTACTGAAGGGAGATGGGAAGGCCCAGTACAAGAGGGCAGTGAACATCATGAGTTTTAAACTGAGTGCTTAGAAAGCCAGTGGAAGATGCTAGGAGGGAGAAGAATGTCATCAGATACACACTTAAGAAGAGATAATGCTTGCTGCTAGGTGGAGAGGAGATTGCATGGCATCAGTGACGCAGGGGGATTTGTTCTGAGGCTGCTGCAACAAGACTGATTTTGAAATGTTAGAGGCTTGGAGCAGGGTGGAGATGGTGGACATGGCAATAGTGGGTGGGTTAGGTTAGACTCCAGAATTAACTGACCAGATTTGGAGATGGATTAGGTGTGAGGGGACTGCAGGGGTGACGGTGAAGAATATTCAAGGAAGTTTCCTACAGTTAGTTCAGCTTGAGCAAGTCCGGGGTGATGGTGTTTCCTGAGAGAATAGAAAAAGAGAAGGAAAGATATGATTCAGAAAGAGAAAAATCAAGATGTTGCTTTCTCAACTGTTCAAAACCTGATCTGATCAACTCAACATGATGGTTAGAAAATTCAGAACTCTGAGCTCTTTACTTTTTAGCATTTCACAGACAATGTTTGTATGTGGGGGCATGATGTAAATACAGTACTGATGTATGAAATTCTTAAGAAAATATTTTAATAGAAGGAAGAATTTATTTGAACTGACAGTTCCAGGGGTAAGGGTCCATAATGGCCATGGAGCATGGCAGCAGAGTGGCCAGAGCAGAAAGTGAGCATATCTTTAAGCAGGCACAGGAAACAGAGCATGACTGGAAATCTGGCAAGGCTTAAGAACTCTCAAAGCCTGGTCCCAGTAACATGTTTCCTCCAGTGAGTCCACGCCTCCCCAAACCTCCCAAAACAGCGTCATCACGTGGGGAAACAACTTCCAATTATTTGGAGCCTATGGGGGACATTCTCATTCAAACCACCATCCTTATCTGCAAAGAATGTTGATTTGTGTGCACTGTTACATCTCTGAGATTTAATTTAAAAATTCAAGTATAAAAAGTTTCACATTTTGAAATCTGCTCATTTACTTTGGAGGCCTAAACAATTTACAAATTTGAATTCCCTCTGCAGAACAGATTTTTATGACACTATAAAGAGTTAAGTAGAACTGGCAGTTCTCTGCTGTGGGAACTGGCTGGAAGTCGAGAGAGAGAGAGAGAAAGAGAGTTGTTCAAGTGTGATCACATGGATTCCATGTTCAACAAGCCAAGAAAATTACTACTGCAATCTTAGTCCAAAAGCAAAGCAATCTGGTCAGAAAGTGTCAAAGCAGGCAAAGAGATTGAGTACAATATGGACATTACAGAGACTCAGAAGAAGCAAAGAAACATTGTCCTGCAAGCAAGGAAACACGGATACAGCGAGTCTCTGGATCCCTTTCTTCAGACATCCCAACACTGAGTACATTTTTGCTTCTGATTTATTTCTATTATGTAAATGCAATAAGATTCTATATATTCAATGACAAATATACATGGAGAAATCTGTTTTTAAATAATGAATTTAGTGTTTCTGAGTTTCTGCTGACATCGGCTACAAGTAAAGAGGAAAGGGTGATTTCAGAGACATTGCATTATTATATCATGTTAAGTAAAGAAAGGCAAACGTGCCCATAAATTGGAAATGCACAAGTGAAATGACTGTAGGAAACTTAAGGAGATCTTTTGGAAGCATTTAATGTGTAAATCTGAATGTGAATCACTTTCAGGTTACAGTGCCACACCACAAACACACACACACACACACACACACACACACACACACACACACCATTTTATGCATAGCAGTTTGCAGACATTTCAGGTACACTTTCTCTAACTGTGAGATTTTTCAGTGACATTTGGAGAAATCCTTTATGTCTCCGCACATCATTCTCGAACTTACAGTTTTTAAAAATTCTTTGGGTGCAGTGTGCTGAATCCGATTGAGACCTTGTATTACAATGGTGTTATTTCCAACCCCGTATCCTTTGCTATTTATAAAGTTTATGGTAAACAGGCTTTTGTTTACTGACATGCAGTGTTGGTAACAGTTACTTCTAGTAATGCAAAGTTTTTATTCGAATGAATATGAGCTAAAGAGTATAAGCAAATCAGAGAAGCAAGCAGGAGGGACATTTTAATGAGCTTCTTTATACTGCAAGACTGACTTACAGTAGAAAACGCTGGGGTTGGGGGTCAGACTTGATTCTTCAGGCTACATTGGGCTGTACGTCTCTCTTGGCAACTTCTCCAGCTGATCAGTCTCTATAAAGATGTCCACATTGTCAGGAGAAGATCCCAACACCTTCCTGTATCCTACCATCTCAGTTCTCAGACCTGCTGGGGTTCCTAGGTTCTGTGCATGCTACAGGCCTGAGAGGTCACACAACCTGCCAGGCCCTGCCCATGTAGCAATGATCTCACCTACCCTGTCCCTCCAGGACCCTAAGTAGTCAGTCCTGGAACCTCAGACTCAGTTGCACCTATCCCTAGCTGGACTGAGACAGTGTCTTTATTTTTACTTTTCTTTCTTTGAGTATCTTATATATGAGTAGTATCTTTGTATTATTTATATCTTCTCAGGCACCTATCAAGTTCGCTTGTAATTCCCTAATCCCTCTCAATTTCTTATACTCTTCTTTGATGGTGGTTGTTACACATACACACATACATTTATAAATACACATGCATGCATGCATACATACATACACAAACACCCAAATATTTATAAGAAGCACTGAGTCTATTTGGTGGTGCTCACATGTACCTGTGTTGAGGACTGCCATTTGATATTAGACAACCTCTCAGAGAGTTAGACCCTCAAGAAAACTGATTCTCCCTCCCTCAGCATCCACTGATTACCTGCAGCTTTTCACCCTGAGATGGAACCCGATGAAATTCCCCCGACCCTCCTTGGCATGTCAACTGGTTTTGTCATTTGCAGATCCCATTAGACCACCATGTAGACATTTCACTGGTACAATTTCCCTATCCTGTCTAGAATGCAGTGACTAGCAGCAAGTGTCTTGTCCTTCTGACTCTTAACATTCTTTCTGTCCCCCTGTTCTGTAATATTCCCTGAGCTTTGGTTGTAGAGGTTGCATTGTAGATGTGTCACTTAGGGCTGGGCCCCTCACAGTCACTTATTCCTTGTATTTGACCAGTGGTGGAACTTTGAAATATTCTCCATCTGTTGCAAAGAGAAGCATCTTTGAAGAGTGGTGAGAGGTGCGCTGTCTGTGAAAATAAGAATGCAAATTTTGAATACAGAACAATTACAATGGTCTAGGAAAATGACAGAAGTAGATTCTTCTCTAGGGTCTATGGCCTTTCCAGTCATGTGTACATGGCTTTATATGTAGTACCACACATGATTTCTCTCCTATGAGTCCAATTAGACATCTCTTGATTACCTCCAAGATGAAAGTCCCACTGCTTCACCAATAGAAATAATTTTCTAGGTCAGTAACCATTGTGGTTCATAGGCTTTACAGCTGGGTAGGATCATTGACTGGTTTTCTCTCTTGGCAGCTTGCATTGAGACCATGGCAATAGCCTGTGTTATTTTGGGAGTCTCTTGGACTATCCTGACCACCAACAAGGGAGGTTTCCCTTGCCTGGAACTGTGATTTTTGTTATATAGCCTTTAGTTATATGCATGTATTCACATTTATATTATATATATATTTTTTCATCCAAAAAACATATTGCCAGGAGCAATTCACTGGACTCCTGGGAATCTTGACATGATTTTTTTCTTGGATTGTATTCCTCCTCCCAACAGTCATTCCTTGAGTCTTTATGATCTCTTTTCTTCATCTGTTTTTTACTAAGACTTGCCCTTCAGCCATGTGTAGTTTTCTGATCTGGAAAAACCCTCTGGACTTGCTGGAGCCAACATGCTTCCCATTGGACTGTCCCCTGAACTCTTCACCTAAGCTTTGATAGTGGGAAATTCAGTAGGGCCCTCTGTGTGATTCTGTCTCATGAAGAGGGTGATAGTGTCAGCAAAGTCGTGAACACTCCTTATCTTATGGTAATATTCCATCACAACTGTGTAGACCCTTCTTAGGCAACATCGTGGAAAAAAATACCAAGACCTAATGTCCAATAGACATGGGGCAGCACAGAGTACATGGCTTTGTGCCTGAAATTCTAATCCATTTATGAGAGCCGTGGCCCTGACACACTTTCCCAGAAAACTGATGCTTTTGATAAATGATTCAGTTCTATAATTCGACCTGAACAAAACTCCTTCCTTACAAAATTTACATTTTTTCATGGACACTTAATGAAGAGTTATTTTGATTTTCCATTTGAGTAGTTTCCAGGAAAGGCCCAACATTTGTATGGGATTTATTTGGTCGGTATATGGAAAGCTGTACTATTTAGTCACACACTGAAACCTTTCTGGGGAATACTCTGCAGCAGCAAAATATGCACATACTCCTCACACCATGATGGTTAATTCCATGTGCTGGCTTATATGAGCAACTGAAACCTAGATGTTTAGTTGAATGCTAGTCTAAATGCTGCTATGAGTGTTTTTAAAAATGTGATTAACATTTAAATCAGGGGACTTTAATTTTGTGACATCTATGTGTTTATTGGTGGGGGGAGAGGGACTCTTGTGTGTCATGGCCCATGTGTGGAGGTCAGAAGAACAGCCTACCGGAGGTAGTTCTTTCTTCCACCATGTGGGTCCTCAGAATTGAACTCAGGACCTCAGATTCTATAGTCAGCACCTTTACCATTGAGTCATCTTGTTGGCTCATCGGTGGACACTGAGTAAAGTGGACTACTCTTCACTAAGGAGAGAGGGCCTTGAGAATCCAGGTTTGAGAATCCAGCTCACCAAAGAATATGAAATTGTATTCACTTTGAAAACTAGAAGCCCCATCCCAAGTTTCCAGCATGCTGCTCAGCAGATTTGCATGTAGGGCTGCAGCAACAGCTCATGCCTTCCTGCTTGCCTGCCCTACAGGCTTTGAACTCAATAGGTCCATACAACTGTGGAAACCAATTCCTGAGAGCAAAACTGACCAGTCTCTGTGTCTGCTTATCTGTCTCTCTCTCATATTTTTAGTTCTATGAATAGATCGATAGAAATTGAAATAATGATGTACTATTTTTTTTAGTCTCTTTGGAGTCCACTGATTAACACATTAGCCAGATTCTAAGAAGTTCCCCTCCTTCTTGCAGGCTCAGTAAATATTTTGCCACAGTTGACAGATGCTGAGGCTGTGACTTGCTGTTTCTGCGGAGAGAGAGGCTGCCTTACTGCTGCCTTCTTCTTGACTATAATGCACAGGGGTCCTTGAAAGGACCTCCACATCTAGAGTCGCGTGATTCATTCTGTGTCTCTGTACCTCTCTGAATCTCAACAAGATCATCTGCCCTCTCACAAATTCTATGGCATAAGTGCACCCATGCGGGTGTGCACACACACACACACACACACACACACACACACACACACACATCCTAAAAAGCAGACACCTTATTGATTCATATTCTTGGCTGCTACACTCCCAAGGGCAGGGTAACTAGACCTGCCAAATGCTACATCTATACCAAGCTATCTGCTGGTTCTTTGTACATATCCTTCCATGGAAATCCTCATGATACATAAGCAAGCTCTGACTCAGCTCCATCAGGTTCCTAGCATCAGATGACTCCTGTCTTCCTAAGACAGCAGCATCTCTCAAACTTTTTAAAATTATGTGTATGAGTGTTTTGCCTGCTTGTATGTAAGTGCACCTATACGTGCAATATCAGAGAGGCCAGAAGAGGGAGATGGATGCCTTGATACTCGAGTTAAGGACCATTGGTAGCTGCCATGTCAGCGCTGGAAACCAAACTCAGGTCCTCTGGAAGAGCAGCCAGTGCTCTTCACCATTGATCCATCTCTCCAGCCCCCTCTTAAGTTTTTTGTGGTGAAGGGCTATTTTATTTCTATTCTGAATACCTCTACTTTAAAAAAATATCAAACATGCAGAGTTACACTGCAGAAAAGCTACATTGTTATACAAGTTTCTAAAACAAACTCTTCACTTCTTACAGTATTTCTTCACTGACCAGACACCAAGTGTGCCTTGAATAGTGGTACCCTACTCAATGCCTAAGGTGGAATGTCTGGGGATAGTGTCTATGGTAACCAACACCCCTCATCAGGAAGAGGATGCAGGAAGTTATACATGCTCTCTGGCTCATATTGCATTGCATCTGTACTTGACTGTGACTCTAAGACAGCAAACACCATTCCTTCCTGTTCCCAGGTTTTCCCACCCAAGCACAAGCATCTTATTTTTATGCTGGCCTACAAAAATAACAACTACTTTCTTTATAATCCATTTCCTTTTGTTTTCCACAGATGGTCAACCACAGGAAGTTGAAAAAGAAAGATCAAAGTTCATGGATTTTGACCTAGCTAATCCCTATTTGAATCTCAGTTTGAAGGGAGATTTTTCACACCACCTCAAGCACAGGTCCAAATATACATGGCCTTCTTGTAGCCGCCTGCCAAATCGATTTGTGAATATGTTCATTGCATGATTGTAACAATACACCTATTTTTGTGTGTTATAAAGACAGAAGCAAGTTTCTATATGACAGTAACAAGGTTTAGGAAGAATGAGTTCCTGGTCCAATACTTCTGCAATTGCTTTTCTAGACATATTCTCACATATCTGCACAGGGCATCAATATTCTTCATGATATTCTTCCTTCTGTCAAAAAAGCAATCATTCAGATTTAGAATTCTGATGTATTTTGTACTTCAGCAATGTACAAAATTTTCCTCTGGGTTTTCCTCCCAGGGAAAGGGGGATTGGTAGTCTTCTCACACTGAATTGGGCTTGGGCTGGTATAATGAATATGTTGATTTCTAAATGTGTTTGCATACATATATATTGATGTGCTTAAAAGGCTAAGTGTTGTACGAAACATAAATTAGATTGAAAAAGTCTTGAAATTTATTGATGAAATCAAGAATTGTAAATTCATTTAAGAAAATACACTGCTGAAAGAATCTGGATGTGAGAGGAAGAGAAACAATGGGCAACAGACAGGTACACGGTGGGTAAATTTGAATCCCCAGAGTCTAAGTACTTCCTCAGAGATGTAGGGTAATCAGGCTCTGACTTGTCTGAAGGAAATTTCTTCTTAAGATATGTGCTGGATAGCTTTGTTGTCAACTTGACACACCTGGGTTGAGGGGGCCTCAATTAGTGAATTTCCTCCATTGGACTGGCCTGTGGCCACGTCTGCGGGGCATTTTTTTGATTTTTGAATGATGTGGGATGGTCTGGCCCACTGTGGTGTATTGTATAAGAAAGCAGCTGAGCATAGATCAGGGGAGCAAGCCAGTAACAGCGTTCCTCCATGGCCTGTGCTCCAGCTCCTGCCTCCAGGTTCCTGCCCTGAGTTCCTACCTTGGGCTCCCTGATGAACTGTGTGACCTGGGAGATGTAAGTCAAATAAATCCTTTCCTCC
The DNA here is from genome assembly GCA_035773235.1 of Eospalax fontanierii. Lineage (NCBI taxonomy): Eukaryota > Metazoa > Chordata > Mammalia > Rodentia > Spalacidae > Eospalax > Eospalax fontanierii. Next base: position 84,445,870 of record CM069531.1, on the reverse strand, counting down.
CCAAGTTGGTATTGGTCAGAGTGGTTTGTCATAGCAATTGAAGGCAAACTAGGACAAGATATTAACATTTATTTATTCTTCTCTTTTTCTTTTTAAAAAAAGAATAAAATGGTTACCAGAGAAATAAGTGTGTGTCGACAAACATGAGCTTTATTATGCAAGAATTTGCTTAGAAAAAGAAGAATGAGAAGAGACACTTTCTTGGTATGACTTGGTGTCTATGCTGCTTTCTGCCTATGATGGCACAATGCATTCCCTCTGTGTGCAAATACTTTTGATAACTATCTCTGGAAAATAAACTACTTCTTTACACAACTGAAGCAGGAGACCATTTGTTAAGGACTAAGTGTAATAAAGAAGACACCAAATTAAAATATAATATCTTCAAAGCTTACAAAGGTATTTGAGAAACTATATTTGCTCATTAATACCAAAATTAATATTGCAGTAATTTAAAGAAATGATGAGTGTATCAACCAGTGAACACAGATAAGCAGAGATCATTACTTTTGTATCTTTTTCTCTTTTAAAATTGCATTTTATTTTATTTCTTAAGAAAATGGACTTTAGATAATTGACACAATGTTGTGAAGAAAAATCTTTCCTTTTAAGTATCAGATAAGTATAGCTATCTGCATTTGCCAACTAAATTGTTTTTGCACTAAATACTCATTCAGTGAACTTTTTTTTTTAACCAAGCATTTAAAAAAGATATTAGTGCTGGTAAGCTGGCTCAGTTGATAAAGGGGCTTGCTATGGGACACATGCACCCACAGACATGCATGTGCAAGCACATACACACACACAGAAATACCAAATGAATGAATGAATGTAATAAACTTAAAAAATAAAACCTAAAAGTTTTGCTATTTGTAGTCTACATATCTCCATGATTAACACCTATAGAATCAGGTTAGTGCTTCAGAGTCCCTGATTTTTTTTTGAGTTTCCTATCATATAGTTTAAAATGTGACCAAGATAATGATTATCATTAAATTATCAATGCCTTGCAACTGTCTCCAGAGCTAATGCTTACAGCAAAATCAAACAGAGGACTACATACATCAAGGGGTTTATGCTCCATGACAACCGATCACTTGTGCACTTTGGCTGCATTTTAGAATTCAACGCATGATCTTGTCCCAGCAGTAGAGAGCAGTGTTCTTCTTCTCTTCCATCCAAAGTCCACTATAATAGGCCAGGCATGCTGATAAACACCTCTGTATCATAACACGGGAGGCTGAGGCAGGACAATCACAACTTGAAAATCAGATTGGAATATACAGTAGGATCATAACTTTAAAAATGCTGAATATCTGTAGTTTGAATATTTCAAAATGTATATTCTGGGGGACACAGAGGAACTGGAAAATTAGTCAACAAAACCATAGATATGTCGCAAAACTGATTATGGGGTTTTTGCTGTTGTTATTGTTGTTTTATGGTTCTCTTTGATTTGGTTTGGTTTCTTTGACACCAAAGTCTCTGTAACCTCCTATATGGCAGGTGAGTTTTCTACTGAATCAGAAGAAGTTTCTGTTTGTAGTTAATTTGATTTTAAACACACAGAGGTTAATCTAGAGTTCCCTTGATAAGCTCTCTTCGTTTCATTTCCCCCTCTCTCTGTCTCATTTTCTCTCTCTCTCTCTCTCTCTCTCTCTCTCTCATGCACGCGCACACATGCATGTGACCATCCAGGTGTGCACATAAGCAGAGACCAGAGCAGGGTATATCATTTCTCATGTTTGCCTTGAGACAGGGTTTCTCACTGATGTGGAAACCCATTATTCAGGCTAGGTTAAGCTGACTGGCCAGGAAACTCTCTGGATCCCTCTGTCTCTGCCTTCCAATACTGGAGTTATGAGTATGTACAGCCATACCTGCCTTTTCATAGGGTCCTAAGGACTGGACATGTCCTCATGCTTATACAGCAAACACTCTGAGCACTGAGTCATCAATCCCAGGTGCTGGGATTCCATCATGTACACATACAGCTTCCATATTACATTCAAAGGTTCTTTCAAAATATAGTCTATGTTTCATTCTCTGCTTTGTATATTAAAGTAGTTACACAAAAAATATTATTACAGTCCAAAGAGCTTGGTAGCAGATTTTCAGAATCACAGAGCAGGGGCGCTGGGTCCGAGGTTAGAGAACTTCTGGCCATATTATGATCATATGTTCTGCTATATTAAGATATGATGTGCTGGACAGCTTTAGTGTCAACTTGACACACCTGGGTGGAGGGAGCCTCAACTGTGGAATTATCTCCATTGAACTGACCTGTGGCAATGTCTATGGGGTATTTTCTTGATTGTTGAGGGATGTGGGAGGGCCCAACCCACCGTGGGCAGTGCCAGCCCAGGGCAGATGGTCTTGTATTGCATAAGAAAGCAGGCTGAGCACAGGCTAGAGGAGCAAGCCAGTAAGCAGAGTTCCTCCATGGCCTGTGCTTCAGCTCCTGCCTCAGGGATCCTGCCCTGAGTTCCTACCTTGGGCTCTCTCAGTGATGAACTGTGACCTGAGAGATGTTAAGTTAAATAAACCCTTTCCTCCCCAAGTTGGTATTGGTCAGAGTGTTTGGTCACAGCAATTGAAAGCAAACTAGAACGTGTGGTATAGTAAATATTTCCCTAAGCACCTGGGAGCCCTTTATCCTCATTCATAAGATAAGGTCAGTACCATGTAATTTATCTGAAGTCTTTCATTGATAAGAGAATCCTAATGTACACAGTTTTAAGTAAAATGGCAATTCATTACCTGTTAGACTTGTTCTAGGTTTCTTCAGTAGAGTCCCAAGAATTATTTCCAGTCAGATTAGCAGAGGAACAGAGAGCATATCTTTCTTAAAAGTTCCAGTTCAGGTCCCAAACTACCTGAAGAACACACACATGTCCTGCTAAAAGAAGCAGGCAAGTTTATGTTGCTACCAAATCATTGGGTATTCACTAGAAGCATAAATGTCAGTCAGGGAGTTAAAGCCAACAGATGTTTTATTTTGTTTTGTTTTTTCCAATTTTCACAAATACAAATCTTACCTTGCTCTTTAAAAATAAAATGAGTATCTCAGCTGTGGTGAGTTAAATGAGTGTGATGGCTACTCAGAAGGAAAGAAACTTGTCATTAACTGGGGCTATAGAAAGGCTCATCAAAGGCACTGTGGGCATTGCACAACATGGGTGCACTTACACACATGCAGGCAGTAAACTCATACACATAATCTAAAAATTAATAAATTGAATATTTTCTTGTATTTATAGTTAAATAGTTAAACATCTACCTCAGTAAAAACGCAGTTTGCTCCCTTCCCTTCTGTGCATAAACACATCCAACACAGTACATAGTATTCACTTTAATTCTTTCAGGCTTGTTAACATATTTGTGTTATAACATATATTCATACAGTTCAGCACAGTATCTGTGGAAAGTAAGGATTTTGTTAGTGATATACATTTTACTATTCTAAAAACTTTAAATCTTTTATGAACTTGGATAATGACTTCCGTAGATGTGACAGCAGTGTCTAGCTAAGCTCCATGCGCACTCACTGTTTTATATTGTCTTGAACTTTTTTGTATCCGTACCTTTTCTGTAAATTGTTATTGGAATGATAGGGTATTCCTATAACACTGGAATTTTTTCATTAATCAAAGCATTTGAAAGAATAACTAAGTTACACATATTCCTCTGGTTTCTTCTAGTGGAGTAAGATGAAATCTTAAAGTGATTTTAATTTTCATTTCCTTAATTATTAACAATGTTGAACACTTTTTAAGATGTTTCTCAGCTATCTTTATTTCTTTCTTTGAGAACTCTCTGCTCAGATCCTTAGCCATCTTTTAATTCAGTTATTTGTTCTCTGGATTCTTGGTTTTATGAGTTCTTTATATATTCTAGATGTTAAACCTCTGTCAGATGTGTCGCTGGCCAAGATTTTCTCCAACTTTGTGGGTTTTCTCTTCACTTCCTTGGTTGTTTCTTTTGATATACAGAAGCTTTTTAGTTTAATGAGGTCCTGAGCAACTGATGTCCAATTTAGAAAGTCCTTTCCTACACCTGTATCTTGTAGCTTACTGTCAATGTTTTCATCTAACAGTTTCAGAGTTTCAGGTTTCACATTGAAGTCTTTGATCCATTTGGAGTTGGCTTTTGTGCAGGTGAAAGATAAGGGTCTAGTTTCATTTTTCTACAGGTGAAGATTCAGTTTTACCAGCATCATTTGCTGAAGATACTGTCCTCTAGTGAGTGCTCTTGGCTTCCTTGTCAAATATCAGGAGGCTGAAATCGCATATACTCATGTTTGCATCTCAGATTATGTCCCATTGCTCTATGAGTCTATTTTTGGGCCATACCATGCTGCTTTTATAACGATAACTCTGTAATACAATTTAGTTTGAGATCTGGTACAGCAATTACCCCAGCATTGCTCTTTGTTTCCAATGTTTCTTTGGTTATCAGGGATCTTTTGTGTTTTCATATGAATTTTAGGATTTTTTTTTTCTAATTTGATAAAGCATACCATGGGGATTTTGATTGCCATTGCATTGAATCTATAAATGACTTTTGGTAGGATTGTCATTTTCACAATATTAATTCTTCCAATCCATGAGCATGGGAGGTCCTTCCATCCTCTGGTGTCTTATCTATTTCTTTAAAGATTTCAGTTTTTCATTTTTAGAGATTTTAATGTCTTTAGTTAGGTTTACTCGGAGATATTTTATTTTACTTTTTTTGAGACGATTGTGAATGGGAAGGTGTCCATGTACTCTTTCTCCAATTACTTGTTATTGGTATATCTATATCTAGATAGATAGATAGATAGATGATAGATAGATAGATAGAGATATATAGAAAGGCTACTGATTTTTGTAGATTAATTTTGTAGCCTGCCACTTTACTGAAAGTGTTAATCATTTTGAGGAGCTTTCTGGTGGCCTCTTTGGCATCTCTTAGGTATGATATGTCATGTACACATAGGGATAATTTGGCCTCTTCTTTTCCATAGTACTCCTTTAACTTCCTTCTCTTGCCTTATTGTTATACGAAGTGAAGTATACACAGACTCAGAAAAAAAAAAAAAACGACCTATGTTCTCCCTCATATGTGGATCCTAGCACCCAACCCTTATATGAGAGCATCTATCCTGATGTAACTGCAGGAACCAGCATAATGGAAAGGAGCCAGGGAGGTAAAGGGAACGAAAGAACTAGAGAGAGAAGACCAGCAGGAGACAGGTGTTACTAAAGGAGAGATGGATAAAATAGGGATATTTAAATAGGGGGACTATACAAGGAAGTTTGGGGATAAAGGGAAAGAAACTCAAGGGTAGGCCCCTAGGAGACTGGTATTTTCAAAGGAGAAATGGGGACACTTCAAATGGGGACGGCATGGAGGAAGGTTAAGCTGGGCTAGAGAAAGGAGAAACAAATAATGCCTACTAGTGTAAAAAAACCTAATGACAAATTACACATACAGTATCTCTGCATGAGTCCATCTATACAGCCAAAGGCTACATGAGAAACACTGCCAGACAGGGAAACTTCCCTTGAGTTGTTGACCAGGGTAGTCCAAGAGACTCCCAAAGTTACACAGGCTACTTCCACAGCCTTTGATTGTCTCCCAGAACTTGATGGTTAAGTTCCTGAAGACAGGACATACTTCAGACACAGAAGTTGGAGCAATGGAGCTCAAACTGACCTAGAAGCCACTTCCCCTGAATGCTAGCTCTCGTAGCTTTGGAGAGCACTATGCAAGATGCTAAGGGAGAATACCAATTGATGATTGGTCCAACACCAGCTTCATAACACTAGCCACATCAATGCCTAGCACAGCACATGACATCGGTGCAGTAGTGGCACTTTTATCTTGGGGACAATCAACTGCTACGTAATTGGACAAAAAGCCCACTCAATGGGAGGAAACTCATGGGTGGTACTATAAACATAGCCAAATACCACACGACTGTAGAGGTCACAGGTCTTAAAGAAAACCTCCAAGACTGTGACATCCCTAGACTAATGTAATTTCTTACTATGTGCAAAATATGTGTCCTTGTATATAGGGTCAAGTGTCCTGTCACCACTCATCAGAGAAGCTTCTATTGCACCAGTAGGAGAATTTTACAAAGTACCAGAACTTGTCACACACAGACAGTGTCTGTGAATTGCCCAAGGCCAAGTGGCACATCTACAATGCAACCTCTACACCTAAGACCCTCACAACATGGAACAAGGGTAAAGAGGTCACTAATGAATCTCTTGTTTCTCATTAATTAAGCTTCCTCATGCAATAGCGGGCCAGGAACACAAAAGGTCACAAACGTCAAAAGCACGGAGATTAGGAGTCTGCAGAGCATGGGTCTCTGGACAGGACTCATATTATGTTTCACTCACCCAGGGTCCAGGGATCATTGTCGAAGAGCGGGTGGAAAGGTTTTGAGAGCCCTGGGAGGAGGTGCATGACATGTGGAAAAAGAATCCTACCAGCTCCTGGAGCCCTGATTATTTAAACCTACAGCAATGGTGACAGCACGTGAGGGACCCATGCAAACTCAGGCAGACAATAACCCAGCACAGGAATGGAGCAATGGACAGCAGACCCCTACCTTAGATGAAGAAACACTAGCAATGATTACTGCTGGATGAGGAAGAGCTGGTCTTCCTAAAGTGAGGGACTCTAGATTGACTGGACCTCTGTGGAACTTGCACTGAGGAACATCTGGGGGACACAAACTTGACACAATAGGTCTTAACACAGATGTCAGAATTTATGGATTCCAGTTTGGGGCGGGGAGCTATGGGCAGGCTGCTGGTGGGGAAGGAGGTATAAAGATGATTAAAATTGAGATGATTTGTATAAAATACACAGAGTCAATAAAAATAAATTTTAAAAGCAATAAAACTAAATTTTAAAAGTAATAAAAATTAAGAGAGGGGGAAAAAAGAAATCTTTAAAACAAAAAAAAAGACCTGTGTCTGACTTCAATAGACCAATGATAAGATAATAAATTTTGTATTGATTTTTAATCCACAAATTGCCATAGGTCAAACATATAGAATATATATATATATATATCTTTAGAAAGCTAAGATCCATTTTGGAGGGATGGGGGTACTCGTGTGCTTTTCTATTGTGTTACAAATCCGTTGTTAGTGTTTGTTGCTTTTATTATAGGTAAATACCTATAGCCATAGATGAAAGGACCAGGCAGGGGAAATTTAAATATCTTGAAGCAGGACTGATGGGATGGATCAGCAGGTAAAAGTGATTTCTGCCAAGTCTGACCTACACCAACTCACCCTGGGGACCCACATAGCAAAAATAAGAGAACTGACTCCCCTTTGTCCTCTGACCTCCACAAGTGCTCTGTAACATCCACGTTGTATGTTGTTCTCTCTCTCTCTCTCTCCCTTACACTCCCTCCCTCCCTTTGTCTCATAGACACACAAAATATGTTAAAATATCTTGAAATATAGATATAGATTTTTAAAATATATTTGAAGCATTTTCTTAAATCAGTGGTTGACCTAATTTAAAAGCACGGAAGTGTAATTGATTTTATGCTCTGTTCTCCTCGGGATCTTTGGTAATAGATCAAACTGAGGAAATCACAGACATGGACTTCAAAATCAACACAATTCCAGTCAATATCTGGTTATTATGCTATCTGGCAGATCAGTAGCAAGATGCACATCTGTTTAAGTGCATATGCAATAGTCACTAGGGTAGACCTCTCCTTGGTTGCGAAGCAAACCTCAACAAAAGTTAGCATACAGAATGCTTTCTGATCGGTCATTAGAGAATTAAACTATGAATCATAACCAAGAGACAGGGCTGGTGAGATCGCTCAGTGGGTGGTACTTGCCTCATGAGGTCCACTGAGTTTCCTCCCCAGCACCCATATAAAAGCCAAAACATGGCATGCTTTTGCCTGTCATCCCAGACCTGGGGATGCAGAGATAGAAGAACCCCTGGATCTTGCTGCCCAGCACACGTAGCCTAATTGATGAGCTCCATGTTCAGATGAAAGACTGTCTCAAGAAAGAAGGTGGAAGGCCTGGAGAGGCAGCTCAGTGGTTAAGAGCACTGGCTGCTCTTACAGAGGGCCTGGATTTGGTTCTTCCCACCCACATGGCAGCTAATAACTGTCCATAAATCCATTTCAGGGGATCCGATGCCCTCTTCTGTCCTCTGCAGGCATTGCACTTACAGGTGCACTTTCCTGCATGCAGGCGAAATGCTGATATATATAAAATAAAAACAAATAATTTTTTTTAAATGAAAAAAAAACTGAGGTGGAGAGTCACATAGACCTCTGGTCTCCACGCCCATCGGCATGCACACAGACACACACACCATGACAATCTCCAGTCATCTGAAAATTAAGGCACCACACCACTAAACAAGTCAGTTGTCAATGACCAGGTCTCGTGGGAAATTAGAGAATTGTCACAATTGAGTGAAAGAAAACTGGGAAATAAGAATGAAATCCTGAGTAACAGTGACAGGGAAATCATCTGGAGCTCTGGGTGGAGAGGAGAGCCTGTCTCTGATTAAATTTCTCTCCAAGTTAGCATCTTATGGTTGAAAGACATTGCTTTAAACTTTGCTGCTAGACCTAGTCAGCCTGGACATCACAGATAATCTTAGGAATGAAAGATTCGCTTTATACCATGGCTTTATACCATGGCACAGTCAGGTGACCCAGTGTAACTGGCACTACTCTGCAGGGACTGGTTGGGTACCAGAGAAAAGAAAAACAGTTCATGAGCAGTCACGTGAATCTGGTATTTGGCAAGACTAGCAGCTCTGAGATCATGTACGCCCAGCTGAAAGCAGTCTTCACGGGATGTGCTCACAGAAGTCAGAGTTAAAGCAAACTCCAGAGACGTGCTAGGGACCAGGAGAAATGTTGACTCTCTTTCTTCTAAGTAATCCTGTGAAGAAACTGTGTTTCTAGATTCTTTGCTTCAGTTTTCCTAAAAGTAAGTTCAACATCTCTCTTCTGCTTTCTTTTGAAGGGGTTTGTTGGTTTAGTGTTCAGGATTTTATTTCACTATCATGAAACTATAGACAGATTTAGGAGCTGAGTGCCAACTATCTGTGCCAAAGTTATTTTTTAAAGTTAATGGGCTATTTTGAAATGTTTTGGTGTCTGCTGTTTAATGTTAGCTTTAAGGTATTGAATTAAAATATGATTTTTTAAATTATGCAATCATGATGTTCTGTTAAGCCAGAAACGGAATATAAGAATGAGCTAAAATTGGCTAACTGAAAAGCTGGTAACCTTTAGAACTGATTGGTAAGACTGTGTTTCTTTTGAAGCTGTAATTAATTACTTTGATGACCATCATTTGGAGAGCATTTTAAAGAGCTATTTTTCTGACTTTGAGACTGCTTCCTGTGAGCTTTTAATGAATCTTTTATTTTCCCTTTCTCTCACTCTCAGGATATTAGAATTTTGGCAATTCATGTGCTATTCAGTATCTTTGACTCTTTAGACACCGTGAGTTGAATCAGAATGTGAAATATATAAGTCTTCCTTATCACAATATTATCTTGAATGCACCTGCTGGAAGCAGAGATGTCCTTCATGTTTCTATAGGTAGCTCTGGTCTAAATTTAGCAACTAAAAAAGAGAAAATCAGTCAACCCATCCCCCACTCTCCATGGGGAAATTATTTGCTCCTTGTATGAGAAGGAGTCATGTTACTGGTCTTTTTACAGAACAAACTCCAGTTGGGGAGAGACAAGGTTGTTACATTTATTTACAAATAAAAGTCAAAGAGGTTGGGTGCAGACTAAAGCTTCCGTGCTTTGAGGGACTGTAGCTGTTTCTGTGTTATGGAGATCTCTGTTTTGGTCATCTCCCGTCCCTGCACAGTGCTCCTCCAAAATGCTCTCTGAATTCTCTGGACCGAGGACGGGCCATGGGGCTTCTGTGGCTCCCTCTCACTGAACCCTTGATGTTGTTTCACTGTTGAAAGTGCTTCTCCCTTCTCTCCATGGGCTTCATCACCTCTTTTCTCCAACTGCTAGCCTTGCCTCAGAGCCTCATTAAAGAGCTTCATTCAGGTCTCTCCTCTGACAATACCCTACGAGCCTGCTGCAGCTGATATGACCCCTGGACCTTGATTCTAGAAATTATACCACTGTGTGAGCTCCTAGCCCTTGAATGTGAGGACATGCCCACTCCGTATTACTATGCATGAGTTCATGGCAACCGTGTGGTGTCTGTTAATAGAGAACATTGCCTTTGTATGGAGCATGGAGACCACTTGCTTCAGAAGACTTAAGAACTAAATTGGCAGCAGGCATGACGGAGCCACTGGCTTTGTGGTCGAAAGTCCTGATCCATTCTTTAAGTCACAGCCCTGGTATACTTCCCAGAAAACTGATGAGCCTTCCAGGATCTTCTTTTCCTTAATTCAGCTTAGATGTCCTATTTACTCTCATAGGAAAGACCTCTTGAGAGCCCTTACTTACATCCCGGAGTTTTCAGGAGATGCTCAGCAAAGCATTTGTACAGTGTTGGTTGTTGGAGGATACAGGGAGAGAGAGGTGATGATGTTACACACCCAGGCATCTTCTGCAAGGCATTTTGAACTCTTGTTTAAATATATAATTTCCCATACTAACTTATCCACTGGTACTTACACACACACACAAATGTACATACACACAGGCACTCACTCATACAATGGTCTTTACTCAATGTTGAATATACTGCAGCTGTGATTTGCTGCTTCTATCATGGGAAAGGCTGGTCTACTGCTGGTTTGCATACTGTTAACTAGTGCAGTATCCATCGAAGCATAATACTACTCTCTTCAGGTAACTCTAGGAAAAGTCCATAGGATATTTTCACAGTGTGCCATCCCAACATGGGACAAAATGGTTGTAGGTTCCTAATCCAGATGAAGCCTGTCCAACCCAGATAGAGCTTCTACCTCTGCTGCCCAGATTCATCAAGATCTCCCCAGAGAAATCACATTATTCGCTGAAAAATGTGATGAAATGTGATGAACTGGTATGCATACGTTTACTTTGTAAATTTCAGTTTGAAAGTTGAATCACATTTGTATATAATAACCAGATGACTAGGAATTCCTCAGATAGATGGGGACCGGAAAAATGGCCCGGCAGTTAAGAGCACTGGCTGCTCTTATAGAGAATCCAGGTTCAGTTCTCCATACTCACATGGTGGCTAACAACTGTCTAACTTCATTTCCAGAGTATCTGACGTCCTTTTCTGGCCTCCTCCGGTATTGTACTCACATGGGCACCTGTACACATGCAGGCAAATGCTCATACACACAACATAAAAATTAACAAAAAATTTTAAAGATCATCAGAGAGTTCAAATATATGGACAGTATTTGTAAAAATAAAATATAGTGATTGGTGTTAAATTTTCATTAAAAATTTCCCTGGGAAAATCTAAAAATTAAGAGTAATCATTAAAAAATATGAATGCCTTTATATAAATATTTGGACAGGACAAAAAATTGAGGAAAGGAAGAAACCTTTATCAGGTCAGTAAAAATTAAAATATATAAAAATCAGGTGGTAATAGACAAAAACCTAAGAGCAGAGATAAAGAAAATTGGACATGAGAATAAAACTAAATGAAAGTATCCAAAGTAAAGATTCATAAGTAATTTAATTCACTTCTTAAAATAAGTTCTATCATTTTAGGTTTTAAATATAATAGAAGCTATGCATTTTTCATATATCAGTCAAATATTTAAAATGTCACCCAGAGTTAGGGTGATTACAATGCAAAGATAGGATCAAAAATGTGGTTGAGAATGAAAACTTTAGACAAGTAGAAAATCAATTAACATCTCATATCCTAATAAAGATCCTCTGCCAATAACACAGAGAATGCCTCCTCTAAGGGTAAAAATCTCATGTACTCCTTTTTTAAATTAGCAATGAGGATGCTTGTAATCACCCTAACTCTTCAGCATTGCATAGAAGTCCTTCCTTATGTATCAGGTCAATAATCATGTAAGCACTTCAAATCATGTAATTTGAAGACGATATGTTTGCCTGTTCAGCATAATTCTAAAAATCACCAGTGTTTTAAGATACAAGATTAATATACAAAATCAGTATCATTTCTATAAATCAGTAGTTACCAGTGCCTGTAGCACACAAAATCTTAGCCATGGGTCTGGAGAGATATTTCAGTAGTTAAGAGCACTGGCTGCTCTTGCAGAAGACCCGGGTTTGATTCCCAGCACCCATATGGCGGCTAACAACCACCCCTAACTCCAGTTCCAGGGGATCTGATGCCCTATTCTACCCTCCACTGTGGGCACTTACAACACAGGAGAATTTACATACATGCAGGTATAACATTCATCCACATAAAATGACAATAAACTAAAAATAAATTTCAAAGAACAAAATACTAGTCATGAACTAGAAATACACAAGAATTCAATGAGTGTTTTGTACAGACTCAAAAAGAATATATGTTACTAGAAACTATAACAGTAATTCAGAACAATTTTCCTATCTCCTTTCCAACTTCGTGTCATTTTATATTTTATAATCCATGGAGTCCAATTAGTGCACATAAATGGAGGTCATTCACTGGGGCATGGGCTACCTGCCAATGTCCTCACCCACATAAAGTGACTCTCCCTCCTTAATAGCCATCAACTACTATTAGCTAGGGGTGGGACCTTGAGAGCCCCTCATCCCTCCACACTGAAATTGTTAAGTCTCTTGATCTTGTGGTGCTCTTGTGTGGGTAACCACAGCTACTGTGATATGAGTTCAAGTCTGTAACAGCCATACCACACCCAGGAGTCCGACTTACACAGCACTCCTCCCTATCCTCCGGCTCTTACATTCTTTCTTCCCCTCATCCATGGCATTCCCTGCGCTTTTGGGTGAGGGCTATACATGTAGAGATTCCATCTACGCCTAAGTGTAGCTTATTCTCAGCACTTAGAATAGTAATGTGTCCATTAACGTCTGCCCTCTGCAATAAGATGCTTCTCTGCCCTGGGTTGAGAAAAATTACCAAACTGTTCCTAAGGCTCGTATACCAGAGCATATTAGTTCATTGTATTGGGCGGTGAGAATAATAACTCTACCCCAAATTATGTTCTGACTCAAATATAAAGAAATCTATTTTCTTACTCACTGCACCATATAACACATATGCTTCTTGTTAGTGGTTTGTGTTTCGCTTTTAAAGACTCAGGGTTCCAGCAGCTATTTGTCTGCACTGTCTGCTAATGTGTCCAGCTGGAAAAAGAGGAAAAATCAATAGAGAAACGTCCGTTTCTTTTGTTCACATGTCATTGAGTAAAAGGAGCACTTCTCATTCTGAATGGAGTGTTGTTTGTGGTTAGAGAGAAAAGTAAATATTGGTAAGGAGCCGGTAGTGTCTGACACAAATAGTAAGGTCCTCGAGCAGTCAAGATGACTTTAAAGAGAATGGGAGAAAGGCCAAGAATTTGTGAAGTTTTCCTATGAAACTCTAATAACTGTATTAGATGTAAGAAGCCATACAGAGAAATTGATTAAAGGAATAAAATAATTAAACAATCCATAGACATGCTAGGTATAAATATATTGCATTATGTATAAAGATACACATATCATATATTTAGTATTTGAGAGAGAGGAAACAAAAATTAATCAAGAAAAAAGAAAAAGACTCTAAAGTAATGAGTAAACACTTTTCTTGGCAAATATAAAAGAAAAAAATTTCATCAACAGTGTCTTTGGTGACTGCCTTACAGTTTAAACAGCACTGAACTTAGACGGAAATGGTAAAATAATTAAAAGAAAACATTTGAAGTCTTAGGAGAAATGAATGAATTTATGTATGTAAAACTTCCAAAACATGGAATTTTTCAAACTTATTTTTTATTTGTTTGTATGTATGTGTGTGTGTGTGTGTGTGTGTGTGTGTGTGTGTGTGTTCTTCTCTGTATGTGACCTGTGTGGGTGTAGGTACCCACAGAGGCCAGAAGGCACTGCATCCACCCAAAGTGGCGTTACAGGAGATTGTGGCGTTACAGGAGATTGTGAGCCACCTGATGTGGGTGCTGGGAATTGAACCTGGATTCTCTGTAAGAGCAACAAGTGTTTTTAGCCTCTGAACCTTATTTCCAGCCCCAGAAGTCCTTTCTAAACAAGAAATAAATGCAAAATACAAAATCAGGGAGAAAACTTTTAAATTTGATTAAAACTAAATCAAGAATTAGGTACAGTGAATGAGAAACCAATTTGAGATTTACAAAGTTAATGGACTAACAACAAATTAATAGCTAGAATAATGATGATTCTTACAAACAAAATGACAGAAAACATAGGAGGTTAAAAACCAATTTACAGAAGAAATCTAAATAGTCTCTTGATGTGTGGGATTACTTTCTACAGAATACAAAGCAACAATGAATCTAGATAATGAGATCCCTTCACACATACCAGACCAGAAAAACAATATTTGTTTATGCTTACTGTGGGTCTAGGGAGCTATAGATTTTTTTTATAGACTTTTTTTCTGTGTTTCTGTTCTACCTTGAACTTGTGTGTTATGTGTGTGTTGTATGTGCTTGTGTGTATATATGTGCACATGTACAGACTAGAGGTCAATGTCAGGTGCTTTATTTATTATTTACTTATCTGGAGTTCATTGTTTTGGCTAGACCTGCTGGCTAACAAGACCCTGAGATCTATATCTCTTACCCCACCCCTCAACTAGCACTGGGGTCACAGACACCACCCTGCCCAGATTTTACTTTGGTCCTGGGAATCTGAACTCATGTTTGCACAGCTATCCATTGAACTGCCTCCCAGCTCTCACCCTTCGCTTTCTTTTGTGTGTGAGTTTTGCCTGCATGTACATAAGTACGCCCGTGTCCTGCAGTGCCTATAGAGACCAAAAGAGGGCGTTGAATCCCCTGGAACTGACGTTACAAATGGCCATGTGGGTTCCGGAAACTGACCCTGGGTTCTCCACAAGAGCAGCCAGTGCTCTTAACTGTTGAGCTATTTCTCCAACCACAACCTCACCCTTAACTTTCAAAGGCACCCGGAGCCTCAAACAGAATCCCTCTCCTTTCCTCACCCCAGACCCATCAAGAGACTGATGTCCTTTTTAGCTCGATTCAGTGCTTGAAATGTGGTGAGGAGGCCCCCTGAGGGTAGACGGGCATGAATATCAAACCATGTGCTTGAGAACCAGACAGCATAGCCTTTGCAGTCAGAAAGCAGAAGGAAACGAAGGCGTGGGGAACCGACTCTAGCACTGAGGCTCCCGATTTATGTTACTGCTGCTTAAGTCAGGTTAGAGAAAGCGCAGAACCTGCATCTTTCATGTTCTTTTCATCACATAAAGCCATTTGCTGCAGATGGTGATTAACACAGAGAACTGCAACTGGCCAGTGTGCAGAGAATAAAAAGCTGCAGAGTGCTTATCCCTGACCAGGACACCTCCATCAAACTTCTGCCTCCCAAGGCTCGTGGATAATTTCTTAAAAAGGGGCAGATGGTAAGAGCCAGGAGAGACGAGGGAAACAGAGGAAATGGAGTTTTCCAGAAAGCTGGAAAACTTATGTGAACTCACAGCAGTGGTGACAGCATGCACAACTAAATCCCACGAAGCTCAAGCCCGACCAACATCCCAGCATAGATGTGAGGACATGAGCAATAAACCCCACCCTGACCCGAGGAATTATAGGCAGCTGATGGCTTTCAGGAGGGGGAGAGTCAGTCTCATTTAAGGGTGACCCTTTTGGTAGGTTGACCAGTGGCTGGACCCATGCTGAGGGGAGTTTGGGACATAAATTTGACTCTATAAGCCTTAATATATGCATCTATATGTGTATGCATGTATGTATGCATTTAGTGTATATGAAATTGGGTGGAGGCTAGTAAGGGATGTGCAGATGGGGGAATCTAAATATAATAAAATATAATAAAACTCACAAAAATTCCATTTAAATTATTTTAAAAAGCATTTAGTCTGAACAGTGCAAAAAAAAATGCTTTCTCTAAATGCCTGGAAAGTGAACCACCAATAAATAGCCAAGAAGGACAGTCTCTTCTTCCTGAAATGCCGCTCCAGTTCAGCAATAGTTCATGTGCTGGACCCTTGGTCTACCACGTGATGATGTTGAGTGGAGGAACCTTGGGGGAGCTGGCCGCGTGTACCATCCTTCTTGGAAGAAACTGATACTTATCATCTCCTGGCATGAGTTAGTTCTCAGGAGAGCAAGATCATTTTGTGTGCTTGGCACCTTCCACAGGTGGTCGGTTCCCTTTCCTTCCCTCTATCACTCTGTGATACCAGTCAGGACACTGGTATCATGATGTTTGACCCTCTGGCCACCAGCATTGTGAGCTAAATAAACCTCTCCGTTTATAACGTACCCAGCCTAGCATTAAAAGAAAAGTATTTTAGATGCATCAGTTGGGGCTGGGCAACCCATGGTCACTCACTCTCTGCGAAAAGAAGTTTCTTTGACAAGGTGTGAGAGCTGCACTTACTTGTGGGTTTGGATAAGTTTTTAGAATATGCTTGGAAACTGATTGGAGAAGGGAAATGGCAGTAACAGATTCTCCTGTGTTGTCTGTGGCCTTTCCAGCCACAGGCATTTGGCTAGGGTTATAGTATCAGGTCTGCATCCCATCTACTGAGTGAGCCCTAAGTCCAGTTTACAAGATCATACTGTAATGGCTGCTAGGAAAGGAAGAATCAGTTTTCTCCAGGGATGAGCTACTCTGATAGGTTATCCCATCCCAAGTTATCAGCTCTAAACACATGTAATACCAGCACCCTTAATGGACCCAGAGGTTGTTTATACATCTACATCTATATATCTATCTATGTATCTATACACACATACATACATGCAACCATAATAACTAGAGGTCATGAAATTGAGAGACTCATGGGGAACTTGGGAGGAGTGAAGGTAGAGAGGAAGGGGCAGAAATGGTGGAAATACAGAACTCATGTACGAGATTCTCAAAGAATTTACATTAAAAAATAGAAACATTAAGGGGCCACTTCTATCTCTGTAGAGCAGACTCAGGGAGAACCTGGAGCTGGGCAATGTTAAGTCAATAACTGGCAGGGTGCATCATAAGTAAGTGGTGAATCATGTCTAGATCTGGGAAAATGAAAAGGTTATTTCGAACAGGAGGATCATCTGGCTATTCTTTGTTTACAGGATATTTATTTATAAGCACTTTACATTAATTTTCTCCCCTTCTTTCTCATTAAATAGGGCAGCAACATGAGTAAGAGAAAGATAAGCGTGTGCCAACAAACTTGGGCCTTATTACAGAAGAACATCCTTAAAAAATGGAGGATGAAAAGAGAAACCTTAATGGTATGATTCGATAATGATGCCACGTTCTGCTGATGATAGAAAAATGTGTTTTGCCTGAGAAGTATTTACGTGCTTTGTATAGATCAGTTCACACACTAAAAATAAATGAGTGAAGTGCCCATATGTGGCAGGATCTGTTACTGACCATGTACCTGTTGGATAATATTTCAGTAAGCGCATTACAAGTGGCCAGAAAATGAGAATTCAATAAATGGTTTAAAAGCCCAGTCTCACTTTACTGATATTCCCACTCAGAGACCCAAGGGTTATAACAGCAATATTCTAGAGTCACAATCAACAAACCAACCCACAGACAGAAGCAATTGGCATTTTTTCTTTTGAATTTCTTTCTCACTTTAAAAATAATTGACTTCCAAAAGAAGTAGAAAGATTGGAAATGTACTTTGTACCAAGATAAATACTGTGAAGTTTTTCTAAGCTTATGCATTTGGGAAAAATAATTTATTATTAAGAGTTTGTGCATGACTAGAATTTTTAAAAATATTTTATTATTTTTATTTTATATGTATGAGTGTATTTCCTACATGTATGTAAGTGCGTCTGTGTTGTGCAGTGCTCACAGAAGTCAGAAGAGGTCATCAGATCACCTGGAACTGGAGTTAAGGACAGTTGTTAGCTGCTGTGTGGATGCTGGGAACTGAACCCTGGTCCTCCAGCCCCCATGTCTAGGATTTATAACCACCAGAGCAAAATGGGATTCCCACAACCCATATGGTGACTCACAACCACTTGTGACTTCAGTTCTGTGAGTTCCCATATGTACACTGTGCACATATACTCATGCAGGCTCGTATTTTGCATACATTAAAGATTAATTAATTTAAAAATCCAGGTATGTAATCACTGTATCATGATCAATGCCTTGGAAGTGTCTCCTTCACATACATACTTCCAGCAAACAGAATACAGAATGAATGGGTCGCCGAGGTAATACTGACTGGTAGTATTATAAACAACTTGCTCTGTTGCGTTTTGTACTTTCTTGTGATTAGTACCTGCCATAGCACTGATACTGAGGCTCACTAAATTTGAATTACTATTAATAGATCACTGAAATTGTTGTTAAATTCCATGTGGTTCATATTGTGCGATGGAGTGAAGTATTAAAAAGAAAGAAAGACAAATTCTCTGACAAAATGCTCATAAACTGGAATCATGATTTCTCTTCCTTGGGTTGTGTAGGAATGGATAAACTCGCTGCTCCTTCTTCTTCTCCTGTATATGTACCCTTACAGTCACCAAGCTATTGACTCTCCTTCCCTGCCTACCATGGACTTGGGGCGGGCAGATACATTTACAAACACTAACTTCCTGATAGTGTACACTCCTGTCACCAACACAACCCACCAGATAATGAAGAAAGTAGCTGATGCTTCCTTCATGACAGGTATGTTTTCTAGTAACCCAAGAGGAATGTCTGGTGTCAATATTTGACTTATAGTCCATTTCATCCTTTCAGTTAACAAAAACGTATGGTACTGTCGTAGTTAGCCTCAGCTGACAACTTGGCATTAAAATTAGAATCATCTGAGAAGAAAGAACCTCATCTGGAGAATTGGCTTGATCAGATTGGCTGTGGCCATGTCTGCAGGGCATTTTCTTGATTGTTAATTCATGTAGGAGAGCCCAGCCCACTGCGGGCCTGGGATGTATGAGGTGGTGCAATCCCCAGGCAGGTGGGCCAGGGATATATAAGAAAGCTAGGTTAGCAAGCCAGAGGAAGCAAGTCAGTGAGCAGTGTTCCTTCATGGTTTCTGCCTCAAGCACCTTCCTTGAGCTCCTTCCTGCCTTGAGCTCTTGTTTTGCCATCCCTTAACGATGGACTATAAAATGTACGCTAAAATAAACTTTTTCCTCACAAAGTTGCTTTTGATAAACATGCTCTATCACAGCAACAGAAAAGCAAGCCAGGACAGGCACGTGTGTGTGTGTGTGTATGTGTGTGTGTGTGTGTGTGTGTGTGTGTGTATGTGATTTATAAAACAATTTATCTGATACACTATGAAATGGCGTGATGGAAATTAGTTCGATAATCAGAACATTTAAAATAAAATAGCTAATTTTTATGTGTTCCTTTTGACTGTGCCTAGACAGAACTTTAGAAATATTTCCTCTAACCTTTTAGATTGTCTGATGTATCTGAAGTCAGTCATTGATTCCATCTACTTTCATAAAAACTCTAGTAAAATGTCATTGAATTTGATATCTTAAAGTGTCTCTCAGTAATTACTAACAGTAATATTCTCTCCTCTCACCAGCTGAGAAAGAAGTCTTAGGACTGTCAGATGAAGAAAGTATTAAGAAACTGACAGCAAACTATTCCGATGAAATAATAAGAGTCATCTTTTCTGATACATACTCGTATCATATGAAATTCTTGCTGGGACATAGAATCCCGATAAGGAAGGAACACAGGGACCATGAAGGTATTTCTGGATACTTGTCCCACTACTGTCTGTTTTAATTATGTTTTGATCCATTCATGGAATGGGTACTATTATGTCAAATTAGACAAGCCCTTAAAAAGAGCATATGTTTGAGTATACTGACATTCCATATATGACTAATAGATATGCTTACATACATATATGTATGTGTGAATATATTTCAAAGATAATGTGTATATACACATATATGCTATCTTTAATATCTAACTATGGTTGTTAAAATAAAACACAATTATTTTGGCTAAAATAGAACAAATTTCCCTTTAAATGCTTAAAGTCACATGAAAGTTAGAGAACGTTACAAAGTTCCATAATACAGGGCTCCCATCGGCAGAGTAAGGGGTTAATGATGTTCTGTGCCAAACTCCAGAGTAGGAAGTTATGACTGGTGCGATCTTTGTGCTTTCAGTCTCAGCAATCACACGATATGGATTCTAGTGGCAATATGAGCACAGATCAGCAGATCCTGAGCTGAGCAAAGTGAAGTGAATGCACTAAGCTGGAGCCTGCAGGGACCGTCTAATCAATAGGAGAGTAGACAAAAAGACCACCTGCAAACAGGGGAAGGTCAGGAAGGTCGTTTGTCCTTTCTCAGGTTCTGGGTGGTAATAAGAGAGTTTGTCTTTGAGAAATTATAATTCTCAGCTTACCTTCTTTGGGGTTTGGGGTTCTTTATTTCTTCCCCCACTTGATCTAGGCAATTTCTATCTTCAAATATAAATCAAGTGCTCCTTGTCTGGCTAGACAGTTGGGTGCTTGGCAGAAAGATTATACATTCCTAGAAAAGCACAATTTTAACTCAGGTACAAAGATAAGATAACTATAAATGTAAATTTGCTCTCCAATATGGAAAGACAAGACATCATAATGGGAGTCTTCATGAAGGAGAATCAATTGAATAGATTAGATCTTTCTCAGTGGGTTTGTGAAACTTGGAATATAGGGGGCTGGAGAGATGGCTCAGCAGTTAAGCGCACCGGCTGCTCCTTCAGAGGACCTGGTTTTGATTCCCAGCACCCACATGGCAGATAACAACCACCTGTAACTCCAGTTCCAGGGGATCCAAAAACTTCTTCTGACTTCTGCAGACATTAAATAACACAGGTGCACTTACACACATGCAGGCCGTACACTCATGCACATAAAAAGTTTAAAAAATAATAAATAAAAACTTTTAAGAAACTTGGAATATGAAATAAGCATGGCTAAAATGTTTTTAAAAAGAGGAAATAAAAGTACAAAGAAGGAGAGCAAGACCATGAAAGAGAGGCCGTGCCAGCCATTATTCTTATTTTTCCATTTCTATGTGTGGATGTGCATGGATGTGTATCCATGTTTGCATGAATGTGGGGACACATGTGAGTGCAAGTTCATATGCCTGTGGATGTATATGGGTGTACTTACAGGTGTAGGCTTGAGGTCAATGTGGAAATCATACTTAATCACTGTCCCACCTTATCCACTGAAGCAAGGTCTCTCAATCAAACCCAGAACTGACTGATAGGACTAGTCTTCCTGGCCCATTTGCTCTGGGAATATATTGTCTTTGCCTTCAAGGCTGGAATTATATGCAGACTGCAATGTCCTCTGGGCATTTATAGGGATTCTGGGACTTGTACTCCAGGCCTCACACTTGCATGGCAAGCCCCAGTCCAATTATGTAATTTTCCAAATTCCACAAAAACTGAGCCTTGCTGTTTAAAGTTGAAGGTGTAAATGACCTTTAACCCAGTGCCCTACAAATATTATGAGGGAAACCCTCATCCCTCCTCCAACGATATGCAGCCTATTCCCAGCTTGTTTCCTGGGGCATAGAAAGCTACATCAGACAGCTAGACTTAAGACATTTATAAATAGATGGGAAGTCTTCACCTTCTATCACCTGCTTCTGCAAACCAAGCACATACAACAGAGGAGAGAACACCTTTCACGTTGAGAGCCTTAGCTGGATGTGGAATCGATAACCTCTTTCTAAAGAGCTCACTGAATGTATGGCTTCAGTGAGAAATCTTATTTTAGTAAGTTATTGAGAGTCAGGGGTTGTTTGTTCTTATAACATACTGTGGTGGTTAATCTTCACTGTGAACTTCATAGGCTTTAGAATCAGGGAAACAAAATCTCTGTGTATCATCCCTTACAAGGGATGATTTAGATTAGGATCATTAGGTGGGAAAACTTACCCTGAATTCAGGTGGCACCATTCCATCAGCTGGGGTTGCAGACTGAATAAAAAGGAGCAAGCAAGCTGAGAACCAGCATTCATCACTCTGTGCTTCCTGACTGGATGCCATTTGGCCAGCTGCCTCCTGCTCCCACCTGCATACCTTACCTGCCTTGATGGACTGCATGCCCAAGAGGAAAAAGAACCAGCCAAATTATCTCTAGGACCATATATCAATATGTCTTTGGGTTCACATAAATTCAGGGTGAGATTCTACAATCAGAAGAAGAAAAAATATGACTACTTATATAAATTTCAAAACCATACAATGTAACAAATGGAGGAAAGTACAGAATGGCCAGAAGAATCACACCTATAGTTTACACATGTTAACAAGGTTTTAAAATTTCTTGTTTAGTTTGTGGATACAAGATAAAAATCGTATAAACCAAAGCCATCACAGAAAGCACATACTACTCTGCACACAGGCACATCCAACTGTATTTGTTGTACTTTCTTTCATATTAAAACCCAACAGTGGATGCACATGTGTCTCCTATCTTTGTATTCTTTGGGGATATCAAATATTTCAAAAAATTTTTAATATTTCAACTTAATATAATATGCATGTATTCCTGTGCTCCATTATAATTCATTTTATTAAAGAATGTCCTTTTAATATAGTTTAATAATCAGAGAATTAGCAGTTCTCTTTTTAAAAATGGATGAAAATTTCTCTTTAAAAGACATTCTAAACAGAAACAGACTTTCAGGGCTCTGGGAACTTGTTCACAAACTAGCAATGATAGTGACAGCACACCCAAGACCCATGATGACTCAGTCAGACAAAAATCCAGCATAGAACAGGGGAAATGGGCAGCGGACCTCAACCTAGTCAACGAACTATTGGCAAATGATTACTGTGGGGTGAGGAAGGTAGATATTCTTTAAGGGAGTGACTCTAAATAGGCTGACTAAGCTCCAGTGAATGAACTTGCACGAGGGTCATCTGGGCACAAAGACTTGACCAGATAGGACTTAACAGATATGACAGAATACCTGAAATCTGACTGGGGAAGGAGTAAGGGTGGGAGGCGGGAGGGGAGGAAAGGGAGTCTAGATTTAATTAAGATGTATTATATGAAATGCACAAAAATGCAATAAAAATTTGTCCAAAAAAGACATTCTAAATGACATAATTTAGACATAATAAGCTATTTTATTCAAACTCCCATTTGTTTATTATGCCTGTGTTATTTATGTTTAATGTTAGAAAAAAACACTAGTACACTTTTTCAATACATGTCAGATCATGCTAACTTTGAAGAACATAACACGTTGATTCTGTGATACAAAATCAGAAAAGATTAGCACAAATTACTTGATTAGAAGAGAAGGACAGAGACAGTTTGGAAGGAGAGTGCAAGGCAGAAGTTTCCCTGGGAGAACTCTGCCTGACTCATATCTAGAATCAGGCTTATAGTTTATTTTTCATTGATCTTAAAGCATTTGGAATTGGAGGCCATTGTAAAGTCCATTATTTGCTGTGATCAAGGCTGAAATAGTCCATAGCTATGTTTATGGTTTCTTTTTTCCACAAAGCTCCTTGTTTTGAAACGTTTGAAGATGTCCACTGTCAGGTGTCGGAGTTCTGGACAGATGGGTTCGTGGCTCTTCAAGCTGCCATCAATGCTGCCATCATAGAAGTGAGTACATGTTCATGTTCAAGGCTAACTAAGACTATATTAGAGGCAGAAAGGTTTGAGGAAGAAAATATAGACAAACAGCCCCATTCTTACATCTAGTTATTCACATCTTTAGTATAAAGTCATGAAGTTGCTATGTGTTATGAGAAGAGAGACACAAATGAAGCGAAAATACCCTCTCCTTGATCTCACTCTTCATGGGAAGTCGAGTAGATCATCAAGAAAACTGGGTCTGGAGAGATGGCTCAGCAGTCAAGAGCTCTCTCTGCTCTTACAGAGGAGACAAGTTCAGTTCCAAGCACTCACATCAGGCAGTTCACCACCACCTGTAACTTCAGCTCCTTCCAGCCTCTGCAGGTACTTGTATATATATGTATACACTCACACCACCCCTCACATCACACATCATTAAATATAAAATTGGTAAGTAGCAAAAGGACATTATCAAAGCATAGGCCACAAAAAAGACATAAAGTCCTTGTAAGTAAACAGGAAGCTTCTGGGGCTAGGATGCCATGGACCAATTCCCAACTGGATTAACAGTAAAACTTGAGACTTGAGGTGAGAGGTCTGTTGAATATACAAGTTCAGAGAAGGCTGAAAATAAATCCTAAAGTGATGTTAGGGGCAAGTAGTGGCAGACAGAGCAAATCCCAGCAATCGTAGGTAGCAGGTGGTAGCTGGACTATAAGGGCCAGGGGCAAGACCTGAATGTAGAAATTTCAGCTAGTGTCGGATCCAGACAGGCCAGTCAGTCATTCTTAGGAGAGAGATGATCTAAAACCGAATGTGTCATTTATTACTATGCAACTTTTGTTTATTAACACGTTTCTTCAGACCACAACAAATCATTCAGTGATGGAGGAATTGTTGTCCGTTACTGGAAAACTCATGAAGATTCATCCTTATGTCAGTCAAGAAGGGATTCTGACTGATTTCTTCATTTTCTTCTGCATCCTCTCTTTTTCCCCATTTACCTACTATGCATCTATCAATGTCGCAAGAGAGAGAAAAAAAATGAAGGGATGGATGGTCATGATGGGCCTCCGAGATTCAGCGTTCTGGTGAGTCACATGTAGGACAAATACGTACAGGAAGAACCTGGGAAAAGTGGGTGTCCTCGGTGTCTTTTCATTAGCACTGAATGATTTTCTAACCTTCTCATAATGTCTGTGAATGGGACAAGCTATCCTTGGTGTAAAATTTTCTAGTCCGGGCCTGCGTGACATCACTGGCCTTCTCTGAATGAAAAGAAGGGCATTAGATGTAGATTTGCTGGGGGACTGTGAATCACGGATCATGGGGCGGTTGTTGACTCCACTGGTGAGAGGGTGTCAGGGAAGACAGAGATTGGTGCTGCACACAGACTGTGGGGGAATTCTCTCTAGGGCAGCAGAAGGATCATAAAAGGTACCAAGCATCAGAAAATTCCTCAGGACTGAAGAACACGACGGGTGTGTCTGAGAGGATGGACTGGCAGAATGAGATTG
The DNA here is from genome assembly GCA_035773235.1 of Eospalax fontanierii. NCBI lineage: Eukaryota > Metazoa > Chordata > Mammalia > Rodentia > Spalacidae > Eospalax > Eospalax fontanierii. The sequence goes on along the minus strand of CM069531.1, from coordinate 84,420,676 downwards.
TGGACAGGACATGTGCCGTTTGATCTTAAATACAGGCTGAGTAATTGTAAGAATGGACAAAGCTTCTTGGAAATTCGTAGGCTTGAAGGTGGCATAGAGAAGGAAGGAAAATAACAGAGTGGGCGGACAGCCAGACAGAGAGTGGACATGTGGACACATTGCTGTCAGGAAGAGCTCCTTCCTGCTTTAAAACCCTAAAATCAGCCTTGACTGCATTATTGAGTTAATACTAGGAAAAACATAGCTGAGCAGTGAAATCCAAGGAGACTGGAGCTGAACACCTGGGCTTGAAGCATAGCTACTTGACACCTTGGTTCACCAGGTTCTGCCAATTAGACAAGGAAAATACAGAAATGGTGTTTCTGCATAAACCTAGGTGAGACTACTATGATTTAGTATTTGCTAAGTTCTTAAAACACTGCCTAGCACATATTAATTACAGATATATTAGCTATTATTTTGTTGGTTTTGTAGCCATTTAAAAATTATTTTTAATTATCATTATTTTACTATACAACTTATAGGATATTATACAACAAAGAAATTGATGAGAAAAGGACAGTAGACTCTGTTGAGACAAAAGAAAGAGGATTATTGGACTTGGGAGATGGCTCATTGGGTAAAAGCATTTGCTACAAGTGTGAAGACCCAAATTCAAATCCAGAGAATCCACACCAAAGCCAGACATGTAGCGCAAGCAATTGTAATCCCAGAGATCCTGTGGTCAGATGGGATGTGGAGAGAGGAAACTCACAGATAAACTGGTGGAAAAACCAACCAGGACACCCTTCCTTAAATAGGGGGGAAGGTGAGGACCAGAACCCAGCGTCCTCTGACGTCCATACACCTACCCTAACATACACAGGCTGGAATGCACATGAAGGCGTGTGCACAGGCACACTCACACAGAAATGGGATTTGTTTTTTAGCATTCTATCTCCATGGAAAATGAATAGAATTAAAGACAAGCATACAGATTAACTGACATCTCCATTCAGAAAGAATGAACACACCTTTTGAGGAAGAGTAGAGGCAGATTTCCAAGAAAGAGTATTTCTGGCTTCTTTAAAAAATAGTATACTTCCTTAAATTAATTTTTTTTAGTTGGCCTACAAAACAATGGCTTCCTTTGTGAGGTTTTCACACATGCATGCCATTGTACTTTGGTCATGTTTACCCTGCCCCCACCCTTCTCCGTGTCCCCTCAAAGAGTTACCCTTCTGCTTTCATGTCACACACACGTGTGTGTGCACAAATACATATATGTATATGCATATCTATATAAACCTAGGTTCCACAAATAAAAGGAAATATTCAACATTTTGTCTCTCCTCACTTGCCCCTCCCACTTCTGTTTAGACTCCTTCCTGCCTCCTCGTGATCCCCTGTTTTACTTACAGGGAAGAATTTCTTATTTCCAGGGAAACCCAGGAAGTTTCTCACCCTGGGCAGCCTCCAGAGAGAAAGGGATCCGAGGGTCACTAAGACAGCACCCTGTGTGTATTCACCCTACTGAGCTTCCGCAGTGTCATTTCTAGTGCACAGGGGAATAACCAGCCGGGGAGGGTGCAGAGCTTGCCTAGGCCGGGGGCTAACCATATCACAGATACAATGTTTCAACCTAAATCAGCTGGACTAGAAACCTAGCTTTTCCTTTCCATCACCGTGAGGTGTGTAAGTCCACCCACACGTGCCTTTCTATCTATGTGTGTTTGTTTTACAGAACATTGTACAATAAAGAAATTGATGTACTAACAAGTAGATTGCTTTGAGACAAAAGAAATAGGATTATTGCACTTTGGGATGGCTTGGTGAGGAAAATGATATCTTTCATCCACCATGAATTCAGCCTAGAACTTCCACCTTGTATTTGTATATCAGACAAGACTCTATCTGCTGAACAACAATGTGGGTGAATGAAGGACGGAAATATTTAAAAATGAGAGTGTGAACGAATGAATGGAAAAAGGATGAATGAAAAGGTTATGTTAAAACTGATCATCGATCCTCCTTGTCAAGGGCGCATGAAATACTAAAGAAGTGTTTTGTCTCCACCTCAGGCTCTCCTGGGGGCTGCTCTACACGGGCTTCGTCTTCATCATGACCCTTTTCTTGGCACTAGTAATAAAATCTGTCCAGTTTTTTGTTCTGAGCAGCTTCATGGTGGTCTTCACCCTCTTTCTCTTTTATGGATTATCTATGGTGAGTTGATAACAAATTTCTCCCCACCCATCTCTTACCCTAATGATCAGGCGTTGGTTTTCTGTGAGGTTATTAATCTGCACATCTGTTTTCTATCTGCTGTTCTCATGCAAGACTCTACAGATGGTGCAATCCTTTGGTGTGTTCTATAACGCAGAACTTTCGAGATATAATTTTGTCCAGTCTATGCAAATTACAACTATAGTTTTGAATGTTAGATCCCTTCTATTATTGATTGTGTTAATAGAGAAACAGAACCTAACTGGGTCTTCTCTCATTATAGATCGCTTTGGCTTTCTTAATGAGCGTCTTGATAAAAACGTCTTTCCTCACGGGACTTGCTGTGTTCTTTCTCAACATCTTCTGGGGAAGCGTGGGGTTCACAGCATTGTACAGATACCTCCCTGAATCTGTGGAGTGGATTCTGAGTTTATTTAGCCCTTTCGCCTTCACGCTAGGAATGGCCCAGGTAAGAAGCTGTCTGACTCCATTCCTGAAATCTTTCTTCTCCAGAACGCAATAACCTGCAATCATTTTCAAGTTCCGTGCTGTAAGATTTAAAAGCCTAGCATATACACTTTGAATTAGCAAAGGTGACCTCTTTAAAGCTTTGGTAATATTTAACTCAGCAAAGCAAGCCATTTAGAAAAGGAAAGGGGGAGGGGCTGGAGAGATGGCTCAGTGGTTAAGAGTGAGTACTGCTCTTGCAAAGGACCCAAGCTTGGTTCTCGTCAAATATATGAGTTTGGGTTCATGAGACACAGGGCACTGTAACTCCTTCCAGCTTCAGGGCATCTGACAACCTCCTCTAGACTCCGGAGGCACTCTGCTCAAGTGCATATACTCATGCAGATAGTCACATAATCAAAATTCAAATAACAATATGTTTTAAATTTAAAAGGGGATCATTAATGCACTATTTTTAGATGTAATATATTTTCTTAAGGGGAAGGTTATAGTCTTGATGTTGCAAATGCCATATTGTAAATGACAATCACACTGTGGCTTACTCATTCTAACCGTAACTTCGTACCTGTTGACCAGTCTCTCCCTATCCTCCTCCCAAGGTGCCCTCTCTAATCTCTGGTAACCACTCTGCTTACTTCCTACTCCTAAAAAGGGAGACTAATTTCTGGTTACCAAAGAGTATCCATGACTCAAAACAAGAAAATAAAATAATTTTAACATCGGTAAATTATGCTTTCTTTTCATAAAATATCTTTTCTGTTTGATTCTTGTTGACCTCGCCTTGCCTCTTTACCTATTAAACAGTAATAACAATTGTTGAATATTCAGTGTTTAGTGCTTAGGGAAAAGGATTATTAATGATAAAACACTTAGTAACTAAAAAATTATAGAACAGTTCACTTTTCCCACAGGTGTTCCTTAAACACCCTGTGCTTTTTCTGGGGAAAAACCAAACCCCAGTTCTATACAAGAGCAGTCAGGGTTCTTAACCATTGAGCCATCTCTCTGGTCCATGAGGCTATTTTTATCATAGCAATGATTGACTTGCACTGTAGTTGCTTACATGTCTGTACCATCCAATGGGTTTAAGAACCAGAATGTGTACATCTCATTAAACTTTCTCTTCCCAGCAAGAAGCTATAGTAGCTAGTTTATTACTATGTTAAGCTTACTTGTGTAACTTTTATCAAAAATCTAATATATCTTATTTTTCAAATTTTCAGCTTTTACACTTGGACTATGATTTATATTCTAATGCTCCTCCTGGCTCAGAAGGTGGCTCAAATCTAATTGTAGCAACCAATTTCATGTTGGCATTTGATACATTTCTGTATCTAGCCTTGATGATATACTTGGAAAAAATTCTGCCAAGTGAGTAATGCTGTGATTAAAATAGAATGTAATTTCAACAATTTCCCCAACCAAATCTACTAAGACAGGCATTATTCACATTTCAAGAATCACTCTGGGTGTCGGCCGGAAGGCAGTGAGCAAAGTTGTCACCAGTGACCTAATTAGTTCTTCTTTTATTTCTTGTCCCTTCATGGTTCAGAATAGAAACCTGAATTTTGTGTATCGAGTCACTAACCTGTGTTTCACTTTTCTCCATTATGATTTATTTTGTTGTTGTTTATTTGTTTATTAATTTGTGGTGCTGGGGGTCAAACACAGGGCCTTCCATGTGTTAGACAAATGCTGTACTACTGAGCCTGAGCCCCAGTCCTGGCTTGTTTCTTTGTAAAAATCAATTGGGAAAGTGCATAGGTAAACAGGTCGGGTTATCACGAAAATTTACTGCTGCTTTTGCATGACTAGTTAGCTCAAATTCTGTCTTGGCTACACATCAGAACCACACAGTGGAATGTAGAGAAATACATCCAGCACATTCTAGATTCTGATGCCATTTATCAGTGATGGAGCTGGCTATCTGTAGTTTTAACACACATACACACACACACACACACACACACACACACACACACACACACACACACATCAATATGATCAGGACCTGCCAGTGTATGCTTATAATCTTAGCCATTTGTAGGCTGGTAGCAAGACAATGAGTCCAAGGCCTGCCTGTATTACAGTTAGTTCAAGACCACCCTGGGCAATTAGTGAGACCCACCCATCTCAAAAGCAAAAGTGAAAAGCAGACTAAGGCTGGAACTCAGCGGTAGAGTGATTGCCTAGCAGGCACGAGGCCCTGTGTTTAATCCACAGAACTGAAAACAAAGTCACTATGTCATATTTTTCATTGAATACGAGTTCCACAGGAGCAGAGAATCTGCTTTATTCACATACAGAAACCCAAGCATTCCGCATGTTTGATCATGCTAGAGGCTCATAAACTCCTGTGGTGAAACGTTGGTTTGTCTTTATCTCCTTGCTTTAGTTTTCATTGTGTATGTTATTTTATTTCTCACCAATACATTATTATTGTGATTATGGTGTATGGTTTGATATGCATGATAGATAGTGTAAATTTAGCATGTTCATCACCACATAGGTTCATCCTTTCTTCATGGTAAGAACATCCTAAATCTTTTCTCGTAGCTATTTTGAAAATGCAATACAGTATTGCTAAAGTTGCCCTCTGTCACAAGATCTTGTTCCTCCTCTCTAACTATGACTTTGTACCTGTTGACCCGTGGCTTTCCTCTCTGCCTTTCTTAGCCTTTAGTAAATTCTCTACTCTCTTCCTCTATGAGAACAGCTTTCTTTAGACTTTACATATAAATCAAAGTGTGTGGTATCTATCATGTTTTCCTTATTTCACTTAACATGGGGTCACCCAGGTTCATCCATAGGCTCTCAGTGGTTATGTAAATTAGTAATGCCATTGTTCATAATACTATAGAGGCTCCTTAAATATTTTTAAATAGAATTACCACATGACCCAGTAATCCCATCACTAGGGATACATCCAGAGGAAATGAAGATCAGGATGCCAAAGATACCTGCAACCCCATGTTTGTTGTTGTACTTGCCTCAATAACTCAAACCTGGAATCAACCTAAGTGTCAGTCAGTGGATGAGTGCCTAAAAATGCCACATGTATACACAGTGGAATACTGTTCAGACAGAATAGACAAAATCCTCTCATTTTTAGCAACACAGTCAAAGTGAAGGGGAGTTATCTTTCATGACTGAAAGCAGGGCGTGCATCTTTCTCCTTGCATTTCCAATTCAAGACAGAACATCAAAGGGCCTTCACTAGAAAGCAGAAATAAGAACTTGTAGAAAGAAAAGAAGAAAAATTGACAGCAAAAACACAGCTTTAAATAAAATTGATCATTGGGACTGGAGAGATAGCCCAGCAGTTAAGACCATTTATTGCTCTTACAGAGGATCTGAGTTGAGTTCTGAGTACCTATGTCTAGTGACTCCCAACCTCTCCCAGGAGCTCTAATGCCATCTTCTTGACTCTGAGGGCACCTGCATTCAAAGGTGCACATACCCACACACAGACACACATAAACACATATAAACACTGATCATGTTCTTATAATCTTTCAATAATGATCACTGGCTCTCAGAAAAACCTATTTCAATAGATGACATGATTTCTAATTTTGATTAAAACACATTTTAATTGTTAGAAAGGATAGTATATTATCATTTCATTTTTTTCTAGCAGAGATATAGAAGCATTGTTTCATTCACTTATAAATATTCTAACCTTTTCTAACCATTAGTAACATTTCAAAGAAAGATATTTAAATAATTCTTCCTCTGACTGTTTGTGTGGCTTTGCATTTGTGCCAAAATGTTAACAACTTTTTTTGTTTTTTTCATTGGCAGTGTGCATCTCTAGTGTACCATGGGTTCAGGGAGCTTGCTATCATGACCCTTATCATTATTAATTCTTTATTTTTTCTCCTGATTTTAAAAAGAATTCACTTAAATTTTCTTTCTCATTTATTTTCCCAACATGTTTATGACCTTAAATAAATATTGCTATATTTACAATTGCACAATAGCCTTTTAGGCAATTGTTTTCCTAATCAATGTAAGTTTTCTTTTGATGTATGTTATGTGATATATTTCATCATTTAAAGTCCTTTTAAATGTATCCTTGTAAATATTCTTTTAAATTGAATTCTTATTTTCAAACACATTCTTTTAAAAATTATATTTCTCATGTTTTATCAAATTCTTTTGAATACTCTCATGTTTTTCCTGAGTCTTTTTTCTTACTCAACCTTTCATTCTAGTGACAAAGATTTTTCTTTCACATTTACATTTTTTTCTGCTTCAAATTGACTTTTATTAATATAATAGAAAGTTTCTTTAACCAAAAACAACCAAATTCTTTGATCTTCTTCCCATCATCTACTCTTAAAACCCAAATATAATAGGACTAGAGGAGGCTTTATTCTTTTAAACATAGTAAATAATATATTTTTATAAATATTTTATTGGGGGAGATCTCCAGGGCAACACAATATGTCACATATGCTTCACCAAACCAAGTAAATATTTCAGTCAAATACAACTCAATGCTTCAGCTCTTGAAACTGTTGACTTCTGGTGATCTGCAAATAAACTGGTAAGGGATTGTGATCCATTTGGCCATTTGAAGGGGGTAATAGTCCTCATAATTGTGTGCCTAGGTGAAGCAAATAAAATAATCCATTGGCTCCAAGTAGAATTTTGCCTTTTTGATTAACTAATTGCAAAAATATGCAATTTTTTGATCCCACTGCAAACAAGGGACAAAATGAAGGCACTTTAGGTAACAGTTCAGTGAAGTACTGACAAGAAAAATATTTTTCTTCATGATCAAAGCTATGATGCTACTGACCCAGAAAATCTTAAAGATTATTCAATGGCAGGGAAGAAAATGGAAGGATACTGGGTCTTTGGAAAGGTCAATGAGTATCTTCACATCTAATACATATTTTTATATATCTTTTAATATCTTTAAACATAATACATAAGAATGACAGAAAGAAAAACTAACCAGTGAAAGTGATGAAATCGTATAATAGTCAGTATAGAAATTAGATACTAACTCAAAACTTAACATATGTTGATTACCCAGAGAGGAAAAGGTGTACCACGAATGTGAGAAGCCTACATAGACTTGAGAATTCTTCAGCCTTGCAGTATAGGTCAGTTGCAAAATATTAGAGAAATATGCATCTTCTGTTTCATAACCCTGCTGAGACGGGGAAAATAGAATTGATAAAACACAATGGGTTAACTTCTAGCAAGATGCTCAAGATTAACATGTTCTTGAAGCAGATAATAAATTTGCTTTAGAAGAATTTTGTTTTGGAATGCAGAAGGCAAAACTCTCAAGTTATTTTTCAAGAGTTCCACTTGGTGTTAAATTTGAATGAATTTCTTTTGTCCTAAGTTCTCCTGTTTCCTACAAATGTGCCATTTATTTTTCTTAAGTTCAAGTCTCTCTTCTCTTCAAACACTCATTTATATAGCCAGACAAGACTTCTTCTTTTGTTTGATATAATGACACATGGTCTCAAAGACTGACTTCAGAAGGTCTAACATATCTTGCAGTTTTATCCCAATATCTGGTTTTCTTGAGGTTAAGAACATTTTGAGCAGTATTATCAGATTTCTGAATTTGCTTCTGAAAATGAGAAGATTCCTTTACAATAATGAGGCTACCTTGGTGGGATTTTTCCTGATAAAAGTACACATTTCAACACAATTTCCTTGTGTGGGCTGTGTGTTCAGGCTTGGCAACAAAGGTCTCATTGCCAGGTTTCATGGGTGGTGTCTGACCCAGGATTCTCTTGTCTCCCGGTTGCATAGATGAACATGGACATCGACATTCACCCTTGTTTTTCCTGAAGTCCTCATTTTGGTCACGACAGCGTAAGCCTGATCATGTGGCTCTTGAAGATGAAATAGATTCTGATCTTTCATTGAATGACTCTTTTGAACCAATGTCCCCAGAATTCCACGGCAAAGAATCCATCAGGTAACAAGAATGAGAACAGAGACCAAGCCAGGGCTGGGAATTCGACAGGCAGCACCCAAGGCAGACAAAGCTCTCTTTTGATGCTTAGAGGTAGCTTTACCCACACTACAGACAGTGATTCCCACTTCAGATATAAAGAAAAGTCCATTAACAGCTCCTTTTTAGCCTTACATTGTTGACATTTGGATGAAATAAAGTGCCAAATTTCACCCACAAAAATAATTCAGTACCCTTGCCTGGACTGTCTTCATCTCCTCTCCCCCTCCCCCATTTCTTTGATTGGCAATTTTATTCACACTTGTCCCCACTTCATTTATTATGCTTCCTTTGTATTATGTGATTCATATTCTCTCATTCTCTCTCTCTCTCTCCTCCCTCCTCCCCTCTCCCCCTCCAGTACTAAACCTCTGAGTCTGTACATGTTAAGCAGTACTGTATCACTGAACTATATCCCAAGCCCATTCTGATGTCTACTTTTGAGACAGGGCTATGCTCAGTTGCCCATCCTGGCCTTGAATTTACTCTGTACCCCAGGCAGGCCTTGAACTTACAACTTGCAGTCTTCCTGTTTCAAACTCAAAGGAGTTGGGATTAGGGGCCTGGATCACTGGGTCCAGCTCTCATTGTCTCTTAAAAGAAAATGAAAGATTAGGGAGGAAGAAAAAAGAGAAGGCCTAGAGGCAGATCACAGAGTGCTCAGGAAGATGTGCTTTTCAGTCACACACATCTTCAGTGAGACACAAAATGAATGTGTCCTAAAGAGAACTCAAGAAGAAAGTCCTCAAACTCCATCCAGCACTTATTTGTCCATAACAAGACACATCACTCTCTGATTGCTCATCCCACTGAGCTTCTGGGACCCACTTCATTTTTTATATTAGCCTGTACCATATTTGTCTTTAATGCTATATGTGTCCTGAAACCTTGGCTAAGCTCAGCTAAGCAAAGCAATATCTTCCCTTGATATGTTTCTGGTTTTCTTTTTTTCTCTTTCATTTCTTCAGCACCTTAGCCAATCGTAAGTTCTATGAAATGGTAATAAAATGGGAAAAACCATTAAGTAGTTTCATCTGATGGAGTTCATGAATTCAACTTCCCTGTTTGGAAAAACAGCCATACAGATAAAGTAGAATCCCAGGTCTTGAATGCACAGGAAATGTCAGTTGCATTCCTTTCTGTCCTCATCAACATCTATCAACTTACCATGAACCAAGCACTCTGCATGCAGATGAAATGTTGTATTTCCCTCCAACAGTGTCCTAAAGCACTCTAAAATTTCAAGCTAGGGAAACTGAAGCTTACCTAGGGAATCACTGAGTAAGAGGATTAGACGGGCTGAGCTCTGGTGTGGGGCATGCTGTGAAGCCTCTCTTCCTTACTCTGTCTCTGAACACACCTCTGGAGACCTTTCGAAAAGACAACCTCAGATACCCCCAGCCCACACAAGGGGTCCCATTCACTATTGGAAGCTCATCTTATCTCTCAGTCTGGTTTCCTTGCTTTGTAACTCGGAGATATCTTATTCTCAGATACTTAAGTAAGGTCACACCCCAATCTATGGAATCTGAACATGCATGGTGGGACCCAGGCACAAAGTATGTTACTCCTCAAGTCATGCCAATGGGCTCGGAGGCAGGATTCCAGAGGATTCTGTCACACAGCCTTGCCCGCATGAAAGTGAAGTCCCAGCTCTTTCTGTACCCTGAAGATAAAAATTTATCTATTCTGTTAACCAAACTAGAATTGCAAACTGAAGAAAACAGTCACCTTGAATAGATTTTCTTCTTTTCAGAATCAGAAATGTTACCAAAGAATATAAAGGCAAACCTGATAAAATAGAAGCTTTGAAAGGTAACAAATAATATTAACATACTTATGTTGTTGTTTTTTTAATTTAAACTCAATGTATTTTACTTTTCATGAGCAGTTCATGGTAATACCTCAAATCTTCAGTGTTATTTGAGTCACATGACAAACATGGTCTCTCAAAACTTGACTTCTACTTTATAAGAATTAGAATAAATGAATATTGAGAATTTGATGAATTTAAAGTCTCTACGTAAGTGTATTTGGGGACTTGTAGCTACAAACTCAGATTTTTCTTTTGTAATCAAATGCTATTGGTAGGCACTATGTGTTTTCCTTTTCCACAAATAAATGCATAAATGCATAAATACATAATAAATAGATAATAAATAAATAAAAATAGAAAAACCTCAAAGGAGTTTGGGCCATCTAATAATTTATTATCGATTTATTCTTCCATCCAGTGTTAACATTCAGTCTTTGTATGTCTTAAAATGTCAATGAACTGATGATCGTAAAGCATGTTTCAATCATTTAAAATAAGAAATCACATTTTCAAGAAAAATATTTTGAAAAATAACTTTAAAAAGCAAACCTTATAATGTAAAATTTTGAACATAGCAACTAGAATATTTATACTTAGGAAAACAATCATTCAAACAATAAAATAATCCTTTGACTCCAAGTAGAATTTTGACTTTTTCATTATTTTCCTTCATTCCTTCCACCTCCTATCTGTTTTCTACTTCCAGACTTGACATTGGACATATACGAAGGTCAAATCACAGCAATACTTGGTCACAGTGGAGCTGGAAAGTCGACACTGTTAAATATTCTTAGTGGACTTTCTGTTTCTACTAAAGGTCAGAGTTCCTTTTTACAAATTCAAGTTAACAAATAAATTACCTATTAATATGAAATCCTTCTGATGACCAGCCACAAACATCATTCCAGTGAAAAACAGAAGACTGAATAGACTCTTATCCTATAAAAGTACATACTATATAATGCTTATGCAAGTTATGTAATTATTTTCCTGGTCCTTAGATGCCTTTGGCATTCCAACTTGTATGTGTTGGGTTTTGCTGCATGACAAGCACTCCCAAATTTAAGGACTTAAATAGAACTGTTTTATCTTGTTGCACGATTCTGTGGGTTGATTGGATATTTTGTTCTGCTCCAAGCAAATTTCATCGGTCTAGGTGATTTACCATGGCTTCACTTGCAGTTTTGTGGCTTCTCTTAGAACTGTTCTTCCTTCAGTCCCACACGGGCTTTCCAATACTAGGTGGCTAACGTGGCATTCTGCATTTGATGGCACCATGAACCTAGCCGAAGAGGGGTGCAGATGAGAGTGTGGAAGCTTTTCTTCAGCCTCAGCTTATGTCCACATTTGTTAAGATCTCACTGAGCACATAGCCAAGCCTAAATATGATGGGTGCATACACAGACCATATATCTTCATGGAGAACTGCAGATGGAAGTTTTTAATTTTCCTTGTACCTTATAATCAAAATGGAAGTTGAGGGGCTGGGGAGATGACCCAGTTGACAGAGTATTTGCTCTATAGCCTAACAACCTAAAATCCTCACAACCCACTTGAAAAGAACAGGCTAGGTCTAACAGCCTGTATGTGTGATCCCTGTACTGGGAAGGCAGAGAAGGGTTCCTGGACTTTCTGGACACCCAGTCTGACTGAATCAATGACCTTGAGATTCAGTGAGAGATCCTGTCTGAAAAACTGAGATGAGGTCTGGAGAGACAACTCAGTAGTTAAGATCACTGGCTGCTCTTATAAAGGACCAGAGTTTGATTCTCAGCACCCACATGGGAGCTAACAGCCACCCACAACTCCAGTTCCAGACGCTCAGCACCTTCTTCTGATCTCTGAGCGCACTGCACAACATGGGTGCATTCACAAATATGCAGGCAATACACTCATACAAAAAATATTAATATATAAAATATTTTAAAACCCTAAGATGACTGATTGAAGAAGACACCCAATGCTGACCTCTGGCCTCCACATACATGCACACACGTGTGTACAATGTACACATGAACACACACATGCATCCACATACAGAAAAATTAAAGTCAAATTAAATAAACCTTGATGATAAAGTCATATAAATTAAATTAATAAATGGATAATTTTTACTTAGAAATATTTTCATTTACTAACCATTCTTACATGACTTTGTGATAGGTACTGTCACCATATATAATAATAAACTATCAGAAATGTCCAACCTAGAAAATATCTTCAGCATCACTGGAGTTTGTCCACAATCCAATGTGCACTTTGACTTCCTCACTGTGACAGAAAACCTCAGGCTTTTTGCTAAAATAAAAGGAATTCCAGCCCAAGAAGTGGACACAGAGGTACATCCATGTGTTAGAACTTATTTATTGGTCAAACTGTGATTGTAAACTGCTATTTATATCAAGACACACTTTTTTTATTCTCTGTGTAAAACATTCTGTAAATTTAGGATAGGAAAATACAATTTAAACAATAATATTTATATTAATATATAAGGTGCCAAGCAGATCCTTAACTTTGAATGCAAAGTCTCGTGTATTCTCTATGTAACCCTGTGAGATAAATGCTGTTACGCTCCCATTTTATACATGTGAAAACAGGTTCAATAAAACTAGTCATGTGATCAGAATTATGCACCAGGTTAACATGGAATGGCATTCAAACCCAGAAAGTTTGATTCCAATGTCCGTGCTTTTTACCAGCGTAATTTAAAACCTTGTTCTTATGAATCAGAAAATAGAAACAGGGAAACCTTGGTGTGCGATGTAACTATTATCATTCATGTAGGTGCAAAGAGTTCTGCTGGAACTGGAAATGAAAAACATTCAGAATGTCCTTGCTCAAAACTTAAGTGGGGGACAGAAAAGAAAATTAACCTTTGGAATTGCCATTTTAGGAGATTCTCGGGTAAGTCAGATCTGCTTTTACTGGTGAATTTGAACTTTTCAGAAAATGGAACTTTCAGTAATAGTTCAAGCATTTTATTTGCAAAGACCATGTGTGATAAAATATTTAGAACACTCAATATAAGAACATAATCCTAGGGCTGGAAAGATGGCTCAGTAATGAAGAACACAGGCTGTTCTTGCAGAAGACTCAGTTCAAATCTCAGCACTCACATGGCAGCTAACAACTATCTCTAATTCCAGTTCTAGGGGATCTGATGCCCTCTTCTGTCCTCCGTGGGCATTGCTTGACACAGGTGCACTTACACACAAGCAGGAAAAACACTCATATACATAGAATTTTAAAAAATGAACAAGAATAAAATCCTACCACAATAATCTTTAAATAATAAAGAGTCTACATTATTCTCTGAATGAACCTCACATTGGAGTAAAGCATGAAATGTCTACCTCCCTCCTATAGATTTTCCTATTGGACGAACCCACCGCGGGGCTGGATCCCTTTTCAAGGCACCGAGTGTGGAACCTTCTCAAGGAGCGGAAAGCAGATCGTGTGGTCCTCTTCAGCACCCAGTTCATGGATGAGGCTGACATCCTGGCTGGTAATGGCTGGCTTCCTTCAGTATCATGATGGAGGGAATTCAGGACTACAGTGTTCTGAAGAGCTATATTTTAAATGTACTAATCTAGATGAATCTACTAATCTAAACCTCTAGAGGTGTGAATTGAACACAAAGCATTTTACCAAACCCATTTTAGTGTATCATGCATGTGCATGTTTGAGTGTGAGCAGATGTACATATGTGTGCAGGTCTGTGTGGAGGTCAGAAAACAACCTCAGGTACCTTCCACCTTCTTTTTTGAGGCACCTGGTTTGATGAAGCCTGGCACTTGTCAAGTTGGTTAGGCTGCCTGGCCAGTAAACCCCAGGGATCTACCTATCTTTGCCTTCCCAGTGCTGGGCATTTCTTAGGATCAAATCAGGTCTTCATCCTGGCACAATAGACAATTTACCCACTGAGCTATCTCTCTAGCCCCATTTCAGTATATCGTGCAAATGGATCACTTGGTTGCATAAGTACCAGGTTCGTCCAGGAAACTCTCTGAGAAGTGAATGGAGTTTATATTCTAAGACATTAATTTTTTTCTAAGAATTGCTGTAAATCAACTTGAAATATTGAAATACTTTCAATGTTTGGTCTGTTAACAGGTATAATATTTATCCACATAATTTAACCTTTCCAATGAACTGGATGCCATGAAATAAGCCTAAAAACAGATTACAGTGTATCTGTTCACTGAGTCCCCATTGAGCCCCATCTTTAGAATAGGAGAAGCTTATAAATTAGAGCATATAAATAATTGCCTGTCTTTTCTCCAAAATGAATGAACAACTTCTTAATAAACTTTCTCCTTTTTCAGATAGGAAAGTGTTCCTCTCCAAAGGGAAGCTGAAGTGCGCAGGCTCCTCCTTGTTTCTGAAGAAGAAATGGGGAATCGGGTATCACTTGAGGTAGACTACGCATCTAGAACAGGCTGGGGGTGGGGGAGGGTGAGAACTGGGAACTGGGCTGGAGGAAGGCATGATGCTGGAACAAACCTTTTTCTTGTTATTCACATATTGGTGAAGATATTTGAGCAGTATGAGAGAGAGAGAGAGAGAGAGAGAGAGAGAGAGAGAGAGAGACAGAGACAGAGACAGAGAGAGAGACAGAAAGAGAGACAGAGAGAGAGAGTGATATTAGCCTATTAGAGAGGCTGAGGCTATTAACAAGCAACATCGGTTTAGAGAAATGTGTTAGAAATATAATCACAACACATTGTTTAAGGAAGATCATGTATTGAGGGGAATTTTTTCAGCTCATCTGCTTATATTTCTTGCCTTTCTTGTTCTTACTCAGAATGTTAATACAATTCTTTATTTAAGTCATTTGTCTTCCCTTGTTCAGTTTCTTCTCCTCATTCTTGTTCTTCTCTTTCTCAGCCTCTTTAGTTTTTATTGTCAGTTATGACCTTGTATATGTATTAGCACATTTGAGCTGATAACCATTGAGTAATTCAGGGAGGTGTTCTTTAACACTATTTTATTTAAACATTCTATTTGGAGAACAGAAACTGCCACTAATTTCATTTGCCATGTGTCTTTTTTTTATGATGGTGTAACAGAACACTTACAGTTGAATAATTCATAAAGAACTGATTTATGACTTAAGTTCTTGAAGTTAGAAGACTCAGTTGAAGGTCCATATCTGGCAAGGGTCTTCTCCATGCATCAACCTAGAAGCAGGAAGAGCCCGAGACTGCATGGGGGGTGGGCTGCGCCATTTAACAGAAACCCACTCCTGTAACTACCCCAGTCCTGCCAAAGTGATATTGATCCTTTCTAGTGGCAGAGCTCTTGTTGCATAAGCACCTCTTGCAGGTCCTGCATCTCACCATGGTGGTGTGAGTACTCACTCTCCCACACGTGAACTTTGAGTAATCTAGACCAAAACAATAGGTTCACAAGTGCTAGAGCCAGGACCTGAACCTAATATTTTAAACTTCAAAATTTTTGTCCAAATCTAAATCTGTCACTATCTGTAATAGTATTTTATCTTAAGCTGCTTTTATTCATTTTCACTGAACTTTAGCAAACAATATATTTTGATCATATTTAGACCCTTTCCTTATCTGCACCCCACTTAACACCTCCCACTTGATTCTACGTACCCTGTTATATATATTATGGCTATCAAGTCAAATTCAGGCTCCCCACAGCTCTTTGGGTTGGGTTCATCCTCTGGAGCCTGGCTAGATTATTCAGTATTACACCCTTAAAGAAACTCAATGACCCCTCTTCCAGCAGCTGTCAGCTGCCAATAATTCCCCAGCTATGACTGGGGCTTCTTACCCACTTCTGCATTTATACACTAGGATTTTGTCTGGCTTGAGCTTATGTGGGACTTGTGCATGCTGTCACCATTGCTGTGAGTTCATATGAGTGACTAACCAGCTGTCTGAACAACGGTCTCTTCTGGTCATCCACGCTCTTGCTCATGCAATCTTTCTTCTCCCTCTTCTGCAATGATCCCTGAGCCTTGGGTGGCAGATGTTTCTATTCAGGGATGAGCACTCTGCAGCCCCTTAGTCTCTGCACATTGACAAGTTATGGGTCTCTATATTAATTGTTTAGTGTTTTAAATTTAGATTAACTCTACTTAAGAAGGAAAGTAATCAGGAATACATCAAGACACACAACAACAAGCCCAAAATGGTTCCATGTTGCTCTCTAGTGTCTAAACGAAATAACCAAGTAATACTGGGTGGCCCTTCCTATCATGACATCCATCCTATCATGACATCCATGCCCCACACCCTTATCTCACTCACCATCTTTAATTAAAGTGAGAAATTCATTGCTCCAATTCAAGTCCTACCATGACCTATAGTTCCCATTGTTTGATTTCATCCCATTAATTTGGTTGTTTCCTTGAACCCATTTCTACTTGTCAAAGTGCTGGTTATCTGAATAGTATCTCACGTATACTTTGCTGATCTTCCAGTTCTGTACAACCTAATTTTTTCATTTATCCCTAAAGCACTAGTCTTGAATATCTTGGAAATTAAACCCGATTCTCAGTTTTCTCACTTATAAAGTGCTTGGAAGTAAAGGCTACAGAAAAATGAATGAGATGTTGCCTAGGCTACCACATGACAATGTACAATGTTCCCCAAATAAGAAACACTAGACAGAATTCCCGAAAAAACATTAATCTCTTCATGGACTTTGGGACAATAGTTTGCATAAGAGCTTTGCTTTCTTCTTTTAAACCAGAAGTCAAGTGGGCCAGCAACTAGGCCCCAATGTAGCCCACTTCTTGTTTTGTGAAAAAAAATTGGCTGGTGAACAGCTTGGCAGGAGAGATAGGTAGTTTAAAATATTCAGTATTAGGGTCTGGAGGAATGGCTCAGTGGCCATTCCTCTTGCAGAGGACCTAAGTTCGATTCCCAGCAACTACATGGCAGCTAACAACCATCTGTAACTCCAGTTTCAGGGGAATCCTATACCTTCTTCTGACCTCTGTAGACATTGCATGACACGAGTGCATTTACACACATGCAGGGAATACACTCATATGCATAAAATAAAAATTATAATTAAAAAATTTTAATATTCACTAGGCATTCGCAGAAGTTTGTCCACCCCCTCCTTCTGGGGTAGACGCTCCTCGGGGCAGGACGCTATGTGCCCCCATTCAGTTCTCATCTCCCAGCACACCTTCTTGCAATAAATATTCTCATTTATTTTCTATTTCAGAGGAGTATCAGCATGAAGAAAAAATTTTTTACTGAATTTCCTCAGTGGGTTTCAGTATTTCCACAAATACCACACATTCTTGTATATTCGTGTACCTCTTATGAATAAATACTCTCAGTGTGGCTTGAGCACTTGGCTAAGTATAATGACTGCTACATTAAGGACTTGCTAAACGTGAACACCATTATTATCATTATTATCATTATTATCATTATTATCATTATTATCATTATTACTCCAGCTGCAGAACAACCCAAGATGGTAGAGATCACTGTTTTATCTTACGAATAAAGAAACTACATTGCATTTCTCAAATGTCAAAACTGAGTTCCAAAGTAAGATCACTCCAGATATTTTATGTACTGGATGCTTGATAATCTTAATTTTTATTTGTTGGCTTACTTTTGTGCATACCTAGATGTATGTGTTATATTTTTATTTATTATTTTTAATTTATGTATGTAAGTGCATTGTCCACATGTGGGTGGTTTTAGGTGTGTTGTGCATGATGATTACTTTACTCATGCTTAAGTGTTTACTTCTTATCCTCTACTTTAAATAATTTCATTACAACAGGATGATGTGGTCTCATCCACACTTTGCTCTCTGTACTTACTAAGTTGCCATAGACCAAGAACTTACTGAACTTTCACTGGATGAATGAATTCAGTAGTTGAACTTGTTTGTATCTATGACTGCCAGAAGTTCCCAAATCAGTGAAATAATCCCACCTAGCCAACTCAAACATCACCCATCGCCAAAGTTCTGACCTTTGAAATCAAAAGTCCTATCAAGGAGGCTGGGCATGGTAGTTCACAGCAGCACTCAGGAGGCTGAAATATCCCCGGTATTTCAGTTCTGTAACAATTAACTTCTCTGCCCCTTAGTCCCGAGTCACAGGACCTCTTGCTCTCCCCATCACATTTCTGTGATCCTTTGTTGTTCTTCTCTCATTTCATGTTTACTTGACCTATTTCATCCACTGGATTTTAATGGTCTATCCTTGTCCCAGAGAAATTAATCATTATTTTCATTCTATTTTAACTTGTGTCTTCTTTTTAACATCAGTTTGCAGCTGAGTGAAATCTGTGTTCGGGAAAATATAACATCACTTGTTAAACAGCACATCCCAGAGGCCAAGTTAACAGAAGAAAGTGAAGAAAAGCTTGTCTATATGTTACCCTTAGAAACAACCCGTAGCTTTCCAGGTAATGTACCTGAACAGAATGAAATGAAATATGGACATATATTTGTAATAGCTATAATCACCACCATGTTACTATCACTTGTTGAGAGCTTATGCTATATTCAGATATTGACACATGATCAAAAGAGTAACAAATAATCATATTTTATCAATAGTAGCAAATATATTCTAATCATTGAATTGTAATGCTGGTACGTTTTAGGGAGCTTCTTTTAGACTTTCGTCCCTCTTTCTTGTAGTGGGTAGCACAGTCCCCTTGAACTCACCGCTCAAAGAATTACTTCTCTCTATTTTGCCTTTTATAGCATAAATGCATCCCACCTGTGTATGATGTCTGGAATAGATTCCTCAATGAATTAAGCTTGGCATTGAGAAATCCAAAGTTCCAACTAAATTGTAAAAGCAAAATGAAAAATAAAATATGAATATGAATAAAAAATGAGTAAATAATTGACTATAAGAAAGTATTTCAGCTTACAGCACTTAATATAAAATAATGTAATATATAGCATTTTAACAATAAGGTTAATTATGTAATATCAGTTTTTTACAACCTTGTCTCATGTCAAGTATAATTTCACATATTTACGCTTCCTAGTTTGAAAAATATGTCCTCAGTTCATTCATAATTTTTGTATTTTGATTCATGATTATATGTATTCTTTAGAACTTTACAAGGATTTTGACAGCTGTCCTGATCTGGGAATTAAGAACTATGGTGTTTCCATGACAACTTTGAATGAAGTTTTCCTGAAGCTAGAAGGAAAATCGGCAACTGATGAAACAGGTAATTATAATGCAATAAAATTATCACATAAAGCTATTCGCCACATCCAGTGAAGTCTACATCCCAAGAAAACAGAGTTCCAAAGACAGGATTGCAAATATGAGATTCCATAATTAAGATCATTCCTAGACAAGCTTGTGTGAATTACAATGCATCATTTGTCAACGGTGAAATAGCTGAAAATTATTATCATTATTGATGATGAATTCTTTATGTGATCATAAGACATAACCTATAAGTGGTCACAAAATATAACCCATAATTTAAAAGTCTTTTAAATATATGGAGTCTTATTATTGAACCAGAATTTGGCTCATTTGATTGATATTTCTTTTCCAATTAAAAAATATTTATATATACATCCTATATGCAATGCATCTGAATTTATTTAGAGAACAATATACATATAGACTATGTACACCTCTATACCTTGCATTGTGTGAAGAATTGTACAGAAGTAGATAGAGTTTGATGATAATATTCTTTAACTTTGTTTGTTTGCCTACATTTTCCATCAACTTCCAGTGAGAAGTATTAAAATGTCCAGCTCTAAATCTACATGTGTCTAGTTTTAACTTTTGCTCTTTGTGGGTGTGTAAACCATGTATTTGGAATCTATGTGATTCAGCATATGCATGTGTAGAATTGGAATGTCTTTTTCATGCATTGTCCTCATTGTTTTGATAAAAGGTTGTCTTTGATCTCTGGTAAGCCAATCTGTCTAATATCAATGCAAGTGCTTCGGTTTTAATGGATGGTGTGCTATTCCAATTTAATATCCTCTTGTGCTTTGAAATTAAATTGCATTTCTTTTAAAGAGTATATAGTTGAATTTTACTTTTTAATACATTTCACAACATATTTATTGTGGATTATGGAGATCTGTTTATCTTTTAATGTGGTTATATTGAAGTCTGTCATATCAGTTCCACCTGCCTTTGTTTCTCCGTCCCTGCTGGCCTTCTTTTGCTTATTGACTGTCGACCATGTGATTTCTGTGGTGTTCTTTAAGCTGTAATTCTTAGCATTTTCACTATATATTATGATAGGAATATTTATTTCAATAATATATACTCTAACATGACTCTAATACTTTAAAGAAAAAGTAAGCATCTTCAAATGGATATAGATCTATCCCATGTCCCCTTGTGAGTCTGTTTCCATATTAGTTTTTTATAGAGAGAGATAAAACAACATATAGCACATTAATTACATGTGCTTCATAGTTACTATTATTTTCTGAACTAAGTACCCCCATGCAATTCATATTTATGTAGATATATAGTTGTTTATATATCTGAAGTGATCGATTGTTGATGATGATGAAAGAGAAGACAGAAGTTAGAGAGGGATATAGATAGATAGATAGATAGATGAGAGATAGACAGATAGATTATAGATACATAGATAAATGATAGATGATAGATAGATAGAGAGATAGATATATAGATAGATAGATGGTAGATATGAGATAGATATGTAAAGAAAAGTTTTAAAATGTATTTTTCACATGTTATACCTTTATTGGCCTTTCTGGAGACAGGGTCTTATTGTGTAGCTCAAACTCACAGAGTTCTACCTACCTCTGTCTTCTGAGTGCTGGTGTGCACTGACATGCCCAGCCTCCTTGATAGGACTTTTGATTTCAACTTTTCTCTAATATAATTTATCTTTGATCTAAAGGGCATCCACTGGAATTTCTTGTTTGAGACATTTGAGGTTTTAGATATGTAGGTAGATTTTCTGTTGAGCAAAACCTTTTCAAAATATAAAATGTAAGTTCGAAGATCCTACTAACTTGAGAACTTCAAATATTTATTTTTAAAGAAACTATAAATCCTTGTAAACCAGTGATTAAGGAGAAACATTAGACATTTGATATTATTCCACAGACTACAGATACTGTGATTAGATTTTCACTCTTTGTTTTCTTTTGTGTTAAAACTGGGACAATGCCTGTTTAACAGTCTTCAGGATCACAAAGACCTTCTCTTCTACTGGGGCTGTTTGAAATCTGACTCAGAAACTTCATTCCTGAGACCACTTTTCCACTCTAACATTGCCATGTACCCTTTTGAATAGGTTTGCTTTCACTGTTGAAACTCAGCACATGTTCACTAACATTCCCCATAATTTTCAGTAGGTTCCATCCCATATTTATCATAGATATTTCATTTATTTATTTTTATTTTTTAAAAAAATATAATTTTAAATTTAAAAAATCAAATTATTGTAAAAGTTACTTTTGCTTATCATTTTTATGATATGTGTCTTTGTGTATTACCTGCATGTGTGTAAGTGCACCCAGGTCGTGCATTGCCCATGGAGGTCAGAAAAGGGCGTCTCTGCAGCCCCCATAGACATTTTTAAATCTATGTATGTTGATTCCAACATGTAGACTGCATGACTGGTGACCTATGTGGTGACTGGGTTTTTTCTCAGTATGGATTACATTTTCATGCTACTTTGCATACCTTTCAAATTTTATGTTTCTTGAACATTATTGTATAAAAAATAGTAGAGGGACTGGAGAGATGGCTCAGTGGTTAAGAGCACCCAGGTTTGGTTTCGGCTCCTGCTAGCATGTTCTCCCTACCTGTGGCCATACCTTCCCTGTTTGATGGACCCTATCCCTCTGGAACAGTAAGTCAAAAAAAAAAAAACAAAAACAAACAAACAAACAAAAAAAAAACCCCTTTCTTCCCTAGGTAGATTTTAATCAGGATATTCTATCACCATAGCAGAAAAGGAACCAGTACAATTGGATTTATTATCACCATGGAAGCAAATCTTTGGGCATGTCTGTGAGGGATTATATAAATTAGATTAACTGCCGTGTCGATTAATGTAGACAGCATCATTCGATGGGCTGGAGTCCTGGACTGAATCAAAGAAGGCAAGCTGAGCGCCAACAGCCATTGCGCTCTGCTTCCTGCGGCTTCACACTCATGTTGCCTCGAATTCTCGTGGACTGGGCCCTTAAACTTTGAGCCAAACAAACTCTTCCATTCCTAATCTACTACTGTCACAGCAACAAGAGGAGTAACTATATACTCCCTTCTAATCCTGCTTTATCTTAGACCATCTCTTTACCTGACTGTCCTACCTATATCAAAGCATGTCAGTGAATTATACCAGCTAAGTTCTATGTTACCATAGTGTACAACTTTCTATATCTTGTCCAATGACTGCCCTATGGTAGGCTGAGGAATTATACAAAGGAACATCCCACATGCTTTGATGACACCTTGTGCAAGACCCTGTGCGCCTGCACCTGACTGGTTCCTCTTTGTGCCCCACCTTTAGATATGTTATTTCTATGCACTTAGTGGAAGTCTCAAACGAAAAAAATCAATAGGTGATATAAACTCATTTCATGACATGGGTACCACCTGAGACATGGCAATCATGGCAGCTAACAGGTGACTGTATTGTTTTATCTGGGCTGCTTTTCTCTTATTTCTATCCTTTATTGGTTCTTTCCTGCCATGTCCCTAAGAACAAAGACAGCAGCATGCTTCTTCCCAAGGAGAGCCCTCTTTTTATGAAGGTCACCCTTAGCATTCTTTGTGCCTTCATCTAGTGGATTAAAAGTTATTAAAACCACGTTGGGAAGAGGGGTGTCAATATCATGTTATTAAGTAGAAGTAGATCCTTGAATGATTTTTTTCCTTTTCTGTATTTGTGTGGTATATGTGTATGATACATATGTGCAGGTGTATGGGTGCACATGCATGTGCAAATGTGCATGGAGATCAGACGACAGCATCCAGGGTCCTTTTCCGGGTGCCTTCCACTTTTCGTTTGAGTCACGTCTCTCACTGGTCTGAAGCATTGCCAAGTTGGCTAGGCTAACTAGCCAGAAAGCTGTGAGGTTTTGTCCCTGACCTCTGCTACAATGGCAAGTGTGTGCCATCTCACTTTGTCTTTTTAAAAATATGAGTTCTAGGGAACTGAATTGAGGTTCTAACACTTAGAGACAAGTACTTTACCAACTAAGCCATCTGGCCCTGGCCAGATCATCAAGCCACTGGCTTTGAATTATTCTAGCATGATTTTGGCCATAATCTAATTAAAGATTTTCGTGTCTTTATCTTAGTGTGTTTTTATGTCTGTATTTGTACCTACATTGATTAGTGTGCATGTTGAGGTTTGGTATCAGGTTTATTTTAGCAACATATAGTGAACATTGTCATGAGTCATTGAACATGGAGGGAATGAACAATAGTACAACCTCAGAGACTGCCTAGATTTCAATCTCTCTAGTAAGACAATTAATTAGCAAACTTCTAGCGTAGTCACAGTTCACATCCTGTTTGTAGCATGCCAATTTGTATCCTGTTTTTCCAGATGAACACAGTAGAGAACTGCTTTCTTTGCTGAGTCTTCAAGGTACCCCTGGATGTATGATGGTTTTGCACATTTTTCAAACCTCTTTATGTCCTTTTAAAAATTCTTCCTTTTTTGAAATTTATTCCCTGAAAATTTCATACATTTATGCTTTTTTTAGTTTTAAGTTTTTGAGAGATGTGATACTGTTTAGTTTTTTTTCTAATTATATATTTTTAATTTTTGCTTTATCTTTATTTTGTGTGTATGTGTATATTACATGCGTGAATATAAGTGCACACACGCCATGCAGTGTCTGAAGAGGACAGAAGAGGGTGTTAAAGCTACTGTAACTGGAGTCATGGACGGTTGTCAGCTGCCATGTGGGTGCTGGGATTTGAACATGGGTCTCTGCAAGAATAGCCAGTGAGCTTAACCATTGAGCCATCTCTCCAGCCATCTCTCCCAATTGTGTTTTCTATTCTTTGAAAGTTTCATACGTTTATACAATGTATATTGATCACATCCATCCACTACTAACTCTCCCTAACTCCCCTTGAGTTTCCCACTCCATCTCCTACCCAATTTCACATACTCTTTTTTATTGTATTAAAAACTCCAAGTCTGACTAGTACCGCCCATAGGCACACAGGTGGGTGGGTGGCCATCCACTGGGACATGGGAAACTTACAAGTGGCCAAGTCTCCAAAGGAGAGTGCCTCTCCTTCCGTTGGCAGCCATCAACTGCCAATAGCTCTTCAACAATGGGGTAGAGGGAGGTTCTCATGGTCTCCTTTTCCATCCGTGCTGGAATTTTGACTGTCTTGATTATGTTCAGGTTTTGTTCAGATAACCACAGCTGCTATGAGTTGATACATGCTATAGCCTTGTCATGACATGCAAAGTCCTTTGACGTATTTCTATAGTCGTGTTATAAAAATCTCCTTTCTATTTCTTTGGTATGTTCAAGAAATAACTCTTTTGCCTATTTTCCCAGCTCAGAGCACCAGCCAGTGATGCCATATAATGCCTATGGGAGACTGATTCTAATCGCCGCAACCAAACATTATAAAACAAAGCCAAGCAGTAACTTCAGTGATGTATGTCCAAGGTAGGGTTATGAACTGCATTTTGTGTTTTGCAGAGGTTGACATCTTGGGAGAAGGCCAAGCAGAAAGAGCTGGGGACACAGAAAAGCTTATTGAGATGGAACAAATTTTCTCTTTTTTAATGGAGATGAAAAAGACCATTGATGGTGTCGCTCTCTGGAGACAGCAAATCTGTGCAATTGCAAAGGTTCGCTTGTTGAAGTTAAAGCATGAAAGAAAAACTTTTTTATCTCTGTGAGTATCAGAGTGATATACATCTTTTCCAGACAATGTGCTAAAGATAACTCGGGTGCAGAAAGGAAAGAAAATAACACCAAGTAAAACTCTATGCATCTAAAAAACTGGATAGGCATTCAGTTCAGTCCTTGGTCCTAGTAATTATCTATTAAGAGACTAACTCATGGAATTTATAATGTTTCAGGGATAATTCTACAGGAAAAGTTGAAGTGATGTAGGTTCCCTTGTATAATTCCGTTTATTGTGGGTATAACAGATACATGGCATATGGATCCTCTTTCCCAGGATCCACATATCAACGCTCCATTGTTAATGATCTGTGGACATCCTGCCATCCCTTCTTCATGAGTCACGATGCTCTCCAGCTTTCTTTAGTGGCAGTAGCTTGCTATCTGCTCTTACTCTGCGCATAGTAGGCATCATTCCTGCTTCAAAGACTCATATCATCTTCCATTACCATAATGATGTCCAGGGTACCTCAGTCATCAATAAATGACTTGTCTCTAAGTATTTTATTTTACAACATTTATGTATGTATATGTGTATTAGTGCATGCACATGTATAACATGTGTATACAGGTGTGTACACCTATGCACACACGTGGAGACCAGAATAAGGTGTCAGGATCAAGGGTTCAAATCCAATGAGATATGTGATACAGGATACCCAAAGAAAAAGGAAAATGATCAAAAGGTAAATCTACAGTTTATCCTCACCAGTTTGGAGGTTGAATAAGGGACACAGTGCTCCGGGAAAAAAAAGGAAGCAAAGAACGATTTATATAATTTTCGTAATTCATTGATCTCATTTATACAACAATCCACTCAGATAATCGTCAAGGGCTAGAATAGTATAATATACTCATACTGACATTTTCTTCTGGGCAGGCTGTTGATTCTGGCAGTTGGATTTTGCCCTCTTCTTTTGGAGTTTATCATAGTGAAAATATATCACACTACTTACTCTTCGGGGCTTTCCCCTAGCTCGTACTTCCTTGTTCCTGGACAGCAACCACAAGACCCACTCACTCAGCTACTGATCATCAATAAAACAGGTAACAGCAGATTCCAAATTTGTGCATGTATCTGTATTTCATCTTTAAAGTGTTTAATAGAGATTGGGAGTTATAAGAGAAGACCAAAGGTAACGGGGTGGAGGAGGTAATTGGGAAGGAGGATCTACTAATACACACTTTGTCCAAAAGTACCATCATAATATCTGATGCTTTGTATGCTAATTTAAAATGTTTTAATTAAAATTGTTTTCATTTATTTACATTTATGAGTGTTTTGACTGGATGTATGTGTGCCATGTGAATGCAGTGACCACTAAGACCAGAAGAGGGCATCGGATCCACTGGAACTGGAGTTACAGATGGTTGTTTGTCACCATGTGGGTGCTGGGAACTGAAGTTGTGTCTTCTGCAAGCACATCCAGTGTTTTTAACTACTGAGCCATCTGTTCAGCCCCATTTAATTTGTTTAAATAAAAACTACTATCCAATAATATTATGTTGTTTAATATATACCAAATTCATCTGCAAATGGATACTTTCCCAATAACTGATTATGAATAATACATTTATTAATGGTCAAGTATAATTTTTACATAGATATATTTTTATTTCTTTGGGTGGCTAAATTGTTTTTAAAAATTATGTATGTACTAGTAATTTATGAGAATTCCAATTCCCGCACATCTTAGATGCTGTTCATTATTTCCTGTCTTCTTTTTATCATTGTCACAATGTCACATGGCATCATCGTGTATGTGTATGTGTGTGTATGTGTGCATGTATGTATATGTATGTCTATGTGTGTATGTATGTATATGGATGTCTATGTATGTGTATGTGTGTGTATGTGTGTATGGATGTATATGGATGTCTATGTATGTGTATGTGTCTGTATATGTATGTGTATATGTGTATGTATGTGTGTGTGCAAATAAATGTGTGTTCATGCACATGGGGAAGACAGAGGTCAGTGCTGGATATCTCCCTCAGTCATTCTTCACCTTATTTTTTGAGACAGGGTCTCTCATTGAACCTAGAGTTCACCAGACTGGGCAGCCAGGGAGCTCCAGGAGTCCGCCTGCCTGTCTGTTTCCCCAACACTGGGAAATAAACGTTTGCCACCTCATTTGGCTATTTATGTGAGCACTAAAGATGTAATGTGTTCTACCACATCTTAGGGGCAAGCATTGATGAATTTATCCATTCTGTGGAGCACCAGAACATTGCTTTGGAAATAGATGTATCTGGAGCAAGAGATGGTGTAGATGATCCATCCTATAATGGAGCCATCACAGTGTCTGGTAGTGGAAAGGTATGCTCTAGAGCTAGAACTATGAACTACACTGTCTCTAGTTTGGAATTTCCACAAAAGTGTGCAAAGATAGTACCAAATACCCAGATCTCCAGTTTAAGAAACAAAAATAAATGCAAATACTGTTTCATTTATTGCTTAGTTAATTTTATTCATTCATATATTTATCATGTATGTTAGCAAAATACATACTATATTCAAATTCATATATTTAAAGGCATAGTTAAGTCCAAAGAATATGGACTGTGTTTCTTCTCAAGGATTTTTACAAGATATATCTTCTAGAACTTCTGTTTTGTTCTTAAACAATAAACACTTCAAAACCTGATGCTAGCCTTAAACAAGACAGCTGGTAAACTGCTTTTGTTTTAATCTAAGCATGCTTTGTTTACTTGTGTAGGCATTTACTTTTATTTGCACAGTGTTTTACTTACAGTGTATGTGGAGTTCTCTTATTTTATTTGAAACTGTTTTAAAAACAGGACTTGGGGCTGGGAATGTAGCTCAATGATGAATGCTTTTCTTGCATACAAGGGGCCCCAGGTTCATTCCCAAGTACCACAAAGCAAACAACAGCTGAAATGTGCAAACTCTTAAGATATTGAATTTTGACTTTTAAAAAGAATGAAACCTCTGATAATTTAAGAAAACGTATTGTTATATTTTAGAATTACAGCTTTTCATTTGCATGTAATACCAAGAGACTGAGTTGCTTCCCAGTTCTTATGGATATCGTTAGTAACGGGCTCCTTGGCATGCTCAAACCATCAGCACGTATTCACACCGAGAGAAGCACATATTTGGAGGTAAGTTTGAGTCCTGTGGACTGTGCCTTGAAGTCATCTTTTCAGGTCTAGAGTCACAGTCTTCCTGACTCAATGCAACCACTGATTAACTGATCTCTGGGTCCATGCTTGCTCTGTGGGTCTGGAAATCAATACGCTTTTCAGAGCTTTCGGTGTTTCTGCTAGTTGTTTGTTTTTTTTTTTTTTAACTTTAATGCAAAGTAAAATATTTTACAAAACAAATATGAAAAAGCTAAAGTGAAATTATGCCACACTGTGACTGTCATCAAGGGAAGGAGGAAGAAAGGGTAGGAAGGGAGAGGCTCATCACATTCACAACAGCTGCCACAGAAAAAGAGATCAGGATAAAGTGCAGGCTAGACTATCAAACTGTCTACGTTAGAATTACTCCAGGTTCTTGTCAAAAACTTAATTCCTTTGGCCTACCTTAGACCTACCAAGCCAGCTTTTCTAAATATAGAGGGAAAAAATTCAGTTTCTCTGCCTGATGCACATGACAGTCCACTGTGATCCCAGTGTCAAGGAGACAGAGACAGCAGCTCTCCAGAGCAAGCTAGACAGCCAAACTAGTTGAATCTGGATTCAAACAAGAGACCCTGCCTCAATATATAGAGTGGAGAGCGACTGGAGGGAGCCTTTGACCTCAACTTCTGACCTTCACACACACAGACATGCATCTACACATTACATAAACCACACCATAAACACATGCAAATTTATCCTATTTCTAAGCAAAGGCCTGAACTTGGAATGGTTTCTTTATTCACAAATGTATTTCTCCCTGTGGATGATGTAGGGAACACTGCATTTTTAAACACATTTCTATAAATACCTGTATCTGGGAATTGACCCACAGTATAATAATTACTTAATAACTTGTCTGCTAAACACATAAATGTATATCAAGGATTATTATTACCTGTGTTGCATTCAGCTCTTGTGTTTTACAGTAATTCATAATAATATGTGTGGAGAGTGATCACTTACCCACCTGTATACAAAATGCACTGTTATCCAGAATGATTACTGTACATCCCAATGACCATCTTTAAATACATTCCCCCTACCACATCTTGTTGTGTGATCAGAAAATAAACATTTTTCATTCACATATTAATTATATAAGACATTTCATCATTTTAGCCAAGCATAGTGACTGACATGTACCTGTAGTCCTAGCACTCAGGAAGTTGAAACACGAGGACTGTGAGTTTAAGGGCCACCCAGGCTACATAGTGAGACTCTGTCTCAAAAACAAGAGCTCAGTGGTTAAGAGCACTGCCTGCTCTTACAGGGGCCAGGGTTCCCTTCCCAGCACCCACATGGTGGCTAAAAGCTGTCCTTAACTTAATTCCAGGAAATCCAAGTGTACACCCAGTGCACTTATATACATGCAGGCAAAACACATAAAATAAAACTAAATAGATCAAAATATTAAAATAATTAAATGTAAAATAAAAAGGGTTTAGTCATTCATCAAGTATCAATTAGGTTAAGTATATGTGTTATGGATCCTTTAATGAATCACTTATGGCTTTGAAGACATTTTTAACTTTCTGATAACTAAGAGGAGGCTATAATAATCACGTTAGTGGCCACCTAGACATCTCATATTTGCTCAAATGAGTCTAAGACCAATGAGCTAGCCTCCCTTGTATTTACACTCCAAACATAATTACTTTCACCACCTCTAGTTCCTCATTTTAGTCGGTATCTTAATTTCTCATTTCCCACAAAAGAAGTGGAGTTCTAGACCCAAAGCCAAATCTGACGGATTCACCACTTAGAACCTGAAACTGGCACTTGATGTATTGTGGAGGCATTCTGACCATGGAATGAAGTCCCTCCTCCCCATTCTGGGGTTAGCAAGTGTCTTATTTATGAAATAATTAAAGAGCAGTTAGGAAACCAAAGATGTGAACTGTGAATTATCAGGTATTACCCCACACTGGAGTCCATTTTGTAGTAAGTAAAATAAAAATGTATTGTTATTACTTTACAACTGTGTAGTGTGACCAGTTTATGCATCTTTGAATTGATTTCTTTACTGGTAAGTTTGTGCATAAAGCCAAATGGTCAAAAGTAATGCTTGTAAACTAGAAGAATAATGAAAATGTTTTGAAATCAATTTAGAATTTTTTGATATTTTAATTATTTTATTGATTTATTAATTTATTTATTTGTTCTATGCCATTCATTGTGTGAGAGCTGGGAACTGAACAGAGGTCCTCTGCAAGAGAAGCTAATGCTCTTTACTGCTCAACCATCTCTCCAGCCCCTCAATTTCTTATTTAAAAAAAAAATTGTTCCAGAAAAATAAACTTGGACTTTGTTCACTGAGCTCATTGGGATGCTTTGCCTTTTCAGAACACACAGGATACTCAATCAGAATACTCAAACCTGGGACACACCATATTCTGGCTGGTTTTGATATCCAGCTATCCTCCCTATATCGCCATGAGCAGCATCAGCGATTATAAGGTAATAACGAGTAATTGAAGCTTCAGTTACCCTGTGTAATCAGAAGCAAAAGGTCAAGTGCTTTTGCCAGGGGATATCTGTGCATGTCTAATTGACATCTACTTCAGACAGAAATTGTAAGTTATAAGAATAATGGGAAGTTTTATAAGCGCAAATAGATGGTAGACAATGACTATAAACCTTATGCAGATATGCAGAGAACCTAGAATCAACAAAAAAACTTTGAGAAAAGATGAATAAAGTTGGAAGCCTTATGCTCCGACCTCAAGACTCGGTGTGAAGTTACAGGAATTAAGACTATGAGCTGGTGAGATGGTTCAACAGGTGAAATCAGGTTTTGTGCAAGCCTGACAACCTGAGTTCAATACCCAGAGCCCATGGTGAAGGGAGAGAACTGACCACTGAAAGTTGTCCTCTGACTTCATATCAATGCCATGACATGAATGTGCATATACATGTGCACACATACATGTTCACATACACCACAACAATAATTCAAGTTTAATTACTAAATTTAAATTTGACTAAGGATAGTCATATGGCTATACAAAATAGAATAGAAAATTTAAAAATAAATCCATATATATATATATATATATTTTATATCATCAATCAATTTTCAATGTCTGCCAAAGAATTCAAATGGGAATAAGGTAATATTCTCCCATAAATGATACTGACACAGTTTCACATCAGTGTGAAAAGGATATTCATTTTTATATTTATTACTTTTACTTTACGTGTACGAGTGTTTTGCCCACAGGGGTGAGTCACATGGGTGCAATACCCACAGAGGCCAAAAGAGGGCATTGGATCCTCTGGAATTGGAGTTATGCATGGTTGTTAGCCACCATATGGGTTCTGGAACTAGAACCCAGATCCCCTTGAATAGCCACTGCTCTTAACTGCTGAGCCATCTCTCCAGTCCCTGAAAAGGATATCCTTACCACTCACCTCGCACCAAGTGCAAAGTAAATTGGAGGTTAATCATAAATCTTGTGCTAGGGAAACATCTATATGTGAGACAGAAAAGCTAGATAACAATGAAAGACATAACTTGAACTTAAAATTCAAACCTTGTTTTCTTTACAAAGCATCAGTTAAATAGCAATAAGGCAAATGATAGACTGGGAAAAATATTCATAATGTGTATCTGTCTGATCAAAGTTACTAATGATGTGTAAACAAGTCTTAAATCTCAGTAATAGAAGACAACCTAATTTTTTAAATGGAGAAAGTATGTGAACAGATAACTTTACTGAGGAAGCTGCACAGGTCAGAAGTGTTTCCAAGAAACAGCAGCTAATCCCATGAATCGTCAGGGCAATGACCCCAGTGAGATACATGTACACCAGATGAGTGTCATGAAAATTGCTGTCTGTATCAAGAGTCTGTGAGGGAAAAATAGAACTCTCAAGCAAACTGCTGCTAAGAGACATTGTGTGATCACTTGGCAAACCTATTTGATTATTTCTTGTACAGTTCCAAATACTTACTGTAATGACCTGGCAATTCTAAGTATCTACCCAAGAAAAAGAAAATACCTGTATGCATAAAGATTTCTGTATTAATGCTCCTAGTAGCCTTATACATAATAAATAGACAACAACTTGAAATAACCTAGATGTCCATCCAGATGTAAACTGAGAAGGAAATTATAACATAGCCATACATACAAGGGAATACTTCTCAGCAGTATAAAAGAAGGAATCACTGCTAATGAGAAGATGGAGACAGGCTCCAAGGGGGGAAATACTGAAAGGTTTCAAAGTAATTTGTAGTCATAGAAGGTAAATGTGAGGTTTCTTATAACCTGCTGTGAAGGCTCTTGCCTGCAAAGAAGCAGATTACATTTGGAAGAATGATGGCAATGTTCTGTTTGTTTCCCGTTGCTGTGGCAAATTACCTTACAAGAAGCAAGTTAAAGAAAGAAAGATTTATTTTGCTTTCATTTGGAAGGGAAGTGCATCCTGATCAGAAAGCGTGGTGACAGGAACATGTGGAAGGAAGCTCATCACATCATGGCAGCCTGCAGTCAGGAAGCAGAGAGTGATGAGCGCACACAATCATCTGCTTTCTCCTTTGTAAGCTTAGACCCCAGTCTATGAAATGGTGCAACCCACTTTTATGGTGGATATTCCCACACCATTTAATCAAATCTAGACAATCACTCACAGGCATGCCTAGAGGCTTTCCTCCTAGGCAATTCTAGTTTCTGTCATGTTGACAGTCAACCATCTTATGTTCTACATGTTGATTAATATTGTGGTACAAAAATATATACAAGCATCAAGCCTCATGCAAATACATGTTTAATATGGGCGCTTTTCCTTTTTTCAACATTACACCTCAAAAAGTTACTTACAAAGAGAATGTTTAAATAGAAGAAATCATATTTTGGAAATAAAAGAGCTTGTGACTATAAAACTTCATTGTTTGACAATTTAATTTAGAAGATTTTACTAATCCAAATAAATCTTTACTATATCTATAATTTATAGAATATGAAATATATACCAATGATATATTATGTAATTATATGTCCATTTATATGGCTTATGTGGCAATTATAAATTGCTGTGCATAATATATAAGTACCACTACATTCTACATAGTATATATATGATTATATGTATCATATAATTATACATAGTCATATTGAGTTATTTTTAAATTACTTATAGAGCTGGGACATAGCTCTATTGATAGAGTGCTTGCCTAGAATACAGAATGCCCTGGATTTGATCCTCAGCACTACATAAAGCCAAGTATGATAGTGGATGCAGAAGGATCAGGAACATGGCAAGTTCAAGACTAGTCTGGGCTTCAAGAAACCCTGTCTCAAACAAAAAATTCCATTAAATCGCTTATATAGCACTACATATCTATTGAATATGTGCACTTATATAAAGAGAGAGAGAGCAAGACAGAAGAATCTCCCTACTGGGAAATGAGCTGCTAGGGAGATAGACGCTCCCTTCACCCACCCACCCTGTAAGACAGTGTTCTCTTCACTGTGGTGTCCAAGCTTTGAAAATAAGGGGTCTTCTTTCACATATTCCACTCAGATATGGGATGGATCTTGGTGTCCATCACTTAAGCTGCAGACTGACAGTTGTGTCCATCTGTCATCCACATCTCTTAGCCTGGGTAGCATTTGTAACCACCAACTGGAGTTATTTAGAGTAACTACTTATTATAATAGACATCTGGCTTGACTACTTACTAACTTAATCTCCATCTTCTTAAAACTGAAACCAATGTGTCACTTTGTGCCTCTGCTCTCTCCTGAACAGAACCAAGCTCGGTCCCAGCTGCGGATCTCAGGTCTTTTCCCTTCTGCTTACTGGTTAGGGCAGGCGCTGGTGGACGCCACCTTCTTCTCCTTAGTCTTCATCTTTAGGTATTTATTGGACTGCCTTTTGAGCTTCCAGGAGACTATATTCACAGTTGTAAACCATGTTATGAAGGTAAGTGACAATATCCATAATACAAATTTCAGTTTATGACTTAGAGAATTTGAAGGTTCAAACTGCTTTCATGGGCAGTCTACTGCCTACGTGGGATAACTAGAAAACTACACTGTGAAAATGTTTTCCTGAATTGCATTCATCTTCAATTTAGCTTATCATTCCTGTTGATTTCAGATCCTGTGTTCCATCGGCTATGCCACGTCCCTTATCTTCTTAATGTACGTGATTTCATTCATTTCTCGCAAAGGGAGAAAAAACAGCGGCATCTGGTCATTCTGCTTCTATGTTGTAAGTATGTTTCTTGTCCACATGTATTGTATATGTTTAACGAACAACTCTAAGCAAATACTTTAAGTGATGCCCTCTGTAGGACTGATTCATATTTCTGTCCAAAATATTTTACATTTGCCTCAAAACCAAATCCTTTTCAGTATCTACACATTTCCACAGCCCAGCTCCGTCCTTGTCTTTTGTAAAAGTGGCCACGCTGTTTCTATAAAATACCGAGCTAAAATGAATCCAGAGGACCATCTTCATTTTCCTTTTACAGAAAAAGAAATAAATACAAAGAACTCCACAAACCTATACAATTAAATATTCTGATATTAGTATAGTTAAAACAAAAGGCCATGGAACTGGAGAGATGGCTCAGCAGTTAAGTGTGTACTTCCAGCTAGGCATTGTGCACACGCCTTTAATCTCAATACTCGGCAGAGGCAGAGGCAGCTGGATCTCTGAAATGCAGTCCAGCCTAGGACAGTCTACGTGGTGAGTTCCAGGCCAGCTGGAACTGCCCAATGAGACCGTCTCTCAAAAGAATCAAAAGCAAGAAACAAACAAAAGTATATACTGCTCTTCCAAACCACCAGAGTTTGGTTCCCAGCACCCCCACATCTGATGACTCAAAACTACCTATGACTACAATTCCAGAGGATCTGACTTGAGTTTTTTTACTTCTTTGGGTAGACACACACACTCACACACACACACACACACACACACACACACACACACACAAATAAAAAATGAAATAAATCTTTTTTTAAAAAACCCACAGAAACTACTTTTACAACTCCTTACTGAGGATGAACTCCATAGCTCATAAGGTCACACTTCTTTTGTCTAAATTAGGAGAGAAAAGTATATCATATGTCAGTATCTTCATTTACAGTGATTTCACCATGCCAAAAATAAGTTACTCATTCAGTAAGAATTTATTGACTTTCACAGTGTGTCTCAAGTAAAGATACATGACAAGAGACATATACTCGAAAGAGTTATCAAAAAAATTACAGACAATAAACATCCACTTAATTTGTTTGGCATGATAAAGATGATTGTAGTTATCACAGGGCTGAAGAGATGGCTCAGCAGTTAAGAGCACTGATTGCTCTTGCAGAGGAGGGGTTCAATCTCAGCACCCACATAGAGGCTGAAAACCATCCATAACTCCAGTTCCAGAGGATCCAACGCCCTTTTCTGACCTCCTTGGACATTTCATGACAGACACGAGTACATCTATTCACACACAGGCAATACGCTCATACACATAAAGTGAAAATAATAAATAAAATGTTTTTAAAGTCTAATACATAATAAATGTGTTTATAAAAATCAGTGAAGAGGACTGCTTATGAAAATGAAAGTAGAAATTTCCTTTAAGAGGTGAACCCTGGAGCTGGGGAGATGGCTCAGTGGACAAAGTGCTTGAGGAACAGGGTTGCAGATTCCCTCAACCTGGGAAAGAAGAAGAAAAGATGGAAATGTAGTCACACATGTGCCTGTAGCCCGGGCATTGTCAAATGGAGACTGGAGGACCCTGAGGATATCTGGACAGCCAACCTAGCCAAACACTGAGCTGTAGGTTCAGTGAGAGGACCTGGTCTCACTAAAGAAGATGCCGAGTGATAGCAGAAGATACAGAAATCAACCTCTGGTCTCTTTACACCCAGGCATAAGCAACAACCCCGCTACCAAAAACAAATAAATAATGAATAAATCAATCAATAAATAGGGGAAACAGAAGAGAGGAAGCCTAAAGAGGAGAAAGATTTCAACATATATAAAAGCGTGATAGTTCAACTCAGGAGCTAATGGGGCAGTAAAATCCTAAAGGCGAGGACGTTCCGGCTTCTCCCAGGAGCTGGTGACACCTTTTTGAGGACATGAAACGAAAGCAGGGTAAATCATGGGAAAGTCCCTGTTACGATGACTGCTACCAGTTGCTGGTCTTAAATTGTGTGCTCAGAGACTTATGATCTACCGAGGAAGTCATAGAAGGTTGCAGACCATCTGATAAGTACAAGAGATAAGTTAGGAAGAATAGTCTACAGTCAAACAAATGAAAAGTACATAAAGGTTCAAGAGGGTATCACGGAGTTTTTAGAAGACAGAACCTGAAGGTTTAAGCATGTTTAAAACTCCCTTTTTTCCCAAAAAATTTTGCATTCTGGTTCTTCTGCTTAAGCCCCCCCTGGGTTACCAGATGCTGTTTTGTTCTCCACTGTTACAGTCAACAAATGCCTCTTTTCATTTCCATCTTAAAAGTCAAAACCCAATAAACTAATAAGGAGATTTATGGAAATCAGTAAAGAGGGATTTTGCATGCCAATAGAAGTGGAAACTTCCTTTTAGAAGTGAAATTTGGGCAAATGGATGGTGCACATCTTTAATCCCAGCACTGGGGAGTCAGAGACAAGCAGATCTCTGTGAGATCAAGGCCAGCCTGGTCTACATAGCAACTTCCAGACCAGCTGGAGCTATGGAGAGACCGTGTCTCAACAAAAAGGAAAGAAGTGAAGCCTGGAGCTGAGAAGCTGGCTCAGCTGGTGGTGCTTGCTGGGAGCGCATGAAGACTTGGTGTGTCTCTTTTTTTTTCTGTTAGTTATCATTTTCAATTTTTCCCTATAATTCTTGTTTGTCTACTATTCTGAATCTTACCTCAAAAAAAGAAACATATACCAGATTTCCCCCTTTTGTCTATAGTTAAAATATTTGGTATATCAAATCCTAGGTTTATCTGAGGATAGCTCATATGTGATCATCTAGGCTACAGGAATTTGGCTAAGTTACTAAAAGAGAATGGTGGTGGAGATACAGTGACTTCAGTTTGGACTGTGAGGCTTGAGTTGGGATAGATGATAACTGCAGTATATTTTCTTTCATATGTGTATCTGGATTTAAATATATATTACATAAAGATATATGAGACTTGAAAGCAGAGCGGAGAGCTATTTGGGGAAAGGATGGGGACCACTGGGAGCAGTGATAGATGATTGACAAATATAAACAAGATATAATTATAAACAGAACAGGTGAAAATGCCATCCCATCATTTTGTACAACTTTTACAAAACAATTTACAAATGTGAAAAAGAAAGTTGGGACATGCCATCTGTGAGAGGACCCATCTTGAAAGGAAGCATGAAAACCATCTCGAAACGTGAAATGAATAATAGTTAAAATTCGTATTTGTATTATTTCTAGATCACTCTCCTGTTCTCTCTGTTTGCAATGATTCTGGACTCCCCTGAGGACAGCAATGCACTGTATTGCATCATCTTTTTAATACCACAAGCCACTCTGATCGGTTGTTTGTTCTTATCTTTTCATGTAAGTAATACCCTCTCCAGCCCACTGAACCTCATGGCCAATTGTGAAAGTTTGACTTCTGTATGGATATCTAGAACATGCTGAACATGTATGAGAAATCCAGCTGACTTTCTTCCACATGTGACAACATGTTCCACCTGACAGTTAACAGTACACCTGACTCTGGCTGATACAGGGAGATAAAGAAGAATGCATGCTGGGAACTAGAACAGCTTCCACAGTCATTTTGTTTCTTCCATGCCTGTGAGCTTCCTTAGCTTCTAAAGGAGGTGAATGAAGTACTGTCAATCTTCAAGTTTTCTGGGGTTTGGGGAGGTCTCCTGGATGTATAGTTGCTTTTTTTCTGTCTACCGATCCCCGTACTCCTATAAAAAGAACGATGTGTTCATAGGTGAGGGGGTATCTGTGAATGGACAGGAGGAGCCTGATGCAGAGAAACAGAAGTCACCGGAAATGTGTATAAAGTTCTGTGGAATGGGAGTGAATGGGGTCTCTTACCCTTCAAGGAGGCTAGCTCAGGTCCCCCAGATCCTTTCTCACCAAGCTCAGTGATCCATGAGGCTCACTATTCAGATGAAATCTCATAGACTTTAGAAACCAAATAGCCAGCCCCTCAGTTCACATGCTGAAATGAACACTTACCTGAAACTCATGGTATAGTTGGGGAAAACTTTTCTTATTTATTCATTGTTTCTCCTTTTCTAGTTTTTCATGTTTCGTATTTTTATTGAAGAACCAAAGGCTACAGAGCCAGTTCTGGTATTTTTCACGGTGAGTATATGTTCCTTTTTAATATTTAATTTATTATTTTTTATGTGTGTGAGTGTATTACCTGCATGTATGTAAGTGTACCAGTGTTATGAAATGCCTGTGGAGGTCAGAAGAGGGCATCAAATCCCCTAGAACCGAAGTTAGGATGGTTGTTAACCACCATGTGGGTGTTGGGAATTGAGCCCAGGTCCTCTGTAAGAGCAGCCAGTGCTCTTAACTGCTGAACAAATTCTCCAGTCCAATAAGTATATATTCTTTAAAAAAGCAATGTTTTTTACTATGCTCATTTTAAAATCCTACACATGGTATATAGGTTTGCATATTAATGTAGAGATATAAGTATCTGTCATCCATGGACAGTCAATGTTTGTAAAATCTGAGACAATTATTTTTTTAAGATAACTGACAACATAATCTTCTTTCCAGAACATTGTACAGGTGTGAGAGGATATAATAGAAAGCAATTGCATCCCATAGTGAACTGGGTAATTTCAGAAATGCCAAGTAGATTATTAGAAATTTGTCAGGATGTCCTTGAGTACACTTTCATAAAGTCCAGTTATTCCTAGTTCACCTCTGATACTAAAGCAATAATCTTTTCATGTTTCTAACTGTACTTTCTCTCTCTGTTTATTCCTAGCCTTTCCTTCATGTTTTCATTTTTCTTTTGACTCTCCGATGTCTGGAATGGAAGTTTGGGAAGAATTCAATGATGAAGGATCCCTTCTTTAGGTTGGAAGAGATCAGATTGGAGTCTTTTCTTTCATTGATCAGTAGTTTGTTTTTCTTTCATGCACAAACCAGTCCATAAATATCAATGTGCTGCTGAGTTGGGGTAGACGGAGGAAGAACAAGGTTCTGATACAAGTGGTAGAGGTTCAGTTACCTAAACCAAAGGAGACCTGATCTAGTGGCAGAGAGAGACCTGGAGTGCTGAATGGCATGGCTTTGACTCTGCAGTGGAACACCTGGGGAGGTATACCTGGGTTGGTTCCATATAACTTACCATTGACATAAATAGATTGGTAGTTAAAAGGGTGCTGCCATTTTGGAATGAGGAATAGAATAATCCCCCACCAACAAAATCAATAGCTGTGTTCTTCCCCTAAGGCAGTAAGAAGTCCAGACTGGTTCAGTGACGGGTGACACACAAAGGCTGAGTCTTTCTGGACCCTTCATGAATGTACCACATCCCTGGTATTCCCTGCTAGGCCCTCATCAGCTGTAACTTGTGCTGTTACAGAGGATGGGACAGGAGACTACCAACATGGAGCAGTCATGTCAGGAACCTCAAATCTGTATGGTGAGGAAGTCAAGGGAAGTGAGACCACCACGAGATGCATTCTGAGTATGATGGACCAGACTTGGGAAAGGGGGAAAGAGCGAATACAACACAGATTGCAAAGAAATAGTCAGGCTTGATGAGAGACTAAGCATGTATCTTGTCCTTTCTGAAACAGCACTGATCATTTTTATTCTTGGAAAAGGTCATACATGCAGACATTTTGGTCATGTTCACCTCTCACTCCCTCTTTCCATCACCCCCACACTCCTAATATATCTCCCTCCCAGCTTCATTTTTAAAAAATCCATAGTCCAATCAGTGCTGGTCATATGTAGTATGGGGTCATCTATTGTGGGAGGACAGCCTACCAATGGCTACCCCCCTTAATAAAAAGTGTCTCTCTTTCCCTCAACAGCCACTGACCACTAGTTCCTCAGCTATGGCTGGGGCATCAGGAGCCCCTCCTAACCATGTTCGAATGTTTTAACTGGCTTAACCTTGTGCAGGTCTTGTGCAGGTAACCACAGCTGCCATGAGTTCATGTGTGTGATAGCTATGTTATGCCCAGAGGACAGCACTTCACAGCTCTCCTCCCTATCCTCTGGTTCTTAGATTCTTTCTGGCGCCTCTTTGGGCATGTCTCCTGAGTCTTGTAGGGTAGGAGGAGGTACATAGATATTAGATCTACAGCTGAGCCCTCTCAGTCACTTCTTCTCTGAGAACATAATGATGCTAGCATGTTGGTGTCAAAGCTAAGGTTCAAAGAAAATTTAATTTGTTCACCTATGCTATTTAAAAAATTGTCCAATAAGTTCTAAGGTACCGAGCAACATTGAAAAATATTTCCAAAGGTAAGTAGAATGGGAGATATGTAAGAAATGATGGTCACTGCGCACAGCAGTGAGGGCCAGGGCTCTGTAAAGGAAAGTGCCAGCTTCACAGAAGGGAAATGAATGCGTTATTTGTCATGAAACCTGCTTCAGCATGCCATGCGGTTTGAAGAATGCAACATTCTTGACAGAAGGACCAAAGTCACCAACTGATTGCTAATGGATGCTTTGACTCTAGAATTTCTCCAAGAAGCAATGATGTGGGTCGAAACCCAGAAGAGCCAGAAGGAGAAGATGAAGATGTTCAGATGGAAAGAGAGAGGACAGTTAGTGCCTTAAGTTCCACAAATTTTGACGAGGTAAACAGGCAGAGCTATTCTATCACATAACTATATAAAGTACATTCATTAAAGCAATGCGTCTACTAGTCAAATTCCCTAGTGAGTTCGAGTTTTAATCTTGGCAAACAAGAGTCATTATTTTAGAATGTGTTTGCTATTTTTAACATCTCAATGAGCAGACTGAAAGCAAGTTAGTGTTTCATGTTTCCTACAGTAAGTTAAAATGCAGCATATAGTTGAAACTAAAAATCAGGAAATACTTTTAGAAACTGAGGTAAAGCCAGGCATGGTGATGCATTCCTTTAATCACAGCACTCAAGAGGCAGAGGCAGGTGGATCTCTGTGAGATGAGGCCAGCTTAGTCTACGTAGTAAATAGACTTCCAGGCAAGCTGCGGCTACAGAGAGGCCCCTGTCTTTAAAATCCCCAGAAAATGAAGTAAAGGAATACATATCACTCCTTTGGGGGAGAATGCACACAGTGTTTAACATAAAGCACTCCATCTGAAACTTTCATGTCTTTTTGCTCCTGTTTGGGGAGACAGGCAGGCTGTATAAAATAATATGCTAGTTATCTTTGTAGGGGAGGAATGGTGATAACTTCCAAAACTAAGGATTAGATTAAGAGTGGGAAAGCAATCCACGTAGTAAGAGGATCGCCTTGATGCATGGCCAGGGCAGTAACACCCATGGGAGCACAGAGCTTTATCAAAGATGGAGATAATGAACACCTGATGTAGCTTCCTCATCATCAACAGAGACCAGTCATCATTGCCAGCTGCCTGCGCAAGGAGTACGCAGGGAGAAGGAAGCATTGCTTTTCCAAGAAGAAGTCTAAGCTAGCCACCAGAAACGTCTCATTCTGCGTTAGGAAAGGTAAGACACTGGCATTTC
The DNA here is from genome assembly GCA_035773235.1 of Eospalax fontanierii. NCBI lineage: Eukaryota > Metazoa > Chordata > Mammalia > Rodentia > Spalacidae > Eospalax > Eospalax fontanierii. The sequence goes on along the minus strand of CM069531.1, from coordinate 84,378,506 downwards.
CAGGGTTGCCTCAGAGTTTCCTACTTCCTGGAGAGAATCCATCACATACCACCTGCTGACTCACAAGGAGATCCCTCACCAGAATGGCCTTGACCGCTCGTTCATGGATCTCATTTCTAAGTAAATTCAGTCACTCCATGCGTAGGCACCCAGTCATATCTACCTAGAAATCGTGGGCTGCTACATGTAGTGAACCAGGGAAGCCATATTTCTACTAAACCATCACAACTGACTTCCTAAGTTAACGTTTTTCATAAGAGCACTGGCTAGGAGGTGTGCTGACACATTCTGAGGCTGTGGCCAGCCTATATTAGGAGACCTCAGTTTGGGTCATCACTGCACAATGCTCAGGGTCACAGGAGATAGAACAGCCACTCTTGACTTTCAAGAGTATTTGCCAATTTCTAGCAATGTGGCTTTGGGCCAGTAACCTCATTCGTGAGAGTTCTTATCCTCAAATATGGAGAGAAGAGTATGATGTTCTCTTGGGATGGTTGTGACACCTAAATGAGATGCAGTGTGTCAAACACATCACACAACTTGTGGCTTACAGAGACTTCAGGCTGCATTTACCATTAATTTTACTACTGCATTAATGTCCAGTATAATCACTGTTTTTCAGGTGAAATTTTAGGATTGTTAGGACACAATGGAGCTGGTAAAAGTACATCTATTAGGATGATAACTGGAGACACAAAGTGCACGGCTGGCCAGGTATGGGAATTATGTACAAATTATGCTATCTAGTAGTATGAAAAAGAAGTTTGTAAAATGTGATAGCTTTGTCAACGACACGATGCCTTTCTGTCATTAGATGCTTGAAGTGAGGCATGCAATACACAAGACAGTAAGCTCAAATACAGCACACAAGATACATAAAATCTGAGTCTTCAAACCAAGCATGGTGTGCATGCCTTTAATTCCAGCACACTGGAGGCAGAAGCAGGCAGACCTCTGTGAGATCAGGCCAGCCTGGTCTACATAGTGAGTTCTAGGCCAGCTGAGACTACAGGGAGACTATGCTCCTCCCCACAAAACAAAACAAAATTAGTAAGCCCTCAAAAAGAATAATTATTTGTGTCTGTGAAGGGATTCAAAGGGAATGTTCTGTGTCATATCAGAAACCAATATCAGAATCCATACAAATCCTATTAATCAGTCAATAAAACCCTTCTTGTTGCACTGTCCTCTCAGCATGAACTATTTTTATCTTGAGAACTGTTTTATAAAATTGAGTGTGTATATTCATGGACCTTCACAAAGCACTTAGTTCCTCAGATGTGCGTCTCTTTGTATTTACACTATTAGGGAAGGATGCTTTTAATGAATAGATTAAAAATGAGCAGAGGCATGAAGATGACTTGAATTAAGAGAGTTTAGAGTTATAAAAGAAAAAGATATCCTGGGACAGAAATGAAACTGTTTCCCCAAATTCCACAGCAGAATCTTGAAACCCCATTTAGAAAGTGTGTCCAGGGATGCCCAGAACAGAACGCAGTACAGAAGCCTACAGACTTCTGCCATGGAGGGTTCGTGGTCAGGACAGGAAGGGACCGCACAGGCAGGGCTACTATTGGCAGATATCCCATTAGTAAATGCCAGGGAGTTGTTAACTCTAACAAGAATCGTTACTTCAATTGCATCCTGTCTCCAGCGCCCTCCAACTCAGTCACCACCTGGGCCCCTGAGTCACCAATTCATTCTGGTCTTGAGGTGGCTGCAGGGGGTCACCTCCAGGTCCTTGTGCTACATTCTGTCCTCTCCTCTCACTAACAGGACTATAGGGCTCCTGCTCTTGCCTCAGTCTAGGAACAATACATCAGACTTCATCCCTCTGTCCCCACACCCCTTGCTTTGGCTGTGCCCATGGCTGGGAACCTCTCCTCATCTGTTAAAACGACCCTTCAGGAGACACACAAGCTTCCTAACCACCCAACTCCAAGTTTCTTCCGCTGTTACCCTCCATCCCAGCCTCCAAATGCCCAGCAGCCCTGCTTCTCGTCTGTCTTTATTTTTCTTTTTATTTATTCTTCTACGTCTTTGCTGCCTGATTCACTCAGTAGAGTGAAAACTTTGGAAACAAGTCCCCCTTTGTATTGGTTACTCTAAAATACCATAATTAGGAGCAACTCAGAGAAGAGTTTATTTTGGCTTATAGTTCCTGAGTGTTAAGGTCCATAATGGGAAGGAAGGCCAGGCACAGGAGCAGGAATCTGGTTGGTCGCATTTTCCGTTTGTACACAGGAAACAGAGAGAAAGCAGGAACTGGGGCAAGGCTATAAAGCCTCAGAGTGACATACTTCATCCAGCAAGACTGCATCTCCTAAATGTTCCATGACTTCCCTAAACAGTGCCACAACTAGGAACCAAGCTTTCAAATACATGAACCTATGGGGAGCATTTCTCATTCAAACCACACAGCCTCCTACCAGTAGTCAATGCCACATTGATCGCAGCAGGGATGTTCAGAAGATTCGGGGGCTGGAACTAGAGTGCTTGTCTAGTATGTGCAAGGTTCTGAGCGCAAGCCATAGTACTGCAAAGGACATTTGCTCAATGAGTGAAGTTAAGATGCTTCATTCAAACATGAAAACATGGGAAATGAACTAGGGGACAAGATGTCAGGGCCCCAGGTTGGTGGGATATTTGACCCTGGGCTTAGATTCAGTTGCTGACCATGCATACATTTGCTTACATATAATTACCATCAAGAAGCTTTCTGCAATGTAAATGATCACAGATACCAAATTCACTTAGGTCTTGGAGTTCCTCTAGTTTGTATAGTTTTGTAAAGAAAGCAGTCACTGAAGTATCCTGAGACACAGTGCAGAATGTGGGCTCTGATGGTGACCTCTTATCCTTAGGTGCTACTGAAAGGGACTGGGGAAGAGGGCACCCTGGGGTTTCTGGGGTACTGCCCTCAGGAGAATGTGCTGTGGCCCAACCTGACTGTGAGGGAACACCTGGAGGTATTTGCTGCCGTGAAAGGACTGAGCAAACGTGACAGGGCAGTCACCATCCTGAGGTACACAGGGCCTGCATCTCCCCACCCCTGCATCAGGGGAGGTTGGGGTGGCCGCACTCACAGGAAACGTGGGGTGAGCAGCTCTAATGCTTACCAGGTCACACTGGGCAAATTTACAACTAGAAAATCATTTCCCAGGTTTGAGAGCATTAAATTTTTTCCTGTCATATTGCACATGGAAATAAAAAGGTATACGTTGGTAAGTTTACTGAAAATACTGAAATGTAAACTACTGATCACTGAACAACTATTTGAGTGCTATGATATATGACTATACTATGCTCTTCCAAAGGTGACAGTATTGAGGAGGGGTCAAACTGGCCAGTAATATCACCTGCTTCAAAGTTCCAGAAATGTACCGATAGGCCCCGCCTCTCCCATCTTGCCCTGGCCTGCCACATCCTCTCATCCGCTCTCCTCATTGTGGAGCAGACTGTGATGTTCAGCTGTTTCCTGCAGGTTGGTGGATGCACTCAAGCTGCAGGACCAGCTGAAGGCTCCTGTGAAGACATTGTCAGAGGGAGTGAAGAGAAAGGTACGGGCAGGGCTGGGTGTGGCTCTGAGCATCCCTCAGTGCGGTTCCAGACGGGGTGTCCCTCTTGTTGCAGCTGTGCTTTGTGCTGAGCATCCTGGGGAACCCGTCTGTGGTGCTTCTGGATGAGCCATCGACTGGGATGGACCCCGAGGGGCAGCAGCAGATGTGGTGAGGAGCTCCCCCAACCAGGGCTTCACTGGGGCACTGATAGGAAGCTTGTAAACAATCCAGTCTAGTCACAGTGAGTGCTGTAAGGCCTGGGGATCTTTGGGGCTGATGGAGTAAGTTCTCATTAAGTTGCAAACTCGCTGTTATTGGTGTCTGCACGGCACCTGCTTTCTTTCCACGTGGTTAAGCGAAGCTGCGGAGTCTGAATCATCCAGTTCCTGCTTGTTCAATGTTTCTCTTTCAACAGCAGCTTGTGCTACTTTCTTCTGCAAATGCTTCTTTTCTGATTTCTTAAATGATTTCATGAATGACAAATATTGTCTTGATGATGCAGGCAGGCAATCAGGGCCACCATAAAAAACACAGAGAGGGCCGCTCTGCTCACCACCCATTACATGGCAGAGGCAGAAGCCGTGTGTGACCGTGTGGCCATTATGGTGTCTGGAAGGCTCAGGTGAGTGCACTTCCTGAGACTGCACTCGCCACATGGTATAAGACTAGATGACTTTTTGCGTATGGGCAAGAAAAGGCAAGGGGACAGCCCGAATTTCTAGACCCTGAGGACTCTGAGGCAACCCTGAAGGCAAGCCAAGGGTCTCAAGTAGTGTCCTATGTCTTCCCCCAACTCCAGTTATAATCAGATCCCACTCCAACTTCCAGGTGTATTGGTTCCATCCAGCACCTCAAAAGCAAATTCGGTAAAGACTACCTGCTGGAGATGAAGGTGAAGACCCCCACCCAGGTGGAGCCCCTCCATGCAGAGATCCTAAGGCTTTTCCCCCAGGCTGCTCGACAGGAAAGGTAAAGTTGGTTCTTGCTTTGATCTGGTACCCAGTGTTGGTTTTTCCATGTCTCTCAAACTGATTTTAGTCATTAGATAAGGAAACTTGAAAGCCAAGTTACTCATTGGATGCTATGGGAAAGTAAACTAGAGAAGACAAAGCTGATGTATAAAAGCAGATGTACCGTGCATTGTGATCCTACTGTGTGCTGGGGACTCTCTTCAACTTGTGTCATCTTATTTAATCCTCACAGAGTTGTTTCAAAGCCAATATTGTCATTGTAAACTTGAAGGAGGTGATTTGGAGGCTGGGGAGATGGTCCCAGGGTTAAGTGTTTACAAACATGAGGATCTGAGTTTGGAACCCCAGCACCCACATGAAAGTGTAGTGTGGTAGCATCTGCCAGAAATCCCAGCCCTAAGGGATGGAGACAGGGATAGATGGCCAGCTAATCTATACAGAACAGTGAGTTCTAGGTTCAGTGAGAGACCGTCTCATAAACAAGAGGGAAAGCCACAGAGGAGGGCACCCTAGTCTCCACGCAGTGTGCTCAGGCAAGCCCCTCCCACAAGCCTGTGCATACATACACATATCACATACAACACACATACAGATACACATATCACATACACACACATCTCACACACACACACACACACACACACACACACACACACATACATGAGGTGATTTCAAAAGCATTTTGTGAAGGTCTGGCCTTTAAATGTCAATGTTCGTAAGTGAATTGGTTATTACCTACCTGAAGAGGAAGTGAACTGGGAGATGGGTTATTTCACGGGACAAAACTAATAAAAAGGGCAGAACCAAGTTGGAAAATCTATTTTTTTTCAAATCTCCTAACACTCTGAATTGTATAAAATTCTGGCAATAGAACGCTCTATGCAATAAACCTCAAAAGTCAAAGGTTAACATAAGGGTTATTTTCACACCTAGAGTTTACTACATCAAAAAGATGATTTTGGACCTAGTTGGGGGAAAGATAACACAGAGATATAAGTCAAAATGACAATGTGGGGAAATATATTTCTATTTCTACCACGGAGTATTTTACAAAAGCAATACTATAACCCAGTGTGCAACCCATGGCCAGACAGGAATGTATCACAAGGACAGAAAAGTGGATGAAAGTGATTGCTCCATAACTACAGGAAAGAATATCTTATGAAATCAAATCTTGGTCTTCGTGATCTTCACATCAATTGTTTTAAAATATCCTGTAGCTATCTCTCCAGCCCCTTAAGCTGACATTCTTTAGTGAGAAATTCCTGGTCTTCTAATTCGAAGCTTTAAGACATTAATAGTTTCAGAACTTGAGTGGGGGATGAAATCAAGGAGCCAAGTGTTCAGCTTAGGAAGTAAGGTGAAAGATGATTCTGGAAAATATTCTAATGATACCTACACTGTGCCTATATAGTTCACACTCACGAATTCAAGAGTACAGAACTGTAAGTCTTATTCTCCCCTGAGTCTCCTGTGACTTCCTCTTTTAGAGTGTAGCTTTTCACTTACACTAACCAGGCCCTTGTTTACCCAGACGCAAAGACAAAATAATCAAAACAATATGGCATTTGCATGAAAATAGACATGTAGACCAATGTAAGAGAATAGAGCACGCAGAAATAAAGTCACCTAATAGTGATCATTTCCTCTTCAACTCAGAATATACAATAGAGGAAAAAAAATAGCTTTCAGTATCAACAAGAAAAACTGAATGAAATTGGGCCCAAACTTATGACAGATAAATAAATCAACTGAAAAATCTATTAAACTTACTTGAGACTTGACACTGAAAACTGTTAAGAGAAAACATCATGAAAAGCCCTGTGACATTGGTCTCCAGGGTGAGTTCATGAATATAATACCCCAAATCACAGGCAATATAAACTGAAACAAACACACAAGATTATATTACCCAAAAAAACTTCTATAGAGAAAAAGAAACAGTCATTAGATTTAGAAGGCGCTCTACAGAATAGGATGAAGCTAAGTGTCTGATACAGGTTAATTCCCAAAAGATGTAAGAAACTTTTATAGCTATAAGGGAAAAATACATAACAATCTGATTTTAAAATGAGTAGATATTTCTCCAGAAAAGCTATGTCTGATAGGTATGTAAAAAAATTGTCATCAGGGAAATATGAATCAAAACATCAATGAGATGTCACCTCACAGATTTTTAGAATGGATATGACTTTTTAAAATGAAGACAGCTGTCGGCAAGGATGTGGAAAAATTAGAAGACTTGCTTTCTGTTAGTGGAAACACAGAATTGTGAAACCACTAGACAGAGTGAGGGGAAGTGCCGTACTACCCAAGAATTCCACTGCAGAGTATGTCTCTGAAAGAATTACAATCAGGATCTCAGACAGACATCTTCACCTTTATGTTCATTGCACAATTATGTCCAAGAGCTAAGACATGGAAACAGCCTAGGTGTCCATGCCAATGAACAGATTTTTTAAAGCTGTATATACATGTGATGGAATAGATTTCAATCTTTAAAAAATGAACTGTAATACACGGCCTTGAGGACCTGACACTCGGTGAAATAAGCTAGTCTCATAAAGATGAAATCTACATGATTCCACATACCACGTATCTGAAGCTGTCAAATTCTTAGACTCAAGAAAACGGAGTGTTGGTCTCTAGAGGTTGGAGAGGGAAAATGATGAGTTTCTGGTAAGTCACAAATGCGTTCTGTTGATCAGCTGCACAACAGTGCACTCAGAGCTGCCATTACTCTATTCTGTACTTAAAAGTTTGACAGCACGCTAGAGAGATCGCTCAGTCAATAAAGTGCCTCACAGTACCAGCACCTGAGTTTAACCTCAGAATTCACAGGAAATAAAAACATCAGGGGTGGGGCTGGAGAGATGGCTCAGCAGGTAAGAGCACTGACTGCTCTTGCAGAAGACCTGGGTTTGAACCCCAGCACCCACATGGCAACTAACAACTGTCCATAACAACAGTATTAGGGGATCTAACACTTTCATCTCTCCTCCAAGGGCATTTGCATGACATGGATACATTTACACACATGCAGGCGTAACACTCATACACATAAAAATTTTAAAACATCCAAAGTATGGTAGTAGTAGTCCTAGCTCTCGGGAGTGGGAAGCAGAGGGAGGAAGGTCCCTGGGCTGGCTGGCCAGGCAGCCTAGCCTGCTCGGCCACTTCACTGGCTCCAGGCCATACAGAGATCCTTCCAGAAACAAAAAGATAAGGTGGGTGGTACCTGAGGAACAATACTCAAAGTCGCCCTTTTACTCCACAGAGTACACCCCCTACACAACACACACCAGCATGCAAATGTGTACCCACATTCACCAAAACTCACGTACATAGACACAAAAACGTAAAAAAAGGGAACGGTTATACAGCATTTTGGTTCTAATCTTTTATTTATTATTTTTATTTTATGTGCGTTGTGTTTTGCCTGGATGTGTGGAAGTGCACCCTTGTCATGCAATGCCTGTCAGAAGAGGACACTGCACCTCCCAGTACTGGAGTGATGGATGGTTGATAGCTGTCATGTTAAGAGAGGCCAATGCTCTTAAGCTCTGAACCATCATCTCTCCCGCTTCTATAGCGCATTCTTAACCCCAAACAAAATAATAAAAATTAACCAGAGTACTGTTTACAGTTAATCTGTATCTACCTTGGGTGGACCTCTCCTCTGTCACCTCTCCTCCTCAGATACTCATCTCTGATGGTTTATAAGTTGCCAGTGGAAGATGTGCGGCCTCTAGCACAAGCTTTCTTCAAGTTAGAGAATGGTAAGAGCCATGTGTTTGAAGTAAGACCCTGGACAGAAAATAATTTTCATATGGTAATTTGTCCTGATAAAAAAGTAAAATATGATATAACACATTAAATTTAAAAGCTGAAATCCCATATTGAATTTTAAAAATGCTGAAACAAAGAAGGTAAAGGAATTCTGTTTATGGTAGAGGAAAATAGGAAGAATTTCTACGTTTGCTTTCTGGGTTTTTTTTGTGTGTATATTTACATATTTATGTCAGTACAACCTGAGTCAAAATTTACATTTAAATAAAATGCTTTATTTTGGGAATGCTGATGCATATATTCCTTTTAAATTAAAATTTTATGGACTGGTATATTATTTTATTGCATTAGGTGATATATTAAGAAACCAAGAGATAGGCATTGTGGCTCAGGCCTGCACTATTGAGACTGAGGTAGGGGGATTGCCACAAGTTAGAGGCCAGCCTAAGCTGCCTCAAAAACTTGAACTAAAGAAAAGAAACTGACTCCTGTCTGACCATTGCAGTGACCCTCTTGGGTCTGCTATACTTTAAACCGAGCACTCTGGACCCTCATACAGGTTAATACGTTCCTCTCCAGCCTATCCCATTGACCCCTCTACTGTGGACTCTGCTGCTCTGAACTCTTTCCTGTACTGATTTTCATCGTACAGCTCAATGGTATCGCACATGCTGTCAGATCCCCTGCTTCCGGAAGACCTTTCTAATTCCTATTGACAGAGTCTACAGCCAGAGCAACACATTCCCTTTCCCTTCTCTGAGCTGAGCATCACTGTTCTCTGAGCCACATGCCCAATTGCTATCCTCCAAAGCTGGGCACTGAACTCAGCACTAACCTCAAATTTTGGGTTCTTTCTACTGGGCTTCTATCCAAATTCTAACGGCCTTTCCCAATCTATTTTGGTTAACTCTCATTTAGGAGAGTTTTCAGTAGCTTTAAGAAAGAAGTCTATGAAGATTTTTATTCCCTAACAAACTTCAGACATCTTTCTCTACAGTCCCTTCTCGAGTGTCCTCCGTCTGTATCTTCCCATGCTGGATGTGCAGATCACTGTCTTGCACATAGAAAAGGAAACATGGCATCTTTTTCTCCCTTAAGTCCAGAGTCCAAAAGTCCACATTCATGTTTAATACACTCAATTATCCCTCGTCTGAGTGAATGTGTTGATGTATTCTTAACTAAGTGATACACTTAAGACATAAACAAATATCGCCTTAAACTAGTTCACATTTTAGTTACCGGTGGTACATGTTGATGTTTGAGACGACCTAAATATGAAAATATATGCACTCCTAATGTACATTTTTCTTTATGCAGTTAAACAGAACTTCGACCTGGAGGAATACAGCCTCTCTCAGTCCACCCTGGAGCAGGTGAGTCAGCTCTGGTGGTTTTATGTCGTCCATAACATCCAGGCTTATAATATGTGTACTCTGTATTCACTTGCAGTTACATGGATATGTCTCTTTCTTTTCCTTTCTTTCTTCCTTCCTTTCCAGGTCTTCCTGGAGCTCTCCAAGGAGCAGGAGCTGGATGGTGTTGAGGAGGAACTAGATTCCTCAGTAAAGTGGAAGCTCCTCACCCAAGAAGAGGTCTAGGCCAAAAGTGCTGAGTATCTTTATAAGCCTGTGTTATCTTTTCAAAGACATTTATTTTTATAACATCAGTGAAATATTTTAGTAACTATATTGTAAATGCCATGATGGTTCTTCATGTGGTGAGGAGAAGGGGCAAATGCCAGGTAGAGGCAGGATCACGTGGACAGCATGTCCAGCATTCCAGGCTCTGCATGTCTGTAGGCCACCCTGATGCCACTTATCTATATAATGCTGAATAAATACAGTTACTTTCATACAATTGTTTCACTTTCTGAGTCTGATGCATTTTGTTTAATTCTTAAATAAAAACTTAAAATATGCTTTTCTAATGTACAATGTGAAATTCATGCATTTATTCTCAGGATACCTGATACTTCGAAAAACTGATATCTGGTATGGATAGAAATACTCACGCATCATTGCTCATCATAGCCAGTATCCACATAGATAACACATCCACTGCCCACACAGCAGCATAGACAGAATCCAGAAAGCCAAAAACTTGCCATTAGTAATAAACTGTCTGTGCATTTTTCTCCATTACTGTAACCCAGCTCTGTCCCATTTCCATTGTATCATTGCCTTTGGGCATTAGAGATGGCCCAGCTTTGGCTGGTCTTCCATGAACATTTGTCGCATGGTTCCAGAAAACTTAAAACAAAACAAAACAAACACCAGTAATAGATCACATGACTAAGAAGATGAAAATGTTTCCTTTTTCATTTTTATCTTTTGAATTGAATTTTATAGATTTCATACAATATATTGATCATATGTAGACCCCCTTCCCCATTTGCACCCTCTCTCAATACCCCACTGAATTTCATATATATATATATATATATATATATATATATATATATATGTATGTATGTATATATGGCTAGCCAAATCAAGTATGTGACTCCAAATGCCCTCTAGTGCGGATCCATCCACTGAGCCTGATTAATCTACCCAGTGTCACATCCTTAAAGAAAACTGACTATTCCTCTCCCAGCAGCCATCAGTTGCCAAAAATTCCTCAGCTAGGCTTGTGGGGTCTTATCTACTTCCCACATCTATACTGGAATTTTGTCTGGCTTGAGTTTACATGGGTCTTGTGTGTGCTGTCACCGTTACTGTGAGTTCACATGAGTAACTGCTCTATTGTCTGTTTCCTTGTGGTCATCCGCTACCTCTGACTCTTACAGTCTTTCTTCCCCTCTTCTGATCCATGAGCCTTGGAAGACAGAGGTTTGATATAGGTGTCCAATTCAAGAATAATTACTCTGTAGTCTCATATTCTCTGCACATTGGCCAGTTGAGGGTCTCTATGTTAATCACCATCTGCTACATGAAAAATCTTCTCTGATTAGAATATCTCTTGGTACAAGAATAATAACTTGTTCTTGCAAGAGTTGATTGAATGCGATGTCCATTTGGCAGAATAAGTAGTAATAGGCTCTCCATTGTGGCCTGTGGTCTGTTTAGCTATGGGTTCCCAGGCCTGATATCAGTGTCAGGTATGACCTCTGTCTTCGGAAGTGGACCTTAAATCCAATCAAAATGTGGTTGGTTACTCCTGTGACATCCATGCCACGATTGCACTGATGGGCATAGTTTGCCAGGCTAGTTGTTTTTGTAACTTTTGGGATTCATACCTGGGCAAGGTTGATGATTGGGACCCCTGGTCAACACCTTCAACAGGGAGTCCATCCTGGTATTTGGCTTTTCCTTTGCTAGCCTATGGTATCTGTTAAGGGCAATGTATCCCTGTTACTGGGTGACTCCTTTTAATCTCTTTTGATACTGTATATGTCATGTCATATATATATATATATATATATATATATATATATATATATATATATACACACACACACACACACACACACACTTACTTTAAGAGGCTTCTACAATGGTCAGTCTCCATATAACTTTTCCCAAAGCATGTTGTTTTTTCCCTTCCTTTAACCAGTGATCTCCTATTTAAAAATTTCATAAACTCATTTAAAAATATTTTCTAAGTGCCTTCAAACTGTATTGTATGAAAATTTCAAAAATTCAATCAAAATGCAAATAATGCTTTCTAAAATAAGCAAGCAAGACAGCATAGGCTGGTGAACATATAGATCACTACTTATAGATACTCTACTTTAGATCACAACCATGGGATTTTTCTACTATGCTAGCATTTAGACTAGGGTTGAGATACTGTCCTAATTGTTACACTTGTCTGCTAAGTAAAATAATTTAAAACTGATTCCTCTGTCTCAAACTGCTTCAAGCACCTGCTAGCTACTTGATCTGGAAGACATCAGTCACAGAAAACCCAGACGCATCCTGATGTGCTCAGAATTTCATCAGAAGTGAAATGTGTCATGCAAATCATACATGGTATAAAGCAAAAAAATAACATAATAATATATAATTCACCATCATGCCACACACTATCCACAAAAGTGTTGTCTGGAAAACTTTGACAATGTCTGGAGAGATGGCTCAGTGCTTACAAGCACTTGCTGTTCTTCCAGAGGACTCAAGTTTAGTTCAGTTTAGTTCACAGCCCCCACTTCAGGCAACTCACAACCTCCAGCTTTAGAGGACCCAGCTTTGTCTTCTGGTCTTCACATGCACAAACCCCCACACACAGGCGTACACATATACACATGAATAAAAATAAAGTAGATCTTCAAGGCATTGAGAAAGAATTCTTTTTGGTCTCGGTCTGCTTAATGAAGACTGCTATTGATTGGAAACCCATTTAGCCTTGAACTGGAAGGAAACACTGGACATTTGTGAGGAAAACAGGCCAGAACAACTAAAAAGGCAAGTCAAGGACTGTCAGAGACTAAATGTTCTTACTTCAAAACAAGGCATGTGGCTAAAAACAGCCCCCACATTGCTTGAAAAAAGGCCGATCAACATTTCAACAGCAGTGACTAATTCTTCTAGTTACAATCTTTGAGTTTCTAAGAATCAAAGAAAACTGGCGATTTTAGCACCAAATGGAAACTGCAGCAAAATCAACAACCAAGAAGATAATGACAAACTCAAATGAGCGGTTGACTTTTATTTTGAGTGGAGAAAGGGGGACCAGTAAATCATGAGGTACTTGTATTAACTGCCTGGAGGACTGAAAGAGGGAGAGTAAGAGAAGAGAGACCAAAGATCTTCCTAAAGTAATTTCTTTCAGACAGTTCCATCCTGAACCAGAGATCATTTGAGTTGTTTTTACACAATGGCCATAGTCATAGTTTGTGGTCACCAATATCAGATTTAACTGGGCTTTTGCAAACCCATAAACCACAGCTGTTGAGCCTTTAGGCACAGCTATCTAATTCAGGCTTGGTGTGAACTTTGTGGCTTCCTGTATGAATGGCTACTTCCCTTGCATTCTCTAAGAGGAGTTTTTAAAGTTTTAAAAGTTTTAAAGAGGAGACACTTAAACACACAGAGAGAGATTGCTGAGTATGTACATGTGGACACGGATTTCTGAAACTCTATACTGCATACCTGCTGTTTAAAATATTGGAACTTGAAAAGGAATATGATCTGTGGTTCAAATACTTCAAGAGACTGGCTCCCAGATCTCTTGAGGAAACCCCAACAGGGCAGAGTGCTGTCAAAGAAACTAAAAGAGAAAAAACAATCCCTAGGAGGAGAAAGATGTGTCGGAGACCAGAAGGGAAGGCGGAAGTAGGGGTCTGCCACCATTTGTGTCATAAGAAATTTGCCGGATGAGAGAAAGTTTGAGACGCTTATATAAAAAAGAAGAAAGGAGGTATGTTAAGCTATCAGAGCCTTTAACACTAGGAGGAGGAGCTATGGATGCCATCAGCCCAATAGCCAATGTTAATGCAAAACTAGAATCACATTGTTTCTTTCCAACTCATAACCCAGTTCAAGCTGCTTCTGATAACAAGCTTCAAAGATGATGCCGGCACTGATTTTATTTCTACAAAACCATGCTAAGTGCATATACCATTGCTTCAGACGGAGAAGCTGACAAGTGTTGTTCCCTTAATTTTGATCGAAACACCCACCAAACTATAGGATCGGGCCTTTTTAGCAGGAAAGTGTATGAGTTTTCAGACCTTCCAACATATCCAGGTTGAATTTGGGAATTGAATGGTATTAATTCATATTGCCACCTGTATGTCAGAGCAACCAGTTATGCTAATGTATTCAAATATAATTAGGTATTGTTACAGTGGTATTGAAACTCCAAATCCATCTCCATGAGTGTCTGAGTTATTAAACTGATAGGGTAAGATGTCTCAAACAAGACCGTGAATATTTTATTTTACACTTTATACAATGTTAATAGCAGAGCGAGAGTATTTTTATCACTTAAAGGGACAGTGGACTTTAAACGACTGAGCAACTGAGGTTAAGCGGTTTGTCTATTTCTTCTCAGTTATTTGTTTTTCTTGAGATGTTTGCAAAGATCAGATGCTGAAAGCATAATGAGAAATTTCTGAGAGCTGTTAGTTTCCCTGGATAATAGATGCGCCTCTTAGTTTAAACATGCAATGATTTCTAAAAGAGGAAACGATAGGATTATTCGGTAACGTGTGTGTGTGTGTGTGTGTGTTGTAGTTACATATCTGTGTGGGTGTCTGCACCTGCATGTGCCTGTGGAGGCCAGAGGTGATTACTCTCCACTTACATTTTTGAAACAGGTTCTCTCACTCAAAGCTCTACCAGGCTGCCTGGCCACTGAGCTCAGATCCCCAGCGCTGGGGTTACAGGTGATCACAGCATGCCAGGCCTTTGAGCATGGGTGCCAGGGATCCAGGTCAGGCCCGCAGGCTTACATGGCAGGCGCAATTCTCACCCTCGTGTTCCCAGTCCCCTAACATTGTTGTTTTCTGTTTATCCCTTCTGGTATTGCCATGAAGGAGTTAAGTGAGTTTATAACTAAAGAGTAAAAAATACAATGATACAGTTCAGAGGAGGGACGAAGAAAAGTAAAAACAATGATATGCAGGAAACAGAAGGAAGGGGTGGAGAAGACATTAGGCAAATGGAAAATTAGACTCCACATCCATCACCAAAAATGACTTTATAAAAGAATGACACAATTTTTCATCATTAGAAGTGGCTGCAGCCATGTCTCAAAGGAATTAGCCTATCTGGCCAGCTGCATTGCACAATAAATGAATGCTTACAAGTGCTGCAGTCCCTAAACGCCTCTGGGAAAGAAAGAGATATCAGTGTGGAGTATTCCACAAAACAGAGGGGAAGTGAAAACAATACTCACAGGTGGCTAAGAAAATAGCTCCATGGTGCTGGCGTTCTATCAAGAAAAACATATTTTTTCCATTAAAAGATATAAATGCTTGCATATGAGAACTTTAAATTCATTTATCTAATTTCACAGAACAGTCATTAAAGCACCTCCCAGTAAAAGGAGCATGCTTTCAGATAATTCCCCTTCAGAGAGAAAAACTATACAACCAGGCAAAATTGTTTTTTAAAAATTCATCATTTTGAGGTGCTGAAAAAAAAAAAAACAACAGAAAAAGACAAGTTGTGACCAGTGCCTCTTGAAAAGGGGGGTTTATGTGGCTGAACAGTGTTACATGTGGGGTTCTTCCCGAAGGTGTTCTTGTCCCCATCATACCCCCATATATACTGCTACTGCAGAACCCTCTGCAAGCCTTTCCTGGAGGAAGAGACTCAGGTTGGAGCTGGCCACAAAGATTCACAGTTCTTCCATTGGAGGCATGGTACTCAGTTCAGGACAGTAAGCAGACTAGGTAGAAATTTGATAGAGATCTTCCAGACATTGAAAAGTCACAGAAAGCCTGGGAAAGTATAACCTTTCTACGTAGAGGTTCATATTTTGAGAACTTGGTTCCCAGTATATGAAGCTATTTAGAAGGTGGATGGAGCCTCCTTGGTTGAAGAAGGTCACGGGAGGAGGGGGGCTACCTTTGAAGGTTAGAATGGCTCCTGGCTCCAGCCTATTTTGTTGCTTGTCTATACCATGTGAACAGCCTCTATCGTAAGCTCTCACTGCCAAGGACTGAGTTTTCCCTGGCACCATGCCTTCCCCGCCATGATGAACAGAGCTACCTCCCTCCTAACCCATAAACCAAACTAAATTTTTCTCCCCTCAAGTTGTTTCAGTCACAGTAGAGAAAGGGTCACTGAAAGCATCACCTACAAACCTACGAACTCACAGGAGATCGTCACGTCAGCTGGCAAAATGTCACAGCTAAAAGGAATACAAGAAAACATTTCTCAACCCACACATGGACCAGAAAGTAGATGGAGAAGGCCTCACAGGCCCCAAATGTCTACAATATAATCTCTGTCTAAATAGCTGTCTGACCTCAAAGTAGAAACATACTGGAGGGACTTTGTAGGGAGGAATGGTAATATTTTTTTGGTCTTTTTGAGGCAAGGTCTCTCTGTAGCCCCAGCTGTCCTGTAGACCAGACTGGCCTTGAACTCACAGAGATCCACCTGCCTCTGCCTCCCAAGTGCTTGGATTAAAGGCATGCACCAACACACCCAGTTACAAGGATAATCTTTATGTCTGCTCTGTCCTACCCTGTGGCCCACTGTCACCCAACCATGGTTTTCAGATGCTCTTGAGAACAAAGGATGGAATCATTTATAAAACAGACATACAGAACAAGGTAAGGCAAGAGTCACATCCCATAAAGAGAAAATGCAACAGTATATATTATGAACATATACCCATGGGGCAGAGAAAGGCAGAGTGGTGTTTAAATCAGAATACTTCTGTACCTACATGAGTTTGAAAATGGTCACCATCTAGGGGTTGAGTTTTTGTTCTCCGCCAATTGAAGAATAAGAAGGCAGAAAAAAAAAAATCTCAAACCAGCAGAAAGCCACAAGCAGACACATTTTTGTTGATTGTTGAAGATACATCCATAAGTTCACACAGAGAAAAAGCTCTGCACAAATGGAGAGCAGAATTCAGAAACTGAAATCCAACTGTCCATCACACACACACACACACACCCAGGGAGGACCTGGGTTCTAAGCCTTTTAATGGTTTTCCCTGCCCCTATTTTGGATTGGTCAACAAAGAAGAGAAAAAGGATGATAGGCTTATGGCTTCAAATGACGAGGTGCCCAGGATCTGGCTTAAGTCTTAATGATCTGGTTTGGATTAGTTGGCTGGAAAGAGAATCTTGCTGACTAGAGGGGGAGCTCCCAGGTCTTTCTCTCAGGTCAAAAAGAAGATGGACGTGTGTCATCTTTTTATGTTTTAACTTTTATTTATTCTTATTTTATGTGCAGGAGTGTCTTGCCTGCAGTCTTGTAGCTGTGCCCATGTGTGCAACGCTCTTGGAGGCCTGAAGAAGGCGTTCGATACCCTAGAACTCAAGCTAAGTACAGTTGCTAGTTGTCATGTGGGCGTTGGGAACCAAACTCGGGTCTGCTGCAAGAGCAGCCAGTGCTCTTAACCACTGCGTCATCTCTCCAGCTTCCTAAACTATTCAGCAGCATCATCATCATATCATCATCATCATCATCATCATCATCATCATCATCACCATTTCTTAAGCCATAGGCGTGATACAAAATGGAAAAGCTTCAGAAGACTGCAAGGGACACACTTTCTAGCTTCAACATTAGAAGCAACTGCAGATATCTACCCCTTGTGTATTCTTTCCACATTTATACTGAACTATGTATTGTGTGATCGCTTGTACTTTTTTTCTTTAATATATGTTTTTATTGAATTTTTTGCATTTTACATAATACATCTTCGGCATATCTAGACCCCTCCTTCATCTGCACCCCAGCCATCCCACCAGATTCCAAACATTCCATCTTTATCACTCTCCTGAGATCCTGTTTGCTTATTAGGGATTCAGTCCCTTATGGCTCCTAGTCAGACGCAGGCATGAAAAAGAGTCAGTGGGCACATGACCCCACCACCTTGCTAAAGGCCTTTTAATCAAAATACTGTCATTCTTGGATCAAAATAATTTACCCCAATGCATTTGATCTCTTTTTCTCTCTGCCGAATTTCTGGTGAGAAGAGCTAGCATATTCATATAATGACCCCTGGATTTGCACACACACACATCTTTGCATCAGTAACCCAGGAAGACTCCCAGTCCCAAGCCAAAGCCTTGTGGAATTGCTTTACAGTGTAAACATCTCGGTTAAAATCACAGATGTCAAATGTAGCTGATGTTAAAGGGTTTACCGTAATGGTATTTGGGGAGATCACAGAAATCTTAGAAAAGCTAAAGAACTGGACTCAGAAACCAAAAATGAGGTGATGGAAAGTCCAGCAGATCAGGACAATCTGTTTCAGGCTCACAAGGCCTGCACCACTTACCACCTGACTGTCGATGCCAACAGCATCGGACATAACCACTGAATTTAGTGTGGTCACCACTGCTGGGTTCAACACTGCAGCCATAACATGTCCCTGTTTTCCTTTGATCTTTGCCTCACCTTCCTCTGGTTCAAGGACTCAAGCAGCAACATCATAGCTCAGTATCCTGTCGCTCCCAAAGTTCCCAAGGCCAAGAAGGAACATTTTGGGTTCCTTAGTGGGCAGACTCTCTGCCTTCCACCAAGGTTTAAAATTCATATACTCCACAATTTCAGCATCCAAAAGAACTGTATCTTCAGTTTATGAAGACGTGTATGAAGGTTTTGGAAAATGGCTCATTTTGATCTAGAAATGCTTCAGGGAAGGATAAAGAAAGACTCCTTGTGGAAGGGATATAACCTCTTAAAAGATGGCTTCTCAGGGGAGAACATCTGGAAGAGACCAGTTATGGAAGTACGTGAGAGAGGAGGATATCCTTCAACGACAGGCAGAGAAAATGAGATTTATTGTAGGACATTTTGTTCTGTTCCTTGGGATTAGGGATGGATTATTCCAGTATCCTTCTGCACCTCTTGATATTCATCAATTGCTACATATCTCAAATATATTTAAAATAGTTGGACTTCATAAAGATTTTTTTCATACCCAAATAAAACATTCTAGAGCAAGCACTTTATCTCAGAAACCTTTCCAGATTAACATCTTTATATCTTTCCAAGATGCCCCACATCAATGAACTAATAGCTCAGAAAACAGTTTGCTGTATCTACATGTTGTCTCTGTAGCCAATTTGCTGGTTGCTTTTGAAACATCCCAAACATCAAATAACTTCCTGTGTGTTGACCTGGCTGATGACAACCTTGTACTTCTGGTCCAGGGCAACCTCTTTATGGCTCTCTCAGGAATTGTGGGGAGTCGCCAGAAACACCAAAAATTCTATTGGATTCCAGATTTCCCCTCAAATCTAAACTGGCAATGTCTGTGCATTTTTGAGCCAAACATCAAACGTTTTTATCAATAAGGAACATTTTGCAATCTGCAAATATTCATTTCCCGGTAAAGCTATTCAAGGATAACAGCGAAACCTGAAGTACTGCAAACTATTAATCAAATATTAGTGACAAAGGAAAGAAAATAGTCATAGCCCTCTGCTTTTACTTCTTGCTTGGAAACTCAGAATTGATGTCATTAGAAACCACATGTGCCTTATTTAGTGGCTGTGACAAATTAGGAGGAAAAATGCTCAGAACTAAACTCCTGAAACAAAACACTGAGCTTTTATACAAATCCTCATTGAGAAAACAATCTAAAAAGAGCAGTTTATCTTTTTGCTCATTCTTGAAACCTTAGCATGTGATGAACCCAGTTTTTACCACCCCATCCTAGGCTGCCCTGAAGAAAGACCTCCCCAGTACACTCAAGGTTTTAATTAAATGGGACAATGAAGTCTCACAGTATTTTTATTGTTTACTCCAATTGCCCAGTAAAGTTTCTATGTACTTTTTGGAGGTGGAGACAGGAGATAAAGAGAATTAAAAATAACAAATGTGCAGCCTTCTTCCCACCCAAAGACCTCACCAGTGAAGTTTGTCATGAGGAAACCACAATGTAAGACAGAATCTGAACCAAGTACAAGTGCTGGGCCTGGGCGATTCACAGAGCAGACAGGAAGAGATGCTTTTGGAGAGGCTCTTCAGTTATTGACTTAGGAGTGCCTGGTGATGCCTATCCTTTGTTAAATGTACTAGATGGTGATGACTCTTGTGGGAGTGCAAAGGGGAGAAGACACCTTCAGAGATCACAAGAGGAAAATGGGAAAAAATATATGAATATGAGAAAATAATAAAGAAGATAGCTGGAGGGCCATAAACTGCGGCGAATTCCTGTAGAGGAAATAAAAGCTAGCGAGAGCGTTTTGAAAAGGAAAATTTGTCCCAAAGTGCAAATCCCAGAGGACCCCAGGGGAAAAAAAAAGAGGGTAACACCAAACTCCACTAATAATGGGGTGATCTGGGCACAGGCTGGCTGTCTGTGACACTTTTCACATGGGCCCATGGTGCTCAGACAACATGGCTGAGAAATAGAAGAGGGCGATGGGCGATAACACAGGACGGAGAGGGAGGTGGTGCTGGCACCGAACAGTGGACCACCCTTGTACACATCATCCTGTGAGCATCCCCCCATCTGGTACTCCTCACAAAGCCCGCACATCTGCTGTCACTGAAGGATTGTTCATGCGTCATTAGCGATGCGTTCTTTCGCACTGAAATCACTCGGCTTGGCTCTTTAGGCTTTTCTCCCCAAACTGACCCTCTTTCCTTCTACCCAAGTCCACTGGATTTCTTGAGGGTTGCTCAGGGATGCCCCAGAATGTTCTCTCAGGAGGCAGCTCAGGAGGTATCACTTCTCACCCAAGAATGTTGACAGAGCACATTATGTATCTCTGCTTGCCAATATCCTTGACTTTTGAAACTGCTTTCAAAGGGATCTGATTCTTGGCTTTAATCTCAGCACTTGGGAGGCAGAGATCGAGGCCAATCTAGTCTACATAGTGAGTTCTAGGCCATCTGGGGCTACAGGGAGACTCTGTCTCAAACAGCAACAACAGTAAAACAAACCAAGCAAAAAACAAACAAAACAAAACCACAAAAAAAGGGTCCTGATTCAGTGGTACATGAGATAAATTGTGCTTTTTTATAAGCTAAAGCTTTTATTTACATCCATATTGTTATGGCCTAAACATTGTGCCAGCTTCCACAAGAACTTGACCTTCCCACCTATTTGGGGTGACCTGGATTTCAGAATATCAAATAGTCACATCAGAGTGATCAAACATTACCCCAGTTCTTTCAGTTTTAACACTTTCACCTAGGATTTTTCGGTTTGGGTTTGTCGGGGAGCACTATCCTGGGGATAGAATGTAAACCTGGATACTAAAGTATCCGTGGCAACCTTGCCATTTGGTACTTAAAATTCATTTTTTAAATACTAAGATTCCCCTACCTCATAAGAGGGTATTGCCATTTTTTTTCTCTATGGTTATAAATATTTAAAGAAAATTTTCTTTGAAGTGGAAAAAAAATTAGCGTGTTGTCGCGAGCTTCAGCGAGGCAGACGGCTGTGGCTTCCCCTGTCTCTCCCTTTTATTCTTTATCTACACTCTTTTTCTCAAGGGAACTCAATCTCCCACTGGGTGTGGAGTCCTGTGGGATCCTGGAGGGCTGGGACAGTGAGCCTGTGACCCAGGGAAAGACCCTTGAATCATCACTCTCGTGTTCAGAGATGAACTGTGCCTGGTGATCTTAGTTTCCTAGTGTTATGCTGCGTTGATGAGAGCTTGAAGCTGTCCCTAGATATGGTTCCAGGGTCCAGGAGAAATGGGATTTGAAGAAATCGAGTTGATATTCAGACAAGTAGAGGTCAGAAGTCATGGATGACTCAGTGTATCTTCATGTGTACACAGAATTCTGAAATCTTTTAGGGGAGAACTTTTGAGAAGTTGCATTAAACAAAGAAAAAGGCTTGTGAGTAGTGGACTGAGCCACAGTCTTTCTTAAGCATCCTTCTTCCCGAAATAACCAAGATTATGACTGGAACTTTGAGTGACTTTAGGGAACTTTGAGTCATAACAGTGACATAATATATAATGTATATTTGTATGTGGACATATGTACATATGTGCCCATATGTATGTATACACAATATTTGCTTAGTTATATAAAATATAAATGCATGTAGTGAGGAAAAGTGAGAATAGAGGACAGAAAAAGAAATTTATTTCAATGTATTTCAATGTTCACATCTATGTGCACCTGTGGGTACAAGCACCCATGCACACATGAGCCCATGTATGTAGAGGCCAAAGGATGACATCAGGTATCTTCCTCTATCACTTCCCACTATAGTTTTCTTGAGGCAGGGTCTATCACTGAACCTGGAGCTCACATATTTGGCTAGACTGACTGGCCAACAAACCCCAGGTCTCTACCAGGTCCAGCACTTAGGGTTACAGGTGCTCACCACAGACCAGGGCTCCTTTCCTCCAACAGCACTGTCCTCCAAAGAAAATAACTAAGTGATTATAAATGGCAGTCCACTAACAAAGAACAATTAAAGGAGTCCTACGGGCCTCAAAAGGAGAACTGCTTAGAAGGTGGTATATGATTAATTAGGACAGCATATATTCCGTTTGGTACACACTGCCTGAGTGGTTGGGATAACACAGACATTTTAGTTTAGCACAATCATAAATCAGACCTCCTGGGGGAGGTTGATAAAACTTATAGGTATAGCCTGGATCTGTGGATAAAGATGATTAAAAAAGGTTTTCCTTACTCTTTTTAAAAATTATTTTCTGGTTTAGGTAAAGCATGAGAAAGTCAAGTACACAAAGCAGCTTGATGTTTCAGCAGACAATGTACCTCAACTAAGAATCAGCCAGGGGAAAGGAGACAAGCAAATAAAATGTCAAAAGCTTCTGTCCATCTTCTGTTGCTGAGTGAACCTTTCTAGAAATTTTTGAATAACTATAAAATAAAGTGAAAAGGACATTTCGTTTCAATTAAAATATTTTCAATGAAAGGAATTTAAAATTCAAAAATAAAATTCCAAAAAACTCCTAACAGTCAACATATCCAAACATTCTTTTCACTCACATTTGTTTCCTTAAAAAACAATTTCTCTTAAATGCCAAGATTTTATTGGTCATAGCTTCATCTGACCATTATTGAGTTCAAGGATAAGAAATATTCAAACAGATTTTTTTAAAAAAGGCAAACACCAAAAGAAAGACTTCTTTGAAGAGAACAGTGAATAACAATTTAATGTACTCATTGAATTTCGTAATAATTTGGCCAAATAATTGTGGTTGTTTGAAAACATTTACAAATTTCAGGACGTGTGCTACATGAGTGCAGTGCAGTATCCACATAAAAGTGAAACCCAGAAGGACAGTGAACCAATCATTTTGCTACCCCTCAACAAACACCTTATTGAACATTGAGATCCCAGATAAATCTGTGGGTCTCAGGAGGGTCATAGCATACCCCAGAGAAGGAAACCAAAGTAGTCTTCATTGTTCTCCACTATGCAGTCCATCATTCAGGGATGTCAGGCAGGAACTCAAGCACAGAAGAACACTGCTTCTTGTCTGACTCTTTCACAGGCTCATGCTCAGCAAGCTTTCTTATACAGCCCAGCACCACTTGCCTAGGACTGGTGCTGCCCACAGTGGGCTGTGCCCTCCCACATCATCAAGACAGTTACAGACATGGCTGCAGGTCAATCTGATTTGAGAAGTTACTCAATCTGGTCTCCTTCTTCTTGAGTCACTCTAGTTGTGTCAAACTGGCAGTAAAGGCAACACAGTGTCTGTGGTGCTGGGGATCGAACCCAAAGCCCTGCACATGCTATAAAGGCTCTCTATACTAAGCTGCATTCCCAACCCTTCAATTATGCCCATTTTTTTTCAAAATCGCAAAGTAAGTTTAAAAGTCTATCTGTAGCCCATGAAGGAATTTTATAATGAGAATCTTTAAAAGAAAAACTTTTTTCTAAGATTTATCTTTATTTTACATGAATGAGTGTTTTACCTCGTATATGCAAATGTGCTTGGTGTGTACAATGTCTGTGAAGGCCTGAGGAGGGGGCCAGCTTCCTTGGAACTAGAATCACAGATGTTGAGTCCTAGGAATTGAACCAGGGTCCTCTGGAAGAGCAGTAAGTATTCTTAACTGCTGATTCATCTCTCTAGCCCCTACAAGCAGGTTTTATTACACAAAACTTTGACCCCTTCTTTTCAGGCTGTTATACGCATATACCACGGTTTCTACTTCTCCAACACTTTGACTACTTGTTTCACTCACTAACTGGCATCTCATTGAACCACTAATGTGAGGTATGTTCCAGGGACACAAAGATAAGTAAGCCATATTCTCTACTTCCAAGATACTCAACTAAATAGAAGAGATAGAAATAGGTGATTCTGGTACAATGTAATAGATCCTTCAGTGTGAGTAATGTATTGGGGAAACAAAGAAAATCAGGTTAACAGGGCTTCATGGAAACTTTCCTCCCTAATGGCTTCCACCATCTTTGTGTCCTAACTGACCATAATATCAAAGACGACTGTGAACATTAATAGGGGTCTGGGAAAATACCTCAGTTTATAAGGCGCTTGCCATGAAGCATGAGACCTGAATTCGATCCCCAGAATTTATATAAAAAAGATGGGCATAGTGGCATAAAATTTTAATCCCAACATTAGAGAAGTAGAGTCAAGTAAGTCATTAGGGCTCAATGGTCAGTCAGTCTAGACAAATAGGTGAGTTATAGGCTAATGAAGCCTGTCCCCAAAACAAAATAGACAAGGTGGATGGTATCCTGAAGTATAGCATGTGAAGTTGATCTCTGGCCTCCACCTACATGTGCCATATACAAACACACATGAATACACACAAATACATAAGAAGTATATATGTATACATATATATTAAGTATAATCTCATAATTCTCAACCCAAATTTAAAAAGAAAGTGAATGTAAAGGATTTTTTATTCATTTTTAGAAAACTGAAATCTAATAGCTTAGAATAAAATAAAAACACAAAAGATGATTTCAGAGGCAGATAAAAATTATTTTACTACTATATATGAGTTTTGTCTCTGGTATTGCCTAATAAATCACCTACTAGGTCCAATAAGATGTAGTTACTTCATTATACTAAGTGAAGTAACAAACTCAGGAAAAACAAGAGATCTATGTTCTCCCTCATTAGTGGATCTTAGCTCCAGTCCCGTATATGTGAGTGTATATCCTGACGTAGCAGCACGAGCCAGGAAACTGAAAAGGAACCTGGAAGAAAGGGGAAGAAAGAGTCCCAGAAAGGGAGATGGCAAGGAACAAATGTTACCAAGAGGGGAATGGAGAAGATGAAAGTACCCAACAGGAAGGGAGGAGGAAGGACAGACACAGAGCAATGTAAAGGCTAGGAAGGAACTCAGGAAAGGGCACAGCTGAGGTAGGCATTATCAAGACAAAAGTGGGGATGCTTAAACTGGGGAGGGAGGAGGGAGGTAGGCAAAGAAAGTGAGAGGAGAGAGGAATAAAGCTTAGGTAGTGTGAAAAGCCAGAGAGAAACATATTAATTCAAAAACCCACTGGAAATTGCACATATAATCTCTGAACATGAGTGCATGTGGATAACTGAAGGCATTATAAAAAGAAATAGTGCCAGATGGGAGAAACCTCCGTTTGAGTTGTTGGTCTGGGTGGTCCATGAGACTCCCAAAATAACACAGGCTATTGCCACAGTCCTTGACTACCTCCCGGAATATGAAGGTAAGACCCTATTGCTGAAGACAGGACATACTTCATACATGAGACTTGGGGCAATGGGGCTGGGACTGACCTGGAAGCCTCCTCCCTGAAGACTAGCTCTCATAGCCCTAGAGGATGCTATGCAAGCTGCTAAGGGAGAAAATCAAAGATCCAACCCCAGCTTCAAAGCCTAATAACCACAACAATGACCAGCTCAGCAAACTATATCAGAGCAGTAGTGACACTTTCATCTAGGGGGTAATCAACAGCCATATAATTAGATTTAAAGTTCACTCAATGGGAGGGAACTCATAGGGACCACTGTAAACATAGCTGTAGAGTGGATTGCTTCTCCGAGGGAAAAGGTGGACAAACACCCCTCTCAGAGTGGTATCACCCAAGACAACCTTGAGCAGAAAGATGAGGAGCTGGGAAAATCCTATGCCCCACCCGCTGGGTCTATTGGCCTTGGATGTGAGAAGGGGAGGGGCTAAAGTGTATTTAAACTGAGGGCGCCAGGAGGCTGGCCATTTTCTCCCCTCCCCCATGGGCCATTTGGATCTGTTCACCGGGAAGTCACAAGATCCCAGCCACGTGGATTTACTAATGGAACTTGTGGAGGGGAGGGTGGGCCCCTGTGTTCTGTAAGTAACCTCTCACCCATTGCTCTGTTAGTAAACCCAAGTAAACTAGCTAGAATCTGTTTAACTGTGAGTGGAGGAATTTGTGTGTTTGTTGTGAGGCCTGGGGGGAGGGGGGGTTGGGTTACAAGCCGGGAGAGAGAGGCAGGTTAAGTTAGTCTGCCTCTCCCAAAGAGAAATTTTAATAACAATAGCCAAAGTATACATGTGACTGGAGAGTCCTTAGATCCAAGAGAAACCCCTATCTCTGTCATATCAAATGTCCTGCTGTAAGCTAAAGACGGATCCTTAAACTTACACACAAATCTGTCATACATCACTCATCAAAGCTTTTTTTTTTCTTTTGGCAATAGACAGAGACTATTGTAGAGTTCCACAACTGATCACACACAGAGAATACATGTCTGAGAGATGTCCAACCCTAAGTGATACATCTACAGTGGACCCTTTACACCAAAGGCTTGTGTATATATTGGAACACAGGGTGGAGAGACTACTAATCCATCCCTCAACGCTCACCAGTGAAGCTTCCTCATGCAGGAGAGTGTGAAGGCCACCACTGGCTAAGGTGCAGAGAATAAGAGACTGCAGAGAGTGTGCCCCTGGCTAGGACTCCTACATTAAACCTCCCCCACCCATGGCTCAAGTGCCATTTCGGTAAAAGTGGCAGAAAGATTGTCAGGTCCAGGGTTGGTGCATGAACATAAGGAGACAGAGACTTTCAAACCTCTGGGAATTTGTTGTGTGAGCTTATAACAATGGTGGCAGCATGCACCAGACCCATATTGACTCAATAAGACAAAAGCCCTGTATAGAACTGGAGAAACAGGCAGCAGTGCCTAACCTTAGCTGAGGAACTATTGGCAACTGATCACTGCTGGGTGAGGGAGAGCAGATCTTCTGGGAGTAACTTGAGATAGACTGACTAGACTCCCAAGGATGAACTTGCACTGCGGGACCTCTCAGTACAAATGCTTGGCTGGCTAGGCCTTAACATAGGTGACAGAATGCATGAAATCCAGTGGAGAGGTATGGGGGTGTCCACGGGGGAGGGGTCTATATTAGGATTCAGATCTATGGTATGAAATGCACAAAAACTCAATAAAAATACATTAAAAAATATAGTTAATTCAATTATTATAAGATAGTACATTACAATCGGATTAGCCTCCCTCCTAATTCGCTCTCTCTCCATTGTACACCTTGTACTGCGCTGTACACAAGCTACTTATCACTCCCTCGGTCAACCACCCATTGCTCTCCAACTTTTCACCTAGATCCATGATATTGGGATTGTGATTAATGTCCTTGCTTAGAAAGAGGAGGAACGTAGGGGGCATGCAGTTTTGTGGCCTTCTGGTTGGGCTCAGAAATCAATTATGGTTAAATATCCTCTCAGCCTTGCAAGAAAGCCACGAACCTCTTAGTTCCTGACACCTGAATAACTTGAGACACAACTAAGAGGCACCCCATCTTTGGACTGATCCCTGATTTTCCGAATCAATGTGAAAGGAGGACACGCATTTTCTTGGAGTCATGTTGCTTGAATAAGTATTTTGTTTGTCACTCTGTGGGAATTTAGGGTTGTAGTCACTTCCGCATATTGAACACTTGCACTGTTTCTTATTAACTTGTTGACCTTCCTACATCTGTTGAACATCTCAAATTACCATCGGAGAAGCCAAACACTTCTGGTAATATTTTGCTTGTGACAAGCTGCATAGAATCAATAAGTCAATTTACATCCCCAATCAAGTCGGCAATTTGAAAATGAGAAAGTTCAAATTTACAACATTGTCATTAAACAATCTGAGGGACAGAAAAGCATCCTGTCTTCCTTCAAGATTAACATTAAGAATGTTTTGCTCTGAAAGCTGAGCAGAGTGACTTAGGCCTATAGTCCTTGCACGTAGAAACCGGAGACAGAAGGAACACAAGTTGGAGGCCAGCCAGGGCTAGGCAACAATTTCCAGGCCATCCTGAACTACACAGTGAGTAGTAAGATCCTGTCTAAAAAGTAAAAATTTGTAAAAAGGCAAAATAACAAAAAGGTTTATATTGAGATGAGATTACGTGGATTGAAATATAGACTAAAATGTCAGTGCACGCAGGGATGTTATGGTTTGTCATGTTCTCTAGACTGAAGTACGTGAAAATGATTTTAAAACTTGCCACAGTCGGGACTTGCCCAAGATGGAGCCTTGAACATTCCATCATGAATGGAGGAGGGGTTCATGGGGCTATCGGTGCATTGATTAGTACTGGTAATGCTATGAGTGCTGCTGTCGGAGGGGGAATCATTTTTCCTCCAGTGTTATAGCCACTGGTAGCTTGTTCAGACTCTAGGAAATAGCCCCAGACTCATGCAAGCAACACTAATAAGGCTCAGTGGATGACAAAAACAGAATAAAAGACATGAAAGTCCTAGGAGGACTTGTTGGTAAGAAGAATATTTAGAAGACACTCAGGTAATGCAAGAATACAGAAGGAGAGAAGGGGAGAAGAAGAGGAGATCTGGGGATATAGCCAGCCTGATTACTTCTTAAAAACCTTTTTTTCCCTGGATTAAAATCTCATTGACATAAAAATCATATTCTGCCATGGAACATTTTATACATGACTACTATTTGCAATTAACATGCACTTATAAACCACCCATAAAATACTGTATCAGCTATGCCTAGCTCACAATGGTTTCTCCTCCCTAAAGTTTCATGGATGTGATGCTTGCTAATAGTAGGCGATGTCATGTTTGATCATGTGTCCCTTTGATCTCTTCATGGATTTTCACCAAATACCCATAGTATTTCTTGTGAAGAAATTGAGAACGGTGAGTTTTCTACCCCAGTCATGAATCTGATGAGTGCTGAGGCCATTTGGACAGAAGAGAGAATATGCTTAGACATTGAGCTAATGTGGGTTTTAATCCTAGCTAGGCTAATCACTAGTTACACAATCTTCATTAAGTCACTAAGCTTGATAAACACTGTTGAATAGTAAGCATTGATTTGCTCTTTTCTGAAGTCAATGGGTACCTGGCATCTGCTCCAGCAGGAACAGAATACAGGATGGTTGAGGTCTAACAGCAAAGTGTTTCAGTTTTACTAAGTAGGCCATTCATTTTATATATTCAAACAATGTATCCAGACTTTGATCCCAGCACTCAGGAGGCAGAGGCAGCAGATCTCTGTGATATGGAGGCCAACCTGGACTGCATAGCAAGTTCCAGGCTAGCTCGAGTTACAGAGAGGCTCTATCTCAAAAAAATTTTTTTAAAATGCTCCCAGCAGCATCCTGGGCTCTAAGCTCCTACAGAGATTGTGTGCCAAGAATACTGTAATTCCCAGAGCTTTTTCTTGAGTCTCAAAACAGCTCAGTAAGTAAGCAGGACATAAGAGGGGACTCAAGGCTTGACGGGATTATGTGATTCATTGTTCACAAAACTAGAAGAAGCAGTCTCAGGTAGCCGTGGATTTCATATTCCCTGGAGCTCAAGAAGGGATGGAGGTAGTGCTGTTTGTGCTAAAACATGACTGTGTTCAATGCCACGGGGCTGCACACTTAGAAATTGTTACATGGTAAATTTTATGTATTTTGCCTCAACTTGAAAATGTTAATGTATATATAAAACATCTGTAATGTACACATGTGCTCAACTATAATACTACTGCCCCCTCCTTCCATTATGAGATCCTTGAAGAGACCCAGCTTTAGTGAAGGACCAAATGATTTTTTAAAACATTAGTTTGGCCTGACATATTGGCGCATGCCTTTAATCCCAGCACTCAGGAGGCAGAAGCAGGTGGATCTCTGTGAGTCTGAGACTACATAGCCTTTTTCTATGTAAGGACTGTGAGTCCTGCTCCTATCAGCTAACTTGTCAGCTATTTACACACTTGCGTAGGGTTTCCCCACAGTACCCGATTCCCACCATCATCCAGCCAGCAAGAATTACAGTTCCCCTTGAAAGGAGAGTAAACTGAGGCTCATCGAGTTTGCACTGAGGTTGTCCCTGTGTTCATGACCTCAGGGACAGAGCCACACTTGTGTGTGGTTTACTTTAAAATTCCTTTATTCCCTAGACCTCACAGATGTTACACAGATGTTTTTGATTCCCAAAGCATGAACTCTGTCCTAGCAAATACTAAGATAAGCATTGTTTTCTCTGTCCATGACATAGTTTTATTGTTGCAACTCCTCAGCAACCACAGTCACAGCTGAAGTTCAGATTTTGCTTTAAGAAAAAAACAGTTCATTATAAAATACAGCAAATATAATACAGAATAAGGACACTGCGCAAATCTATACCACTGTTTCAGATCAGTTTACAAAGTCAATACAGTGAAGTATTTTTGTCACTAGTTTTCACACTTATTTTAAACTCACAATATAAATATTATATATATGTATATATACACATATATATACATATATATATTTATATATATATTGGACTGGTAAGATGGCTTAGGGTAACAGCACTTGCCACCAAGTCAGATGACCTATGACCTTCTACCCAAGACCCATAGGACAGAAGGAGAGAACCTACTCTTGAGAGTTGTTCTCTGACCTACCCACATATGCTGTGGCATGCATACAACCACACACAGGTGCGCACTAAATAAACAAATAAATAAATAAAATTGCATATATATTATGTACAACAGGTTGTTTTGAGATATGTACATTGTGGAATGGGTGGCTCAAGTTAAGTAACATACACATTACCACAGTTCACGCAATTAACATACATATTACCACAGACAGTGACCAGTTCACACCACCTTTTGTTTCAGATTTATTATCTATATTATCTCCAATTGTAGTTGAGAAGATCAGCAGGGGAAATTATGGGAAAGCATTGGTTTGGGGTACAGTATTTTGGTAGCTGCATTAAGGTCACTGCACACAATGAATCTGTCCATAGCATCCAACCTCAGCTGCCACATGGGATGTGTTGGAATCGTGTTCTTATGATGGGAGAAGTCACGGAGGCTAAAGAAGGAGTAGGTCTCCACCTGGCATAAAACAGGAATCACAGATGGAAAAATAAGCTAGCTCACGCAGTACACACCTGTATCTTCCTGACCAACAATTCTGATTTTTTTGGGAAAATCATGTCTTCCAATCATATCCCACTTGATAGAGATGGGACTGGACTCTCATATCCCAGTTCTGAATGACCCAGCCTAGCTTTTCAGTATGATCCATTCATCCTACACACATTCATCTTTTTCAAAATGGCACTCAACTCCAAAGCCTCAATATATTAGGAAAATAGCCTTGTTTCTATTGGAACTACCAAGTATAAAGACGATATAAACCAGAGATGCTGATTCTGATACCAAAAGGGGAGGATGGATAGGAAATTCAGACTTAGTCTGCTGCAGATACCCCAGGTTTAGAGTTGAAAGAAGTGGACCACGCAGCAGACCTTAAGCCCCCATGAAGAAACCTCAACACACAGACCACTAACCCCTCCATTAGTGGGATACCCACGTCTTCATTCTGTACAGCAGAGGACAGAACATTTCAATCACCTTCTCCACTGCGACTCTCCTCAAATTGTTCAAAATAATGTGCAGTTGCAGTGGTGACCTTCTTAGAGATGAGCTCAGAGTTTGTGAAGACGGGAGTTCATGGACTCTTAGTAAGCAATCAGCAGGTATTACTAGTATTTCTTCTCACGTGAGACTGCTGAAGCTTGCGTTTCAGTCACTTGGTCAAGGTTATATGAGAGGATGTGGGACCAAACTGTAAGTCTGGACCATTCGATTCAGGTCATCACCTTCCAAAAACAGGCTCCAATGACCCATCTATACCCTTCACAGACGCCATTGGAGAGGAAGCTTTTCAATTGTATGATGCAAATTGTCATGCGTTTGGGGGTCTCAGGCATGGAACATTATGACTTGGATAGAAGTTTCTCCCCCAAAGATTCATGTGTTGAAGGCTTGGTCTCTGTCTGCTGGGCTTAGAGGAAATGATTGAGTCAGGGGAGCTCTGACAAACTTCATTCAAAGATTCGTATATGCATTATTTGGAGCTTCTGGAAACTAGAAGAGAAGGTCAGGCGGTGAAGCGGGTCCCTAGGGGCGTGCCTTTGTCTTCCCCAGACCCTCAGCTGTCTCACTCTGCTACCTTGCTGCCCTGAGGTAGGCTATTTTCCTCTACCCTTCATGACCTTCTACCTTGATGTTTCTGCCTTGACATGAGCCTAAATCCAGTTGAGTCAGCAGATGGTGAACTGAATCCTCTGAAGGCAGAATGTGAGTCACACTGGAGTGTCCTGACTCGGATTACTGTCTTCCAAACACAGGTTCCAAGAGCACATCTATACACCTCCCAGAATGCACTGAAGAAGCAAACTGGCAAATTCAGTCCTTTGTGAAATGTGAATCTCAGCCCCTTAGAGTAGTTATAGCAGGTATATTGCCAAAGTGATTTTTAAAACTATCTACTACAGCTATCTGCACAACCATCACAGAAAAAAAGCACAAAAGACCAAATTAAGAACCTGCTTGGCAGATGCCGCATCCTTCTTTACAACACAGATGTGACGATATAAAGGAAATCTCAAACGCTGTTAGAGCAGAAGAGGAATGTCCAGAGAGAAAATTAAAAACAGCTTCTACAGAACAAAAAGCAGATGGCATCAAACTGACTACAACATTTATAATGGTTTATGATTTAGCACATGAAAAATGGCCAGGTCCAGAGAGTGAAGGAAACACATCCCTCTATTAAAATCTTAGAAAGGCTCTGAGAAGAAATAGACGTAAATAGACATTGCCTGCAGTGACATGAGGACAAGGTTTAAGCTGAAGCAAGTTACCTTAAAAGATGAAATACAAAGCCTGGTTGTGTTGTAGACTGAGGTAGAAGCATCACAATTTCAAGGCCTGAAATGACAATTCCGAGGACACACTTTCAGTGCCCTCTGTGAAGAAATTTGAGGACAAGATCTTACCCTTGAATACTTTATTTTGGAGGTGTGTCTCACTCCACACAGTATATGCATTAGTTCTACATCAAGAGGCAGGGACACACTCCAGAACTGAGTAGTGTGTTCTCCGTGTGACAGGGCATACCTGTGGCTCCTGTGAAATACCCGCTTGGCCTGTTTCTCACAATTTGAATCCTGAGTTCTGTTAGAACTCAGAATATACTTTAAATGTGCCCCCTTTTTATTTGCAACATGGAAGACATTATTCATGGGAAGGGAAGAATTGGAGGTATAAGTTAAAGCTACAAAGACACAGGCGATTGACTCTGGCTAATCTGAAGAGAGTCACAGTCCCCTATTTTGTATTTAATTAGGGACCAAGTATTAGTTTGTATTTTTTTTCTGCAATAGTCTCATATGCACAAGTCAATATTATTTTTACTTATGATGCTAAATGTAAACACTCTCTCCCATGCCATCTAAGGCTGTCTCACCCACTGCTTTTCGGCTGCACTACCCCCTGCCTCTCCCACGTCTCCTAGTAAAGGAAAGATAAATCTTCACGGTATTGTACTTGTCAATAACAAAAACTAGGTTGCATCAATGATGGGCTTTCTTATGAGTAGGAACACCTTTGGGTGCTTAGAAAATTCAGATATGTCAGGAGCAGAAAAGACTGGAAAAGTCTATGAGGTTTTTATGTTTTTCATTACTGTGACATCATTCCCAGAACTCTGTTAAATCTCCCTTCCCAGTACCACAGCACTACAACGTAGAAGACATCTCTCAGGGTCATTCTTTGTACATTCTAGTCAATGACTACATCTTCCTTTTTTAATCATTTTGAAGCTTTTTAATATTTTGTTTATTTTTTATGTGTATGAGTGCATATACATAAGTACAACCCATTTCGTGAAATGCCCATGGAGGTCAAAGCAGGACTCTGGAGAGACACTGGTGTTTGAGCTCTAAGGTGACGTGCATGTTCTCACTCTTGATATCCTCTGGACAATCAGCAGTAAGTATTAACTAAGCTACAAGATTTCCTTTAGTATCTCAGTACAAAGAAGTTGAAATAGTTACTTGAGATGCATAAAATTGCTTAAAAAACACATAGGAAAGAGAAGGTTTATTCTGTGACACCATCACTCAGCAAATTCAGCCTTTACAACAGCTCCATGGTAAAATCTGAGAATGAATTGACTTTCTCCTCACATTATGATCTTCCGACCTTGAGCTGGAACTTCCCACCTGTATGCAAAGCTCCAGGCACCTAACCCTGACACCTCTAAAGCATTCCCACAGGTCAGAGAAACCCTGTCTCTGCCTTCCCCTCTCAACTTTGAACTGTATCTTTTCTTCATAACTGAATTTTTGTTCTTATTCTTGTCTTTATCGTTCAATGACCAAGTTGAACTACATGCCTTTTTATTTTAATTTCTTCATAGATAGGAATCTTGTTCCCATCTAGATTCACTACATATGCTATAAGTCATAAGCAAACAACCCTGGCAACAAACTTTAAACACATGAGAAAAGGTGCCAATATTTAGTTGATATGAATGTAAATAAATAGCCTCTTTTTCATATCTAAGACCATGAATCCCTATGTTGTAGATACTGGGTTATACCAGTTAGAAAGAACCCTGAGTATTAAACTTAGTAAGATTTGGGGACCTTTGAAGAGCAACTGATCTATTCTGATTAATATACTTGGTCCTTAAAAACTCTTTGAATTTCCATCTCCGACTAATTGAAATCAAGTTTCTGCCTTATTCCCAGTATTCTAACTGGAGCTAGGGAGTACATGCGAAGATGGGAGATTTCAAGACCAATGCAGAGAAATCAACAATCAGGCATGTTTATCTCCTGGTGTAAAGTTCTGCTACCTGTTTACAACCAAAATGAACCTTGAAGCTACTTATGGTGTCTAAACATATACAATCTTCTGTAAAAAGCTTCATATTTCAAATTCAACCATGAAAATCCCCCGAAGTCCATGGTTCCCCATGCAACTCTATCTGTAGATCTTTTGGACCCATCTCCCTTCTTTTTATGCTTGATTTGCACTTGAATAATGACAATTTATGTGAGTGCTTGTTGATTGAAACATGGTTAAATACTGAGAGGTTTGCTAGATGCCAAAATCAGTGTATGAAACTGCAATCAACATATCACAAATAGAATGAAAATCTAACTTTCTAAAGCCCAAAAGGTAAGCATTTAATAATATTTTCAAATGCATAAAGGGCTCCGAGGTTAAAAGCACTGGCTACTCTTGCTGAGTACCTGGGGTCAGTTTCCAGCACCCACATGTTGGGTAACAACCATCTGTAACTCAAGTTTCTGGGGATCTAATGTCCTCTTTTTGCCTCTATGGGCATTTCATGACACAAGTGCACTTACATCAGTGCAGGAAAACACACACTAAAAAATAAGTAAATAAAAATTTAAAAAACAAAGGCTCTACAAAAACTGTACAGTACTAAAAAGTCTAGGGCTTCTTACAAAGGCCAGTCTTTTTAAGATGTATTTATTTTTATTTTACATGTATGAGTTTTTGCCT
Organism: Eospalax fontanierii; assembly: GCA_035773235.1. Lineage (NCBI taxonomy): Eukaryota > Metazoa > Chordata > Mammalia > Rodentia > Spalacidae > Eospalax > Eospalax fontanierii. Next base: position 84,342,801 of record CM069531.1, on the reverse strand, counting down.
GATATATGTATGTGCACTTTGCATATGCGGTGTCCATAGAAGCCAGAAGAGGTCATTAGATACCCTGGAACTGGAGCTAAGGATAGGAGTGAGCCTCCATGTGGGTGCTGGGAACCAAATTCAAGTCCTCTGCAAGAGCAGCAAGTGCTCTTAACCTTGGAGCCATTCCTCCAGCCCCACAAAAGCCAGTTTTTATTAACTGAATTGAGAATATCCTTGATAGGAAATATACTCAAAACCAATAGAATCTAAATGTAAGTAGTAAACAGGTTGTTTTACTATAAAAAGGAATCTAGAGTCCTGATCAAGTTTTCTAAAGAACATTTACATTTTTCAGGGCTGGAGAGGTGACTCAGTGGTTAGGCTTACTGACTCTCTTACAGAGGACCTGGGTTCGGTTTCCAGCACCCACATGGAGGCTAACAACCATCCATAAGTCCACTTCCAGGGGATCCAATGCCCTCTTCTGACCTCTGTGGCCACTGCACAACAGGAGTGCATTTGCACCCAATCAGGCAATACACTCAGACACATAAAATAAAGATAACAAATAAATATGTTTAAAGAACACTTACATTTTTAAATAAAGCCTTACTTTACTTTCGTTGATTAAATCCAACTTCCAGCAGCTCCTTCTTCGAGATGTGCAGGTGTCTGTTCTTTGGTTAACAGCACTGTTTGTTTTGAGTAGAAGTTCATGTCATCAGTGTCTACACCGGGACAGTTCTACTGCAACCAATAGGAATGTGCATGTGTTGAGGTTGTCAAGGAGTATTGTTCTCAGATGCTCAGGTTGCACAGAAGTATTAGAAATAGTATCAATACTTAGTGACAAATGCTGTAGGTCACAAGTTATCTAGAGACTTTCAAGATATGAGCCTGGTATGGGAATCAAGAAGAAAAACAACACTGAAGCTTGTCCTCTTTTTATCAAGATAGTGATGGGACAAGAGATGGATACAGGCTCTGGGATAAGACACTGAAATAGTAAACCCAGCTCACCCTCACGGACTCTGGGCAACACATGTTCACACGCAAAATCATGGTTGGTTGCTGATAGCTGGGGAAGATAAAAACAGTAAAAGAATCAAGAACTAAGGTATAGGCAAGAAACCATAAGCTAAGTCCAAGAGCTTCTGTTGTCTGGAATGGCAGGTGTCAAGTGTTTCCTCAAGACCATAGAGCCACTACCAAGATACAAAACACCAATCGTGGTCATAAAAACCATTGACGCTGCCTACCTGTGTGTCTATGACAGCACGTTGTAGAGTTCAGAAAAGTAGCATCAACATTACTGACTTCCAAATTAGAGTCAAGAAGACTAAAACACATCCTTAGGAAATAAGAAAACATAATCCTCTGAAAAGTTTAATCCCAGCACTCAGGAGGCAGAGACATGTGGAGCTCTGTGAGTTTCAGGCCAGCCAGGGATGCACAGTGAGACTCCGCCTCGAATGAAAAGGTTGTAAAGTCTGCAGTTTATCTTCTGGCAGCTTCAGTCTTCAGTTTCCCTCTCGTCATCTCTCTCTCTCTCTCTCTCTCTCTCTCTCTCTCTCTCTCTCTCTCTCTCTCTGTGGTTGTACAGTGTGCAGTCTCCATCTCCTGCCTCACTGGCACCTCCTTCCTCTGTCTCCTCTCCCAACTCACATCAATGAACCAAAACCCACTTATTAGTGTAGCATCGAGACATTTTAGAAATGTGTCTTTAAAAGGAGCACAATCAGTTAATAAACTGCCAGAGAAGTCACTCGAGGAGAGGCAGACATGGAGAGTGGAGACACAGCAATTAATTTCAAGAAAGGACAGTAATGAAACTGAGACTCTCCTCAACATGGAGGGAATACAGTAATTGAAGTCTGTGTCTTGCAACAGTGTATTAAATATTCCATTTAACAATGGTTATTGAGGCCAGGACTCCCTAATGTGGGCCCCTTCATCAGAAACCATCTCAAGCCAACCAAGAACAGCCTTAAGGAAGTAGAGAAGAAAAAGAGGATTTTCCAGTTTTCTGTTTATGGAAGCCAAGTACTTGTTAAATGTTATTTCTGTGTTTGGGATCGATCCTACTTCCAAGATACGCATAAAGAACATAGTATCACTGGGTCCACAGTAAAGGATATTCCCCGTGAGCTACAACTTCTAATTAGAAATTAAGTTCTCATACTGGGTACTTGAGGTTCTTGATAGAACTGATTATCCTTGATGTCAAGTATTACCAAGTCAATTGACTACAACTGTATGGAACAGTGATTTAAGAAGTATTGCCTTAGAGTCTTATTTTTCTTCCTTCCTCATTAGTCAGTAGCTATTCTTACCTAAGAAAGAAAGAATGTAAATAAAAAACCTCTGTCGCTGTCCTGTTACTTAAGTCAACAAGAAGGCTGTGTTTGAAACTCTCCTGAGAACATTGCAAAATGTCTCCAACTTTCCCAGCATACATGACATTTCTGTGCCAATTTTTCAAAACCAAAAACAATTTAACAACAACAAAAATCCCTTGAAGCTTAAACCCATCATTAGGATGTCACTCAACGCCTTTCACAAAAGCTATTTTTTTCCTTATGCTATATTGCAGTTTTTAATTGACATAAAGAACTTGTTCCTGTTTTTCCTTTATATATTTGAGCTACATTTTCAAAGCCTGCTGCTTGGAGTCCGATTAAAAAATACCAATGGTTTTCTAGTTCTAAAATGGATCTGTAAGTTGAATGTATTCAGTGACCCTGTACTAATAGTGAGATATTTGCTTTCTACTTCTGGTCTCCTGGGCAGCATTGAGTATTCATTTTCTTGGCATTCCAGCAGAGGAAGATTGCAAAAACATAATGTCTGCAGCTTAGAAGGCAGCTTCCAAGTGTCAACATCATGTCTTACAAACACAGTCTCTAAAACAGGGACAGGTTACTGTCCACAAAGTGCTTCTTACTGCCAGAGAACCAGAAGTCCACAGGCTATATGTTTTCCAGATTTTTATACACATGTAAGCAGCAGGAATCCTTATACTCTAAAGCTCATCCAGACACAAAATACTTCAACATTTCTTTTCTGTATCAGTCACTACTTAATTTGTCATGCTAAATGTTAAAGGTAAAGTCCTGCCTTACTCTTCCAAGGGCAGTATACAACTTGTATCTTTATCAAGTAAGTACCAGTTCCAATCATGATAAAATAGCTGTATTAGATCAACACTTCTAATCCTAAAACATTGGTGAGGGAGAGGAGAATGACCAAAGTTGACAGAAATTAAGTGACGAGGACCATTGTTGTGCTTGGAATATGAAATGTTCCCCATAGGCTCATATGTTTAAATACTTAGTCCTCAGCTGGTGATGGTGTTGGAGAAGATTACAGAACCCACAGAAGATGGAGCTTGCTGAAGAAAGTGCTTCATTAGGAGTGGGGCTTAAGGTTTTATAGCCTGGCCCCATTTCTTGTTCTCTCTCTGTTACCTGTGTGCAGATGAAATGTGATCACAGATGATCTGTTTCCTGTCAGGCCAGCCTCATGCTCCTGTGGGCCATTCCTTCCTCACCACAATGGACTGTGTAAGTGTGGGAGCTGTAAGCCTAAATAAACCCACCTGCCTTAAGCTGCTTTCTGTTGAGGAAATTAGAGCAACTGAAAAGGAACCAATACAACCACACACTAAGAAAGTGCCATGCTGCCCTGGCTTTGCTCCAAAGGAAAATATCCCAACACTGAGACGAGAGCCTGGACGGAAAACAGTAGTCTTATTGAATTTAGGCAAGAGGTCAATGTTTAACACGAGAGAACGGCTAGAGACTGGGGGAAGGGCTGTTTTGTTGGGTGATTTTGCTATTCTTCCGCCAGTTCTCTCCAAGAGCAAATATCTCATGTGCTGCGTTTTCCGGTGTCTTCCCTAGCTGCCTTCCTCCTGCTTTTCAGTTTTCTAGGTGTTTGCCATGTTTTTATCATTTCCTTAGAATTTGCTTGAAGATTTTTTTATTTTGTTTTGCTTTCCCCTGTAAGCTTAAGAGATTACTCTGATTTCCAAGTTGCATGGCGCTGAGGATAATGGATCATTCTGGGTAAATAACGTGACAAGGGAGGGAGTCGAGGGCCGGGCATTCTGGAAACAACTTGAATCTGGAGCCTTGAAGGGCTTTCTATGCCCAAAACACAGCAAAAACATCTGGTACTCCATGCAGCTGTAAAAAGAGATGTTTTTTTGAAAACAGAGGAAGCCCTGTTATATAAAGGGGATATTGTGATTTTTTTTTTTTTTTTTTTTTTTTGGTCTGTGTGTGATTTCAAAGTTACAAGCACTCCCTCTTCTGTCAACCTTTAGGATCTCTGCTCTCCTTGGTCATATTGCATACCCCTCAAAAATTAGCAAATAATTGAAATAATGATGTAAAATGAGGTTCTTTACCTGTTGTAAGCTCTGGGTGAGAATCCAGGGGAGTCTTCTGGTGGTGACCCCCTGTGCTAAATGGAATGCCCCATAGTGGTGGCAGAAGCCAGAAGTCTGTGATTTGGGGGGTGCTCAACCACTTTACTACTACACGTGCCCATTTCCTCGTGGCTCATTTCTAATTCTAAAGCCTGGAGATAATACACTGTTCATGGAATAATTGTTCATTCAATAATGGCAAAGTTCTGAAACTTCCCATTCAATCAGTCTAGTTTCTACAAATTGGCTTCTTGACCCTGATTGAATTCCTCTCCAAAGCAAGTGACTTAGAATAAGATTGTTTAAATTTTTTGTTTTTATGTGACAAATACCAAAAAGCCTTTTCTTCCAAAGTTTTTATAAGCATACCATTGGCGCCTTCAGTTTCAAACAAGATATTGCATTTCAGCATTAGAATGTCATCTGTGTATTAGAAAATTGCCAGGCTGTAGCCTAAGCCCCAGGCTTCTGATAGATCTGAATAATGGGAAACAAAGACTAGAGGACTGTTGTATTGATTGGTGCTTTAAAACTTTTTACAACAGAGATTTCTGTAGTCTTCACAGTCAAAGTCTTTTAAGATTCATGAGAAAAGATTCAAGGAGAAGATATTTTCATCAGAAGAAAGACAGATGCCCTGCGGCTTTGATCTATGGCCGGCCACCTTTTAAAGAATGAATTGGTAGGTCTAGGGAGATGGTTCTGCATGAGAGAGCTCACCATGCAAGCCTGAGGGCTCGAGTTTAAATGCAAGAAGCCATGCATATACCAGAGAGGTGTGATGGCTTCCTATGATTCCAGCCTCAGATGGCAGACACAGGGGATTCCCAGAGCAAGCTGTCTAGCGAGATTAGTAGTATCAACTAGTTCTGGATTTGACTGAGAGACACTGCCTCAAAGGATAAGAGGGAAAAGTGGTTGAGGAAGATTTGTGACACAAACCTAGACCTCCACATGCACACACTTGCACATACACATATCCTCTCACACAGACAAGTATACACACACACACACACACACACACACACACACACACACATGTGCATACCACAAACACAGCTACACTGAAAATAATGAACACAAACTTTATGCTCAAGGAGAAAATTATATTTGTTGAAAAAGCACTGGATTTTTTTAACATGACTAGGTGGAAGTGTAGAATTACTCATTTGTTTTCATTGTTTCTGTACTCCATAAAAATCTTTCATCAGATCATGGATTACGAAATTTGATCATATTCTTCGGATGCCCTTTCTGAAACCCGAGAGACTCCAAAATTATCAAAACGAAGCTTTGCTGAATCTCTCTCTCTCTCTCTCTCTCTCTTTTCCAACCCACGCACTTTTACCTTTCCACTCTCTCATTTTGGCTGAGAGAGGAATACAAACACTGTCTTTAAATCATAAAACATCCTGCTGGCTGGACTTCGCTCTCACTACCACAACCAAAAGCAATTTGGGGGAGGACAAGGTTTTTTTTATTTGGCTTACATTTCCGGGTCACAATCCATTGACGGAAGTCAGGACAAGGTCTCAAGCAGGAACTCTGGGCAGCAGCCGTGGAAGAACACTGCTTCCCGGACTCACTAGGTTAGCTTATGCTTAGATAGCTTTTTTATTTTTTTAGCAAATTAATTAAATTCTTTTCTCTTTTTTTCTTTAGTATTTTTATTGAGCGTCTGAGCATTTCATCAATAGCTCTTAATCAATTTAGATCCCCTCTCCCATCTTTGCTTCCCTGCAGCCCGACCTCATGCATTCTGTCATGTATATTAAGTCCTATCTGGTCAAGCATTTGTGTCCAGAAGTCCCTCAGTGCCCGTTCATCCACTGGAGTCTAATCAGCCTGTACAGAGATCTTCAAGAAGATCTACTCCCCCTTGCCCAGCAGTAATCAGTTGCCATCAGTTCCCAGGCTACAGCAATGGCCGGCCACCCATTTCTCTCACCCCACATTGAGCCTTTGTCTGATTGAGTCAGCATGGGTCTTCTACACAGTGCTATTTGGTACAAGAGCTCCGTTCTCTGTGTATGACATCACAATAGTTTAGATTAAGATGTATGTTTTCTACTCCCACAGTGAGTCTAATAAATAAACATGCTCTGAACCTGTAATACATTATTTTGGAAATAAGATTCTTATTTTAGCTAATGTAAGCATGGACCTGTAATGTAGCTGGTATCAATGCAGTATTCCCTCTGTTTACCACATGTCTTTCTTCTGGAAATATTTGCCATGATAAAACTAAAGTCATCTCTATCCTGTTAACCTGTCCAAGAAACAAAGACGAAGATCTACTCTACGCTAATCTTCTTTTTTCTTTTAAGTTATTTATGTGTTACATACATGAGCACATGTGTATGTGTGTGTGTGCATAGATATTTATACACCTGTTTGGGGGAGAGCTAGGTTGATCTTGGGAGTTTTGGGAGTTTTCCTTGATCACTTTCTGCCTTATTGAGGCAGGGTCTCTCAGTTAAACCCAGAGGTCTCCAGCTTGCTCCAGAGGTCTCTTGTCTCGATTCCTGAGTGTTGAATTATAGGCACGCTTCCTTGCCTATTTGGGTTTAGGGGCTCTGAACTCTAGCCTTCATGCTGGCATGGTAGGCGCTTTTAGCACTGAGCCTTCTCCCTGCCCCTAGGCTTGCTTTATGCTTTAGAAATTTATATTCCTTTTCTAGAATCTATTATGGTAAAGCTTCATGGGCCAGGTTTAATGCTTATTATTATGCACAGCCTGAAGTACTTTCATTTATTGTTTTGTTTTTTCTTCTATTAAACTCCATGGATTTATTAAAGAAATTTAATAGCACCTGAAAATGGAAAATGTGTGAGACAGTTGGCCAGCATAGGTGGCGGTCACTGTCAGTCCTAACGCTACTTTCATATTTCACACTTTGGGCATCCATGAATTACCAAGAATTGTTCTTTTCAAAACAATATGGAACATTTCACAAATTTGCACGTCATCTTTGCAGCACACTAATCTTCTCTGTATCATTCCAATTTTAGTATATGTGCTGATGAACCAAGCACCATAAATTGTTCTCTGGGTTTGGGAGTGGTGATAATGCTAATATTGAATGCTGACCAGGAGTCAAATATAGGCCAATTAGAGGCTTCTTTTTTTCTGTGTGTATCCCCCCTCTCTCTCTCTCTCTCTCTCTCTCTCTCTCTCTCTCTCTGTAGGATAGAGGTTGGCTTTTTCAGGTGTCTTCCTCCAGTGCTCTCTCTCCATCTTATTTCTTGAAACAGGGTCTCTGATCACATCTGGTGCTCACCAGTTGGCAACAAGCCTCTAGTCTGCTTGACTCTGTCCCTCCCCCAGTGCTGGGATTACAGGCCTGTGCCACGAGTCCCGGGCATCTGAACAGAGCTCTCCATTCTTGTGTAGCAAGTACTTTGCCCACTGAGCCATCTCCCGAGTCCCCAAGAGCATCTTTAGAATTGCTATGGGGGGGCGGGATGGCAATAAGAAGTGACTTGCTTTCCCTTGTATAACCGGACTTCCGCTTTGGCAGTGCACTTGCTGGCTCATTCCCAGGGGAAAAGACAATTGGAAAGTCCTGGAGGTCAGAGGAGGCCCAAGGGAAAGAGCAGCTGTGCTCCCACCCATCTTGTTTCAATGATACATAGTTTCTCTATGGGTCATGTGGTGGGCCATGAAGGAAGTCCCCAAAGGACTGTCCTCCGGGTGAAGATCACTGGAAAAAGAGGCTGTGAGAGAGACTGATCATGGCAGAATCTGGGTTGGAGGCTATGTCTCCTGTGATAAGGAGCTAGGTCTACATAAAAGTCACATAGGTCGGGGTTGGAGAGATGGCTCATCAGGTAAGAGCACTGGCTGCTCTTGCAGAGGACCGGCAATTCCCACAAGGCAGCTAACTGTTCATAACTCCAATTCCAGAGGATCTGATACCCTCTTCTGATACCCACAGGCACTGCATGACATGGGTGCACTAAATACATGCAGGCAATATACTCATACACATAAAAATAAAAACTCATATGGGTTTCAAAGTGAGTCAGCTTTGGAAAGCTTCTCGGGCAACAAGAGTCCGTTGACACCAGTAAGAGATAATAGCTAACTGAGTGAAGGCTCAGCGGCAGGGATAGCTCTGTCCACCGCAACCCTGCCATTTCCAAAGAACACTTGTGGACGTGCTTAGAGGAAGCACATCAGTCCATTCCCACTCTGAGCAGCCAAAGTTCAGCCTGCTCGGTGTGTTGAGGACTTCAAAGCTCATAAAAGAAAAGAACAAGTGATCAGAGGGAATTGGATCGAAATACAGGAGAGGTTCACAAGGGATGGGAGGCTGGAAATGGGACTGTGTCGGCCCCAGTGTGTCACCGCATGATACAGACTGAGACATTGTGGACTGAGACAGGGCAGACTCTTTGGGTTTGCTTGGGATGTTTTCAGTTTTAGAGCAAAGTCTTTTATGCTGGGCACTTTCTCATTCTTGGACGACTCTTGAGAGTTGTTAACCCATTCTGCTATTGATCCTAGGATGACATCTGTCAGAGAGTTTGACAGGTCAACAGCTCAAAATGAGCCAGAGATAACAGTGTCTTATTACATTCCCATGGGGGCCACTGGGTGCCACCTTGTGGAGGGGGAACCCTAGAAAGTAAAGGAAACAAGCTTTGGCTATTTCTTTCTAAATTCTAAAAATGTATTAATAGCTGCTGGAAATCAGCAATAATATGAAACATCACATCCACACAAAATGTCAGGGGCGGCAGTGTCCAAAGTACAGAATTCCAGTCTTACCATAGAGATCCTTGTGACCAGATAAAAAGACTGCGGACTCATTTGCCAGACAGTTTCTTGAGTTAGTTCTTATAGGGGAAGGAAGGCATTTAATTTATTGTTCACGATGAATGTTTCTGGGAAGCAAAGAAGACGTTAACAACAACAAGCATTCTACAAGTGACATAGAAGCCAAGAGCTTCTGATGTTAAAAATCTTTACTATCTCATTTCATAAGGAATACGGTCACTGCCATTCCAAACAAATATTTTAATATCTCTTCAAACTTGTTGAGTAGCACAGATGAATGAAGGGAGAGCAGATGAGGAGGAAAGGGATTGGTGGTTCCCAAACAACAAGAAGCGAAAGAAGAAATAATAAAGTCTATCTTACTTAGCTTTTACTGTCAACCGGACACAGCTTAGGGACTCCTAAGAAGAACAACTCCATTCAGGGACTTCCTAAGTCAGACTGGCCTTTGGACATGTCTGTGGGAAGATTATTCTTATTGTTTTGATTGTCTCATTGTTAATTGATGTAGGAGGGCTCAGCCCATTGTAGGTAGTACTGTTCCCTTGGGCGGTTGGTTTTGCACTATATCTAAAAAGCTGGCTAGGCTGGAGCCCATGAGAAAGCCAGCAAGCAGCATTCCTGCATGGTTCCTGCTTGGGTTCTTGCCCCGACTTCCTTCAGTGGATCATGACCTGGACACACTGCAACCTGACACCTTGCACATTCGTGCCTGCATGCCAGGGCATGGTGTCTTCTGCTGCCTTGGATGAAGATGGGTACAAGGCAATTGACAGGGAAGTTCTCTGCTCATAATTTAAAGGCTGCAATCAGAACAAATCTCCACCCTGATGATGAGTGTCCTTAACTAGTTCTCAATGAACAGACGAGCAAAGTAAAAAGATGTAAGGAAAGAACCCCAAACCAGAGACAAGGTCTCCAAGAGACAGAGGCTTTATATGAGAAAAATCAGACTGGGGTGTAACTCCATGGGTAAATACTTGCCTAATAGTCACAAAGCCCTGGGTTTGACCCGCAGCACCACATCAGTCAAACATGGTTGTGGACATCTCTAAGACAGCACTCAAGAGGTTGATGCAGGAGGATCACAAGTTGAAAGCCAGCCTAGATTACATGAAGGGAAGAAAGGAAGGAAGGAGGAAGGGAGAGAGAAGAGGGGAGGGGAGGAGAAGAAAACCCTGGTTCATTTTCTTGTGTATTTTCTACCCAGTATTTAAAACCAGGGTAGTTAATTAATGGTTACATAACACAGGCAGTTGGCACCTTGGGCACAGAGCCATTGTGGAGCTAAGTCCAGGGCACTGCTGAAAGCTGGCACACACTGGGTCACACAAGCACAGCATGGGCTTTGTGCCTTCCAGGGAACAAATGATCCCTTCCACAGGAAGGTTACATCCTTAGAACTGACATTTGGCTTCAAATGGGCAGTCTTCATTTCATGGAAGCCTAATTCCTGTCACCCCAAGAGTGACATGATATTCCACTTCAGGGTCTTGGCAGGAACCAGGACAATTCACACTTGTTTCATGTGAAACCTAGTAACTCAGAGGCACAAATCACCCTGAAATTACTCCTAGAATCTGTCTGTTCAAGCCCTTTGAGCTGAACCCCAAGGCTAAAGGGATCCCACACTTCAACAATTCTCTAAATGACTATTTTTTGTCAGAGAGAGGGAGCAAGGACTTGCAACAAGCCTCAAACCAAATGAAAGCTTTGAACACAATAAAATCTAAGAGCTGTGAGACACTCTTAACATGAGAGACACTTCCACCCAGGCTCTCAGAAGCCTGGCTTGTTCTAAGAGTGGAACAAAGAAGAACAGAGCTTATCTACTTCTGAGCAAGAATAAACACTCTTAATGCCTTTCATCAGGATTTCCGCTTCTCCTTTGTGTAGAAGGCAGAATTTTTAACATTTTTATGAGTCTGGAATGCCTCTTATTTTTGAGTGCCTATGGCATTCAAGAAAGAAAAGATGTTTCCCAGAGAAAAGCCTGCTGTCCTCTCAGAAACTGGGCCACGAACTGACCTGTCATCACATTATCCATCTTCAGTCTCAAGACTCAATGCTGCAAAATATCTGCAAGCCAGATTCCATTACTCAACTATAACCACAGCCAAAAGTTCCATCTGCCTGGAAGATGTAAATATGCTAGCCAATGGTTTGGACACTGGCGCATAATCTGAGGCCTCCGAATTCTATAGAGGAAACTCGTCACCATGATTTAAGAGTCCCATTGGGTTTTCTAGAAGGAGAGTCTGTGTCAGAGCATCTGACATCTAATTCATAGCCCTAGTTTCATGGCCCTGCTTAAAACCAGACATAAGTCAACAGTTTGCTGACTTAAAAAATGCAAAACCGTCACAACTGTGCCTTTTCCCAACACAAAAGTACAAGAAAAGAGACCATATGCAAAGGAATGAAACTGGATCCCTATTTTACATCAATAGAAAAGTTAGCTCAAACGGGATCCAAAAACCTAAACTGAAGAGATACAGATATTAAAATCTTAGTGACATAGGTGTTATATCTTAGTGACTTTGGATTAAACAATGCTTTAAAGCATAGTTATTAACCAGAAGTGCAAGAAGGGGAAAACTAATAAAATGACCCTCATCAGAATTAAAACCTTTTGTGTCATGCCAGAAAGGAAAACGGACTTTCCCTCTGCAAGCATCCATCAAATAGATGCTCAGCTAGGACTGGGGCTTCCTGCCCACCTCCGCCAGCCATGCCTGAACAAGGCTGTGAATCGCTCAGAGATGCATTTGAACAGTTCTTGGATGGTAGTGCTGTTACTGATGAAGGTGGTGGTGTTTTTAGGCCCTGAGGTGGAATGTCACTGACTGCTGTTTTCACACTGTTGGGGATCCACTCAACAAAGTAGCTACTGTTCTTGTTTGGGACATTAAGATTCTGTTCATCCGCCTCCTTCATGGACATGTGATGCCTGAACACAACAGCCATGGTCAAGTAGAGCCCATGGCAGAGTCACAGGCGGCCCTTGTGTACTATCGGAGCACAGTACTGTTGACTGCCTCAGCTGGTCAAGGGGGAAGAGCCAGACATAAAGAAGTGTAGGTGGGGGAAGGACATCATAGTCACAGCCACCTTCCAAAGGTCAACAACATTTTGCTGACCAGGGAATCACAGGCTATCCCCTCGCAGTGGCAGACATGAGGTGGTTCAGGTCGCCATAAGTGGGTGTGGTCAGCTTTAGGTTTCAAAGTCAATGTCATGGGGAGCTGCGTTATGAATGCAATAGGCCTCATCTGCGTTCTCAACAAGCTGGTGGACTGACAGGGAGGCACTGTGGGGCTCAACCATTGTCTGGCACCTTGAGGAAGAGCACCGTCTGAAGGGGTTCATGATCCCATCTGGGTACTCAACTCCTCCTGCAGCTTACTGATGAGGAGGACTCCCATCCCAGACCCAGTTCCCACACCACTGGAGTGGGTCAGCTGGAAGCCCTGCAGGCCGTCACAGTGTTCAGCCTCCTTTCTCATAACATCCAGGACTGAGTCAACCAACTCTGTGCCTACTGTGTAAGTGTCCCTTGTCCCAGTTCTGCCCAGCCCTACTCTGATGGTAGATAAGGTTATCAAAGGGCCCTGAGCATGCTGAGTCCATGGGGCCGGGCTCCAGATCCACAAGCACAGCATATACACTTGCCACCAGGAGCCTTGTTGTAGTACACACTGATACATTCCAGCTGGAGGTCACTATCCCCATGGTGAGTGCAAGTGGGATCAACTCCAGCGGCCACACTGATCACCTCCCAGAATTTGGTGCCAGTCTGCCCCGCCTTTGGGTACTCGATTTCCCTCTTGTCGGTGGCAACAGTGACTTCAGAGAGGCTGCGGGTCAGAAGCAGGTGCCAAAGGACACTATCAAAGAAGTAAAAAGAAAATCCCAGCACGGTGGCAAGGCCCTGCAAACCAGACCCCAGGAAAGTAAAACAGAGAAAATAAGTTTAGACTCAACTCTATGGCCAATTTGAAGCCAGCCAGAGATACAAGAAACCTTGTGTAATATACATTATATTGATAATTGGTATGTGCTGCTCAATCTTATCGAAAGTAGACTCCGAAGTGAGGGGGCTCTCTCTTGTTTCAGATTCAAATATGTTTATGTCAAGTGTCCTTCAAAACCCCCTGAGTCAGGCTGCCTCCCTGCCGCGGTAACAGCAACCACCTAAGGTATTAAAATCATTGTGTCCTTGAGAACAATTAAAGTATACCATTTCCAACAGAAGCTCTGTTGTTTATCCCAGGGTATAAGAATGCTGTCCTGTCGTGAGAACAGGAAGTCAGAATCTCATCAATGGACTGTCAATCAGGACCCCAGCACGTCTGCTTCTTCCCCAGCTGCTGGATGTTGTAAGCCCCCAATTTGACACTGTGGCCTTTATTTGCTCTCTCAATCCAATTGTCTCTACTGACTTGGTGGCATTTTGATATCTGACATAATAAACTCACTCATTTAAAACCTGAAGCACGGCCCTCATAGATCATTCTTTGGACTGTACAGATTACCCGGTCTCATGATTAAAAGTGAAAAGTGTGGGCCCAGTACTACACTCCTTTAATCCCAGCATTCTGGAGGCAGACACAGACGGATCTCTGTGAGATCAAGGCCAGCTTGGTTTCCATGGTGAGTCCCAGGTCAGTTAGAGCTACAAGGAGACCCTGTTTCAAAAAACAAAAAAAAAAGGTGGAAAAGATAACACACAAAATGAAAGAAAATATTTGTAAATCAACCATATATCAAGGGCCTATACCTAGAATATGTTTTATAAGCTTATAACTCAACATAAAATGTTAAATAACTCCACTTAAAACAGAAAAGTTGAATAGACTTTTCTCTGAACAAGATGTACAACTGCCCAATAAGCACATGAAAAGATATTCAACATTATTAGATATTAGGGAATGAAAATCAAATCCAAAAGGAGATATTCATTCAAACACACAAGTATGACTGTCACTGAAAAACAGATGTCCAAGAGAATTTGAAATGTAAGTTTAAACCAGACTTGCACATATAACAGACGTATTCATAATTCCCGATGGGCAAGCAATGCTGAAGATCCACATAATGAGATATTACTTAACTGTAAAGAGGAAAAAGATACACGTAGAAAACATTAAGCTAAGTAGAAGACTCTAAACACAACGGCCATATGTTTTGAGATTTCATTTCTATGAACTTTTTGAAATTGGCAAATCTATAGATGGTAAAAAGTACATTCAGGGACAGGGATCTGAGGACAAAAGTACCATTTAAAGTGATACTGACAGATATTGGGTTTTCTTCAGGGGTGATAGAAATGTCAGGAATTAGTGTTGATTATACAGTGATGTTAATATACTATAAGCCAGCATGTACTATGAACTGGTAGATTTTATTTATGGGATATCTTAATTTAAAATTTTCATGACACAAAAATTTATCCATCTCTAGAAAACAATAGGTGCTCAATAAATCTCTCAGTTGGGAGTTCATAAGCAGAAATAGTCCATGAATAGACAAGCAGAATAGACTAGAAGGTACAGAAATAAACCAGGGAAACAACATTGTTTTCTAAAAAGATGATACCTGTCTTCTTGGATGGCTCTCTGTTGCTGTGATAAACACCAGAACCAAAAGCAACTTGGGAAGAAAGGGTTTCTTTCAGCTTGTAGGTTACAGTCCATCAAAGGAAGAAAGAGCAGGAACTCAAGCCGGAGCCTGGAGGCAGGGACTGAAGCAGAGATGCTACAGGAACACTGCTTACTGACTCACTTCCACTGGCAGGCTCAGTCAGCTTTCTTACACAGGCCAGGCCCACTTCCCTGTCCACAGCACCATCCACAGTGGGCTGGATCCTCCTGTATCAATTCACAATCAAGAAAATGCCTCACGAACATGCCCATAGGCCAAGCTAATGGAGGGAAAGTCCTCAGTTGACAGCCCCTCTTCCTAGATACTGCTAGGTTTGTGTCAAGTCAGCAAAAAAACAGCTAGCACAGTCCCATTTCCAGGCAGCAAAGAAAGGACGAAGTATTCAAAAAACAGTGTCCAGCTGAAGTTCAGCCCTAAAGGAAAAACAAGTCTGTTCCACTTCTCTTACCTTATAGTAATATACTTTTCATTAAAGATTATCTTTGGGGTAAGATAGCAGACTTGAAGCTCCCTGGGTATAACCCAGGAGGAGTCACCAGGAGAACAGATTCTATTCCAAGGAGACAAAGAGAAGAAGAGCGTTGGAAACTCATAAAAGTGGTGATGAGACACCTGAAAAGAACAGAGAGAAAAACAAATGATGTACTACCCAAAGTAAGAAGGTCAAGCAACATACAGACCAGACCCTCCACAGCAGGAGGAGAAGCAGCAGAAACCTCACTCCAAAGGGAAGCCAGGTGGCCCTACTCACAGCACAAACCCTCAGCCCCTTAAGCCTCAAATTCAATGGAGACATCTTGTGGAAGTGATTCTAGCAGAGGGCCAGCCGTGGAGAGGAATCCTGTTCTGTAACTCTGTATAGCTCAGACATTGGCTGGGTTCCATCTTCAGGGCAAATCGAGTGTTTGAAACCAAGCTACAGTCATGAGTCAGGGAGTCTGAATGGAGCCTGCTATATAGCCCCAAGGGAGAGAGGAGTCATCCAGTTAATAAGTAAGCTAATGAAGTGGACAGAAGGGTCTCAAAAGAAGAAATACAAATAGCCAATAAATATTTGAAAAAGCTTTCAACACCCTTAGTCAAAGGGAAATGCAATTTTATCCCACTCAAGTCCAGGGCTTATCATCCAGAAACAGACGACAGCAAACGTTGGTGAAGATGTGGAGGAAGAGGAAGCCTTATTCACTGCTGGCGGAAATGGGGACTTCTGCAGCTACTTTGGGAGGTTCTTACAAAAAACTAAATATGGAACTACAGCCGGGCACAGTGGCACACAACTTTAGTCTCAGTACTCTGGAGGCGGAGGGAGGCAGCTCTCTGTGAAATCAAGGTCAGGCTGATCTACATAGTGAGTTCCAGGCCAGCTGGGACAACAGGGAGAACTTGTCTCGAAAGAAAGAAGGAAATAAAGGAAGAAAGAAAGAAAGAAAGAGGGAGGGAGGGAGGGAAGGAGGGAGGGCAGGATGAGGAAGAAAAAGAAGGAAAGAAGGGAGGAAGGAAGGAAGGAAGGAAGGAAGGGAGGGAGGGAGGGAGGGAGGGAGGGAGGGAGGAAGGAAGGAAGGGCTGGGGAATTGCCATAATGGAACTCATTACTTTGTATACTCACTTAAAAAAATTAAATTTTAGTGTTAAAAAACTTAAGAAAATATTCTATGATTGCATCAAAATTCCAGGATTAATTCACAACTCATATTTTTTAGCAATTGTTAGTCAATATTTACTTTTATCATTACTATTACATTGATCGTTTCCTTTCCAATACAGTTCACACATTCATGTATAATGGGATGATTTTCAGTATTATGGTAGTTAAAGGGACAAACCAACAAATGAAAGCAAAGACCACAGTATTTGAAGCCAATGACCAGCTGGATGCCACATAACAGGCTGAAGCTGCCTGATGTCTCAGCAGTCTGCTTCAGGTCTCACAGAAAGGCTCCCAAGCAGGAGAGGTTTGGCTTCCCAAGGAACATTTGGCCATATCTTGAATATTTTAAGGTAGGAAGTACATAGGGCGGTACCACTGACATTGGTGTCGAGGATCCGGTAACACAGCTGAACAGGACAGGTGCCTGGAAGAAATAATCACCCAGCTCAGAATATCAGTAGTGCCATTGTTGCAGCTGGTACGGAGCTTAGCTTGTACACAGCAAGCCATCCATCTAATCTCTAGCACCACATAAAACCAGGCATGCTGGTATACTCCTGCAACCCCAGCACTCAGGGGATAGAGGCAAGAAGATCTGAAGTTCAAGGTCATCCTTTGCTATATATATTCGCTACATGAGACCCTGCCTCAAATCTTTTTATAATCATTGTTGAAAGGCTTGGCTCTAACAGAAATATGATACTTCATGCTCTTTTAATTAAGTTTTTGACTTATTTATTCTTATTTTATGTGTATGAGTGTATTGCCTGCAGGTACACAAGTACACCCATGTCATGCAAAGCCCACAGAGGCCAGAAGAGGGCATCAGATACCCTGGAACTGGAGTTATGAACAGTTGTCAGCCACTACATGAATGCTGGTTCTACAGCCAGTGCTCTTAACCGCTGAGTCATCTCTCCAGGCCTGATTCTTGATACTCTCAACAATAAACCAGTTTCCACTGAGTCATGGAATCTCTCGGGCATCGGTGCTTGAGGGCCAGAGGATCGGAGTTCTTTCTCTGATGTCTCTTCTCCTTCGTTATTATTTATTGAGAACTTACTTTGTGCCAGCCACTGCGCACACCATAACTTATAATTGTTGACTTAAGATTTTTCACTTTATGATGCACAGATGCATTTACGTGCCACAGGTCTACTGTTCACTTCTAGAAAAAAATAATTCAATGAATTACATGAGATATTTAACACTTAGTTATAAAACAGGCTTTGTGTTAGATGATTCTGCTCAGTTTGTGGGCTAAGCCATGGCATTCAGGCAGGTTGGGTATATTAAACGCACTTACAATGTATTTATTAGGACATAGCCATATCTGCACTTAAGGAGCATTCATATCACAATCTTCACAAATCCTATCTATTCTATCTATTATGCTATTGTATATATTATTTTCTTTTAGTCACGAGAAGGGTCACTACCAAGGATCACTAACAGCTGAACATCAGAGATAGAAATTGGACTCACCCACAGTCCATGTGCCAACTTTTTATGCATTATCATTCCATAAGAGCCCTGAGCCAATTCCATGTATCCAACTATGTGTCTCTGCCCTCCAGGTAAAGATAAGTCAAGATCTTTGTCAGACATCTTTGTAGATGGTATCAACTAGAAAGGGAAGTCTGCTTTTCCTCTGAGCCTGATTATTTGGTTGAAAATGCTATGGGTCTTGGAAAGAGTAAGATGCCTGGGGTTGGGGCCTGGGTGTCTGTAGCCCCTGCTCCACCCTCTGGGCAGTACTAAAGGCCAATGTCTGGAAGGAAGGAATGTTTCCCATCACTCAACTGGCTCTCCCAAAGAGGCAGTTGCCTTGATCATGTCCAAACTTGAAGGAAAGTTCTTTTCTTTGGCAAGGAAAGGAGTCTTTGAAACGTGCTTTGGTAAGCTAAAACACCAAAATAAAAATCTCTGGCACAGGTTTAGGGTCAACATTGACCCCTGTGAATTATTGACTAATTCTGAATTCTTAGCTAATATTTGCATCTCAAATTATAGGAAAGGAAGAATTGTTTAGCCTTCCTCATATTTTCTGAAGACTTCTGCAAATAGCAATGTCTACAAATAAAAAAGAATGTTTAGAAAGAAGAGACTATTGGGGTTTGAGTGAGGTCCCTTGACGTCTGTGGAAACTCATTCTCTGTGACTTTGAGGCCAGTCTGGTCTACAAACCAGTCAGGGCTACCTACTGAGACCTTGTCTCAAAAAAATAAAATAGTGCCGTTTGCTTGGAATATTTTTTCCATCCTTTCACCATAGGGTAATGCCTATCCTTAAAGATGAGGTGAGTTTCTTGAAGAAAACAGAAAGATGAATTTTGTTTCTTAATCTGTTCCATTAGCCTTTGTCTTTTGAGTGGGAAGTTGAGGCCATTGATATTTAAAGTTATTATTGAAAGATGTGTATTGGTTACTGTTATTTTAGTTTGTCTATGTTCTTGGTCGTGATTTGTGTTTCTGTAATTATATCTTCTTTTGTTTTCTTTCTGTAGCTTTTTGGATATAGTCATTCCTATCTTTAGTCCTCTGTATTGCTTTGAGTATTCTCTACAGGGCTGGTTTGGTGGGCATAAATTCTTTCAGCCTATTTGTGTCATGGAAAATTTTTCTTTGCTCTTGACATGAGAGTTTTGCTGGGTAAAGTACTCTGGGTTGGGATCCATGGTCATTTGGAACTAGTAATACTTTGTTCCAGGCTTTTCTGGCTTTCATACTTTGCAAGAAAAGTTAGCTGTAATTCTGATGGGTTTCCATTATATGCAACCTGGTTTTCTGTAGCAGTTTTCAGCGCCCTCTCTTTGTTCTGTCCACTTGGTGTTTTCTATGCTATGCCATGGGGAGTTTCATTCTGGTCCTGTCTAATTGGTGTTCTCTCTGTTTCTTGTATCTCTATAGACAAGTCTTTCCTTAATTTGAGGAAGTTTTCTTCTATAATCCTATTGAAGATCTGGTCAATGCCCTGGACCTGAGAGTTTTCTTCTTCCTCTATGCCTGTGATACACAGATTTGGTCTTTTCATAGTGTCCCACATTTCCTGCATATTCCATTCCTATGGATTTTTTTTTAATTTTTCATATTCTTTGCTTAACCATTTCAGTTCCTCAACTTTGTTTTCCAGTCTTGATATTCTGTTTTCCATTTCATTCATTCTGCTTATGAGACTTTCTCTTGTTATTTCAAATTGACTTATTGACTTTTCAGTTCCATCTTCACTTCAGCTTAGATTTTCTTCAATATTTCAATCTCTTTTGTGAATTCACTTTTCGAGTCCTTAATTATTTTAGTCATTACATTCAGCCTTACATTTGTATTTTCTTGAACTTCAGTCTGGAGCTCATGCCTATCCTTTTTGGGTTCTTTGAGTTCTTTGATCATATTAATGATAGATTTTTTTTCTTAATTCTGTGTCCTGGGGTTCGTCTGAGTGGTTCTCATGGTAGTGCACTTCTGTGGGATTGATGGGTTTTGTGGAAGACATATTCTCCTGGTTTTTCATGTCATTTTGTGGTTTTTCATTGTCATTTGGAATATGGATATCTTCAGTTGGTTGTGTGTCTGACAGGAAATTCTAGTCTGCCTTTGCTGAGCTGAAGTTTGGTTCTGTTTGTATTGATGTAGCTTGGTTGCTTTCTGCTCAGATATGAGTACTGTAAACATAGCCAAATACACATGACTGGAGAGGTCACAGCTTGTAGAGAAGACCCTATCTCTTTCATAGCCCCAGGCAAATGTAATTTCTTACTGTATGCCAAATATGGATCCTTATATTTACAGACGAATATGCCAGTCATCACTCATCAAAGAAGCTTCCATTTGCAACAAATGAAGACAGTGACAGAGTTCCACAACTAGTCACACACAGACAGTCAGTGTCTGAGAGACGCCTAGCCCAAAGCACTACATCTACAACGGCACGGCTATATCTAAAGTTCAGGGGAGATAGTGGGCCAGAGGCTAGAGAGAGATCTAATGCCTCTCCGCACTCTCACCAGTGAAGTTTCCTCACACAGCAGAGTGCAGTGAACACAGAAGGCTACAACTGGCCAAAGCGTCTTCTGAGCATGTATCCCCGAACATAACTCCCACATCAAACCTCACCCACCCAGAGGCCATTTTAGAAGAGGAGGTGGGAAGATTATAAGAGCCAGGGGAGGAGGTGCACGACCATAATGACCATATGGAAACAGAGTCTTACAGGCTCCTGGGACCTTGATCATATGAACTTGGAGAAATGGTGATGGCATGCACAAGACTCATGAAAACTCAGTCAGACAAAAACCATCACACAACTGTGGACGTGGGCAGCCGGCCCCATCTTAGCTGTGGAACTACTGACAGCTGATTACTGCTGCATGAGAGAGAGTCGATCTTCTTTAAGGAAGTGACTCTAGACCCCAGTGGATGAACTTGCATTGAGGGACATCTGAGTGCACAAACTTGACTCACTAGGCCTTAACGTATATGACAGAATGCATGAAATATGATGGAGGGGGGGTCTGTGGGGAGGTGCAGACGGGGGGCGGTTTCTAAATGTGACGAAGATGTTTTGTGTGAAATACACAAAAATTCAGTAAAAATATACATTGAGAATAAAAATCAAAAGAAATTTATTTGGAAAACAATGGGTTAAACAGTTATATGTTTATGAAGATGCATTATTTACTTCTCAGAATACGTGAAAGGCACCTTCATGACTCTAACAAGATTAAAGTTTCACAGAATGCTTTCATAGTAATCATTAGAAAGTAGAATTTTGCTTACTTTAAGATTTCTGATGACAAAGAAAAATAGGAATTGTCGCCAATATCAATTTTAATAAGGTATTAGTTTTTTATGTTCCTTTTAGGCTAAAATGCGTCAAACTGGGAGTAGATTACTTTCAACCCAATTAACATTTCCTGGTGTAATTAAATCACTTTAATCCATGCTTTCTTTTGCCTCCCCCATCAGAAAGGGCAGGTTAAAACATGGCAACACATTCCTATATCTGAAACAGGTCCTATAGTATATTTCACAAACGTGATCCTTCTAGAAAACAAGCAGAAACCAAGCATATGGATTATGTGTCTTAACAATGCAAGCAGAAGCCCAACTAATTCATTGTGAGCAACAGCAGAGGACTAACAGGTGTAGACAGAACAATAGAGAACACGCCAGGATTAGGATAAAGAAAAAAGGCGCATCTGGAGTAAAAAGCATCTGCTGAACTTTTTAAGGAGAAGCATCTTTTCTTTTTCAGCCCCAGGCTATGCAGGGCAAGAACTCCAGACCTGAGCCACATCCCCAGCATTTGAACTCTTATGTCACACTTTAGACTGAAATACAGGATCTAAGAGAAGGTTCAGTGGGTAAGGGCACTTTGCCAGCAAGAATGGTGACCTGCGTTTGAACCTCAGACCCACATGGTCGAAGGAGAGAACCTATTCCTGTTAAGCTGTCCTCTGACTTCCACATGCATATCGTGACATGTGCACACCCACAAACACACAGACACACAGAGACAAATATAAGTACACACACGGGGCAAAATAAAATGTAATTAAAGTAAACTGAAGTACATTGTGCACATAGAGCTTAGCAAATAGTGAGTAAATAAACAACTGGATAGCTTAAAATAAGTGACTTGAGTTTTGCCTTCCATGAAAAGGGACAGTATGACTTTGATTTTTTGATTCACTTATTTTTACTTTATAGGTATGAGTGTTTTGCATGCATGTAAGTGCACCATTGTCATGCAATACCTACAGAGGCCAGAAGAGACCGTTGGATCCCCTGGAACTGGAGTTAAAAATGGTTTTTAGCCACCATGTAGGTGCTGGGAACTGAACCCTTGTGGGTGGGTCTCCATCTCCAGCACGGCTGTTGTGCTCCAGCTGTCCCACAGAATCGAGGACAATGGAACAGGTCCTCAGGTGGCTCAGAGTGTGGCAGGAGGAGTTCAGTTATTGAAACCAAGGCAGGGGTTTATATAGGGAGGCCCTTCTGGCCGTTACAGAAGGCGGGAAAGTTAAAGGTGGGGTCTTTAGGTAAAGGTGGGAAGGTTGTAGGGCTGGAAATTAGGAACAAGGAAATGAAACCCAAAAATCTGGTCCTGGTCTGGGGTGATCTTTGTTGGGGTAGAAGATGAAGCAACTGCTGAGGCCTGCAGTAACTCCCTGAGACCTAGGCTATTGTATCAGGCAGAGAAGGCCAGACTCCTACCATCCCTTCAGAGTATCCGGAGTTGCTTGGCTTGCTCAATACTTTTTACGATAGACCCAGACCCCACAACCTTGGTCCTCTGCAAGAGTAGACATTGCTCTTCACTGCTGAGCCATCTCTCCAGCACCACAGCATGACTTCACATAAAAACACAGCATGTGATTCACTACCTTAGGGATGATAGCTGCATTATTTTAACAAGACAGTGCTTGTGCGTGCACTCATAATAATCTTGTCTAGGAAGAAGAGAGGCGTCATCGTTTCCATTCTGCAGAGTCATTATTTTATTAAGTGAACGGCTGCACCTGCCAGGACTAGTGAGGCTCCAGGGAGTTGTTCATGCACAGGACAAGGTTGGCCCTCAGAGTCTAATGGAGAAGGCAGATATCCAGTGGTTTGTTGCTGCTCCCAAAAGATTACAACAGGTACAATGAAACCTACAGACGTGGAAACAGACCCCCAAAGCGGGGAATGCATTTACATGGGGCCATATGGTTCCTGTTTACAACCATATCTCTGCCTAGGGGTGTGTGTGTGTGTGTGTGTGTGTGTGTGTGTGTGTGTGGCCAGAGATTGATCTTGGGTGACTGGGTTTCTTCCTCAGTCACTCCCCACCTTATTTTTTGAGACAGGGATTCTCACTGAACACGGATCTCACCAATTCTCTCCTACCTGCCTCTGCCTCCCTAACCCTGGGATTGTACCCATTACCCCTGCATTTTCACAAAATTTTTTTTATTTTTATTTTATGTGTATGAGCCTTATGCCTGCATGTGTGTAAGTGCACCTGTGTTGTACAGTGCCCACAGAGGACAAAAGAGGGTGTTGGATCCCCAGGAACTGGAGTTACCTATCATTGTTAGCAATCTTATGGGTTCAAACCAGGTCTTCTGCAAGAATAGCCAATGCTTTAAGTGCTAAGCCATCTCTTCAGCCCCTATATCTGGGTGCTAGGAATCAAAACTCATGGCCTCATGCTTGTGTCCAGCATTTTACTCACTGAGCCATCTCTCCAACTCCCACTGCCATGTCTTTCAGAGGGCAGTTAGAATATGAGTCAACTTGATCTAATTTAGAAAGACAGAATTAGTGCCAAGACCTGATCATAGCATTTAAATGCAGAGACACAAGAGTCACCTTGATGCCCTGTGAATTAGATGCACTCAACAAGCATTGTTTTAGTGATCTTGAATCCCTGCTGGGGCACAGACACGCATACACACACACACACACACACACACACACATACACACACGCTTAGAGACACATTAATATCAAAGTTCAAGGTATGAAATTTGGGTCAGACATGCTTTGTGGCCACTCTCCTGCCATCACCACAACCACCACCATCCACTCCTTATGAGCCGCATTTCCTGAGGCAGGTGACTTAAACTGGCTGAGCACCAACTCCTTCATCTTTATATGGGGATAACATACCCTGCTTAGGCTCTGGTTGGAGAGTTCAGTAAAGTGAGGCATGTAATCTGTTTTGCTCATTGACAAAGCACCATGTCTATTAAAGGAATGAATGTGTTCAATGAGTAAATAGGAATGTGTGAAGTATCAACAGCAGCAGCAGAGCTGATGAGATAACTTCCCCTGTGGGTTCGAGGCTGCCCTGAGAGACGTGATTTCAGTGGTGAGATTTTCGCATAGATAACAATTCCTACTATTGTCAGAGGGATAATGAGAGTAGCTTCCAAGCAGGGATAAAGTCTGAACCAAATGTTCTCGAATCCTTTCCAACTCTTAAATTCCATGAGAATAAGACAAGTCAAATGGTTGGCTTGTAGGCGTCAGGAAGTTTCTGTTCCTCCAAGGCAACAGAAAAGGTCACAGACCAGTGTCATGAAGCTGGTTCTTTCTAGAAAGACTGAACAGACCGTCCTCCTCCCAGTCACCACACACTTGTTATTCAAGAAACATAAGAGTGCATTGTTTTTGTGCTTTTGTCTAAATGGACATGAGAAATCGTTTCCAAAATTCTCAAAATAAACATAGGCAAATTTTTTTTGCCTATTTTTCACTTCATTTTTTTCCCATCCTTCCATAGGAATGCCCCAAGAACTACAAAGAATATTCAGGATATGAACTATGCTCTTTTACAATATTTGGTCTCCATCCAGTTCTGTTTTGGATCTTTGACCTCAAACTGAAAAACAGAAACTCCTTGTTTCGCTGAGAAGCATACATGGCTTTTCAAACTGTGCCATCTACTGGTGGGATTTGGAGAAAAAAAATGCCGCAGATTCCTTATTTTGAGCACAGCATGGAATTTGCCCCATAAAGGAAATAAAACCGGAGGGCAGGAGATGTCTTATCTCCCCAGAAAGTGTCTCCGGGTCTCTTGAGAGATAACAGCTTGAACTACATTCAAATCAAACCACTAGACCATTTAAAAAAACCAGTGCTTATTTATTTAGAAGCACATTTCCTTGCAGAAGGGCCTTTCCTGTTTGTGCTCTGCTGTAGGTTCAACCTCTAGAAGGAGGAATCACATGGGGACCTTTCCGCAGTGTTTTTAGTGGTCACTGTTACCCATAGAAGTAATTTCTTTTTTAGTTGTCTGAACCCACTCAAAACAACTTTCATGACAGAGAAAGAGAGAGAAAGAATGCAAATGAAATAAAAAATTCAGGATCTGAAATTTCTCATCCATTCATTATGAAGGAAAGTTAATCAAGAAAACATGCATCATTTCAGAAAAACACCTTCATTGATTCCCTCAAGCTTAAAGCCCCAGTTCCTGTATGTGGAACCTTTTTGTCTTAGTGAGTTTCTTGTCCCTATATCACAATAACTGAGACTGCATTGTTTATAAGGCATACAGATTTAGAGGCTAGGGAAATGGCTCAATTAGTAAAGTGCTTGCCCTGCAAACACAGGAACTTGGTTTCATTTTCTAATCCACAAACAGGCAGATCCCTGGGGCTCACTGGGCAGCCAGCCTTGTTAAATCAGCAAACCTCAGACCAATGGGAGACCACGTCTCATAAAACAAGATAGACAGCACCTGGCTCACATACACAAGACACACGTGTATGTGCAGCCCCATACTCACACGCACCATCAGGAGCACGCACCCACACACTTCTTTCAAACATCAATGGCCAAGTACTTCTGTAGAGAAGCATAGAACATCCCAAGAAGTCACTGCTCTGTGGAGAATATTGTAAAAAACTTTGCTCATGAAACAGCAGGTCAGGTTTTTATTGCTGACTGTGACCATATCCCAGGGACAGGCCTCTGAGCACAGGGACCAGTGCATGGAACTGGCCCTGCGGCATACAACAGAGACAGCACTGGACTGACAGGTCCATGCGCTGCTGAGGATCCGTCTGCATCCCTCAGCTAAGCCTGTCTGTGTCTACTCTCCCAGTTCCAGGGAAGACAGTGTAGCTTGAAGCGCAACAGCAAAATTCTCTTCTTTAGAAATCATTTAGGAACGGAATCAGCAAGTGGTATTTAAAGAGCTGAATCCTAGCAAGAGCACTTCCTCCACCAAATCGCAAGGATTCTAGTCATATCTATCCCTCTTCTCACAAGGCTTGGATTCTCTTTTGTTCTGTAAAATAAAAATTCTGAACTGGGCTGACTTCTATGAACTATTTTTAAGTATTCTTAGCTCTCATTAAAAGAAAATAATAGATCCACTAGAGTTTCCTACTTGCTGCCTTTCCTGAATTTTTAACTTACAAAGGATCTTTTTGTATAATTTCTCTTCCTACTCTTTATTTCTGGGTTATTGTTACAGGACATTCTGCTTCCTGACTTGGGGAGAAAGGGGGACAGAAAATTGGGAGACATAATAATTGCAAATGGGTTCCTCTATGAAAGCTGTTGAGGGTTAAACATATCTCCCTGTAGAAATTCACTGGCTTTGCATTTCAAGAGTAGTTAAGTGTAGTTAATCAGAAACGGGCCCCATTTTCCCTTCCACTCAACCTTCATCTCTCACCAAGAACTTTTCTGCAAGGATTTGGTTCCCTTTATTTTGTTAATTCGGTGGGATAAAAAGATGCAGTATCACTCATTCTGCGTTGTGAACAAGTTCTGCCGGAAATATAGACACATATGTCTTTCCACAGTGACAGAATGTGTTGCATAACAAAAAATTCACAATGAGCCATCAGTTCTATTGACTGCAATTTGCCATATAGTCCAAATTTCCCTTAACAGCTGGTCAAGGGCAAACACAAGTTCTTTTGGTCCAATTTTTTGATTTATTATTTTTATTTTGTGTGCATGAGTGTACTGCCTGCAAGTAGGTAGGTACACCCATGTTGTGCAATGCTGGCAGAGGTCAGAAGAGGGTGTTGGATCCCCTGGAACTGGAGTTACAAACCATTGTTAGTTGCTATGTGAGTGCTGGGAATCAAACAGGTTCCTCTGCAAGACCAGCCAGTGCTCTTAACCCCTGAGCCACCTCTCCAGGCTTAGTCCAATTTTTTAAAAAACAATTTATATGTGTGTGTTTGTGTGTGCGTGTGTGTGTGTGCATGTGTGTGTATCTGTGTTGGTGTTGGTATATCACCTGTGTGCAGATGCCTGTGGAGGCCAGAAGAGGGGAGTTACAGGCAGCTGTGAACTGCCTAATATAGGTGCTGGGAACTGAACTTGAGCCCTCTGCAAGAGCAGTAAGTGCTGGTCCTTAACTACTGGTCCGTCTCTCCATTCCCCTCACATTTCAATCTTAACTGATTATATTATATATTCAAAACATACTTTATACAGTACACAGTAACCATAGCTATAGATAGATAGATAAGAGATAGATAGATAGATAGATAGATAGATAGATAGATAGATAGATGATAGACAGAATGGGTAAAAGAATTGAAGAGTTTTCCAGAGAGTTCAAGAGTTCAAAGCAAAGAGACCATACTGGAGACAAAGGCAGAAGGCAGGAACAAAAATCACTGAAGTGATTGGATATGACGGAAGCAGTTGGAGAGCTGCTGTGGGCGTGCAGCACAGATTTGTAGGGTGGCAGGGATGAGCCAGGCTTCGGGGCTGAGTGACGTGTGGAGACCACACTACAGAGAAGTGCCTGGAGCTGGTGCAGCACCAGGTTTGGACTGACAAGCAGATGGGAGGGCGGATAATTTTGAGTAGGCCACATGAGCACTGGGGATCGAGCTAAACTGAAGTCCTGGGGACAACTGAGAGCGCTCTGCCTGCCAGCCCCTTGGTGTACACCATGTCGGTGGTCAGATGCGAGGTCAGTGGGTCATCAGTGTTAGGTGTCTTGTTTATAGGGCCCAGCTTTATTTTTTTTAACATTTATTGCATTGTTTTAATATTTTTATCTATTCTTTGAAAATTTCATGGATTTGTACAATGTATTTCAATCGCATCCATCTACTACCTCCACCAGCACCTCCCAGTCATCTCCATCTCCATCCCAAATTCATGTCCCTTTCTTTGTTATTGTTTTTAGTAACCTGAGTCCAATTAGTACCACCCACATGCACACGGACATGGAGTCATCCACTGGGGGTGGGCAATCTACCAGCTGCTCTGTGCCTAAAGGACAGTGACTGTCCCTCTCCCAGCAGTCATCAACTGCCAATTGCGCCTCCACCCAGCACAGGACCTCCTTCACAGCCCCTACCCGCCCACGATGAAAGTTTGCCTGACTTGATCTGATACAGGTCGTGTGCAGGCACCCACAGATTCTGTAAGTTGGTGTGTACAACAGCCATGTCATGTCCAGAAGTCAGCCTTTCACAGCTCTCCTTCCATGTACCAGCGTTTACCTTCTTCTATGATGTGCTCTAAGCCTTGGATGTGGGAGGATACTTCATCCACAGCTGAACACTCACAGTTACTGATACTTCACACTTTGGTTATTGGACTCTTCACTAGCCTCTACCCATTCTAAGAAGAAGCTTCTCTGACCAAACTCTGAGATCAACACAGACCTATAGGTACAAATAGAAATATTTAGAAAGCAGGCTGAGAGCATTGCCACTTAGAAAAATAATGGCTTCCGCTTAGGGCCTGTGATCCCAAGTCACGGGTTTTTGACCAAGTTTATAGCCTCAGGCATAAAAATCCCTCCTGTGGAGCAGAACATATATTCAATCAAAAGGCAGCTACTTACGACTGTAAGCATGATGTTACCTTTGCACCAGTGGGCACACCTTACCGGGAAAGTCAGTATTGCAGCATTCAGGGTCTAGAGCTGGGTGAGACCTCTCATGTCTTTTTTTGCCCAGCGTCCTGTAGGCATCTCTGGCACTGTATAAGCTAGCCAGCAGGGAGAGAGCTTCCTGATCACTTCAGGTTGTTTTTTTATTCTATGTCTTGTATTCAAAGCAGGTGGTGTCTTCATCTTCAACCATAGGGTCTAACCCTCTGGATATGTTGGGTTACCAAGAGCAATAGCCATAGCCTGTGCTGTACTGGGTGCCTCTTGGCCCCCTGACCAATAATTCATAGGGAAGTATACCATGCCTGGAACTGAGATTTTCATCTAGTACCTTAGGTCTTCTGAGAGCAACACTGTCCACCCTCCGAGGGTAGTTCTTTTTTATATATGTTATTTTTTAAATTAGCTTACAAACTGGTATAGCTTCATAAGTCTCCGTATGTCCTTAGTTTCGGCTAATCTGCTTCTTATCCTCCCTTCTCCTCTCACCCTCAGTTCCACTCTCCCCACTTAAGCCTTTAAACCCAAGAATTGCCTCCCCTCTTTTCATATTGTCTGTGTTCTGTTATAACTTCTAGTTAACGTTTTTCCAGGGGTGGACGATCCATTCACCCTTCATTTTGGTTAAGTGGCCAGTGACCCCTCATCTACCCATGCGCCTTCCCTCAATGCTACCCGACATTGTTTATCATCCCCTGTGGACCCATGGCTGTGTTTATCCATGTTTTCAGTCCAATGTTCTTCTAGTATCTTCCGTACAGCTGGCTTATTGGTCATACATTCCTTTAATCTGTTCTTTTTGTGGAATGTTTTGATTTTCCCTTCTACTTTAATTTATTTTTTTGGATGTGTTTAAGTGTTTTGCCTGCATTAGTATGTGAAAACACCCATAGAGACCAGGCGAGGACATGAGATGCCCTGGAAATGGAGTTACAGACAATTGTTAGTCGCCATGTGGGTGTTGGGAACTGAACCCCAGTGTTTTTTTTTATTTTTTTTTGTTTTGTTTTTTTTAATCTCTGAGGCATCTCTCCAACTCCTCTCCTTCTATTTTAATAGACTGTCTATTTTAATAGACAGTTTTTCTGAGTCTAACATTCTGGGTTGGCAATTGTGCTCTTTCAGACTTATCTTTCCTGGCACTTCTGGCTTTTAACAGTTTCTATCAAATAATCAGGTGTTATTCCAATGGGCTGCCTTTATAAGTGATTTGGATCTCTCTCTCTCTCTCTCTCTCTCTCTCTCTCTCTCTCTCTCTCTCTCTCTCTCCTAACTTCAGAGGCAATGTGACCAGCTGCCTCAAACTCTTGCTCCCCATGCCGCCACGTTGGACTATACCCTCCAAGTGTGAGTCAAAACAAACCCTTTTGTCAGAGTATTTTTCTCACAGAGACAAGAAAGTAACTAATACACATACTTTGGGACTTTTCTACAGGCATATCTTAAAGGATGGGGTCTAAGTCTCCACCTGTCTCTAAGGATTTGTTCGCTAAATAAACTAATCTAATTGGTGATAACACTTTTACTGTCAAAGGGCTGCTTTACTTGCTTGTTTGTTTACCTAGCTATGTTTAAAAACAGAAAGCCAGGAGGAGTTCAACTAATCTTCAGTGTTTATCCATTTTATGTGCTTATCCACTTTGGATCTTAAAAAAAAAAAAAGCAAGTATCCAAAAGCTGAAGCCTCAGGTAAATCTGCCATTTTATTGAGCTTCATTCATTCTCCACAAGTTCTAGAAGACTCTCCTACCTCAGCTACTGAGCTCTAAGCCCTGGGATCACCAGAGTTCATTTTCCACAAGCATTACCATCTAGCCCTTCATTGCCACTGAAGAACTCTTGCCTGAACCTACTCTGCTCAAATGGAGTGTGCTTGCTTGGTCTTGGGAGAATTTGAATTCCCAACCCTCACTGTTAAAGTCTTCCAGATTTCTTTCTGTCTTTCCTCACATTGCCTCTGCTCTCATTCTGCCTCCATTGTTTTTAACATGAAATCCTCAATACTAGCCCCGGGACGCTGAAAGTATAAATCCTAGCAGCAACTGTACATATCAAGAAGAATGTCCACGTCCGGTGTGCATTTGCTACGGGTACTGAATCCCCAGGGGTCTTTGAATTTCTGATTTCCTTGGATGCAGCTACTTTGCCTCACAGATGTGTTTGGAAGACTGGAAACACTTTAGGGAAGGAGAAACATTGCCCTCTACAGGGCATATGAATCTCCGGGTTTTGTAAGTTATCCCTCACAAGCATAGCACTTCCTTATTTAGGGATTTGTGTTCTTGTCTTCTTTTACTTGAAGGTTCACACAGTTGGTGACAGTCTTCATTTGGGGTGTATATGTGTACATATGTGTGTACCCACGTGTAGGGGTGCCGGCATATACATGTGAAGGCCAGAAATCAACCTTGGATGCTGTTCCTTCTCACACGCCATCAACCTTGTTTTAGAAGACAGTCGCTCACTGGTCTGAAACTCACCACATAGGCTAACCTGGCTAGCCTGTGAGCCCTAGGGACCCACCTGTCACGGTCTCCCCAGGCCTGGAAGGATTTCCTCTAAGATCAGGAATGAGGCAGGCATGTCCACACTCGTCATTTCTAGTCAATATAACACTGGAAATTTTAGCCTAATCAATTAGGAAACAGAAAGAAATAAAAGCCATAAAATTGGAAAGGAGGAAGTCAAATTATCCCTATTTGTAGATGGTTTGATTGTACATACAAAAACTTGTAATTCTCCAACAGTCTATTAGAACTGATGAACTAATCCATTAAGTTAGAGAGGTACAAAATCAGACCACAACGGACTTGAAGAAAAAAAAATAGAAAAGTAATCCCACTCACAAGACACATACACATGTGCATGCACACACACATATAGACACACAACAGTAGTAAAATTTTAAGAATGTGAAAGTCACATCAAAAGAACAGAAAACAAAAGCAAAAATTGCCAGATGGTATTATTATATCAAATTAAAAGGCTTCTGCACAAGAAAGGAAACAATCACCAAAACAAAGAAACGTTGGAATAGGAGGAAACCTGAGCCAGGTACTCATCTCATCTATCTAGAGTACACAAACAACAACTAAAACTTAGTATCAAAGAGCAAGGAATCTGGGCCTGTGAGATGGCTCAACAGAAGCCACTTGCCACTAAGCCTGACCAGCCAAAATTGGTCTCCAGAACCCACATCAGAAGGAGAGAACTGACTCCTGAATATTGTCTTCTGACCTCCACACAGGTTCTAGAACACATTCACACACAAACACAAACTCACACATGCATAAATAAAATAAATAATAAGCAAATACAAGTTTTTTTTAAAGAACCAAGGAATTCAATCAAAAAGTGGCTAATTGATCTAGACACTTATCTAAAGAAAAAAGAAACAATAAAAACAGGAAAATGTTCAGTGTCTCTTCTAGCTATATGAGTTACTTTTCACATGGCTACTACAAAATGCCTGACAGAAACAACTTAAGGAAAGAAAGGTGCACACTGGCTCATGGTTTCAAAGGGTTCAGCCAGCAATGGCAAGAAGGGTTGTGCCAAGGAGAGAAGGTCAAGCCATGGCTGGTAAGGAAACAGAGAGAAGCACCAACATTGTACTGGCTTCCTCTTTTCTTCCTGCTGGTCTCTCTGAACCTGAGCTCATGGATGGCGCCGTGCCTGGTGAGGGTGGTTCTTCCTTCCTTGATCATTCCTCTCTGGAATGCCCCCGCTGACTGATGTGTGCCTCATCACCATCCTAGGTGATTCTAAATCCATTCACATTATCTTGAACATTAACCATCACACTAGCCATTGATGAGATGTAAATTGAGAGGCCAGACAGATGGCTCCGCAGCTAAAAGCATTCACTGCTCTTCCAGAGGACCCAGGCTTGGTTCCCAGAATTCACATGGTGGGTCACAGCTGTCTGTAATTCCAATTTCAGGGGCTCTGATGTCCTCTTCCGGCTTCTTCAGGGAACTTACACAAGTAGAACACACACATACATGCAAAGAAAACATTCATACCCAAAATAAAAATAAGTAAATGTTTGTTTTTTTAAAAAAAAAACTACATTGTCTGCCCAGCCTGGACTCTAGTAAGTCAGATCCCACCCACCAAGTCTCTATTCCATCCCTCTCACTCACCCTGACCCTGGCCCCTGCCAGCCTTTGACCTAGGCAGACTACAATTCCTCTGCCTCAGATATCTGGACTAGCTTCCTAACCCAGACTAGATAAACTCCATAGCACACATTCCACTGGCTCCTGATCTGTCTGACACAGACTAGTCCTCCTACTAACCTGACCAGCCTACCTACTATCCTGTCCCACCATATACCCAGTCCAGTCTGCTACCCTGCAAGAACCTGAAACATGCTTCAGTTTATCTTCCATACCTGAATAAAAGGCAAGCAAGCTAAACAAACAACATAAACAGAACCAAAATCCAATTAAACAAGAGCAGAGTAAAAATTCTTACTGGACACATAACCAAGAAAGAATATCCACATGCTCAAATGGCAGCACAAAAACACAAATAATATGAAAAACCAAGAGAATATGTCCCCAACTAAACTCACTAATCCTATAGAACTGCACTATAATGAGAACCACTCTGAGGAACCCCAGGATACAGAATTTAAAAGAACAATCATAAACATGATCCAAGAACTTAAAGACAACACAAACAACTCAAAGAACCAAGACATAAACTTGTGCTGAAAGCCCAAGAATATACAAATAAGTGGCTTAATGAAATATCAAAAATAATTCATGACTTGAAAAGTGAGTTCCCCAAAGAAATAGAAATAGTGAAGAAAACCCAAACAGAAATTAACATGGTATTGAAAATCTCAGTAAGTCAACTTGGAAACAACAGCAGAAAGCCTCATAAGCAGAACGAATGAAACAGAAAACAAAATATGAAGACTGGCTGACAAAATTGAATATCTGAATGCCTCAAGCAAAGACTATGTAAAAGTTTTAAAGACATAGGAATGGAGAAGTTGGAAAATGTGGGACAACTTCAAAAACCAAATTCTATGAATTATAGGCACACAGGAAAAAGAAGAATCTCAGGTCAATGGCATTGAACAGATCTTCAACAGGATGATAAAAGAAAACTTCCCTAGATTAAGGAAAGACTTACCTATAGAGATTCAAGAAGCACACAGAACACCAGTTAGATATGACCAGAGCAGAAACTCCCCACGGTATATCATAGTAAAAACATTAAATGTACAGAACAAAGAGAGGGTACTGAAAGCTGTTAGTGAAAAACAGCAAGTTACACATAAAGGAAAATCCATCAGAATTACAGCTGAATTTTCAATGCAAACTATGAAAGTTGGAAGAGCCTAGACTAAAGTATTTTCAGTTCTAAATGACCATGATGCCAACCCCAAATACTCTATCCAGCAAAACTATCTATGATGGTAGAAGAGTAACAGAAAGTTTTTCATGACACAAATAGGCTGAAAGAATTTATCTCCATGAAACCAGTCCTACAGAGAATACTCAAAGTAATACACAGTACCAAAGAAAGGAATGAGCAGACCCAAGAAGGTATGGAAAGAAAACAAAGAAAGATATAATAACGGAAACACAAAACAGGGTCACAAACACAAAGAAAATAAAATGACAGTATTCAATACACATCTTACAGTAATAACACTAAACATGAATGACCCCAACTCCTCTGTCAAAAGACACAGGCTAGTGGAATGAATCAAGAAAGAAAACCCATCTTTTTGTTGTCTTTAAGAAACTCATCTTACCTTCAAGGATAGACACTACCTTGGAAAAAATATTCTAAGAAAATGGTTCTAAGAAGCAAGCAGGAGTTGCAATTCTAATATCTGACAAAGCAAACTTCAAATTAAAACTAATCCAAAGAGATAAAGAGGGTTACTTCATTTTAATTGAGGGAACAATTGATCAAGAAGATATTACAATCATAAACATATATGTACCAAACTCTGGAGCACCCAATTTCATAAATATAGTACTCCAGGACTATAAAACACAGATTAAACCCAACTCAGTAATAGCGGGTGATTTCAGTACCCCACTATTTTCAATAGACAGGTTAACTGGACAAAGAATAAACAGAGAGATATCTGAATTACATGACATCTTACATGAAATGGATCTAACAGACATCTACAGAATACTCCACCCAAGCACCAAAGAATACACTTTCTACTCAGCAGCCCATACAAGTTTTTCTAAAAATGGATCACATTCTGGGACACAAAACAAATCTCACCAAATACAAGAAAACTGAAATAATTTCATGCATTCTGTCAGACCACAGTGCAATAAAGTTTATAATCAACAACAAAAGAAGATCTAGTAACTTCTTTCTACGAACTGATGGAGATTAAACACTCCTGAATGGTGATAAGTAGTTCAAAGAATTTACAAAGAAATAAAAGTATTCTTGGAACTGAATGAAAATGAGAATACATCACAACAAAACCTCTGGGACACCTTAAAACCAACCCTAAGCTGGAGTTTTATGGCTCTTAGTGCCTACATTAAAAAATCAGAACAAGTACATGTAAACAATTTTACAGCACAACTCAAGACTCTGGAAAGGCAAGAGCAAGCAAACCCCAAACCTAGCAGACCAGAAGAAATAACAAAAATCAGAGCAGAAATGAATGATTGGAAACAAAGACAACCATACAAAAAAAATCAATGAATCTAAAAGCTGGGGTTTTTGAAAGGTTAAACAAGATAGACAGAGCTTTTGCCCAGCTAACCAAAAGAAAAGGTAGAGAAAATCCAAATCCACAAAATCAGAGATAAAGGGAAACATCACAATAGATCAGGAACATCCAGAGCACTATAAGGGAATATTTTTTAAATCTATATTCCATTAAATTTGAAAATCTAAAAGAAATGGATGTATATCTAAAATCATGGACACCATCAAAATTTAACCAAGAAGAGATCAACAACTTAAACAGACCCACAACAAATAAGAAAATGGAAACAGTAAAACAAAACCTCCTAACTAAAAAAAGTTCAGGCCCAGATGGATTCAGAGCAGAATTCTACCAGACATTCAAAAAGATCTACAACCAATACTACTTAAATTATAAAAAAGGATAGAAATAGAGAGAGAACTCTCAAAGTCCTTCAGTGAAGCCAGTATCACTCTACTAGGTAGATACCAGGTAAAGATACTGTAAAACCAAGTAAAGAAACAATGAGAAAAGAAAATAATAGGTCCATATTCTTAATGAACATAGATGCAAAGATATTCAACAAAATACTCGCAAACCACATACAGACACATCAAAAAGATCATCCACCGTGATCAAGTCAGTTTTAGTCCAGAGATGCAGGGATGGTTCAATATATATATATGTCAATAAAATGAAATAAAACATATAAAGGAGTTAAAAACAAAAACTGCATGGTCATCTTATCTTTCACCCTGCACAAAAATCAACTCCAAATAGATCAAAGACCTCAATATAAAACCCCAAACTCTGAAACTGCTAGAAGAAAACATAAACAGTACCTTCTAAGATATAGGCATACGAAAAGATTTTCTAAATGGGACCTCAACTGCTCAGGCATTAATATCAATAATCAATAAGTGGAACCTTATTAAATTACAAAGCTTGTGTAGAGCAAAAGAAACAACTAAGGAAGGGAAGACAGAACCCACTGAGTGGGAGAAAGTCTTCACCGGCCACACATCCAACAAAGGATGTGGATCCAGAATACACAAAGAAACAAGAAACTAAACGACCCAATAGAGAGATGGGCTATAGACCTGAACAGAGAGTTCCCAAATGAAGCAATAACAATGGCCAAGAAACACCTTAGAAAGCGCTCAACATCCTTAGTAATTAGAGAAACACAGTTGAAAACCACATTAACATTCCATCTTACCCCATCAGACTGGCTAAGGTCAAGATGCAATTCCATCTCACTCAAGTTATTCTAAATAAAGAAACAAACAAACAAACAAATAAGAAATTCTGGTAACGATGTGGAGGATAAGGAGCCCTGGAACACTGCTGATGGGAGTGTAAATTAGTGCAGCCACTGTGGAAAACTATGCAGACATTCCTCAAAACACTAAAAGTGAAACTACCATGTAATCTAGCTTCTCAGGATATGGTTAAAGAAGATGAAGTCAGGATACAGAAAGGACGCCTATATCCTTACATTTATTCTGACACTATTCACAATAACTAAGATTTGGAACCAGCTTAGGTACTTATCAAAAAATGAGGAGATAAAGAAATTATGGTGTTCCTACATAATTATTATT
This sequence comes from Eospalax fontanierii, assembly GCA_035773235.1. Taxonomy (NCBI): domain Eukaryota; kingdom Metazoa; phylum Chordata; class Mammalia; order Rodentia; family Spalacidae; genus Eospalax; species Eospalax fontanierii. Next base: position 84,305,628 of record CM069531.1, on the reverse strand, counting down.
CAACCCAAAAGAAAAACGAAATCCTGTCATTTGTCAGAAAATAGAATTGGAAAACATGTTAAGGCAACTAGACAGACACAAAAGGCATGTATCAGACATGTGTGCTGTTGCAGTGTGAATGTGAGATGTTCTCAATAGGTTCACATGTCTGAATACTTGGTCCCCAGTTGTTGGCACTGTTCAGGAATTTTGTGGAAACTTTGGAACCTTGCTGGAGGAAGTGAGTCATTAGAGGTAGGCCTTGAAACTTTATAGCCTGGCCCTACTTCCTGTTCATTCTCAGCTTCCTGAGTATGGATGAATATGACCAGCCAGCCTTCTCTGACTGACACCAAGTCATGCCTGTCATAATGAACTGTATCCCTCTGGAAGTGTGAGCCAAAAATAAACTCTGTCCCTTAAGTCACTTTTGTCAGGTTATCTTCTCACAGTAACAACAGAATAAACTGAGACATGAAGAAACAAAAATTAGAAAAAGAAGAAGAGAAAGGAGCCAAAGGGAGAGGGAGAAGGAAGTAGATGTAGATAATCAATGAAAGGTATGCATATGCATATGGAGCATACCATGCTATGAATTCCATTAACCTGTACAATTAATATGCCAATAATTGCAATTAAAGTCAGGTTATACTAGTCACTTTTCTGTTGCTGTGATAAAATACCAGGACCAAGTATAGAAGAAAGAATTGATTGGGCTTACTGTTCTGGAAGGATAAGAGTCCATTGTAGTCAGGGAGGCATGATAGGAGGCAGCTGGACCAGAAAGCTGAGCAGTCACATCTCCAAGCTCTCACAGGAAGCAGAGAGACAAACTGGAAATCAGGTGTGGCTATCCATCTCCAAGCTCACCGCTAATGATGTGCTTCTTCAAGCAGGACACATCCCCAAACAGTATCGTAGATGAAAACCTAGTGTTTAAATACTTGGAGCCTATGGGAGACATTCTCATTCAAATCACCACATCAGGAAGCACTACAGCTAGTTCTCATGATAAAAACAAAAGGGTAGGAGTTAAAAGAGTGGGAAGTGCTGAGACAAGTTATAAACAGAAAACAGCATGGCAATCACGTGCAGAAGAGCTTAGAATAAGGCTCACAGAGGCTTGAAGGCAAAGAGCACAGTGTGATAGTTAAGCTCTTTATTTTGTTTGTTTACTCTGTGTGTGTGCACACACGCACATTGGACTGCATATGGAGGTCAAGGACAAGTTTAAGGAGTCTGTTCTCTTCTTCCATCTGGGGTTGCAGGGCTCAAACTCAGGTCATCAGACGTGTGTGGGAGGCACTCTTAGCCACCAAGCATTCCACTGCTCCCATAGTTATTCTTGATGGTCAATTTGACTGGATCTAAAGATACCTATGAATATGTCTGTGAGAGAATTTCCAAACAGGACTGACATGTGGGATAATAACTGAGGTTAAAGACTCTTGCGAATGCGAACTGCACCATCCAATAGGCAGAGCGTACAGATGGAACAGAAGGGGAAGAAGAGGAAGTTAGGAAGCCTGTCCAAGCTCCATTCTTCCTGAAAGGTGTGTCTATTCCTGCTGCCAGCACCCAGGGAGATCAGACTCCAGCATCTACTATGATCTCTCAATGTGGACTCGAGCCAGCATCTTCTCCAGGGAGTCTCAGCATCAGACTGAGCTTCATGCTTGGCCTCCCTTTGTTCTGGGGTTTCCACCTTCTTAGACGGAACAGCTGTCAGGTTCTGTACCACTCCACCATGCAGGCAGTCATTGCTGGCCTACCCAGTCTCCAACCCAAGAAGCCAAGCCAATCGATCCCCTTAGCTGTGTTTCGTGTTTGCCAAGAAGCTAAGAACAGCCTTCACCACGTGATCCTGCCACCATCATATTGTGCCCAAGCACATGAGCCAGGTGATCATGAACTGAACTCTCTGAAACTGTGACCCAAAATAAAAGGAGAAATCTTTGGTACTCGGTCACAACAGTGAGAAAAATAATATCAGCAGTTTCAGGTCAACAGAAGGAAGATGCACACGTGCATTCCATGGGTCTCTGATGGTCTGAGTCACCCATTCAGGCAGGATGTGGTCATGCACATAACTTCAGCCATAAAACAGACCATTGCTTTTGGAGCTTTTATTCTCGTTATAAAAAACAACCATATCAAGTATCTGTTAATGTTTTTGTTTTAGCTTTTATATTATAAAATCAAGTGGATGATTCTACAGTAGCTTAATAATTGTCACTGTGAAGCCCAGTGTCATGAAATAACTTTGTAAAAGTGATGTTGGCTGAAATCGCAGCATAGTGAGAACTTTCCAAACTTCAGACTTTTCAAAATACCCTCCGGGCCCGTCTTTAATATAAAAAGTGGTATTTCACGATTCTCGTTTCCATCGCATCTGTAGATAGCGTGTATTAATGAATAATGTGTGATTCATTTGTTACTATGGGGAGCTCATAAAGTTTAAAAGCCGCTATCTTAATGAGACTGTCTTTGTCTGAAAATGCAAGCACATTAAATTATTAATTAACATTAATTATAGAAGCCTGAGAAAAGTAAGCTTAAAAATCAGGTGGTTCCAGTTCCCATCAATTATATATCTACTCTACACATATAAATATTTTACCCAAATTGACCATAGGCACGTGATCAAAATTTAAAATTTTTTTTTACATTTATTTACTTGGGGAAGAACACACACCTGTCATGGTGTGCGTGTGGAGCACAGAAGACAAATTTGGGGAGTTGGTTCTCTTCTTCAACCATGTGAGTCCTGGGGATCAAACTGGGATTGTCAGGCTCGGCAGCAAGCACATTTACCCACTAGCTCATCTTGCATGCCCAAGATTTTTCAAGCAAAATTAAAGATGAAACGGGGGGGTGTTACAACATATTCCATGAATTTAAGGATCATCAGAGAAAGCTCTGACAACTGTTATTTCAGAAAACTATAAAATCCATAACAAATAGACAAATTCCTAAACACATATAACCTCCCAAAATTAAATGAAGAAGAGAAAAACAACTTAAACACATCCAGAATAAATGATAAGATTTAAGTAGTAATAAAAAGTCTACCAACAAAATATCCCAGGACCAAACACAGTTCACTGCCAACCCCTACCAAACCTTTAAAAATGAACCAACATCAATATTCCTGAAACTTTCCCATAAAATGGAAATGGAAGGGATATTATAAAACGCATTCTGTAATCAGCATCACTCTGGTACCAAACTGGAAATGCACAGCAATAACAAAAGGAAAGTTACAGAAACATTTCCCTGATGGACATTGATGTAAAACCTCTCAATAAAATTCTCGCAAGCCAAATTTATGAAGACGCTAAGAAGACCATACATCAGGACCAAGCTGGTTTCATTCCAGGAATGCAAGGAGGGTTTAACATACTCTAATCAATAAATGCAATGCAACATCTAAATACAGTTAAACAGAAGTTGCATCATCATTTCGATAGATGCAGGAAAATCTGTGACAGTTCATCTCTTCATGATTAAAGCCCTGAAGAAACTTGGAACAGGAGGAACACACTTCAACATAATAAAGTCTATATACAGGTAACTTATAGCTAATATTATATTAAGCAAGTAAAAACTGAAAGTATTTCATTTAAAATCAGAAAAGAGAAAAGAGTATCCACTCTCTCTTCTATTGTTCCATAAAGTTCTTAAAGTCTTAGCTAGAATTTAAAAAAAAAACAAAAGTAAATATAAGACACAGAAGTAGCAAAATTAGAATAAAATTATAATTATTTTCAGATGCTATGATCCTATATTTAAAAGTCCATAATCATTCCACCAGAATACTCTGGGATCTGACAAATGCTTCCAGTGAAGTAGTAGGACAGAAAATCAAAATAAAAATGAGTAACTTGTCTCTGTACTAATAACAAACGTGCCAAGAAAGAAATGAAGGGGATTCCATTCACGTAATACCTTCCAAGAAGTGTCATACCTAGGAATAAACGTTTGCAAGTATATGAAAGGCTACTGCAATGAAAACTTAAAGACACTGAAGAAATTAAAGAAGTCCCTCCAGGACTAGTATTTTAACAGAATTAATACTGTGAAAATAGCCAAAAGTGATCTACAAATCAACACAATCCTCATCAAAATTCCTATGGCATTCTTCATAAAACTAGAAAAATGTCCTAAAATTCATATGGAAGAAAAAAAGACCCTGAGTAGCCAAAACAATCCCAAGCAGAAAGATCAATACAGGACGTAACACAATGTCTGATCTCAAATTGTACCACAGACCCATAGTAACAAAAACTGCCTGTTATTGCCACAAAACTAGACATGAACACCAATGGAATAGCACAGGTCACTCAGAAATAAAAAACACACAGCTACAGCCACTAGGATTAAACAAAGGTCAAAAGCATATATTGGAAAAAAGACATCCTCAACAAAAGTGCCTGAGAAACTGATTATCCACATGCAGAAGAAAGAAAATAGATCCAGATCTCTGCACAAAAATCAATTCAAAATCTATCAAAGACCTTCATGTAAGACCTAAAACTTTGAAACTATAGGAGGAAAACACTTCAAGCACAGACAAAAAGTTTCTGAAAAGGACTCTAATAACAAAGGAATAATCCTAAGAATTAAAAAAAAGGAATTATATGAAATTAATAAACTTCTACAGAGCAAAGGAAACCATCACTAGAATGAAGGCACAGCCTACAGAATGGGAAAAAACATTTTCTAAGTATATCTCTGTTCTAGTTTGCTTTCTGTATCTGTGATAAAACATTCTGACCAAAAGCGACTTGGGAAGGAAAGGGTTAATTTCATTTTCCAACTCCTAGTTCACAGTTCATCACTGAGGGAAGTCAAGGCAGGAACTGAAGCAGAGACCTGTGAGGAATGCTGCCGACTGCTTCACTCTCGCTTGCTTGTTCAGCTCCCCTTCTTACACAGACCAGGCCTACTTGCCTAGGGATGGTACTGCCCACAGTGGTCTGGGTCGATCAACTGGCAATCAAGAAAACGTCCAACAGAACACACCCACAGTCCATTCTGATGGAGGAAATTATTCAATTAAGATTCTCTCTTCCCAAGTGTGTCAAGTTGACAACCAAAATTAGCTATCACAACATCAGACAAGGTATTAATATCTAGAACATACAAGTAATTGCAAAAATTAAATATACAAAAAAATAAATATATATAAATAAATATAGAGAGCGAGAGAGAGAGAGAGGGAGAGAATCCAATCAATAAATGGGCTAATGAACTGAACCGGCAGTTCTCAAAAGAAAAAAAATAAAATGTAAAAATGTCCAATAAACATTTGAAAAAGTATTCAACATCTTTAGCCCTCAGGGAAATGAAACTTAAAACAGCTTTGAGATTCCATCTAAGCTGTCAGAAGGACAATCATCAGAAAATAACGAAGCCATTCCCACCTCACCTGAGGGCCAGCTGTGGTCCTCACTCCACACGTGTTCCTGGGAATCCAGGCCTTCATGTTGGACCTCTCCCATTACAAGGCACCAAGATGTTTCCCATTATTTTTGCGTTGTTTTTTCTAAAGAACAGCATGCCTTCACCTATGCCCTAAGTGAACTTCCAGAGACAAAAATCACAGTCTGGGGAAGGGAGGAAGGAAGACAGGGAGGGAGGGAGGGAGGGAGGAAGGGAGGGAGGGAGGGCACTGTAAAAACTACACTAATAGAATCTTCAAACTAATAATATGTAATTATATCTTGGAATACAAAATTCCATAATTGTACTTTAATTTTTGAAGATTGTTTACTGGCAAAACTGTACTACCAAACTTCAATAATAATGTGAAATTTATCACCGCTCCTATAATGTGAGTTTGTCATTCACTCCCTTTGCAAATTCTCCACCTACATAAAGTATTTAAATGTAATTATGTTACTTCTTAAATATGCTTTTTTTTCTTTTTGAGACAATGTCTCCCTGTCAGCTGGTCTGAGACTCACAGAGATCCGCCTGCCTCTGCCTCCCAAGTGCTGAGATTAAAGGCATGCACCACCATGAAAAAAAAAAAAAAAAACTAAACTAAAAACTAAACAAAAGAAAGCCATGCTAATAAAACATTTTTAAATAATAATAAAAAAGGAATGCTGTGAGGATGTGGCGGAAGAGGAACCCTTACACACCGCAGACAGGAGTGCAAACCGATACAGCCACTATGAAAACGAACATGGAGGCGCCTCAAAACCTAAAACTACGACTACTGGGTGATCCAGATGTACCGGAGACCTCTAAGTCATGCTAGAGACGTTTTCACGTCCACGTTTACTGTTGCATTATTCACAATACCTAGGGAACAGATCCAATCTAGATGTCCATCAAAAGAGTGGGTGGGGTAAAGAAAAGAGGTAAAAGGTACAAGTGACCTGAGAGAGAAGAAGCAGGGACCGTGGAGGAGACAGGAACCAGTGGGCGGGGCAAGGCAATGGTTGGACTGTGGGAAAGAGGTGAAAACTAAGACAAAGTATAATGAAATGTATGTATTAAAATGAATGAAGCTCACTAGCTTGTATGCTAACTTTAAAAAAGAAATAGAGAGGGGCTGGAGAGATGGTTTAGTGATTAAGAACACTACCTGTTCTTTCAGAGGACTCAGGTTCAACTCCCAGCACCCACATAGTGGCTAACAACTGTCAGTAAGTCCAGTTCCAGGGTATCCGACACCTTCCCCCAGCCTCTGCGGGCACTGCACAACACAGGGGCACTTACACCCATGTAGGCAATCCACTCCTACACATAAACTAAAAATAATCAATAAAAAATTTGAAATACAGAAAAATATCATGAGAGGAAAAAACAAATCACCGAGATAACGGATTCTGGTTTTCTTCTCATGTCTCAAAGTTCCAGGCTGCCTTTTCATCTGAGAGATGCCTGCCCCCACAGAAAATGCTACTGTCAACACCAGATGGAAAGACGTTCTACTTGGGCCCACTGCTCTCAACCCTGGGAAAGTAACCTATTTATTATGAAACACATTCTCCATGTCTTTACTGTGAGGTGCAGGGGGGAAAGTCTGGTAACGCATAGGTTTTTCCCCTGTGCAATGTTGTTAGTGGTTTGTCTTAGGCATTGGCTTGACTGGTATCCAGTTGTTCAAATCAGTGCAGATCTAGGCGTGGCTGTGAAGCTATCTTGTATATACGATTAACATCTACATGAAGTAAATTATGGAAGCTACTCAGGATAGTGTGGGTGGGTCTCCTCCAAAGAAGCCATCAGAGCAAATACTGAAGTTTCCTGGAGAGGAAATCTTGCTTGAAAACTATAAGTTCAAAGGCTAGAGAGGTGGCTTAATGCTTAAGAGCCCTGGCCACTCTTGCAGAGGATCCAGGTTCAGCTTCCAGCGTTCACATGGTGGTTAACAATCTTCCTAACTCCAGTTCTAGGGGATCTGACGTCCTCTTCTGACCTCAATGAGCATTTCGTGACACGGGTGCACTTACATACATGCATGGAATACATCACTCGCATAAAATAAGGATAATAAATAGAACTTTTTTAAAAAAGAAAAAGAATACCTATTGCTCTTGCAGAAGACCTGAGTTAGCTTCCCAGCACCCACAAAGGGAGCCTATAGCTCCAGCTCCTCTGGCCTCCACGGTCACCTTCACCCATGTGCACATACCCTCACACATACACGTAATTAAGAACAATAAAAATAAATGTTTTTAGAAACCTGTAATTCCATTTCCTGCCAAAGTTTGCAGTCCCTCAAATTCCACGCCTGCTAGTTCCCATGTATGCGTGGGGCACTTTCTTAAGGAAAATATATTAATAATGTACAAACATTTCCTAATGGTTCTCCTTCTCTGGAGAACCCAAAATAACACACCACGTCTTCCTGAAATTAACTCAGGATGCCATAGACACCCCTAAGACCGTCCAATTCGCCTCTTCAAATCTTCCGAGCAGGAACTTGCAGTTCTCACATTAGACTCACGGTGGCGCTTGTGATACACACGAACGAGCCGAGATTCCTGGTGGCTGGCCTGGTCTCACAGACTTGGGGTTTTCAGGCAGGCCCGTGACTTAGGGATGGAAAACAGCCAAGGAAGCAAGCATACAATTTAAAGAAAAAAAAAAAGAATGGCAAGGCCCAGTGGACACAGGCTTGGCAGCGTTATGAACTAGAAAAGACGCTGTTGGGATGTGAGCCTCCTTGGAAGTTCCATCTCTTTGGTGCATCTAGCTTGGTCTACAGCAAAGAATTGCTTGGCAGTCCCATAGTGGAGAGGACAATTCCTGGATTAACAGAAAAGAACACGGTGCTTGCTGAAGCTCAGCTGTCCAGTTCCTCGTACTCTCTCTACAATGAAAGGCTTCTCGTTGCTCTGTTTTCTTTCTTTTCAAAATTAACAAGGCTATTCTTGAAAGATTAAGGCCATAGTCCCAGGGTGCAGCCCACACACTTGCATGTTTTTGCACACAGGACATGACGCATCCTGCCCCCAGGAAGTCTGCTGCCCACAATCCTGGGGGCAGACTCTGTCTGAGCCTCTGTGCAACCACCTGGGTTAATCCTGCTGGTGGCCAGAACTATACCCTGTCATTAAGCCATGTATTTAGCCACAGACCTCAAAACATTTTAATTGCATGAGTTTCTCTTAAGTCTTGTGATATTCTGTAAGAAGTTCTAAAATGTCTTCACTTTTAAAATTTCTGTTTGCATATTTGGAAACAGGACCAGAAATATTAAGTGACCCATTGAGGGTCACTCAGTGAATCGGAATCAGAATCAAAGTTTTTTCAGGATGAGGAGATGACTCCATTGTGAAAGTGCTTTGCTGTGCAAGTATGGGGATCTGAGTTTGCATCCCCAGCCCCCATGACCTGAGCTGGGATCCCTAGTATCATTTAAAGCTGGGTATGTTGGCATGCCCCCTTAACCCTGGCTCTTGGCTGAGGCTGGGGTGTGGCTGGGCCTGGAAGGAGGCAGGCAGGACAGTAGATTCCCAGGACTCACTGGCCAGCCAATTTAGCCCAAACAGGCAGAGACTCTGTTTATAAAAACTAGGGTGGATTCATGGGCATATTTTGTCAGGGACTGTCTCACAAAATCAAATAGAAAGATTGCAGAAGCCAGAGATCAAGGAAGACCAGACCAATACTGTGTCTTCTGGACATTTCAGGACTGTTGTTCCAGTCCCTGGGCTGGGGTGCTTGACTGCCTAGAAAAGAGAAAGTGAGCTGAGAACGGGCGTCCCTTCTGTTCCCTGACTGGACACCATGGGGCCAACTGCCTCCTCAAACTCCACTGCAACTTGACCACCATCATGGACACTCTCTCAAACTCTGAGCCAAAATAAACCCTTCCTTCCTGCAAGGCATCTTGTCAAGTATTTTGAAAGTAACAGTCAGATATATACCCTAAAAAGCCAACCAACTCCACCAAGAGACAGATGAAAAGTTCTATGAAAACCTGAACAGAATACACAATTTGATTCTGTTAATATTTTTCCCAATTTTATTAGATAAACATATAAAACCTTTACAGAGCACTCCATGTTTTAGAGTTACTAGAATAACATTCCCTCTAACGACACTGTGGAAATGACAACTGAGATGACAACTGCCTTTTTGCATAGGGTTAGATTACTTATAACAAAATACCCGATGCTGGCTAATTTTATTTAATAATAAATAAAATAATAAAAACCTCTAACATTTATGGGACCAATAACCTAGAGACAGCCCCACCCAACTATTTCTTCCTTCCTGATGATCAGAATCCAACTAAGAGAGACTGCTTAGGATTTTAAGGAGGTGGTTTCCAGGTGATTTGATTGACTCAAGTCCTGTTAGATGAAGAAAATAACTCATCCTTTGAGACTTGACTTTGCCTGCCTCGTCTGGGAAGTCTTTGCTGGCCACCACCCACACAGCCTGTGTTGAGGAAGATGTGTTTCTCTCAGTCTTCGTCACCAGGGTCAAGCTCAGTGACCCCTGTGAATGTGGTACAGAGGGTTACAGAGATCTGTTTGTTTGCACAAAGCCCAGAGCTAGTCACCTTCCTGGCCTAAACTCGTAAACTGTGCTTAAGTTTACTGAACTGATCCAAACTGGACCTTCCGGATGAGAAATGAAAAATGTTGCTCAGAGAATCCATCAAAACTGCACTGAGGTCCTGCCATCCCTATTGGCCCTGGCCATGATGATTGACAGGGCTGCGTCTCTCACCACCTGGGTGTGATGATTCTTCACTCTTCCTACAGGGGAGAGAGACAGCCAGGAGGGCTGAGCTTGCTCTTCTGTGGCCATCCTCTCAATCCTCTCAAATGTCTTTGGTTGGACCACAATGACTCTCAGGAGTCTCCATGAGCACGGAGGACTGTCTGCCCTTGTTATTAACATCAGCATGACCTTACCTATCTGTGGGGTGTGCATCATCTGCTAGGCTCTGCGGGTGCCTGGAGCTTTACATCTTTAACTGTTCTTGTTACAGACAGGACCTATTATGGTTGGTTCTACAGAGAGAGAAACTGAGATTTGAGGGGTTTAATTCCTGTTCAGCATTGTGCAGCAGCCAGAACTGGACCTCACGCACCCCAAATCCCACATTGCTTCTGCCATCAACCCCCACATTTCACTCTCCTAAACGACAAACTAAAACATGAAATCACAGCCTAAGAGGAAGAGGTGTTGGAGGGTGTGATCTGAATAATCTTTTTCAAATGAATTCCCTTGAAAGGCATTAAGAAGGATGGAATTGTGAATTTAGTGATGTCAGTGAAGCCATTTAGATTACACCACGCTGGAAATGGCCACGATGAACCAATGACGCAGGCTGGGAATGAATTTACTAAAGACCAAAGAAGGCAAGGAACAATTTATTAGAGTCACCCTGGGCAAGACAGTGGTGAGAACAGTCTGCACAGAGCATTCTTAGCGGCTTCTTTGTGGTGGGGTGAGGGTTCTGTGTGGACAGTCGGGGGCTGTTTCGATGTTACAATGTTCTGTAATAACTACAGTTGGGTTTCAAGGTTAGCAGTGTCCTGACCTGCAGGTAATGATGGTCTTGTCCTGCATCAGAAACTGTTCAGTACAACCAGCATCCAAAACATCCGCACTTAGCAGCCCGGCCTTGTTACAATCAACCGCCTGACGAGGCGGTGGTCAGGCTCAGAAGCACCAGCAGTCTTGCTCTGAGCCCAGCTGCTCTGAGGCACAACAGCTTGTTCTGTGGCTGGAATGACTCACCACAGCCAGCCCCTAAGCTTCAGAATGGTGCTCATTGGTTAAGTCTTTTTGCAAAAGACAACGTACTTATCTTAAATACAAGAAACTCTCTGTATCAGTGATCTATTGTTATATATCAAATCACCCTAACATTCAGTCACTCGAAACAATGAGTGTTTGTTATCTCTGTTTCTAAGCTTGAGGAATTCAGAGACAGTTTAGCTAGGTGGCTCTGGCACAGGCTTCCTCCGGAGGCCTAAGCTGTCAGCCAGGGCTCCTGTCATCAGGACGCTTCACCAGAGTCCAGATCTGGTTCCAAGCTCACTCATGTGACTGTTGGCAGGAGACGTTAGTCCCTGCCACTTGGGCCTCTCTGTAGGTTGCTCACAACTTGTTAGTGGCTTCCTCTGGAATGAAGTATTCAAAACTAAGAGTGATGAGCGCAGAAGCCAGGTGGCTGCTGGGGTTTAATCATGCAACTTGAATGCCACATAATCTCTGTGTAGTCACAGTACTCTGTGCAGCCGGCACAGTGTGGAAGAAAATAAACAAAGAGGTGATGAGTGGGAATCAGAGACCCCCTTTCAAGCTAGCTACTGCTTCTCTGTCAAAGGTCAAAACTGACACAAAAGGGCCTTGTCCGGAAATGTGGGTTCATCGCTCAGCATGTGTCTCATGAGACTGATCACTGTGCACGCATGAGGACCTGAGTTCGATCCCCAGAATACACAGGAAACAGCCAGGCATGGTGGCATGTGTTTGAAATCTCAGCAATGGGGAGGCAGAGACTGCCAAGTCCCTGGAGCTCACCAGCCAGCCGGTATGGCCTACTTGGCAAGCTACGGGCCAGTGTCTTAAAAAATAAGGTGAATAGCTCCTCATAAGCAAATGACACCCAAGGTTAACCCCTGACCCCACATGTATACACATGTACATGCACCCACATACATATGTGTGCACACACAAAGAATTAAAAAAATGGCCTGTGTCTCTAGCTCTTCAGACAGATAAGGAGAGACTCAAACAAATAGCCATTTGTATGCATAGGTGTTGACCTAGGTACAGAGGCACAGCTAATATATCAGAGTCCACGGGAACCACCTCACGAGAAGGCAGCTGGGGGGTTGAATGGCAGCTCCTGTCAACTCTATGTTCAATGAAATTGAAATCAACCCCAGAGGAGTATTGCATCATGCAAACCAGTTTCATTTGTTTGCTTTCGGTACAGCTGGTTGTTAAATATTTATCAGCACTCCACTGAGGAGAAAGACCCTTTTCCAACTTACCAGAACCCCTGAAGTTCCCACAGCTGGAAATCAAAGTCTGTCCCCAATCAACTCAGTGTCTTGAAAATAAAAGGACAATTGCTGGAGGTGGTGATTTCATTAAACACCTGACTCCCGCACCCTGCCCTGGTGGTCAGCCGGGCGGTCTCCTTAATGTGTAAGTCAAGCCTTATAATGAGTACATTCATCATTTTTGAAAAACATATTTTTAAATTGAAGTTGTATATTGTCATCAAAGCTCACACCAAGCAGGTGGCAGTGATGCGCCGTTTTCATCCCAGCACTTGGGACATGGAGGCAGGAGGAGCAGGAGTTCAAGGCCATCCTCAGCAAAACAAGTTTAAGCCAACCTAGGTTACATGAGGCCATCTCAAAACATCAATAGAACACACAAAAAACCTCAAGGGTTTGAGGAGATGGGTTAATGGGTGAGGTACTTGCTGTATAAGCATGGGAACCTGAGTCCAGATCCTCAGTATTCAGATAAAAGCTGGACTCCCCAGTACACATCTATAAGCCAAGTGCTAAGAAGGAGCAGAGATGTGAATCCATGGAGCTCATTGGTCAGCCAGTGAGCCGAAAGCCCCTGTCAAAAGGTAAGATGGAGGGCTGGACAGGTGGCTCAGTAGTTTTGAGCCCTGGCTGCTCTCACAGAGGACCCCATGGTAGCTAACAACCATCTGTAACTCCAATGCCCTTCTCTGGCTTCCAGAGGCATTTCAAACATGTGGTACACCTACATACATGCAGGCAAAACATTCATATACATAAAATTTAAATAAAATAATTTTTAAAATAAGAGTGAAAGATATAGAGGAAAACAGTCAACCTCTATTTCTGGCCTTCACACATGTGCACATACACACATATGCACATACATATCACATAGAGAAAGAGAGAGATTAAATAAAGAAAAAGAAAATTTGGGGTTAGTTGCTTTTGATGAGGAAAAATTAGTAATTTATGGCAAATATCTTGTTAGAATGAACATATTTTTAGATTCAAATATTTTCAACAAGAAACAATGCTTTTAATTGAATTAGATTTCAATCTTGACAGAAGTTAGTGAGTTTTGTTTGAAGATGACGGCATCTCTTCATTTCCAAGTCTGACTTTCAGAAGCTTCACTGAGAACATATCAGTTTAGTTTAATTGACTGACATGTATTGGTTATCAACTGAGAGTCAATCCTTAGGTACAAAAGTACTAAATTATAAAAGCAATCTGGTCCCTGTCTATTAGAACTTAGTCAGAGTCAAAGTACTTATCAAAGATGTAGGTGCTGATCCTGAAGAAACATCAGATCATTCAATAGTTCTTAAACTAGATACAATCACAACACTTCAGCCTAGACTTGAAGAATGCAGACTCTGAAGTCAGAGTTCAGCTCAGAATCCCACTGTGACGTACACTAACTGCACCATCACAAGCAACTTATTTAACCTCTTAAAGTTTTGGTATCCCATCAGCAAAAATGGAAACAATCCAAAATAAATAAATTAATGTCATTAAAAAAAAAAAACTTTAAAAAGTGAGGACTGGCGAGATGGCTCGATGGATAATGGCTGATGGATAAAGGTCCCAGAGAGTTTGATCTCTGGGACCCACATGATGGAAAGACTGAACTGATTTCCACAAGTTACCCTCTGACCTCCATGCATGCACCGTGGCACACACCTGCACACATACACACAAAATAAATACATAAATAAATAAGCATAATCTCAAAATGGACACATTCATAGTCTGTTTGTAAGCTTGCCATGAGAATTAACTTAGAGAATTCAACACAATACATTGTGCAAAGGGTCTACCAGAGAGCAAGCCCTCAATAAAAAGCAGCCGTTACTGTGAATCTTCTGTCTTTCGTCCCCAGGATATAAAAAAGCACGGCCACTTTCTCAGCTGTAATCGCATCTCCAGTTTCTACCTCGAAGCCATTCTGAATCCAGGACATTACAGAGTATCGGGTCACATTGTTCTCCACCAGCACCTAAATGCCCATGATAATCACTGGCATCAACCAGAGCAGAAGAGCGTGCAAGAGGAGTGTTGAAAAGTAAGATTGGGGGTCTATCTCTGATACCTTAAAAGGTCAGTGGGAGAGGGCTACCATCTGTCTGTCCACATATCCGGTTACTGTTGTTCTCTCTCCATGGGTCAGGTGCTTTGACGGTTCCAATTCCTGAACCTCCCTGGAAGGAGCCAGCAGCTCTGCCCTACTGACGACTTCTCAGACCATCAATCACCCAGCAGTCATTTTCCAAGGCCCTGACATTGACGGGGGAAACTCAAGGTCAGAGTCTCCACTTCTCCAAGCACTCAGTGAGCAGGCTTTGTGTACTCGCCGATGTGCTTCCCACAATTAAGGGAGGTTAAAATGCTCTCTCTCGTCTGTTTCTGCTTAGCAGAGGGAACCCAGCATCTCTTTCCTTCGGCAGGGAGGGGCTGGCAAACCACCTGTGGCTTCCTGGCTATTTTTATCTTTTTATCAGCTATAGGCTGAAGTTGGAGCTCAATGGGAGAATGCTTGCTTAGCATTCCTGAAGCCCTGGGTTCTGTACCAAGCACCAATAAATAAATAAACACCAGCTGCAGCAAGCCTTGGCCACATCTAGCCCCAGGATTCGCAGACCCAGTGGCCCTCACCCTGATTCGCCCTCAAAACACCAGTGTCATTTGATGACTATATTCGAAAGTGGCATGGGCATAGAAAATAACCCTTAACTGAGACCTGCACTCAAACACTCTTAGAAAGAGATTAAAAGATCTGAAATAAAATCAAGGAAACAGGTTGTTTTGCAGAAAGAAAAGGAGATAGGGCTAACAAATCACAGTTAATTGATAAAAACTATTTTTAAAACTTCATCAGTGCTTGCTATGTTCTGGGAACTATATTAAGTGCCATATAATGGACTTTCTCATTAAACAGAGAGTACAGTTATTATCTCCAGTTAAGACTGGAAAAAAAAATAACTAAGGCTTAGTTGATTGAGCAACTTTCACAGGATCTATAGTAAGCTTTTGACCCCTCCTCACTTCTGAAGGGAGGGAAAGAGAGGCTGAGAAAAGAAGAGAGACAGAAAGAAAGGGAGGGGGGGAGGGAGGGAGAGAGAGGGAGGGAGGGAGGATTCTGGCTGGTGAAGGTGAGTTTAGAAATCCCTGAAGAATGGAGAAAACACAGCTTCTCCGTGTCTCACCTTGCCCTCGTGATGGAGAGGTTAGGAAGAGACACAGGAGGACAGCCATCGATGTCCTTAGGTGTTTGCTGACTGAGCCGTCTCCACACAACCACCCACTCCCAAAGCATGGACCAACGTCATTCCCCAGTTTTGACTGTAAACATATGGTCTAAGTGGTTTTTCAGTGGCTCCTACTGTCACTTGAGGCCAGGACAATGTTCTGCTAGAATGGAGGAGGGACAGGACTTCTAAACAGAAGCAGAATGAGAAACTTCAATAAGCCTCTGTGTTCTGGCCAAGCTGCGCCCTGGCTCCCCTCATTAATGTGATGACACAGTTTGTTCCCAGCAATCAGAGCCTTCTGAGTCCTGCTAGTCCCGGATCGGGTCCTGTTATTATTGCATGTCGCCACTACCTTCACAGATGCCCACAGGGCTCCACCCCTACATTCATCTGCTGCAGACCACTCATTGCATTTAAGATTATCCTTGAGCTTAGGGACTGGAGAGATGGCTCAGTGGTTAAGAGCACTGGATGCTTTTGCAGAGGACTTAGGTTGAGTTCCTAACACCCACATGGCAGCTAATAACCATCTGTAACTCCAATTACAGGGGGTCTGACACACCTCTTCAGGCATCCGTGGGCATTGCATGACATGGACATACTTACATGCAGGCAAAAACACTCACACATGTAAAATAAAATTAAAAAAAAATCTTTGAGCTTATATACACTTTAATACAAATTAAAATGGTGACAGAGAACAAACAAGGATCACGGGAAGGATCTGCCTTCTGTTTCTTCCCTCAGAAAATAGAAATATACAGTTGAAAATGTTCCACAGTTAAGGAACTTTGCAATGGATGTCCTAATGGCTACTTAGAAGCACAGCATTTGAACTTGCTGCCCAGGGAGATGAGATACAGGCTTCTTGGAGAACAAAGGCACCAGGGGTCCAGGCGTCAGCTGGGCTTCTGACTTAGGGGAGGGCACAGCGAAAACCAATCAGCATCCTCAACTGCACAGACAGAAGTCACATGCAAGGTGTTTGATAATTGAGGCATTTTGCATTCATTGTTATAAGTACTAATTATGACTTAAAACATTGAGACGTTCCATGACATCAGGTCTATGTGTACATATGTGTGCATAATTCTACCAGTTCATGACTTCATACTATCTCATAAATAGAAATACTCACCTGGAGGCTACCTAGTCCTTTTGATTGTCTCCCCCTGCAAACTAACTTTCCCCTTGTCACCTTGGAGCTCTTCTCAGGAAGACAGAGAACTAAGTTTTCAAGGCTGGCATCGGATCGTGTTTCTCTCCTGAGTCCACAGGTGACTCTCTTCACTCCTGGGTCACGTTCAACCTCCTTATCCTGGCTGCAAGAAGCAGCAGATGTGCCCCAGCTCTGACTGACCCTCTCCTCCTCCACAGTCTCTAATTTACCACGCTCCTCACTCTGCTGACCTTGGACTTCCCTGAATGTGCCAGTTTGGGGATTTGCGTTCTGGTCTTTTTCTGAGCCTCTGCATGGGCCTGCTCTTCAGCCATCGCCTGACTAGCTACGACTTGTTAAAGCCCTTCCACCACCTGGAAATACATTATTTCTTCATCTGTTTGCTTTCTATTGTCTCCCACTATTATGCTATCAAAACGTTTTCCAAGTGCCTACAATCATGACATCTTCCAGACATTCCGGAAATATTTGTTGAAATGGATGAATAGACAGATGTATTCATTTCCAAAGCTCTGTGTGTATGTGTGTGTCTGTGTAAGTGTTCAGTTACTGTGGAAAATGGGAGCTTTGCTCTGAAAAGTTGGGATAGCTAATTGACAGTTGATATCACAGGTTTCTTTTTAAATTATTTTTATTTTATGTGTATTAAGGTATTACCTGCATGTATGTAAGTGCAGTGCTCATCGAGGTCAGAAGAAAGTGTCGGATTCCCCTGGAACTGAAATTATAAACAGCTGTTAGTTGCCATGTGGGTGCTGGGAATTGAACCCAGGTCCTCTTCAAGAGCAGCCAGTGCTCTTAACCACTGAGCCAACTCTCCAGCCCCCAACATGAAGTTTTCTGACACAGTCTCTAACAGAGATTGCTGACTGTCCATCTGCAGAGAAAGCAAGCATTTTTTTCTTTGTGGTTTTCAGTATCAGAAACAATTAGAACTGAAATATTCTATAATGAAGTAAGTAAAGCCAGGAAGAGTGTGTGTGTGTGTGTGTGTGTGTGTGTGTGTGTGTGTGTATGTGTGTGTGTGTGTGTGTGACTCATTGTAGGAATAGAAGAAACAGGATTCCTAAGTGAAATTAAAACAGAATCTCTGGGACTGGAGAGATGGCTTAGTGGATAAAAGCACTGACTGCTCTTGCAGAGGACCCGGGTTTGATTTCCAGCATTCAATCACCTGTAACCCCAGTTCCAGGGGATCCAATGATGGCACTGCACAACATGGGTGCACTTACATACATGCAGGTAATGTGTTCACGTACATAAAACTTTAAAAATGATAAATACAATAAAACAGAATCTCTGTTGGAAAGGAACTCCCATTTTCTGCCACCACATTCTGTACTTTGAACTCCCCATCTTTGGTCATCTACCTGTTGGCCCTGTTCCCTTTCTCTGTGCCTAGTTTAATGATGTTCCCATCATCTGCCCAGTCATCCAAGACAACAGCCTGGAGGTCACCCTGAGATTCCTCCCTCAGCTTCACAAATCTTCCTTAACTTCAGCCAATCCAAGTCAAATCAGCTCAGTCTTGTCTTTCACCTCTGGTGTCTCAGTTCCACACTTCCTGTCTTCTGAGTAATCGAAGCTTCTTCTCTTTATTGGATTAATGATGATGTTTCCATGCTTTAAAACCTCTTTAAATGCTACCATTCACATTCTGCCATATGCATTTTAAAGGTGTGCTGCTTAGCTTTCCAACTTCAGTGTCCTGTCCGCTCACCATCCTCCCACCTGGAGCCTCATACATGCTCTCTCTTTTCCCTCCCGTCCCTGTCTCTTTCTCTTACTTTCTCTTACTTTCTTCCTCCCCACCCCCCTTCTCTTTCCCACAAACATTCTTATTCCCTGGCTTAAAGTTTCCTAAACACATTTGGTCTTTCCCTCAGCTCATCTGATAAAGCTCAATTTAATCATCTCTACATCCTGGGAAAAGTAAAAAGAAAAAGTTGTGATTTTTTTCCCTAATGCAGAAGATGAGGGGTGTTTCCACTTCTTTCATAAACATGCGATATCTTGACTACTAATTTACACACCTGTTTTTCTAGCTACCTTGAATCTTTCTTGCAAGGAAGGACTATGTTTTATTTATCTTTATATCCCTTGAACCTAATTCATTGTAGGTATTCAATTAATGTTTATGAAATGATATAGGTAGAGATAAGATAAAAATGCACTCTTGTTTCAGCTCCCTCTGGCTGCCAGAGACAAGCAGTCCTCTTCCTTCACAGGCAGATAACATCAGCACAAGGCTGTTTCCAAGCCTTGCTCTACACATACATCTTGGCATTCAAATGAAAAGGATTGTCACTGGAATGAATGAGTCAGCCCACTACTGTCTATTTAATGACCGATTGTCCAGGGTGCATAAACTCTTAGAAGCTTGTTAGAAGTCCTGGGTCGTGGTGCTACCTGCAGTCTCAACTACCAGAGAGTCTGAGGTGGGACCTGAACAACCTAGCAAGATGCTGTCTCACCAACAGCAGGAGAGGAACTGAGATCATCCGATAAAAGAACTTGAGTGAGGGAATCCCAAGAGATGGTAGGGTGGATTGACATGGCTTTGTCCCACTGAAAATCAGGTTGAAATTTAATTTCCATTATGGTATATTAAGAGGAGAGCCAGAAGAACCCACCTCTGCTCATGTAAGCAACCCTACTTGAACTTGGTGGGCTGGGCCACGCACACAACAAAACAATGTGGAAGTAGGTTGGGCACTCCATGGGAAGAAGAGTTTCAGTGGGAGAGGGAAGGGGAATCAGACAGGCTAAACGGAGGTCAAAATGGGTAAAACTCATTAGATACGTGTAGTAAATTGTCAAAGAATATACGCCCATTATATACACACATACATACACACACATACACACATAATATGCATTAACACAATCCAAGACCCTGTGGAAATGATAGCTTTTTAAATTTTTTGTTTTGTCTTTTAATTAATTTTTGTTTTATGTGTATGAGTGTTTTGCCTGCATGTATGTAAGTGCACCCATGTCACACAATGCCCATGGAGGCCAGAAGAGGGCATCAGATCCCCTGGAACTGGCTACAGACCATTGTTAGCTGCCATGAGGGTGCTGTTGACAGAATCTGTGTCTTCTGCAAGAGCAGCCAATACTCTTAACCTCTAAACTATCTTTCCAGCGCCTTGATAGCTTTTCTTTTTGCAGAGGTGATAAAGGTCTAAGACATTCTCTGACACATGTCTGTAGGTGGCCACATCTGGTTGAATCTCTAGATTAAGAAAACATTTCTGTTTCTCCCGCAGGCTGACCCTTAGAGTCTCTGCCGAACGGCTAGGACTGATCAGAGAGCCAACCTGCACTAAGCCCCCATTATGTGAGTCTTGCACAACATGTCCTTGTTACACCAGAATAGATGGTAGAATTGCACCTTCTTATGGTGCTGAATCCCTGATGATGGGTTGATTCCCTGATGATGCTATGGCAAGGGTAGATTTGGTCTCCTGCCTGCTCTCTAACTGTGCTGGCTATGATTGACACAAGCATGGCAGGAAAGCATAGGGAAAAGTTTAGTAGCCTGGGACTGGATTGTGGACCCCTCACTCCCCACTTTTGTAGTAGTGAATTGACAGCCTAGATGCTTCATTTGAACACTATACACACGCTTCTCCAACAATGAACCTGGCTACATCAGAATCCCCTCAACCACCTCCCTCCACCGGACCACACATACTTTCATCTCAAAACAACACTATGAGTTTTCCCAATCTTAATAATGATCAGATTTGGACAGTTTCCATTCAAGTATATTCCCAATGCAGCTTAACAGTTAAGCCCTCTCTCCAAGCCCCATTATTAAAATGTTTAACCCTGCATGATTTCATACAATATTACATTTTATATGTAAACCAATTACTATCTCTGTAATATTTAATCCACGAAAATAATATGCCCATCCACTTAGGTAGGGTGTTGTTAGAATACTGGCTTGAAACTTTAGGTCAGACTCCACAATCTGAATCAGGACATGCCTCCCTGTAGCTCTGCATGAGACAGCTAAGAAGTCCATCTGTGCTGTGACTTAAAACTCTCAGTTTATGGTTCCTGGCTCCTCTTTACTTGTTCACGTGTTGTAAAACTAATTCTCTCTCTCCTCTCTCTCTCTCTCTCTCTCTCTCTCTCTCTCTCTCTCTCTCTCTCTCTCTCTCCACCATCGTCTGCCTTTATATGCTTTTAATAGGTTAGGCTCTGTTGAGGTTTCTGTAATTCACTTAGACTAAAAGACTTGAATGGGTGGATTGATGTCTTGTCTATGAAGGGGAATGATCACGTAGTGCATCTTTAATCTCCTGTCTCCCTCTCATTTCTCCTCTCTTCCTGGCATGGCAGTTACACATGGGAGCTACTTTCAGAAGTGTTCATGCTTCTTCTGATTTTTTTTTCTGTATTTTCCGTTCTTCATTCTAATATCTGTGCTTCAAGCTAAGAATTCTTTATCCTTAAAGACAATTTGCTAAAATGGCTTTATATAAAGTAAGCATAATTTGATAATCATTTCTTTTTATGGATTTAATCTGCTATTAAATCTACCTACTGAATTCTTAATTTCTTATTTTTAAAACAATTAATTTTGATGTAACTCATTTGGCACATAATGAGATCTTTTCCAATTTCCTACTGAAATTCTCCAGATTGTAATCTATTTTAAACATATTTAACAAACTTATCTTAAAATCTGTAACTCACTGATGTCTGTTTTTCCTTTTAATATCAGGGCAGTTGGCCCTGTTTCTGAGCATGTTGGTGGCTTTCAGCCGACTGTCAGGTATTATACACATAAAAAATAAATTATAGAAGTTCCAGTCTAGAGATGTAGCTCAGTGGTAGAGGATTTGCCTAGGAGCATGTGTGAGGCCATGATACCCAGCCCCGAAAAAGGAAAAAGGAAAGGAGGGAGGGAAGGAGGGAAAGAAGGAGGGAGGGAGGGAGGGAGAGAGGGATAGAACATGTTCTTGATAATGTTATTTTCCTCCAAGCATGATTTACTTACATCACCTCTGCCTAACATAAAGTTAAATAGAGCTGTGTTTCAGGCTTTGTGAGAGCTGAACTTCTGGTTTACCCGACTTCTAGTGCTTTACTGGACTGAACTGTAAGTCTAGGGTGCTTGCCTAACCTCCCTGGGATGCTTACCTAACCTCCTTAAGATACTTACCAAGCCTCTCTTCTTTGGCAACCCTTAAATCAGTGTTCGGCTGCTTAGCGACATGACTGTTGAACTCTCTGCCAGCGTTTTATCCCATTGCCCCTTGCTACTTGGTATTTTAGAACTGGCTTAAGACCATGGAGGTTAGGAATCAGTAGTTACTTCAAAAGGAAACTGCCTTTAGAAAAAGAGGCTCTTTTTTCTGCAGTTTGCTTTCTCTGGGACCTGGAGTCCTGGCTCCCTTGGTAGCCCTGAACTCAACACAGTCTAACCCCTGCCAGCAAACTCTAGGCAACCTCATTTTGCTCTCTGTGACCTGTGGTGTGAGTGGCAAATTCCGGGCGGGGGAGAAAGCACATGTGGAGCTTACCTCCAGGCATGTCCCTGCTCACCAGAACCTTAGCCCAGAGTGCTCAATTGCTTTGGCTGACTTCCAGCACCGTCATAGAAATAGATTTTTGTTGTTTTGTTTTGTTTTATTCAATATGCCTTTCCCAGTTGCTTTCAGCAAGATTGTTGTTTGGTTTAGAGTCGACCCACAGCTCCTAAGGCTCTTCCACTTTTAAAGGTGGGTCAAATGTTTGAAAATAAGTAAATCAGCCACACTCGATTTTCACAAAATATTCAAGCCTAGAAAGTTTTGCAACAGATTTCCAGCAAATACCTAAAGAAGAATTAACATCCATTCTATGCAAACTCCTCCAGGAAAATAGACCAGGAACTATTTCCCAGCTCACTTTAATCAGCAAGGATTTTATTTTGTGGGTAAACAAAACATGGCCATAATATAGTTTTACAAATCTGTGCTGGGGCTAACTAGGAAAGCTACAAATGACAAAAAGCTGACCACGTATGAGACAAAATCAAGTGGCTTGGGGCCTCTGCTGCCTAAAGATGGCATGTCCTGTCTACAGACAGCAGAAGGCCGGGAGGCCTGTTTCTCTAATGTGTGCACGTGTGTAGTGTATGCTATGTCTCCATACATTACATCTATCCATGCATTTTGTGTAATGTCTACAGGGAACCAAAATGACTCAAAAATAAGTGGATGTTTCAAGATTTAAACAGGCCCTGAGGGAGAGAATTGCATCTTAGCTCTAAATCTTACCAGCCAACTTATTCTGTCAAAGGCCAGAATCTAAGTGTGTTAGGCTTTATGCACCAGACCGTCTGTCTCAACTACTGGATTTTGCCATTGCAAGGTGACTATAAATAGATTGTAAACAAATTGTCATGCCTGTGTTCTAATAAAACTTTATTGACAAAAATGTGTGCAGCCGTGTTCATGATGGACATCAGCTTGATGTTTTCTCTCCTTCTGCTATCTCTGTTTGGAGGATTTTGTTTGTTACTGTTTGCCATGCTGGGGATTGAACCCAGAATCTTGAACATGCTAAGCAAGTGTTCTGCTACTGAGACACATCCCCAGACTTGGTGATTTGATTTTTCTGCTCGTTAGTTGATTGGTTTTGTTTTGGTTTTCCTTAACTTTAACCTTGACACAAAGATAAATGTTGGCTTTTAGGGGACGTGTTCTCTTTTCTGTATTTCTAGTAAGTGGTCGCATAGATTTGACATTCAATTTTCCTTTGACATTTAGTAGAAAACTTCAGCAAAAATATCTGGACTTCAAGATTTCTTTTTATGAAGTTCCAAATTCAGAATAAATTCAATATAAATCATATTTCTCGGGCTATTCTAATGACCTATTTTATGATATAGTTTGTGCCTTTTGAAGAATTGACCAATTTCACCTAAGCTGTTCAATGTATGTGTGTGGAGGGGGTGGATTGTAGTGCTCCACTGTGATGCTTTGGAGCATGAAGAGCCTATATTGAAGCCCCAAGATTCATTTCTGCCATTGATGAGTGCTGTTTGGGGATTTAAAAAATTATCCATTTTATTTTTATTTACTTGTGCATGTGCATGGAGGCCAGAAGGCAGCACAGGCAGTTGTAAGCTGCCTGGTGTGGGTGCTGGGAACTGAACCTGGGTCCTCTCTCCAGCTCTGTAAGTGCTCATTCTTGCTTCTTTTTTAAAAAAAAAATCATTATTTTTATATTATGTATATGAGTGTATTGCCTGCATATATGTAAGGGCACCCATGTTGTGTAATGCCCACAGGTCCCGTGGATGATTGTTAGCCATCACTTGGGTGCTGGGAACTGAACCTGGGTCCTCTGCAAGAACAGCCAGTGCTCTTAACCCCTAAGCTATCTTTCCAGACCCAAGTGCTGTTTCTTAAGTCTATTTTTTCCCATAGATTTTGGCAGAGATTTTGTCAGTTTCACTGATCTTTCCAAAGAACTGGGTTTAGCTTCTGCTCTTCTTAACCTCTTGAGGACTCAAGTTTTAAGGGATTCTGCTCTTCACAGTAGGTATGCTAGTGACATCTGCAAAGTCTTTCTTTTCCTCCCATTCCTGAAGGATGTCTTCACTGGCTGTGGAGTTGCAGGCTGACAATTCTTTCCTTTCAGCACATTAAAAGCCTGATGTCACTTCCTCCTGATAGCTTCCAGTAAGAAGTCATTAACATACTGGTTCCCTCTCCTGGCTTCCATGGTCTTTGGGCTTTGTCCTTAGTTTTCCAGAATTTGATTATTAGGTGTGCTGGCATGGGTTTCTTTGGTGTGGATTTCTGAAGATGGTCAGCTGGAACTGGCCCATAGGCCATAGCTGGCCAAAACTCATCTGCATGATACATGAGAAGTCGGGCCTAGTACCACCAGACTTTCCAATTTTACAAAGAAGCTGGAAAACTGGAGTGTTTGAGGAGTTTTTGTTGAAATTGCTAGCTGGGGACATGGCTCAGTGGTAAGGTGCTTGCCTAGCATGCCCAAAGCCCCGAGTTCAATCCCTGGTACTGCCATAATATTAATAGCAATTAACAAATTGAAAATGCCTGATCTTTTAAATCTTCTAATTAATTACAAGTTTTAGCTGAAATATTGGACAAAAAATAAAAACAAGAAGAAACATAATTTCCATTGGATCATAGTACACATTTAGATCTTAATATGTTAGTCTTCAAGATGGCAAAATATCTTCTTTAATGTCTGTGTGTATATATGTAGGTCTGTGTATATGTGTATATGTGTTTATATGTGTATGAGTATCTATGTATACGTGTGTATGAGTACATATGTATAGGTGTATTTCTTTGTGTATATGTGTATGTTTGTGTATGTGTATATAAATGTGTTTGTGTATATAGGTGTGTTTATGTGTGCATGCATGCTATGGGTCTCTGTGTACATGTATATTTGAATATCTATGTGTATGCCTTTGTATGTATGTTGCATATGTGTGCATATGTATGCATATATTTATGTGTTTATGTGTGTGTATGTGTGCACATATGTGTATGTCTCTCTGTGTACTTGTATATGTATGTGTATGTGTGTTTGTATATGTATGCTTGTGTTTGTGTATATTTGTACACATGTGCATATGTGTATATGAACATGTGCATGTGCATATATGTGTATGTATGTATATGTGTATGTGTTTGTGTATGTGTGTATTGTGTATGTGTGTATATGTGCATGTGTGTGTTCATGTATATAAATGTAAGTGGGTACAAGTGTGTGTGTATGTGCATGTGTTATTTGTTGGGTTCTTGCCTTAGTTTTACTTAGTTTACCCTTTCTGTCACCTTCTCCTCTGTCATGCCTTCCCCACCTTTTTATCTTCGTCTTCTGAGAGTCACTTTGTATCACATGTCTCTTTCCTCAGTTTACACTGAGTTTGACTTTCTTTTGTAAACCAGTTATATTTTTTAAATTATGGTATTTAACCCATTTATAATAAGTGATATGTTAGATATGATTAATTTTCAATTTTCTTTTTCTCTGGTGAATGTATGGTCTTTCTTGTAAGGTTTCCAAAGACACAGTGTTTCCAGAGACACAGTTACACAAAACAGACCTTCCAGCCAAGATCTGGGGATATGTGGACAGCACCTGATAAGGGTTAATATGTTTAATACTCTCTGGGGTGTATAATTTTCCATATATTGAATATTTTAAAGATCATGTTATTTTATTTACAATCAAATCATAGATTCCCTTCAGAGAAAACTGAGGAATAAAACTAACACACTCCCCTTCCTGGTCCTCTGCTTCCAGTGCCCGAAGGAGCCACAAACCAGTGAGTATGGAGGGTTTTATGTCTCCCATATACCACCAGGCCACTCCACCCTCCCGGCTGCTGGCTGTCAAGCAGCTGGCCCTCATTTCAAGAAGTGGAGAATCTGGAGCACGTGACATGTCTCCCCCTGCTGCCCAAAGCAACAGAAAAATCTGCTGTTATGCACTTTGGAAACTCAAAGCCGCCAGAGGCAAAAAGGAACCATGAGAAATTCCTTCATTTCAGCCCTTCTTCTTGGTCCTAAAAGGGGAAGCTTAGTGAGGGATGACTGAGGGTGTGGTCCAGTTGGTAGAGTACCTAGCATGTGCGACGTCCTAGGTTACATCCCCCTGAGCATGGTGACACACACTTGTCATCCTATTTGGTAAGCAGAGACAGAAGAATTGGGAGTTCAAGGTCATCCTCTGCTATTTAGTGAATTCAAGGTCATCCTAGGCTGAAACCCTCACTCAAAAAGAAGAAATGAATGAATCAACCAATGAATAAATAAATAAGCTTCATGATCCCTCAGGCAGTAGTGGCTCATCTCCCCCGTCACAGACCTGGAGTTTGCTTGCTCCTTCCCTGGTAGGAAGAGCAAGAGGAGACCACTCTCAGGAAATGGTGAAAGGAAGCAAACTAGAAGGAACTCTCTGGCAGGCAGCTGATGGGATAATGCACTGGCTCTCTGAGCTTCCCAGCACTGTGATGGAAAGAAACCTTTCCCCATCTGCCCTTCATTCAAACTGAAGAACTCAAACGAGTCAGATCACCCTACTCCTAGCCAGCCTGAGATGGCCAAAAGACCCCAGCTTGTGTTTGGCGAGCTTTGAGGGCTAGCTGCACTTTATACGCACAGGGGCATAACCCCTGTTATTTGATTCGCCATTAAGACCCCAAATTCGATTCCCATCAGCAGTCTCATTATCAGTATGAAATCAGCAACACATTTCATCTTTCCAAAACCCTTCCACGGGCCTCAAGGAGTGTGTGGGTGAGTAGAACAGAGATTTGAAATGACAGGGACTTAGACTGGAGTATTGTCTAACCATAGCATGGATGTTTAACCTCAACATGTTCTTGGGAATGGAGACAGTCATAGAATGGGTCTGCTCCACTGCTTTAGTCCAGGCTCTCCAGAGAGAGAGAGTGTGTGGGTGGTTCACCAGAGAGAAAGATTTGTTTAAAGACATTGGTCTATGTGATAGTGGAGTCTCCAGGACCCTAAAGTCTGATGAAGGAACGCTGACATCCAGGAGACTCAGAGCAGAAGCAGCCTGCTGGTGAGTTTAAAAGTGTCAAGGTGACACAAAGCCAAAAGAAGTCTGTTGGCAAAGCCTCCCTGCCTCAGGGTAGTCAGGCTTCAACAGATAGGATGCAGCATATCAACATTACAGAAGAAAGTCTGCTCTAATAAGAGCCCACGTGGATTTAAATGTCAGGGCCATCCAAAAACACCATCACAGAAACACCTTAATATTTTTGATCAACTATCTGGGTACCGTAGCCCAGGTAAGTTGATTTGTAAAATTAACCATTACCATGGCAACAGGCACTGGAAGTCAAGATAACTCCCTCTCCCTTACTCCCCTGATTCTTGAACCATTAACTCATTTCCTACAACTCTGTTTAGTCTTTTCCTCTGCCCTAGGTCCTCTGGTCACTGAATGACTCTGTCACCGCTGAGTGAGGACAACTTCCAAGAGGATCTTCTGCATGTACTTTGGAATTGTTGTCTGCTACTCTCCTGGTGACCCTGCTTGTCCTGCCCTGTGCCTCTGTTCTAGATCAGCTGACCCAGTGACTCAACAAACATGTTCACATGGCCAGCACCACCTGCTCTGCATTACATGCAGTCTCTCCAAAAATGGTGTCAGTCTCCATCAAAGAAATGAAGGGTGATGAAAATAAAATAATCATGAGTATGTAATAGTACCTAATGGTAAAGACAGGATTTAAATACTTTCTGAGAATTTCCTGTTTCAAATACTCTAGAGTCCCATCTTTCTTATACTTGGCTTCCCTCAATGCACAGCAGTACCTCCCTCCCATTTCCTTTCCTTTGGCTATCAGTGGAGCTCAGTTTTCAAATCTCTTCAGGTTTTTCATTCAGTAGATGTAGAGTGCACAGAGATTCTTTCTATGGCATCAGGAGCCCCCTGACCATCTAATTCCCTGAAAATATTTGAACAAAGAAAAAAAATGTCTTCTCAAAACCAGAAAACATGAGAGGTTTGGGCATGCAGATTAATCTAAGAAACAAATGTGGGGCCATATTTATAAATTATAGAACCAGAGGTCATTTCTTAGGTACTCGGTAACAGAGCCCCAACACTGGGAACAGGGCTGGCTCTGCAGAAATTAAAGAAGAGGCAAGAAGGAAAAATGGAGAAGTCATAGAGGAGAGCTTGAGAAAATATAGAAAATACCTTCCAGTACCAGCCAACATGTAGCTGGAAGACAGAAAAGGCAAGAAGCATCTCCACTTAGACACTCGGAGAAATACAGGAGGCTCTTCAGGCTCGTCTTCAGAAATATTCTTTCTGCCCAAACTTACATGCCCAGGCCAAACTTTCCTCTGGGTTAAAGATTTCCCCAAACTCTCCAACCAACATCATCACTCCTTTCTCTAAACTCTAAACAAGAAATATGTCCTCATGCACCCCTGTTCGTGCTGGATGCTTTTGCCCAACAAACTGCTACAGTTTTGCTTTCCTATTCATTGCCTTTTCCTTGCCTGTGGGTCTCATTTTTCTCATAATAATGCAACAACACTGAGGACTGTGTCCTTGACGTATTTCTCCATGTCCCTCGGAATGAACGCTACAGTGATTATTCTGGTAACTCAACAGACAAGTATTCGTTTGTTAAGATGCCACCCTACTTTACCCATACTGTCAGCAAACAACCCCAAAGCATGTACCTGGTCGTCCTGCAAAAGTCCTGTCAGCAACGAAGCACTAGGGAGATGATAAAGTACTTGCTGCATAAGTATGAGGACCTAGGTCTGGATCCCCAAAGCCACATAAAATCTAGGCAAGGTGGTTCATGTGTTTAACCCCAGCACTA
The DNA here is from genome assembly GCA_035773235.1 of Eospalax fontanierii. NCBI lineage: Eukaryota > Metazoa > Chordata > Mammalia > Rodentia > Spalacidae > Eospalax > Eospalax fontanierii. The sequence goes on along the minus strand of CM069531.1, from coordinate 84,276,366 downwards.
GGGTCAGAGTGGGGGGACAAAGACAGGAGACTCCTGGAGCTTGGTGGCCTGGATCACTAGTCAATCTAGATAAATCAGGCATCTCCAGGTTCAGTGGGAAACCTTGTCGCAAAATAAGATAGAGAATGATTGATAAAGATACCTGGCTTTGACCATTGGCCTTCACCTGTGTGCACATGCATGGGAACACACACACACATACACACACACACATGAATAATCTTATCAGTAGTTAGCATGCAGAGTCATGATTCTGTTTCATACTCAGAACACTTGTATTTCAACTCATTCAAGACTCACATATTAATGGAATGACTGCTTTCTTTATTCCCATTCTACAGATGAAGAAACTGAAGCACAATAGCCCAGTTTTGTAGTTGATAAATGACAGAGCCACAGATGGTAGAGGGCTCATGTAGTATGTGTGACACTCTGAGCTCAATCCTTAGCACTACATAAACTGAGCAGGGCAGGGCACACCTATAAATAATCCAAGCATGAAGGAGGTAGAGGCAGAAAGATCAAAAGTTCAGGGTTATCCTTGGCTACATAGCAAGTTGGAGCCACACTGAGCTAAAGACCCTATCTCAAAAAACATACTGAGGCAGACCTCAGTTTGAGTGACTCCAATGACTCACCAGCATATACACAGTAAGTTTAAATAACACTATCTTTTATTTAGAGGCCTCCAAGAATTGTTCCTGCCTTGTCTAGAACCCTCCACTCTATTCTCTTTCTGTTTCTGGGCAACTCAAAGAACCCTAAATGTGTCCCATCCTTTACCCTTAGGCAAGTGACTCAAATTCTCTTAGTACTACATGCTCCTACTTTACCCTTAGACAAGTGATTCAAATTCTCTTAGTACTACATGCTCCTATACCCCAGAACCATCTGTCAAAGTTGTGCCCACTTTAAAGATCCAACTTAGAACAGTCCTACCCAAGACCTGTACTTCTATTTCATTCCTCGTTCTCTCTCTCTCTGTTCCCCCCTACCTCTCTAAATAAGCAATGTCTACAATGATGTCATCATTAATACCTGCTGTGTCAATGCATTGGTGAGAGTCAGAGCCAGCAAGCTGAATGTCATGCATACATCACCATCCATCTTGCCTAAATCTGAACTGGAATGAAGTAACCAGTCTTTATGTAGAAACATGGGATGTTGGGCAGGTGCATCAAGGAAAAATCAGTTGAGAACTACAACTTTACAAGTCATAAATAACATGAGAAGTTATAAAGGGTTACCATAAAAGTAATTTTGATTTATGTTTTTTTAAAGACAAGTCATCCTGTTTATTATTAGTAACAAGTTACCAATAACACATCTCACAAATAACTAGACACACCAGAATGTGTTGACAGCCAGAATTGAAAGTTGATGAGCTAAAGCCCTCTCTAGCTTGAAAGGCTCTGGAAGGCACAGACTGCATCTTATCCTCTTAAGGTCCTAACATTGCATTTCATTCATCTGAAGAACTTATCAACTGAAAACAGCATTGACCTTAACTGAATGAAGGTTTAGCTAGACCAGCTCCCAGAATGTATGAAAGAATAAACTGGGGAAGCCACACTTAGTAAACTAGCAATTTCCATGCATGCCCTTGGAGGTACTAAGTCCAAAGAAAAATTCTATCCAGAGGTGATGGGATGGCTCAGCAGGTAAAAGTACTTAAGGACAATCTCTGAAAGTCTCATGGTGGAAGGACAGAACCGATTCACATGAACCATTCTCTGACCACATGTGTGCGCGCGCACACACGTGTCAATAAATATAAAAGAATTTTTAAAAGTAAAAGCCTATCCACACCCTGTAGAGAGGGTGAATGAAAGACAAGACCTACAACTATAATGTGTATATTGCAGTATAAACACACACAAAAAAGTCAGTATGTTAAGGGGTGCAGAGGAAGAGCAAGTTAGGTGGGAGAACAGAGCCACATGGTCACTGGAGACAAAGAGGCTGGTTGTTATGTCTCTGGATCCCCTAGTTATTACTACCCAGAGAAGAAAACCCCCGAAAGCAGTCCACTGGAGGAGGGACTGGGATTGGGTAAAGCTCTTAGTAGAGTGTGGGGTCATCTGGATCCACCTCATCCACATGCAGAGCTGACCCGTCCGCTGCAAACTCACACTTGGTCTCAGCCTGTGTGGTCCTTTCGGGAGCATTCATGCAAGTGCACACACATGAGAAAGGCAGCTCCACAGAGACTGTATCTGAGCTGTGGATGACTGTCTTTTTGCTGCCATTAGTTTAATGGAGACAGCACTGTGTGAGATGTGGAGACTCAGTTTTTCCCCCTTCTGCTCGTGGGAAGACACTGCACGTTCTTCTCAAGAGAGCTGTTAAATGACAAAGCAAGATTGAGTCCCAGGCTGGCTTCCCTCCAACAGCAGTAATTTGTGATTAGGTGAAAGGGAAACCTTTCTGCTAATAAGCTGTCTTCCATTTTTATTCACAATTCATGTGTTAATCTCAGAGCATGTCATTTTATAAGGAAGACTCTGGTTTCTTCCTGCAGTATCATCTTAATGGAGTAAGCAAACAATCAGGCTTCCCTCCCTGAATTTGACCATTCAAGAATTTGTACAGGATACAACTTAGCAGTGTTTCCCTGTGGCCCCCAAACCAGAATGAGTGTTCTTTCTTATTTTTATTTTTTATCATTTTATTCAAGTGTGCACTGTAATGTGATTATTCACTCCCCATTGTCTTCTCTCACCTCTCTCTCTCCCCTCTGAATCCCTTCTTCCGAACTAGCTTTCCTCTTTCTCTCCCCCACTGAGATTTTTTTAACTTTATTTTTATTTTGTGTGTAAGAGTGTTTTGCCTGCAAGCATATCAGTGTACCACACACATGAAATGCCCATAGAGGCCAGAAGATCCCCTGGAATTGGAGTTACAGACAGTTGTTAGGCACTCTGTGGATGCTGGGAACCAAATCCAGGTCCTTTGCAAAAGCAGCCTGTGCTCTTAACCACTGAGCCATCTCTCCAGCCCCTCAGTCACTGAGTTTGATAAAGACTATTGTATGAGCCTGGACAAGGGATTATTCGCCACATCATGGACAGTTCATTAGTGGGTACACCACTAAAGAAAATGACTCCGCCTCGTTCAGCACCATTAACTGCTAACAGTTCTTGAGGAAGGAGGGAGTTTCATGGCCCCTACTGCATCCATGATGGAATGTGAAGAGGTGGGCTACAGAATGAGAAAAAAAAATTTTTTTGCTAGTTAATGTCTATTCTTAAAGAAGGAAGCCACTGAGCTAAACAACTTTGCAAATAGTTTCCTGTGTCTGAAGGAGGAAGACTGCAGACAGCCTCCTCCCAAAGTACTATGTGTTCGATATACCTGGAGAATCCAGGATTGCTGACTTTATAGCAATTTCGTGAGCTAACTTTCTTTGGAGGTATTTATTTGCAAATGCTTCTTTCCAGTAATATGCTATATCTTCTTCTATGGGCATCAGACTTCAGTCCCATGAGTTGATTCATTTTTGGTCAGGAACAATGGAATAAGGTGAGTGTATTTAATTACTCTTCGTGTTGGTGCAACAGAATATTTGCCACAAGCAGCTTAAGAGAGCACGGGTTTGTTCCAACTCATGGTTCCCAGTCCCTCATAGCCAGGAAGGCATGGTGGCTGGGGCAGCACCCGCCAGGGCAGCAGAAACTCGTGGCATAGCTTCTTCACATCTCAGCAGATAAAGCTGCAGAGTACTCTGGCTGGAATCAGGAGTGAATGAAACCTCCAAAGCTCCTACTTCCCCCTGCCCCAGTGATCCACATACTCCAGAGAGGCTCCACCTTAAGAGGTTCTACCACCTCCCCAAACAGCCCCGCCAGCTGCTTTCTCCCACTTAGAGGGTGGAAATAACTAGTTTCTCGTGCAGCATTGTTGACGTGATCAACATGATTGGTAATGTTGAGTATTGCTGGTGTTCTCACCCAGAGCACATGGAGATAGTCACCCATCCAGAGTCATTAAAAGCCTTTTTTGGAGGACTAGAGAGATGACTCAGTTGTTAAAAGAACTCATTGCTCTTGCAGAGGACCTGGATTCAGTTTCCAGCACCCACATGGTGGCTAACAACCATGTGTAAGTCCAGTTCCAAGGGATCTGATGCCTTCTTCTGTCCTTCAGATGCATTTACACACATGCAGGCAATGCACTCATAGACATAAAATAAAAATAATAAAAATATTTTAAAAATAAAACCCTTCTTTTCGTGAAAATGCCATAGTGTGGTCTCCAAATATTTAAGTTTGGTCCTCAGAAATACAATTGACTCAAACTAAAAAGAACTGAAAATTCTTGGTTGATGCACATACTGTCTATTATTTTAATCTAGGAGTATTTTCTTCTTTGTCAAAGTAATTAGGCGTCTCTTCATTCTTCTTTGAGGAATAGAGTTTTAATCCACGTCTGTGTTCATTTTTCTTTCTTAAACCATGTGCAAAAGACACTTTTCCTCTTGTGTCAGATGAGCAGATTAAACAGCCTGATTCAGACAGAGTAAGATCATTGTACCAGAAGAGATACACGTGACACTGAAAGGTTCTCGTCTTGAACATGACGGAGGCAGCCTACATGCTCTGTCCAGCTCTAATTTTATTCCACTCTACAGTTAATGATCACACTCAGTTGTGATTCTAATAGCAAAATGATGGTGCAAGATAACAGCAGTTAATCTAAGGGGAGTTCAAACTTGCAGAGCTTGTGTGGGTTACCAAAACATCAGGTCAAATCTGTGCTCTGGATCCACAGCTGCACGGGCTTCAGGGCACAGAGGACTCTGTGAATGGGAGCGTTTTTAACACTGAGTGGTGGCAGATCCTGATCATGCATGGAGTGGAGTGGGCCCCATTAAACTATAACATGTTTGCTTTTCTAACTCTTGATCCAAGTGAAAAAGAGGAGGTTCAGGAACACTCACAGACGATTGTCAGGCTTCATCTCCACCCCAGTAGAGAAGTGACTTCCTTTTAAATCCTTCCAAAAAGATCTGAAGGTCTCCAGGTTCCAGTGCACCCCCAGTGAGCCCCAAGAACCACTTGTTTCTGTCTCCCTATGACTGGAATTAGAGGGGCTCACCATCATACCCAGCTTTTTTTTTTTTTTTTTTGCATGGATTTTTGGGTATTGAACTCAGATCCCCATGCTTACCAGACAATCACTTTAATAATTAAATCCTCTCCCTAGCCCACAGAGGAATTTTTCTTTTTCAAATTTCCAAAGAAGTATTTTTTTAACAAGGAAGTATTTTTTTAAACTTTGTTATGGAAAACTTAAAACACAAAATTAGTAAGACTTCAGCCTTTACACCCACTACTCAGGGTAAACAATTACCACCGTCCCACTATATGGAAGTCTTAAATTGGCATTTTCCTTTATTTGCAATAAAAATATCTGATCAGCACTTTCTATCTTTCTTTTTTCATTGACTAAATAAAGTAAGGCAATTTCCTTTATTTTTCTTACACAATCACAAATTAATGATGATCCTTGTATTTTGGTACAATACTTTTACAACACTATTTTATACATTGCTTTTGAACAGATCAAACAATACTTTTAGTTTATTTCATTGAATTTTCTAGCAAGCTTTTAAGTCAGACTATGTGGCTGCTGAAATTGTTAGTCTACAAATGGCCACATGAAGCATAGAAAGTTTAAAGAATTTGCCAAAAGTCACATGTAAGCTGAAGATATAATTCAGAGTGTTTGATATCATACACAATGTCATGGGTTCAGTTCCCAGTACCACCAAAAAGATGTCACTGACTTATTCTTTGAACATCAATATATACTAGACAAATAGAAGACTAAGACTCTGGAATTCAATAGGCTTTAGTATAAATTTTCATCCTTCCCCTTAGAGTTAAGCTTGGGCAAGCAACCTTCTGAGCCTTAGATAGCTAACCCTTAAAATGAATGAAGAACACTTGTATCACAGGTTATTAGAAAGCCCATATTTTAAATTAGTATATTATGTGAAATATTTTAAGTATATGTATATGTATGATCTACGAATATGCACGAGACCTACACATACGTATGTGTATGTGTGCCTATAATCTAATACATTGACTCTCTCTTTCCACTTAGTAAGTTGAATCAACCAGGATCCAGAAAAGAGTCTACTGATATCCCATACTCAGTTTTCAAATTTACCCAGTTTGTTTAGCATTAAGATATTTATCAAAGTCAGGGCTGGTGGCACAGGCCTGAGGTCCCAGCGACTGAGGAGACTGAGGCAGCAGACTTGCAAGTTCAAGACCTGGGCCACAGAGAAAATTTAAAGAACAGCCTGGACAATTTAATAAGACCTTATCTCAAAATAAAAAGTAGAAAGAAGTCTGGGTGTAGATCAGTGGTAGGGTCCTGGTCCCTGGGCTCAATTCCTTGCACTGCCATACTATAAAAGAGGAAAAAGATGCTCACCAAAAGATCTGGAATACTTTTATGCTTTCCCCAGATTATTTACATCTTCAGAATTCTGTTGCTCCATTAAACCAATGAGATTCCTGTTCTGTCTGCTATTTTATTTGACCCTGTTCTTCTTGGCAGCCAAGTAAGAGGTTACTAAATACATTTTAAAATCTAATTTATAGAGCTAAAGAGACACTAAAGTGCTTGCCACACAAGCACAAGGATCTGAGTTTGGATCCTTGTCACCCATGTAAAGACCCAGGTACAGCCTCAGGTACCTGTAATTTCAGATCTGGGGAGGCAGAGACAGATAATTCCTTCAACTTTTGGGCCAGTCTGCTCTGGTAGATGAACTCCACAGTCAATAGGAGATTCTGTCTCAAAAATTGAGGAAGACACTTGATGCTCATCTCTAGCTTATACAGAGAAAGAGAGACAGAGAGAGAGACAAAGATGGGGGAGAGACAGAGACAAAAAGACAGAGAGACAGAGAATCATCATAGTCATCATCATCATCACCAGTCATCATCATCTATATATGATCACTAAACAATGCATGCATCACAAAACTATCTCCTCATCCTTAACTGTGAGGGACGCTTGGAAGGTAAATTTGGAATCAAAAACAAAATTCTAAGTTCAGTTCTATCACTGACTGTGAGACTTTTGTCTTTAGCTAAAATATTTTTTATTTAAAACTGAGCGTTTTAAATGACCTCAAATGACATCCACTCTGTCTCAGAGGAAATTATCATGTCCTAATGCAATAGACTTAGATTTCTTGGATTGAAATCTTCTCGTTTTCATCTTCTGTTGCAAACATTTAGAAATAGAAATAAAGTAATGAGTTCCTTGTTGTTTACTGCTTAGAACCTCCTTGCCCTGCATCTAAAGGGCATGCCTTGACCTTGGCCCCCTCTAAAAGATTGAAACCCAGGATGGGAAGGCTGACAGGATGACTTCGTCCACCTCCAGCATTGTAATTCTTTTGATGGGACTGAAGCCAGTCATTACTAACAAGTGCAGGAAGCCAGTGCCAATCCCACAGCTAACAATGAGCCTCCTCTCATCCATTCTGCTACTGTTAAACCAAAGAGAACTTGAAATAAAATCACAGAAGATTGTGAAAGGGCCGATAATAATAGGTTCTGATGGTCCACAAGAAGCAGCTTGTGGAAATTCACAGAATGTTTGTTTCAGGACAAGAAACTCACTATAGCTAGCTTCCAAAAAATGAGAAATGAAATTGCAAGGTAGACAGGGACTGCTTGGAGCCTGTTCCACACAAACCAACCCCAGGATGAACTAGAACCAGGAACGTGGATGCTACCAAGTTTTTCTCTGTGCCCACCGCTCTGGGTTCATGATGTCTTTGTCTCTGTTGCGTGGCCCGGTATCCGCCTCATTTTGTCCATCACTGCCATCCTCCCTCATTCACAAGTCCCCAGGCCTTGTCCAGATGATCCTTTAGTTCCCCTACACAGTGGCCAATTGCTCCAGTTTGAGAAATCATGGCGTGTCTGTGTGTGGGTGCAGGGTATATTTGTGTACATGTTTGTGTGTGTGGAGGGTGGAGGTCAGTGTTGGGTGTCCTTTTCAATCACTCTCCACCTTGATTTGTTGTTATTGCTGATTTTTAGGAAATATTTTATTTATTCTTTGATAATTAAAAATACATGTATAGATTAATCAAATCCACCACTAACGTCCCTCTTACGTTCCCTGAACACTGCATTTGATGATCAGCTTTCTCAACTTTACACAATCTAGAATCACCCTTGAATAATTTCAATGTATGACTGTTCATGTTGGATTGGCCTGTGGGGAATTATCTTAAGTGAATTGGTGAGGGAAGACCAACCCACTGTGAGCAGCACCATTCCCTAGGCAGGGGTCTGCAGCTTCAGCATTCTTGAGGTTTTGGTATGGGGGGTCCTTTCCTTCTCTCCACCCTGGCCTCTTCTGGTCCTGAGGTCAGGTATATGTAAGGAGGATTACTTCCCTGACAGTTTCAGCACCTGAATTTTTCACTGAATCTGGGGCTCACCGATCCAGCAAACCTAGCTGGCCAGCCCCACCCCCAGGGGTCCTCTGGTCTGCCTCCCTGGGAGGGGTGGAGAAATTAAGCTGAACACAGCAACAAGAGAGCATGCATGCATTCGTTTCTCTCTGCTCTTGACTGTTAAGTGCTATGACTAGTTTTTTGAAGTTCCATCCTTGACGTCCCTTGACAGTAACTTGGAACCGTGAGCTAAATTAAACCCTTTCTTCTATAAGCTGCTTTCTATTCGGGTATTCTATCACAGCAACAGAAATGAAAATAGACCACCTCCCAGCCTGTCCACCCCAACTTCATGTCATCTTGTTTTTAAAACCACCTGAATCCAACTAGTATGCCTGCTAGAATATTAACTGATCACGTTGGCTTGTGCAGGTCTTGGGGTCTTCTGCAAGTAACCACATGAGTGGTGAGTTCATGGACAGCAACAGTAACACCATGTTCAGAAGACAGTGTTGTACAGTACTCTTCCCTTTTCTTGAGCTCTTACATTCTTTCTATCCCTTCTGCAGTGTTCCCTGAGCCTTGGACATACAAATTAGGGCTTGCTACAGATATCTTATTTAAGACTAAGCACTCAATAGTCAATTGTTCTCAATCCTTTTATCAGTTGAGGGTTTCTGAATTAACCAGAAGCTTCTCTGGCCAAGGTTGAGAGCAATACTCATTTCTGGCTTGGATTTGCCCTGAGTTGAAAGGTGAGGTTCTTGGATCCTTCTAGCTCTAGCAGACTCCACAGAGTGCTGTGTGCCAGAAGTATGAGCCAGAGCTGTTGGTGTCTACAGCTTCAGCATTCCTGAAGTTTTGGTGGTGGGGAGGTTCCTTCCTGCTCTCCACCCTGGTCTCTTCTGGTCCTGAGGTCAGGTATATGTGAGAAGGCTCACTTCCCTGGCAGTTTTAGGACCTGAAGACTTTTCATTGGACCCTGGGCTCACCAATCCAGCAAACCTAGCGGGCCAGCCCCCTCCAAGGGTCCTCTGGTCTTCCTCCTTGTCAGTGGAACTGCAAGTCCTTACTGCTGCACTGACTTTTTGTTGGGGTGTTAGGGATCTGAGATCAGGTCTTCATGCTATAAAGCATCTCTCTAACACAATTCAGGTTTTGTCTGTTTGAAATTACCACTGTGACCTAGCTTAGATCTGGCATGTAACTGAGGTATCCAACCAATCAGCAGTCAGAGTTACATGAGACATTCCAAAGGACTTTATTTCATCAAACTGAAGTACTATTTTTTTAATTATGTGTTTCTTGGGGGGTGTGATATGTGAATGTAAGAGTAACCACAAAGGCCAGAGAAGAGCATCAGATACCCCAGGATGATGATACAATATAGCAACCTTTCAGGAAAAACTGAGATCCTTGCTTAACCTAAAATCAGAAGAACATTTCTTACTTAAAGGGATAAGGAAGGTAATAAGAATAGACGATAAAGCGAGAGTGTTTTTGATAACTTTGGATTGCTAAGTAGAATTCCTGGTTCCCTCCCCTATGACCCTCTGCTTTGCTTAATTTTATTTTTTCCTAGAATGACTGTCTAGTGCTTGTACTTCAAGACACTCTGAATTAAATCTGCTTGTGTGTTTTCTGTATGCAGATTTAAATGACTGAGCTGCAATTCAGAGAAGTCTATAGTTAATACTAACTATCGTCCTCTCCTTCCTCCCCCAATAAATAGGTTACAAAATACAGTTTGTTCCCTAAGGGCATTGGGAAAATGGCCTGATTCTCTCTGAGGGAATCTTACCCAGAACATTGTTGAGAATTATGAAGTAAGTACCAAGAAGCTTTAGAATGCCTGGAAGGATTTTCTGTTAGACTGAGGCTACCTCTCTGATTTGATTCTCTACCCAGAGAGAGGATCAGCATCAACTGCAGACGTCTCTAAATTACAGGTCAATCATGTGAATCTGCATAGAGAAAACATACAAATAAGTCTACCTCAAGGTATCTTTAAATATAAACAATAGCTAGTCATTTTAGAAAAAAAGTAAAATTAAGCAAATAAAAGTATAAGTAACCCATAATCTATGGAAGTCTATGCATCTCTTTGTGTACGTCCAAATGCAGATAGTATTCTTATTGAAATTATTTTGTATTTAAGATTTCGTGACCTTTTCTTCATTCAATTGCATGAACATCTTTCCACTTATCCTTTCAAACTAATGAAAGGGAGATTTTGATCCAGAAATAATAACTAATGTTTATTGAACATCTGATCTGTATTCTTCCACATCCCTGAGCTGTTTATTTATCTGACCTCCACGGTCACTTCCTGAGGAGGAATGATTCCGGCTCTATAGAAGAAACCAAGGCACAGAACAATTGAGAAAATGACCCTGAATGGAAGGTATAAACACCATGCCAGTCACAGAACCGCCCTCAGCTAGGACATCGCTCTGTCTCAGGCCTCAGAACTGTTCCCAAGTTCCAATGTTCCCTCTGCTACAGGTTTAGAAGCAGGAACGGAGTCAGGCATGAGCCAGGGAGGAGAGAGGGGAGCAGACAGATGCGGCCATACTGTGTCCGGCTCCTGACACTCAGTTCTTATGTAAGTACAGTCACTCTTTTCTGCCTGGGAAGATAGAAAAAAAAGATAGACCTTCCAGGAGATTTTAACAACTTGATTCTCTGCTTAATATTTAAACCTGAGTCCCAAGATTAATCATGTTTACCTACATTTCTCTTAATGATCACAAATGTTGAAGAGCATCTCCCTTAGGGGATGAAATTTAATAAACTGAGGTCTGTGAAATTGACAGTATTCCATGGCTCTTATCCCACAAAAATGGCAATACTTCGAGTTTTGGCTGTTTGTTTGTTTATTGGCCCTTTCTTCTACACTGTCGGGTATTTGGTAGTGAGATCCAGGCCAACCTGGGCTACAGAGTAAGACCTTGTCTCTAAATAAATAAATCTAACTATTGGCTTAAAAAGACAAAATAGTATATAACACATAGTAGGTGGCCAAGAATAATATATTACACAGGAATACATTACTAACAGTATGAACACACATGTACTAAAATACTGTATATAAATAATAAATTATGTGCTATAATGTCTTTGTGCTTTACATGGAGTTTTCCTTAATGTGCAAACATGTAAATCTTTTTCACCTGGGTCCATAAAAGTACTCTGGGTTTCAGGAGCTTCACATTCCTTTTTAAAAGACTTTTTAAAATGTGTATTTAATGTATGTGTTTAATGTATGTGTGTGTGTGTGCTTGCATGGGTTTATGTGTACCACATACCTACAGTCCCTGCAGAAGCCAGAAGAGGAAGTCAGATCACCAGGAACTAGAGTTACAGAGAGTTGGTGAACTGCCCTGTAGGTTCTGGGAACCAAAACTAGGTCCTCCGCAAAAGCAGCCAGCTCTCTTAACCACTGATCCCTGTCTCCAGCCCCAAAGGTCAAATACTTCAACATTTCTTAGAATATATATGAGGTCACTGGAGCATTCTTTTTCCCCTGTGTGATTTTGTGTAAGCACTGAGTTATAATCACAATAAAACTGAGTTCCAGACATTCATGCCTAATACATTAAGTACATGGTTTTAAGTTACATGGTAATCCCAGAGAAAAATTAAGCTCAGTAGATACTGACCTGACCAACAGTCCTCCTCGCCATTAAAATGTCCACAACTTATTTCTTAGTAAAACTGAAGTAAAGCCTGGAGATAGAACTTGGTTGTTGTAGTGCATGCTTAACATGTTAAATCAAATTACATATGAAAATCCATTTTAAATAGAATAATTTCTGAAATAATAGAATATTTATTTATTAATAGAAAATTTACTTAACTGAGAGAAAGATATGAATAAGGAATGGAAGAAAAGCATAGAAAATATAAAATTAATGATACGCCAGGCATTAGTCCCAAGAGAACTTAATCAGAAAAAAACACATTAACTATATTTTTAAATATTAAAAAATAGAGATATTCTAATCATAGAAATTCAGATTAAATAACCAGAAAATTCAAGCCAACATACATCAATAACTGTCTCAAAATACTAGTTAGAATTCTATGTACTTGCTGCTGTTTGATCTGTCTGTCTGTCTGTCTGTGGTGCACAAAGCAGCAATTTATTGAAAGTGAAAGACAAAAGAATTATAAAAATTTGAGTCTTTTAAAGTGTGATTTTTGACATCAAATTTTTCCAAGTTGATTATCATAAAGATTATTATACTGGAAGTTAAATATATGATTGAATTCATATTTGTAAGAGTTTTCTCAACTCTTAGATAATCTAATTCCAGTTTTCCAGGGAACATTTTCAAAAACTGGACACATTCCAAACCATTTTGATGAATATCAATGAATTAATAAAAATCATATAGATTATAACCTCTTTCTGTAAACAAGATGAGAAATGAATTTCAGGGAGGAAAGGAGGAGGAGGAGGAGAGATTGGAAAATACATAAAAATAGTCTTATGTATTTGAAAGTTTAAAATGGTTTTATATTCTTCATGGGTCAGAAAAGAAACTGCAATGGGAATTACGTGCAGTGCACATTTGATTTCATCAGTAGGACAACCTCTGGTCACACAGCGAAAGCTATGTAGTGAGCTTCCACAACCAAGTTGCAGATTAACTCTGATAAGTCACTATTGCTGAAACACAAAACTTTCCTACTCACAGATGTGGACAGAGTTGATTCTATCTCTGTGGGGTTCAAGGAAGCACTCAGTCAAGCAAGCTTGAAAACATTCGATGCCTCCAAACCAGAGCAATACAAATAAAAGCAGGTGTGTGTGTGTGTGTGTGTGTGTGCGTGTGTGTGCGTGTGTGTGCGTGTGTGCACGTTTGCATGTGCACGTGTGTGCATGTGTGTGTGTGTGTGTGTGTGTGTGTGTCCATTCATGCTTCCGTCATTCAAGGAAAACTCTTTATTAAAATGCCCCGTACTGTAGAACGTGAGGAGGAACACAATGTGCAGAGATTAAGCAAAGCTGGCAGCTGTTCTGCAGTGTCCCACTCAGTGGAACCCTCCCGTCACATTAGCAACCCCCTCCCAGTATCATCATAATGTCAACATTCCAAAGACGTCTGGAGCCTCAGAGTCAGGATCTAGGATGCCAGATAAAGGATGGAGAGCGATCCCTAACAATCCTAGGGTTCTGTATAAAGGCAACGGCTGAGGACAGGAAATAGCAAAACCCTGCCAACATTGTCGAGTCTGGAGACCATCCTCAGAATGTCTTACTTCAATAATTGGAAGAGCACCCTAGTAAACCAAATGTCCAATGACAGCACCAGGTAATCGCTCGTCTCTTCCTCTTCCTGTGTCACCAGGGATGGGCTGAGGATGTAGGTATCACAGACTTCCTGAGGTAGTGGGTTTGGTCAGTTCACTACCCAATATTGTAACATTGTGGGCAAAGACACCACTTTAAATGGAATGCTTTTGTTTTAGAGATTTGGGTATTGATTTCTGTATTAACTTCCTTTAATGTTATTATACTTAATGACTTTACTTAATGAAAATTGCTTAAAAAATAAAAGTAATGTTTATGTTAAAGTTATCTCCCACCCTTGTTATCACTCTGTGACTCCAAGTGAAGGTTCAAGAAACAACCAACTTTGTGAGGGAGTCTAGAGAGGGAATCAAAATTTGCATAGAATGCTCAAACATTTAAAAAAGATGAAGTTCATCGTTTCATGTTGTTTGTTTGCTTGCTTGTTTGCTTGAGACATGGTCTTCCTGTAGCCCCAGCTAGCCTAGAACTTGCTATGTAGACCAGGCTGGCCCCAGTTTCACAGAAGTCTGCCTCCATCTGCCTCCCGAGTGCTGAGATTAAAGGTGTGCTCCACCACACCCAACAGGTTCACTATTTTATCATTTTTCCTCATAGCACCCATCCATCCTAGTAATAGAGAAAAATAAATATTGTCAGTGAAAGACAACATGCTTTACCCACTATCAATGAGTGGCTGTGTGACGAATCCACCTTCAGTGGGTAAATAGCTGGCAAATCTGAAGGACACAGCTTCCCTTCTCAAGAATCCGTTTGGCCATTTCTCCTTTCCAAACACGGGTAAAGAAGTGACTACTGGGAATGTTCAGTAGCAAGAGAAAACAGAAAGCATTGCCAAGGGAGAAAAGAGGAAGAAGGAAGGAGGGAGAGTGACTCTGAGGGCACAGCCAGACATTTGGAAAGACTATGAGCTCCCCCATCCTGTACCAAGTGCAGTAGGAAGCACTGTGGTAAAGGTCCTTGCAGCCCTTGGTGAATCCAGATTGGTTTTGTCTCTAAGTGTCTAACTGGTGTTTACTCGAGTGCGGCTGATACCACTGTCCTCTGTGGGCCTCCTGCTGGCATCCATGGGGTCCTCAGATAACCCAAGACCCTGAACTTTGTGCCCTTGTTCTTCCTGGCCCTGATTTCAAGCCTGTGGCAGGACTATGCTGCCCCGATCTCCTTGGCAAGGTCAGGGCACGAGGAAGCCCCATTCTGGCCATTCTACACCTTCCCAGCCACAGTAGATATGGTGGGGATGCTGACGACATGCCAGGAATGCTCGACTCTCCCTCACATTGTCTGGGAGTCCACGCATTTCTAATGCGTTATTAGCCCCTTCCCCAAGTTCGCTTCATCGTGGAGGCATGGAGGGTCTCAGCCTTTCCTCAGGAACTGGTTGTGCCTCCCAGAATCACACTCCCTACCTCCCCTTCCTCTCCCTCCCTTTTCCAACTTCCTACCTTGACTATTCTTTTGGTTCCCTCTTCCCTACTAGAAATTTCCCTTATCTGTTTCCTCTGCCTCTTTTTTACTGCGACATGGATCTTGCACGATCTGACTAGACTCTATCTGCTAAAGAAAACCTCTGCATGCTTGGGCTACTTCCCCTCTGGGGAGGCTGATCCTGGAACTGTTCCCTTGCTGTGAAGCCAAAAACACCATCTAATGATTTAGAACACTAATCTTGACTCTTTTTGGTTACTTTCCACTTTATTGTCCTAATATTCTTCAAGACAGTCTCTCTGGAAGCAACCTCAGTGATGGTTCACTCAAAATAAGGCAGGCCAGGTGTGGTGGGGCATGCCTCTGCTCCCACCTGGAATCCAGTACTTGAGAGGCTGAGGCAAGAGGATTGTGGGTTCAAGGCCAACCAAGGCTACATAGTAAGACAACTGTATTAGTTCCTCTCTGTTGCTGTGCTGAGACATCATGACCAAGGCAGTTTACAGAAGGAAGGGTTTATCTGGTTGACTATTCCTGAAGGATTATAGTTCATAATGGCTGGGGCGGAGGGCAGCAGGGGTGGCTTGGAGGAGAAAGCCAAGTGATACCATCTTCAGGCAGATACAGGGAGCAGAGAGAGGATTTTAAGAGCTCTCAGAGTTCACCCCCAGATGCACTTCCTTGAGCAAGGACACACCTTCTAATGCCTCCCAAAGCAGGGCCCTAACTAGGGAGAAAATATCCAAATACTTGGTGACTATGGAGGACATTCTCATTCAAACCACAACTCTCTTAAGAAATAAAAAGATAGAAGGGAGGGAGGGACAGGAAGAAGAGAAGGAAAAAGGAAAGACTAAAAGTAAGATAAGTCCAAATGGTTTTGATGAGAGGAATTGTTTAGACAGATATCATCAAAGTAAGGGGACACAGCCCAGAACATCACAGTGCCTATGACTATTTGACAACATAATTATTTCCACCTCAAGACCCAAGACCTGATCTGAGAGAATGGGCCTCCAGTCCAGGAGAGAATGCACAAGGAGTGATAACCTTCAGCTAGGCGCTTGCAGATCTCAAGGGCACTTCTCAGATGCAGGCAAGGAAATGAACACTGGCAACATTACCCTCCCTTCCTTCAGCTTCTCCTGAGCAGCCCATTGGCCTAACCTAGCCGGACGCCAGAGGCAAGGAAGCCCAGCAGACTTGGAATGTTTGGGAAGGGTTGATGTGACCCCTCTCCGCGAACAGAAGCCATCCTGGAAAAAATACTATCACTGGAAAACAATGAAGACTATTAGGTACAAGGAAGGTGTGATTAAAAAAAAAAAGCTTGTGCACTTTTCAAAAACATTATATCCCATAACATGTTTTCCAGAGCCTCCATTTAAGTTGCAATCAAAACAGAGGCCCACCACTGATCAGAATCCAGAAGATGAGTAATTATGAAGGGCTCAGTCCTGTATGAGACATCTGGATCACTGCCTCCTCCTCACATAACTCAGGGGATACCGCAGAAGAGGATGGAAAGATGGTACAAGCCAGAGGTTACAGCAAGACTGCGGGGAAACAGTGTCTTCTGGACATACAGGGGCCATTGCCCTCAAGAACTGACAGTGGCCATGGCTGCCTGCATAAGATCTGTGCAAGATCAAACCGGTCAACATTCTGGCATGGAGGTGGGAGGGGCTTATGAAACCCCACCCACAACTGAGAAGCTTTGGCAGTTGAAGGTTGCTGGAGTAGAAAGAAAGTTTTCTTCACAGAAGTGGGTACCTTATTAGGGTATCCGTTCTAAAGTGGGTGACCTTCCACACCTGCACATTAAGACCAAACTGACCAGATTCAGTGGGCTGTGAAAAGAGGTCATAAAGTTGGGAGGGAGATGTGGTGGGGATGTCCAGGAAGAGTCAGAGGGGAGATGTGGTGGGGGTGTCCAGGAAGAGTCAGAGGGGATTGGCAGGTTGATAGGATCAAAGAACATTTTATACAGGGATGAGATTGTTGAAGAACGAATTTCTAAAACATGGGGGATAGGAAAACCTGTCATAGTATATATATCACCTACACACAGCCTTCTTCTCACTTTCAGTCATCTGCGGGCGTTAATAATGCTTAGTAGAAACAGAAACCACTTATGCTGCATTGTTTAGGGAAGGAGGGCAAGACGAAAGTCTGCCCATGCTCACCGCAGATACACTTTTTTTCTCCTGAGACCTTTCAGTCCACAGTTGATTGAATTTACGGACACCAAATCCTTGGATATAGAGAAGGCTGCCTGTCATATGGACAGTGAGTTAAAGGGTCAGCAGCATAACAACTCCATGTCCCTAGTTGGTCAAGCTAAAACTTAGGCGACATTGTGTGTGTGGTGTGTGTGTGTGTGTCTGTCTGTCTTTCTGTTGAATGAATGTGCAGTGTATGCATGTATACAAGTTCACTTGTGTGCACATGTGAACATGTATGTGGAGGCCAGAAGTCGGTGTTGGGTGTCTGCTTCTGCTACCCTCTCTCTGCCTTACTTTTTGACACAGAGTCTCTCTCTGAACCCTGTCTCTAACCCACTGAAGGCTGCTGTCAGGGAGCTGCAGGGACCCTCCCGGCTCTACCTTCCCCATCTCTGGGATCACAGGCATGCACTGCCAGGTCTGGCTTCTTATGTGGGTTCTGAGGATCTGAACTCAGGGCCTCATACTTGCACAGCAAGCAATTTACCAACCAAGCCATCTCTCCAACCCCAGACAACATTTCTAATTCCTTGTTCTCTATATCTTATTTGACCACTAAGAAATTCTGGAGATACCTCCTTCAAACCATGCGAAGTTGCCAATACGTCCTCTGCACTAACTGTGGTACACTAACTGTGGTACACTAACTGTGGTACACTAACTGTGGTGCACTAACTGTGGTACACTAACTGTGGTACACTAACTGTGGTACACTAACTGTGGTACACTAACTGTGGTGCACTAACTGTGGTGCACTAACTGTGGTGCACTAACTGTGGTGCACTAACTGTGGTACACTAACTGTGGTGCACTAACTGTGGTACACTAACTGTGGTACACTAACTGTGGTACACTAACTGTGGTGCACTAACTGTGGTACACTAACTGTGGTACACTAACTGTGGTACACTAACTGTGGTACACAGCCCCAAACACTTTTTCTTCCCCTGGAGAGAATGCGTGTCCTTCTTCCCACTTTTTCAACAGCTGCCAAAGTAACCATGGCATTCAGTTTGATGCCCACTACTTGGCAGAGCTGCCTGGTAGTCACAATGGCTAGCTCTGAATTCTTTCAGATACAGGCAAAATCTGCTTGTATTGGTGCTAATTAATCTTCGAAAGAACCTTCCGGGGTAAGCATCATCATTATCCCCACATTACAGATGGGGTAACTAAGGCCAAAAAAGCTGAGGAACTAAGGAACTGCCGAAGGCAGTTGAAGGCTGGTTGACGGTATAAGACCTAAAGCCAGATTTTCTAGGACAGGAATGGAGGCAGGGAGGGGACCGTGAAGCACAGGAAAGGGCAGCCTTCAAAGTCACAGCTGAGGTTAGCTGTCTGAAGAGGTGATGGTGGCTGTGTACTAGCCTGACAATCCACACTGAATAGGAAAGAGCTCAATTTAACCATTCTGTTTTTTTCTTTACTCTTGTGCATGTGTGTGTATGTATGTATGTATGTATGTGTATGTGTACACATGTGCATGTGTATATGGAGGACAGAGGAAAACCTTCAGTGACATTCTTTGCCTTGTGTCTTAAGAGTCTCTCACTGGCCTTTACCAAATGGGCTACAGTGGCTGGCCGGTGAGCCCCAGGTGTTTGTCTGCCCGACTGTCCCCCAAGCACTGGTGTGACCAGCATGCTACCATGTCAGACGTTTTTTTTCTTTTACATGACTTCTGGAGATCAAACCACAGGTTCTCTTGCTTGTGAGGCAAGTACTGACTCTCTCTCTCTCTCTCTCTCTCTCTCTCTCTCTCTCCCCCTCTCCTTCTCTCTTTCTCTTCTCTCCTATTGTGTTACTGTGTGGCCCATACTGGCCTAAAACTCAGATGTCCCTGCCTCAGTCTCCTGAGCCTCTTCAGTGCCAGGATGATGGGTAGGCATTACCATGCCTATCTAGCTTTGATTGTTTAATTTTAAATATGTAATTGAATCTGAAACTGAATGAGTTAAACATGCCCAGAGTTTCTACTTTGAAACCTTTGATGAACTCTAGCAGAAAAACTCACCCATTCCTCTAATATCCCTCCACTCATGACAGCCAATGTTTCGAGGGCTCCAAACCCAGAGTGTGTTTCTTGTCCAACTGACAGCCATGTTCATAGTCTCAATAATAATAAGGCTATGGTAGCGATGAGAGACTTTGTGGTTAGCAGCACAAATAAGTAGCATACTAAGTGCTTTATATATCTCACACCAGTTATCCTTCACAACAACCCTACAATTTGCATATCTGTAATTATCCACATGATACTGATGAAAAGGTGGGGTTCAAAGACATGAGTTCACAAGCCTAAAGTTACAAAGTAGAAAATAGCAGAGCTCAGCACTGAATGTGGGCTTCTGTCTCATTCCAAAACTGAAGCTTTTTATAACAACCCTAGAGACCACAGCCCTACATAACTCTGAGATTCTAGACACGCAAAACAGAATCCAGTCAGAACAGTCCATTCTTCCAAATCAGGTGCCGGAAACACTCTAAAAATAATGGATTTTGCTTTGCAGACTGTTAGCCTAATCCTAATGTTGTGCTTCCTAAAGGCACCACGGACACCGTCAGAACAGCAAACAGACAGAAGCAGAGACAAACAGAAGCAGAGATAAGCAAAGCCAAGAGCAGGACAACGTGTCCTCCAAGTGGGCAGGCTGGCTGAAAAGCAAACAGTCCGGTGAAAATTAATAGGAAGACAGGGCGTCAGCTGAAGAATGCTGGGAAGAGCCTCCATTCTTCTTTTCTAAAATATATTTCTATTGAATTTTTATGAATTTCATACAATACATCTTAACCACATTTAACCACCTGCCCCCGGTAGCCAGCCCACAGGACTCCATGCTTTTGTCATATACGTCATAGAGTGAGGTTTGTATACCCAAATGTCCCTCGGCGTGAGTGATCCACAAGAACCTGCTCAGCCTGTCTAGCATCCCTCCCTTAATGATCAACTCTCCCTAACTCAGCAGTGATCACCTTCCAATAGTTCCTCACCAAAGTTATGGCTGCTGCCCATTTCCCCAGTTCTGTGCTGGTTTTTGTCTGATTGAGATCGCATGGGTCTTGTGTATCTGTCATCATTGCTATAAGTTCCCATGGGCAGGGTCCCAGGAGCCTGTAAGACTCTGTTTCCTTACGGTCATGTACCCCCCCTGGCTCTTACAATCTTTCCAGCTCCTCTTCTGCAATGGTCCCTGAGCCCTGGGGGTGAACTCTAATATAGGAGTCCTGTTCAGGGACCTACACTTTACAGGCTCTTATTCTCTACATTTTAGCCAGTTATGGCCTTTTGTGTTTATTGCCTTCTGTTGCACAAGAGAGCTTTGCCGATGAGAGTTGAGAGATGCATTAATCTTCTCTCTGCCTCCTGTTCTGTGTTCTATGAGGTGTAGAAGTTCCAGTGTAGATGTGTCACTTAGGATTGGGCATCTCAAACATACTTATGCTCTGTGTGTGACCAGTTGAGGAACTCTTTAATAGTCTCTGCTGCAAAAGAAGCTGTTTTGATGAATGGTGGCTACATACTTGCTGTAAATATAAGGATCCATATTCACCATATAGTAAGAAATAATGTTTGTCAAGTTGGAGAGATGGCTCAGTGGTTAAGAGCACTGGCTGCTCTTGCAGAGGACCCAGGTTTGTTTCCCAGCACCCACATGGCAGTTGACAACTGTCTGTAACTCCAGTTGCAGGGGATCCAACACCTTCTTCTGACCTCCTCAGGCACTACGAACATGGTACACTTACACACATGCAGGCGATATACTCATACACATAAAATAAAAATAACAAAGAAAATATTTTTTCAAAAAGAAATTGCATTTGTCTTGGAATGTGACAGATTTAGGGTTTTCTCTAGGATCTATAACCTCTCCAGTCATGTGTACATGGCTATGTTTACAGAACCACACATGAATTTCCTCCCACCGAGTAGGCTTTAAGTCCAATTAGGTAGCTATTGATTACCCCCAAACTGTGGTTGGACCATTGATTGATTTCTTTAGGAAAAAAAAATACTTATTTTAGAGAGAAAATTCCATTTCAGAGAGTACATTTTAAAAATCTGAGTTACATTCCCCAAAACTACAAGGACAATGTTAAATAAGTAGATTGTATTTGTGTTATAAGTACTAACTTCCCTCCTTTTGATCACTTCGTGTGTGTGTGCACGCGCGCGCGCGCGTGTGTGTGTGTGTGTGTCCAGCATGTCATGGCACTTGTGAGGAAACCAGAGGACAACGTTTGTGAATTAGTTCTTTCTACCACGTGGAAGACAGGGATCAAACTGAGGTCACCGGGCTTAGCAGAAAGCCCCTTTACCATCTAAGCTGTCTCACCACCCACCTCTTTCTCTTTTGGGATCATTCTTGTTCTTTCTAGATGTTTCAGCCACTGCTCTTAGCACAGCCCTTACTCTCCCTGCACCTGCATGGCCTCTAGCACGTTTCCATCTGATGCAGTAGCAAAATCTGACAGGAGAAGTCCTAAGAGGGAAAAAAAAGCCTATGATTACATGTTCCATATGTTATATCATTTTCAGATGTATTGCCAACCCTTGAGTCATCTCTAACTCCCCAAACTCCAGGTGTCGCAAGCTCTGTTGCATGGTCTCCAAACGTTTCTAATACCACTTTGAAAGGTATGGCAATGAATTACAAACAGGTGATACCCTTTGAGAAATACTCTGCTAAAAGTCTTCTTTTCTTCCTAATGCTGAGTAGTTTGTCTCCCCAGCTCATGAGCTCAAGATGAGGCCCCACCCCCTGCCTCCCTACGATCACAGTCTTCTCTAGGATCTCTCCATCAGCCAGAGTACCATCGTTCCCCACTGCTCACATCAAAACACTAACAGCAGGGCTGACAGAGTGGCTCAGCCTGTAAAGTGCTTGCCTGTAAGTCATGGGGATCCAAGTTTGATCCCCAGAACCCACACAAAAACTCCAGACATAGTGGAATGTGCTTATAACCCCGGTGCTGAGGAAGCCAAAACAGGAGGATCCTTAAAACCTGCTAGTTTGTTGGGCTACTCTAATTGGTGAGTTCCCAATAAATAATAGTTGTTTATCAAAGCTGGACAGCATTCCTGAGAACGGTACCTGAGGCTGTCCTCTGTCCTCCATACACATATGCATATGCACATGTACATACAGACACATCTGCACTCACACACACACACACACAGACACAACACACACCTCCCCTTGAGTCCTTCTGATCCCCTCAATCCAATGCATCAGCAAGTCTTCCTTCCTTCCCACCTCTGAAGCAGTCTTCCATCCAGCCACCCTTCTCCATCTCTGAGGACACTGTTCCTTTGCAATCCTCTCCTCTCACCTGGACGGAGCACCCCCTTCCCTCCCCTGTCACCTCATGGGTTTACCCTTCCCCTTTCCAGTCTGTTCCTTAGATCAGTCAGCTTAATTTTCATGATGTACAAATGCAAGCACAGCAGTTTTCCCTTGTGTTCTCGCTTTTAGAACAAGACTGTAGACAGAGTCGTCTTCCCTAAGGCCTGTGGGCCTGGCCTCAGTGTTCTCTCCAGCCTCAGCTCATGCCACATCCTTTCTTGGCCACTCTGACCACACTAGATTTCCCCTCTTCCTCAAATACTCTTAAACTGTGTTTCTAATTCTTTGTGTCTTCTGCCTGGACAATCAATCCCCAGCTTAGTATCTGGGTGCTGGCTCTTTTCTGTTCTGCTCTTTCTTAGGCAGCATCTTACTCTGTAGCCCTGAGCAATCTGGAACTCAGTACAGAGACCAAGCTGGGCTCAAACTCACAAGAGATCCACTTGCTTCTGCCTCCTGAATGCTGTTGTTAAAGATGTAACCCACCATGCCCAGCCTCAAAGAGCCTTTTCTGACCATCTAGTTCCAACCGCTCCCTCTCCAGCTTCTTTATTTCTTTCAGGCATCGTCCACAAACTCAGTTACTTCTATATTTACTGACTTCTTCCTGCTATATTCCTAACATCCAAGATAGATCCTATGGCAAAGCAAATAGAGATAGATTAGATACATAGATAGGATAGGGAAATAGGTAGATAGATGATAGATATATAGATAAGACATAGAATACATAAATATGATAGGATAGATAAATGTGATAGACAATAGATATGATGCTAGAGAGAGAGAGAGATTGAATGTATAGCTTCTATGGATACCCAGTAACAATTCCAATAAAGCACATATCAGATGAACAAAGGAAGAATGCTACCTCCTTGTGTGTGCAAACAGCCAGAGAAAGTTCTTTTTAAAAAACATGCCTTCAGTTGAGATTACAGAAGATACTTTTAGTTTCAGTGGCTTGACTCAGAGTCTTTTGAAAATTATCCTTTTTTATCAACATTTTATGAGGATCATTTTTAAGTGCCTGTATCTGTTCTCTGAAAGAGCATTCCAGTTCCCCAGCAGCCAGTGGATGGATGGCTCCATCCATCTTCACAAGGCCTGGCTTAATTGAGTCCTGTGGGCTTAGGTAAATTTGCATATGTGCCTAATATGGTAATTGGTACTACAACTTTATAAACAGGAATCCCAAGGTGAGTGGAACACTTTCTGAGCCATATTTATTGAATGTAGATTTCCTTAATTCTCCAAAACACGCATCAGGGTTTTCAGTTCAGAGCTTGCTAGAATAGTCAAGGAATCCAGTGAGCAGACACAGAGCAGATGCTTCTCTAAGCTTAAGAATTTTGTTTTCCTTTTAGAAAAAATGCCTAGCTATTCACCATTGTGCACACAGAAATTTCTTAAGCTGGGTCTTTAGAGAGGAACAAGACATGTGACAGAAGAGCACAAAGACTTCGGAAACCACAATGTCAGAAAACAAGCTCAAACTCATTAAAGAAAGATGACCCATCTGAACAGCAAGAGGAAAACACCAGGTTCTGCCCAGGATCAGGGAGGGTTAGTTCAGTGACAGATGCTAACTGATAGGGCCAGCTAGGAATCTGTCATTTCTAGATCCTGATAACCACATCTCAGATGGTGGTTTTCAGATTAAGTTTCCTTAGTTGGGGGTAGGAGAGAGGACAAGTTATTAAACCCAACAGAGATACTACCACATAGTAATACTACTGCAGATGGGCTGACCACAAAATGACAGAGCAAAGTCACGTCCTGTCGAGGCTTAACCCAATTCTAGAACACCCCGACTTAATCTTAAGTCACCCTTAACCAGTCCCAGGACAGCCTGACCCAACCCCAGGACACCTTGACCCAACAGTAAGGCACCCTTAGCCAATCCCAGGACAGTCTGATCCAACTCCAGAACAGCTGGGCTCAATTCCAGGAAACATTTAACTAATCTCAAGACACCCTGATCCAATCCCAGAACAGCCTGACCCAATCCCAGAACACTCTTAACCAGTCCCAGACATAACCTTCTCAGATAAAAATGAATCCCTTTGGTTTGCTGGTCACCATTGTGAATTGGGGGGTTGATTTAAAAAGTACAATCCAGAGGAGCATGGTGAGGTACATCTTTAATCCTAGCACTCGGGAGGTTGAGGCACACAGACCTCTGTGGTGCTGAGGCGAGTCTGGTCTGCACAGCGAGTTCCAGGCCATGGTGGCTACAGGTCTCAAACAAACAAAACAGCAACAATAAAAAAGCAAAACAGAAGCCCAACTCAAGCCAGGCCTGTTAGTAAAGATCTGTAATCACAGACACTCAAGAGACTGAGATCGGAAGATTGCAAGTTCAAGGCCTGTCTGGGCAACAGAGCAATTTCAAAGCCAGACTGAGTAAGTTAGCAAGACCTTGTTTCAAAATGAAAATAGATTTCCAAATTGTTTTTAAAAAGGAGGTGTGGGTAGGGTTGGAACTGTAGCTCAGTTGGTAGAATGCTTGACTAGCATTTACAAAGCCCTGGGTTCAGACCCTAGTACCACATAAACTGGGCATTGTAGCACCAATATGTATCCTAGCACTCCTGAAGTGAAGTTAAGAGGATCAAAAGTTCAGGGTCGTCCTCAGCTACGTAGTGAGTTTGGGACCAGCGCTGGCTGCATGAAACTATCTGACACTATCTCAGAAAAAGTGAGGGTGAGATTGGGGTGGAAGTATATCTCAGTGTAAAGTACTTGCCGAGGATGAACCAAATTCTAAGTTTAATTCATAGCTACACACAACACACACACACACACACACACACACACACACACACACCAAGGAACAACCCAGCTCTCCCCTCCCCATATTTTGAATTGCTTATTTTGCTCAGCTCTGCCTTCTTCCTTCATCTAATATGTTCCCATCCAATCATCAAATGCAGATTGAATGTTACTTCTTTCCAAATACAATCTTATGTGGCAGAGATACCCCAGAGTAGATAGAATTTAGAACTCCATGGAACATATAATCACATAGCACAGTAGATATTAGAACTGAGCATTGGAGCATAGCTGGTCACTGTGGGGAGGAATTTACTTGAAATGTAAAGGCACTGGGGATCAGAGGAGGCACAAGTCTGTATCTGAAGGTGGGAGGAGAGGTGTCACAGCAGTCCACAACGAAAGGGACAGTAGGTATTCTCAGGAGAATGAGGGCTGGAGTCTAGTGGGTGAAAGGTGAGTAAGTACTGCATTCTAGACAGAGGGAGAAACAAGTCACAGAAGCACGAGAGCAGCATGCCCAAGACACTAGGCTGTTTTGCCAGTGAAACAGTGCTGGAGAAAGAGCTTAAAGAGAAGAGCGACTGGATCAGAAAGAATGCTATGACGCTTGCCAAATGAGATAAACTGGGCACTTGGGAATCACTGAAGAACTACGTTTGACACTCTCAGAAAATACACAAATGATTTCATGTGGAGGAGAACCAAAGGCAAAGTCTATGTTTTCTGAAATGCAGTATATGGTCCCTACTCCACAGATGTGAAATGTGTTGAGGTGTGAGCCTTCTTGTAGCTGTGACAAAATACCTGAGGAAATCAACTTAAAGGACAGAGATCAATTTTTGCTCATTATTTTAGAGATTTCAATGCTTGGTCAGTTGATTCCGTTGTTTCTGAGCCCAAGGTGAAGCAGGGCATCCCAGCGAGGATTGTCATCCCAGTGAGGAGAGTCATCCCAGTGAGGAGTGTGGGTGGGGCAAGGCTTCTCGTCTCCTCATCAGGAGACAGAGAAGTATAGGGAGAGTTAAGAGTCAGTAGCAAAATACACTTGCCTGTGTCACATAGCCCCCCAAGCACCCACTTCCTTCAGCTAGGCCACACTTCTATCCCTCCCAGTAATACCACCAGTTAGGGGTGGAGTCTTTAGCATGTGAGCTTTTCAGGGCACATTTCCGATCAAAATGGTTCTGGTTTGAATGGGAAACGTTTTCCCACAGCACTCACACGTTTGAACATTTGGCGTCTAGCCAATGGTGTACGGGGAAACCGTGGAACCTTCCGCGGTGGAGCATCCTAGAGGAAATGGGTCGCTGGGGGTGGACCTTGACGTTGATGGTCCTGCCACCATTCTTGCTCCCTTTCTGCTTCCTGACCACCGAGCAGTGTGAACAGCCAGTCTCCTGCTGCTGCCGGGTGCCTTTCCTGTAGTGATGAACTGGGATCCCTCAAACTATGAGCTAAGTTCCTCCCTTTGTAAAGTATTTGGTCACAGCAACAAGAAAAGTACCCAGGAGCTGGAGCGGTGGCCCGGCAGTTAAAAGCACTTGCTGCTCTTGCTGAGAACCTAGGTTTGGCTCCCAGCACCCACATTAGGCAGTTCACAACTACCTGTAATTCCAGTTCCAGGTGATCTGATGCCCTCTTCTAGGCTCCATGGGCACTGCACACACACAGTACACATACAGATAACCAGACACACACACATTCATATAAATAAAAGGAAACAAAAGCTTTTAATGTAGCTAAAACAAAATGACATCATCCCTCCTCAAGAATGATGCTCACCCTTAGCATTGTCTTTTGCAGGAATCAACTGAGAGCATCAACTTCTTTACTCTGCAGGTTAAATCATTTGTCATGAACTTGAGGGTCCCAGTTCAATCTCTTTCTATTTGACTACACATCGACTGTTCATTCGTGGGTTGTTAGATTATTCTGAACGCCACACTTAAAGGTGGATCGGGGTTTTCTCCATATTTAGAGTTCCCTATGAGAGGAAGAGGGAGAACAAGACGCACATAGATCTTCCAGAAGATCACCAGTCACCTTATGGTCCGTCACTGCACAGTTTGGAGGGTGTCCCAAGCACTGGGAGCAAAGCCAAGGAGATGGAGGAAGACGAGGCTGTGGAGGAAGGCCCCTTTATCGGCAAAACAGAACCAAGAAAAGAAGAGAGAGGTAAGGGAAGCCCAGCCTTGGTGCGCTTGCAGGCATCCTAAGGGGCTTATGAAACAGGACCTTGAGTTGGAACCTGCCCCTGGTCCCCAAAGTGAGGGCAGAGCTGGAGCCATAAGGCAAGATCAATACACATATTTTATTTTGCATTATATTATACTGCAATAGCAAGTCTGCAGAACTGCTACTAACCAAGACTAAACTTCTGACGCCAAAACTCTAATTGACATATCTAGGTATTGTATTAATTGCTCTTCTCATTACTATGATAAAATCCCTGACGAAAGCAGCATACAAGAGGAAGGAAGGAAGGATTTAAAATTTTTAGTTGCTATGATTATGTGTGTATGATTTATGGGAGGGCGGGACTGCTTATGTCATTCTTGTGACGATCAAAGGACAGGTTTCAGAGTTGGTTCTCACCTTCCACCTTTACATGTGTTCTGAGTCTTGTACTCAGGTCATCAGGCTACATGGTAAGCACTTGTCTTGGAAGGGTTCATTTGGGCTAATAGTTTGGGGTACAGTCTATCAAGACAAGGAAGGCCTGAAAGTAGGACCTTGGAACAGCTAGTCACACTGTATCTGCAGTTAGGAAGCTGAAAGAGATGAATTCTGGGAGGAAGAAAAAGTGATATGGCTGTGTCAGGTATCTGGGAAAACTAGGGGTTCATTGGAGACAGAAGGTGACTAGCAGGAGACAGGCAGAAAGTTTCACCCACAGCTTTTGAAGCTGGCTTTTATTTGAATGCCCTTTTACTTAGTTGAGGACCCAAGTCCATGGAATAGTGTTACCCACATTTGAATGGCTGTTCCCAATACCCTATGTGGAAACTCCCTCACCAACCTGCCTAGAGGTTTGTGTTCCAAGTGAGTCTCAGTCCTTCCTTAGTAACATTCACAGGCCTTATCCATTGTTGGTACAAAGAGGGTGCTTTGAGCAAAACAAAGGTCATTCAGACCAATAGGTGAAAGACACATACTGTGATGCCAGGCATGGTGACAGACATCTTTAGTCCCAACACTCAGGAGACAGAGGCAGGCAGATCTCTGTAAGGTCCAGGCTGGCCTGGTCTGCATACTGAGTTCCAGGTGAGCTGGGGCTAGGGAGAACGTATCAAAAAAAAAAAAAAAAAAAAAAAAGACGCATACTGTGCTCTGGGTCCCAGAGGGTCAATCCCAGAGAGAGGATCTGATAATCATAGTCTCCGGGGATATTATGACCCAGCCTGGAGCCCACAACTATTTGTCCCTTATGCTGCCTCTTCGTGAGCAGAGTCTGGTCCCTCCACGCTAGAAGGAGTCTCCAAGCCCAGTGAAGCACGTACTTGAGCCCCAACAACATTCCAGAAAGGCAGGGAACACCTACTCTCCAATGAGCATTCTCAAGTGTGAAGAGCAAACCACTCAGTGCCAAGTGGGGACATCACTGACAGAGGGGCAAGTCGGGAGGTGTTTTTAAAGGTAAACAACTGTCTGTGAACTTCACTTACAATATGAAGACAAAACACTTCCTGGTCATAAACATGGAACTATTAGTGCTAAAGAGATTGACAAATACATTTGCCAAATTGTCCAGATTACCTCCAGCACCCCAGCCACACAGTCAGAAAGAGCTTCATGTTCTACAGACATTGCAGACTTCTGAAAAATCAGTTTGGATGCCCAGACAGTCTCTGCTGTGGGCACATTCCTGCCCGTGAAAGCTGTGAAGGAAGAGCTTGGAAAATGGATCTCTTGCAAAGCCTGCCTTCCTCCCCCAGCACTGAAACCAGTCATCAAGGAGAATTGTAGAGTCAGAAAAGAGGAGAAATGGAAGGAAGCAGGGAGACCCTTTATCTAAGATAAAAGCTTTGGCCTTGAAGCAGAACATGTGTGGGAGCTTTAATCACAGAGTTCAGAAGGCAATGCCTACCTCAAAGGCAGTGAAACTCTCTGCCTGAGCCTGTCTCTGTTAGTCACTTTCTGAGGGTTTCCCAGGAACCCCCAGATTTCCCAGATGCCCCATACAGCATATTGCTTCTCCCCCTGTCGTCCTGCCTCCTCAATTAATATTTCTCTCCAGTTATATTTAGAGATCAAAGTCCCTTTAGCTTTCTTACCTCTACTTTGGGCAACATACATGCAGTCACTTGAGTGGCAGGAACTTCGGATAGAGCTTAGGACAGAAAAAAGCATTCTTTCAGCTAGCCAACACTTGCCGAGCACCCACTGTGACTTGGGCACTGTTCCAGATACTGACAAGGCACTGGAAAATAAAACCAACAAAGGTGGTCAAAGACATGGACTCAGCCTCCAAGTCATCCCAGGCCTTGCAGAGGAGTCCTAGGGGTGGAGAATTCGAGCATCCTTCCCATCCACCCATGGGTGGTCCCTTCTGGGCTTTTCCAAAGGGTTGGCTCTCAGACCTTAGGAAAGTAGTGCTTTGGGAACGTTGAGCCCTGAGCTTCAGTCCAGAGTCCACAGCTGCACCCTGGAGCCTGCGTGTTTCTTATTTTCCTCCCACATGAAAGTGATTAGGCTTTTTCTTCCCTCTGGGGGTGTCCTCCCACTTCTGACCCTAGAAACTCTGGAAATCACAAAGCAAGTTTCCAATAGATGCTTTTGCCAGCACCAAACAGACTTCAGTGTCTGCCAATTCCCTCTCCCTGCAACTTGCCAGCCTGACACAGGGAGCAGGAAGAAAGGCAAGTGCTGGGCGACCCGGCTGGCTTCAGGGGCATCTAGCTGCCAAGTGAAAATAACTTAAGTCACCTCATGAGGCATCCTGACCAATGATGGAAACGCCTACAGATATGTAAGGATCAGAAGAGAAATTGGAGTGCGTGTGAGCAAGAGGGACGGAGACAGAGTTGGACATGTTTGAAAATGAAATGGGTTTGCTTGGAAATGTGTGGTTTCCACAGTGATTTTTGGAATCTAAGTGCAGACGACTGCAGAGAAGGCAGACTGAAGAATCCACAGCCCTCCCCCATCTGAGAGCCTTGTGTTGCAAGCAACAAGAACCACAGCCCTGACAGATAATCTGCCTCTGTTGAGGGAATCAAGGGAAACTTGACTGCAGATCAAAGAGTCTACTCCAATTTGTTCGGAGTCAGGGAAACACATCTTTCAGACCTATATTGGGTAACTGCACATCCTGTCTAAACACGCTTACCAAGGCTGGGTGGTTTAGCAGAGCATGACTTTTTTTTTTCTTCTGGAAGGAGAAAATGACTGAAAAAAAAAAGGCGAGTGGATAAATGAAAGGCTAGGGGAGAGGAAGACATCAACACATGAATGTGCTCTAGGACCTTTGTACAACATCCAACAAGTGTCGGTTCTGTGAGTGCTTAACTATGACTGGTGATGGGCCCTTCCAGTGAGATGGGCCTCTCTCTGCTATGGTCTAATCATAAAACGTTTTTCACAGGCTCATGTGTTTGAACAATTGATCCCCAGCTGATGATGCTGTTTAGAAGGCTGTGAAACCTTAAAGAGGTATGCTTTCAATAGAGAAGCGAGTCACCAAGGGACCAGCCTGATGGGTTACAGGCCAGCTCCACTCCTGAGATCAGTTTCTCTCTGCTTCCTGGTCCACTGAGATGTGAGGAGTCATAGGCACACAGCCCTGACATGACAAATCCCCCATCCCTTCCCGCCACGGTGGACGGCATCCTTCAAACTACCAGCCAAAATAAATTCTTCCTCTCTTATATTGCTCTGTTCTTAAGTAGGCTCTGTCATAGAGACTAGGAAACTAATCATTATACTCTTTGAAATATATTGGTGCAAACTCTGTAAGTCCAAATCTAAACCCAGAAGTTTCCATCATTAATCCCAGTCCTGACACTGGTAGAAAACCCAAGAAATGTGTCCCACATATGAGCTTCAGGAATCTGGCACATCCCTCACCGGATCCAGTCATCTTCAAGCCCATTGTTCCCACCTCTCATGGTGCTGGTTCTAAATCATAAGGAAGATTTTTGTGTTCCTGAACCATCTTCATCACATTCTGGAATAAGGCCCGTTCGCCCAGGCACTTCCTGTGGTCCAAACCTAGAGCCAAATTTAGGGACTCAACTGTGACTAGGGTGGAAGAGAATGGACCTGTCTCCTTGTTTCAGTTCCTCTGTCACTGGATTCAGGAGGAGATCTTGCTGCCAAACAGGCTACTACTACCAAACCCCTGTGTGTTTTTTCGATTTCAATGTTCAAAGGCAAAAAACCACCCTTGAATGAATCTATTTTAGCTCTGAAAAAAGCAGGTACATCAAGCCTAGCAAGGTGATTTGTTACTGTGGCTGAATTCTAATTGGGGCCACACTTAGGCCCCATACCACATTGTATCTGTACTTCCCAGCAGTCTGTACTGAGAAAGCAAGAATGTGTCTGTTTCTTCTATCAACTGTAGCCCTAGGAGGCGATCTTTCAACTGTCAAAATTATATTGGATTATTCTTTGCACTTATTAACACTTGAAAGCATCTTAAGTATTTTTGAATACATGGGCACGGTGCATCTTTTGGTAGCACAAAGAAATGCAGCTAGCCTGAAGGATTAAAAATGAATTATGAATAAAAAGAGGAATATATTCCCCTTGTTTGACAAGATAGCTGGAGGAGTGCATGCAAGGCTGGCGGGTGTTTCCATGGAAGCCCACGGCCGCTCACATGTTTCTATTCCTTCTTAGTTTCATGTTCACAAGATGGATACTCATCTCTGAAGCATATTACATACACATTATAGGTAGGGAAAAGAAAGATGAATGCTGGGAAAAGGAACAGACAGATTCTAGCTATGAACAAGAAAACCATAACTTTTCATGGCACCTCTCCCCCACCAACAGACTTTTTCTTATCACTGGCCAAAACTATGTCACAGTGCCATCCATGAAAAACCATAAGGGATTTCAGATGTAAAACACTCACTCTATGACAGTCAAGATCAAGGATGAGGGAAGAATGGGTCATGAGGACCAAGGCTCAGCAAGCATTTTTACCCTTGACGTGTAGAAAAGGAAAGAGGAAACTCAAATTAAGAAGGCCATGACGTATCCAAGGTCACACAGAGCACAGCACTTCTAAGCTTCCAGGGATCCATGATCTGCTCTGATGTGGGACATCCCTGGCCTTGCCTGAGGTGGCATTCAGAATCCACCACAGAAACATGTATGTACCCACAAAGCTTCTCTTCATCTCCTAGGACAGTTAGTGTCCTGCAAAGAGAATCCAGACGGTAGTCAAATTCTCTAGTGTTCTAGTGTCTCTCTCTCTCTCTCTCTCTCTCTCTCTCTCTCTCTCTCTCTCTCTCTCCTTAACAAAATAGGAGAGCTAAATTAAAATATATATTACTACTAGAGGTAAAGGTTAGCATTTCTTCGTTTTCTTCTTGGTACCCTTGTTTTGTTTTAAGACAAGGTCCGGTCAGTCTACACTGGCCTCAAACTTCCTGTGTAACCAAGGACAACCTTGAACACTCTTGCCTCCACCTCCCTGAGTGCTGGGGCTACATCATGACTGCTTCATGTAGTTCCAGGATTGAACCCAAGGTTTCGTGCATATTAAGCAATCACTGTACCAACTGAGAAAGGTTAGTTTTTCTTAATGGAAATTGAAATAGTTAGGGTGGCTGTAAAATCTGATCTGATCAGAAAAGTAGGCCAGCCCCTCTCAGTTGGAACCAAGCAAATGGGAGTCACGGAGGGGCTGCAGTGGGTCTTTCTTGTTGTCCAGAAGATTGATCCTTTATGCACTTCATCCTTTCCCTGCCCCTGGCCCTGGCCCCAATGCTCTCCACTGTGTGTGTGTGTGTGCGTGTGTGTGTGTGTGTGCGCACGCGCGCGCCATATGTGGGAAGTCCTGGCAGCTGCCTGCCTCTGACTCCATCTCATATCACTATGTAGCAGGGTTTAGAATCAGTCTTGTTCTGTCCCACTTTACAGCTTCCAGAAAATCAGAGGGCTGGAGCCAAAGAGCCTCATTTTATAAACTAATGGTGGGGCGGTGGCTTCACAGAACAGAGTCAAACATGTCAAGGACTGACTCCTAGCTCCATCAGTTCCTAAAGTGGATCTCTGCCAGAGTCCTCTAACCTTGTATATTATCTCTCCATGGCCATATTAAAGTTTTCTTGCTACATAGCAAATGATACACATTGAGTGGATTAAACAACATCTGCCAATTATGTCAGTGTCTGTGGGTCAGGAAGTGGTACCGTTTGGTGAGCCCTCTGCTTGGCATCTCTTCTGTGGCTTTGAGCTCTTGGCAAGACCCATTTCTTTGCAGATTGAGACCTGGTGGTGGCTTGTTTTTCCAAGGCCAGCAGGCATTGAACCCAGGACTATTTTTTAATGTTTTATTATTATTTTTACTTTGTGTGCATGAGTGTGTTGCCTGCATATATGTAAGTGCACCCATGTCATGGTTATGCCTGCCAAAGTCAGAAGAGGCATCAGATTCCCCTGGAACTGGAATTATAGGCGGTTGTTAGCTGCCACGTGGGTGCTAGGAGCTGAACCTGGGTCCTTTGTAAGAGCAGGCAGTGCTCTTAACCACTGAGCCATCTCTCCAACCCCCCAAGACTATTCTTGAGGTTTTCAGTCAATTAGGTCAACCAAGATAAGCTCCTGTTTGATAACTTTAGTGTCAAGTAATTGGATTCTTTAGCTATATCTGCAAAATCCCTTCATCTTTCCAAGTCATAACAGGGTCACAGGAGTGGTCATCTATCCTATTCATAAGCTCAGATAGCATTCAAGGAGAAAGGGCATCTAGGATACGCAGACTACAGAGGTTTCGAACCTTGGAGGTGGCTTAGAATTTTGCCTGTCATCCCCTACACAATGAAAATCCCCAGGTTCTCTCATGTTCTAAAGATTCAGAGAGATGCTGACCATCTCAGTGGATACTCAGTGCATGGTGGCTACTGTGATTAACAAGGCACTTTTTAATACCTACCACATGGTAGGCCCCATGCCAGGATCTGGGCATTCAGAACAATAGTAACATAAACTTTGTTTTAAGAGAAATCACAAGTCCAGTGTGGTAGTGCATGCCTGTAATCTCCGCACTTGAGGAAGGTAAGGGCAACAGGACGGAGTGTTCAAGGTCAGCCTTGATGATACAGAGAGTCTGAGGCCAGTCTGGACTACATGGGACTCCGGTTCAATATCAACAGAAATAATGACAGTAACATAATTAAATTAAAAACTAAAAACATAAAGGAAATAACAATGTTTCTGCTGCATTAATAGCTTTCTCCTGACACAAAAGTTGGCAAGAAACTTTAAAGCTTTAATCTAACCAAAGGATTTTTTGATATAAAAATCTCATCATTTTCCAGGCTTCTGTCAAAAATTGAAAGTTTTGACTCCAGTCAAACACTGTAGTGCATAGGGCTATTACTTCTACTTTGAACAGTTCCTGATTTGACTTGCAATTGGTGGAGTGGCTATCAGGTATCATTGTTTTGACATGGGTAAATCCATATTCTAACCTGGTAGTGTCTGAGCCGTGGCTGCCCCCTTTGAAATTACCCAAGGGTTTGTCCAAAGCATCACTCACAAAATTCAGATGCAGTGGGTCTGGGAACATCTATGCACTGGAGTTTTTGAAAGTGCCTCAGGGGGTTCCTAATGTGCCCCTAGAACTGAGAGTTGCTTCTCTAGCCAAAGCAGGTCATTTCTCCAATTCTGAACACTAAATTCCTTTTAAAATAAAGTACTAAAGGACTGGGAAGACAGCTCTATCAGCAAAGTACTTCCTCTCATAAATGAAGTCTGAGCTTGATCCCCAGAACTCACATGAAATTGTGACATAGCTAGGCATGGTGGCATGCACTTAGAAAAAGACAGGAAAGTCCCTGAAGATCGATAGCCAGACAGCCTGGCCTAATTGGTGAGCCTCAAACAAAAAGAGACCCTGTCTGAAGGAGATGGATAGTTGAGGATGACAGCTGAGGTTATCCTCTGGCCTCCACATGCATGGGTACACACACGACTGCACACACAGGCACATACAGAGTCAGAAACACATATACATTAAAACAAAAAGAAAGAAAATACTAAAGATCTAATGAACCGCCAGAGATTCAAGTAGTGGTAACACAAAGAGAGTGGAAGTCAACACACTCCACGACCTTCAAGCCCTGTCCTAGGACTGCTGCCCTCCGCAGAAATAGCACGTCTCAGGATGATGAGGGGCTGGGGCAGTGCCGAGGAAAGGTTAAACCCCACATGCC
Organism: Eospalax fontanierii; assembly: GCA_035773235.1. NCBI lineage: Eukaryota > Metazoa > Chordata > Mammalia > Rodentia > Spalacidae > Eospalax > Eospalax fontanierii. The sequence goes on along the minus strand of CM069531.1, from coordinate 84,240,445 downwards.
CAAGGCAGCTGCTGGTACTGGACGTGTCTTGACACTTGTTTCTTCTGCATTCAGCCTGTTACCTAGATATGGGAGGCACCTACTACGCAGCACGTTCCATGTGGGTGCAGAGGGTTCAGGGTCAGGAGAGCTGGGCATGGTAGCTCATGCAGGCAAGTGTCAGACTAGCTGGAAATACATAGTGAGATCCTGTCTCACAAAATCCAGGGCTGGGTGTGGCTCAGTGGTAGAGGGCTTACCGAGTATGTGTGAGACCTGGAGTCCAATCCCCAGCAGTGTTTTGTAAAAAATGAAGGAAGAGAGAGAAGGAGGGAGGGAGGGAGGACGGAATAAAAGAAGCAAAGAAAGAGACAGAAATTAGTAGATGCCTTTTTTTGGTGTTTTTGAGACAGGGTCCCCTGTAGCCACAGCTGGCTTGGAATTCACTATGTAGACCAGGCTGGCCTTGAACTCACAGAGATCCACCCACCTCTGCCTCCCGAATGCTGGGATTAAAGACTTGCACCACCAAAATAGGCAGAAGCCTGTTTTTTAACCTAAAGTATTCAGAGTTAAGCAGAGATGCCCTTTCTATGCCCAAAGAGAAATATTTTCTGCATCAAGGGCATAGAACTAAGTTTGAAGTTATAAACAAACATTTTTAAATCGCCCTCAGTTTCCCATGCCCTCGTGTTATCTTCAGGCTTTAGTCACTTCCAGGGAAGACAAATCATTATTGAGCATGGAATCTTTAAATTACCCAAATGTACTGGTTATCTCACAAAAGAGCAACATGTATTCACTACGTCAGCCACTGCCTTGTGCCTCCGCTAACCTCAGGACTTCTCACTTGGTCCAAGAACCGATTCTGAGCTTGGTGGGGCTGAACCTCCTTTTGCTACACATCCCTTGAGTCCAGCAGTACTAGTTGGTTGCAAAAGCAGACACTTGTTGACTAAAGAGGATTTGGAAAAGCCCTATGGAACTGGACTCTGCTTTGAAGATAATACTGTGCCAGTGGAAGCTATTTGAGACAGGAAGCCAGGTATACTGGGTGCCTGGGGACCAAAGAGGAAGACCCTCAGAGCACATCATGTTTCTGCAGAGCCCTAAGAGGCAACTCAGGAGGCAGGTCAGCTGGAGAAAAAGCAGATTCTTGCTCAGACAACCCATTTTCCTAGTCCTCCCCCCTTGGATTTGTTGAGAATTAACTAGACATGATACACTCCATGAAACTATGATAGCCTAACACCACCCCACTCCCATCAGTGAAAAGTTTTGGAGTTAGAAAGATAGCTCAGTTGGTAACATACATGACCCGACTTTGATCCCCAGTACCTACATTTAAAAAAATCAGGTATGGTGGCACACATTTGGAATTCCAGTGGTGTGGAAAAAACAGGTGGAATTTTAGAGCTCAACGGACAGAGATTCAAGTCTCACCGGCATGTTCCAGGCTAATGAGAGATCCCATGTAAACAGAAAATCAAGATGGACAGTGCCTGAGGAACCATGCATGACCACCCCTGTGGTTTGAATGAGAAACGCCTCATATAGGTCCATGTATTTGAATACTTAGTCCCCATTTGGAGGTGCTGTTTGGGGAGGTTATGGAGCTTTGCTGGAGGAAGTACGTCACAAGGTGGAGCTTTGATAGTTCCCGGTCTCACCCCACTTCTGGTGCTGTTTCTCTCTCTCTGCTACATGCAGTTGTGTGACTTCTCAGCTTCCTGCTCTGGCCACCTGCTGCCACATTGCCCCTGTCACTGTGGACTCTCCCTCTTACGCTGTTTCTGGTCATGATATTTTATCACAGCAACAGAAAGGTAACTAATACAACCAGTGACCTCTGCACACACCTGGCTGGTATACACTCACAAACATACATATACAAAGAAAAATGGAAACGTTCCAACATACCAGAACCCCACCATGGCCTCATAGCTAAATGTTGTGGCAAATTCAGAAAGGATGAGTTGTGTTTCCACCCACCCTGGCTTCCAGGGGAAAGACCGGATGACACTTACCCCATTCTCTATTTCTAATCCTTTGAGAAGTGCAAGCTTCGGACCGGATTACAGGAGGCATTGAGGAATCACATCAACACAGCATCTCTGGCCTTCCACAACAGCAGCTCCTTCTGTGGAGAGAAAAAAAATGAATAAATGAATGGCACCCAAGAACAGGGCTTGGAAACCTTCAAAGGAAACCAGGGGAACGGACACTTTCAAGTAAAGGTGTTTCTGTGAGGGAGAATAAATAACTCTCCCCCTTAACCTTAGGAAGGTTGACCCAACCCAGGAGACCGGTATCACTCTCCTGAAAGCTGACGAGGAGGGTGAGTGATTAAAGAACAGGACGAAATCATTCACCCTAGGATGTAGGATCTTTTATTATTTTTAATAGACAGAAGCCTTGGGGCAAGGGAGATGTTTCAGTAGATAAAAATCCTTGCTGAGCAAGCATGAAGACCTGAGTTCACACCTGTAGCACTCATGTAAAAGTCAAACACAGCAGCATGTATCTGTAATCAGCACTGGAGAGCAAAGCCAGAGCTGGCCAGCCAGCTTAGCTGAACTAGTGAGCTGTAGGTTCAGGGAGATATCCCAATATAGTAGACAGTGCCTGAGGAAGACACCCAACACGGACCTCTGTCTTCCACATACATGTGCACACACATGCACCTCACACGTTCATTCATACACACCCATATACCCTTCACATACATGCACACATGCATGTACTCACAGAAAGGAGCCTAGCCTTGCATCCCTAGATTGCTTTAAATGCAGACTCATATGAAGTCTAGAATGCCGAAGATTCTGAGGCCCTTGGAACCCTGAGTTTTCAAGTCAAATCAGGCTGGCAAGCTTGGACTTGGTTCTTTTATGACTTGGTCATGAGTCAGGTGTCTGGCCTAAACAAGAATTTTGAGATTGCTTCCAAAACATCAAAATGCTCTTTTCTGCTTGGAAGTCAGCACAGAGGCATCAACTAAGGCAACTGTGGCCCACAGACCGTAAATGTCCACTATCTGTTTCTGTATGGTTCATGAACTAAGAACAGCTTTCCATTTATAAATACATTAAAAACTAAATTGGTAGTGTTGTATTTTGTGGCACAGAAAAATTATTTGAAGACCAAGACTCAGGTTCAATTGGTAAAGTGCTTGCCTTACAAGCATAAGATCTAAGTTCAGTATCCCAAAATCTGTTTTGTTTAGTTTTGTGGTTTTTGTCTGTGTGCTGTGTTTTCTCTAATCAGCTAGGCATGGTGGTATGCAGAGTGTGTCTATAATCCTATTTATTACTGGGGAGGTAAAGACAGGCAGATCCCTGATGCCAATCAGCTTAACCTGACTGGTAAACTCCAGGCCAACGAGAGAGCATCTCAAAAAAAAGGAGGCTGGCACCTGACAAATGCCCGTCAAGGTTATCCTATGGCCTCCACATGCAGGTAAATACACATGCAGACACATATGTACATTTGTACACCCACATGCACAAACACACATATACATAAAATTACTTGACAGTCAAACTTTAACATCCACAAGTAAAGTTTTATTGAAACACAAATATGCCTACCTTCTTTACAGGGTATACATGCTTGCTTTTGCGTGTGTTGTGCGTTCGTGTGTGTATGTGTGGGTGTGTGCAGGTGCACACGCACATATGTGAATGTGCATGTAGAGGCCAGAGATCCATATCAGTGTCCTTCTTAATCATTCTCAACCTAATTTTCTGAGACAGAGCTCCTGGCTGAACTTGGAGCTTGCCGATTCAGCTAGACTGGCTGGCCAGCAAGTCCCAGGGAATCTCTTGTCTCGGCCTCCCCAACACTGGAATTACAGGCATGTACCACAACTCATCCTTTTTATGTGACTTGACTCCTCCTGCTTGAGCAGCAAGCACTTTACTGATTGAGCTAACTCTGTAGCCCCTTCCAAGGCTACTTCTGGGCTACAACAGCTCTGTTGTGTATTTGAAACCAAGACCATGTAGTCTGCAGATCCTAAAGTATTTATTATCCAGTCTTTTACGAGAAAGTTTGTCAAGCGCTGCACTAAGGTAGAATTCCGCATCCATGAAGCAAAATGAAGGGGACACAAAATCAACTCCTCAACTGAACTGGTTACATAACTGTGTTAGAGCCCTAGTGGTCGGTTAAACCCCCGCAGTGAGGAACCACTCACCTTATGTGGCTTTAGCAAAGCTCTTGGCTGAGGCACTTGCCCCCCATCCTCAGCATCCTCTCAGAGCACATCAGAGCATTCCACATTTATCCCCACACCCAGCTCTTTGTGTAGGGTATTCTTTCTTCTTTCATCCTGCCATATGGTCAGACACCAAAATACTAACTAATCCTGTTCACACTAGGAAAGAAGTAAGCGGCAGATATGGGATCCTAGAATGTAGCCTTTCTCTCCCTGCTTGCTTGGAACAGATTGGAAGCTGCCACTTCCTCTGGGACCTGTGACTCCACCTCTGATCTCCTCGGGTCTGAGTGATACCAAAACCATGGGACGAGGCTATGAATTATCCCCTCCAACCGCAACGAGCTTCCGAATATATGATGTAAGTCTTTCAAGGTTCTCCTTTTTTCTCTTTATCCCTTGCAAGCTGAGAAGCAAGAAAGGGTCCCATAGAGGGGCGAGCTGAGCAAATAGGGGGAACGGTGGGGAGGAGAGCTGAAGGCCGGAGCAGGTGGTCTTTAACTCACTGCCCTGCTACCTGCTGCCACTATACCAGACTGAGAGAAGTGAAACCCTGCGAAGGGGTCGTAATGTGCTGCACATCTCACTGGGAACCCTTCAAAAAAGAAATCCTGCAATGCAGACAGCTTTCTGAAATTCCTGACAGTCTTTCACATGCCAGGGTTCCCTAGTTCTTCCCTAGCCCCTCAGTTTCTGCTATGTGTTGACTGTGGAGGATGTTGAGTCTTTACCCCCTGACGCCTCAGAAGTCCTCCTGTCTTTCTTGTACTTAATTAGTTCATTTGCTCTATGGTAGAAGTATTTCTGGATCATTTAGGGTTATTCTGACTCTTTTTCCCTATTCTTAAAAATCCAGAAAGACCCAGACAGTCCAAACTGATTTGCTCATTCAAGTGACAAATTTCTCTAGGGACGTTCCTACAGGGAGTAAAATCCAGGTTGGTGGATAAAATACAGGTCTTTCTCACTAGGATTTTAGGGTCCAGTTGGGACAGGATCAAAGAGAGAGAAATTAGTAGACAAATAATAGACACCACTTCAGAGATCAATGTAGGGGTCCGGAGGAGAAGTAAACTCTGTTAAAAGAATAGAATGGTTCCAGAGGAGATGACACTTCACTGGAAACCAAAACCAGAGTCTTGAAAGATGAATGGGAGTGAAGTCAAATGCAGGAGAGCTAAGGAAACTGGGTAGGCAGGATATAAACAGAAAAGATGTATGTATACTTCACATCCTACAGTAAAAATGTGGGGAAGTAGAAGAAGAAGGAAGAGGAGAGGAAGAGAAAGAAGAGGAGGAAGAGGAAGAGGAGGAGGAGGGGAAGAGGAGGAGGAGGGGAAGAGGAGCAGGAGGAGGAAGAGGAGGAGGAAGAAGAGGAAGAGGAGGAGGGGAGGAGGAGAAGGAAGAGGGAGAAGGAGGAGGGGAGGAGGAGGAGAAGGAAGAGGGAGAAGGAGGAGGGGAGGAGGAGGAGGAAGAGGGGAGGAGGAGGAGGAAGAGGGAGAAGGAGGAGGGGAGGAGGAGGAGAAAGAGGGGAGGGGGAGGAGGAGGAGGAGGAGAGGAAGAGGAGGAAGAGGAGGAGGAGGAGGGGAAGAGGAGGAAGAGGAGCAGGAGGAGGAAGAGGAGGAGGAAGAGGAGGAAGAGGAGGAGGGGAGGAGGAGAAGGAAGAGGGGAGGAGGAGGAGGAAGAGGGAGAAGGAGGAGGGGAGGAGGAGGAGGAGAGGAAGAGGAGGAGGAGGAGAAGGAAGAGGGGGGGGGGGAGGAGGAGGAGGAGGAGGAGGAGGAGGAGGAGGAGGAGAAGACCACAACAGTGATGACAATGGAGACGATGCTGATTCTCCTAAAGAAAATCAGCATGACAAGTTGGGAGGAACAGCAGAGCCAGGAGGTGAGAGGTGGAAGACTCTATTTTTCACTGCAGAGAGAGCTCCATGTGAGGTCAGCTCTGGCCAGCACTGATGAGTTGGCCACATCTCAAATCCATTGTTAATAGGCTGTGGCCCTTTAAGATGGGTCCTGAAAACTTCCTTGGAGCAGAGTTGTTACATGTAGGAACCTAAATCTAATGCAAAAGAAGGTAATACAAGGAGGCTTTAGGAAAGTCCTTCTTTCACCTTAGTTACTCTCTGTTTCTGCGTGTGGGGAAGGGATCCTTGAAATCCCTGCTGGTCTCTGATATTTGCTCTTTTGTCCCTGCATGTCTGTCTCCTGGGTGGCAATCTCATTCCCTCATCTGGTGATTTTTTGGCCAATGCTGGAAGAAACAAAACACACACTTCTATTTCCTGCTGTGTGGGAGGCAGGAAGTGGTATAACTCCCTAACAGGGGCAAGGTTCCTGTGGTATCTCTAGCTGCCCACTCCCCAGCATACCTCAAGACTCCCAAGTGTCTCTGCTAGAGTACACTGGGCCATCAGCAGACCAAAGCCATCTGCCACCAGCATCAGATGTCAGCCATGTTCCTGACTCTGTGAAGACTGAAAGAAATCAAGACGTGGATAGAGGTAGCATTTGCTGAAACTTTGCTACAAACGAGGGACCAAATGTACCTGGGAAAGGATCCCATGTGGGGCATCAAGGGCACTCTTCCATGGGCCACACATGAACACATCAAGAGGACGGACTACTAGTTGCTGGGAGAAACTGGTATTGAGGCAGAATTTGGAACTCTGTTGACAGTCCAAAGGCCAGAATAAAGAAAAGGGGTGTCAGGGGAAAGAGCTAGCAAAACCGCACAGACCAAGTGCTTGAGTTACTTTCCTCATTGCTGTGATGAAATACCTAATTAAAAAATGAAAACTTAAGGAGAGAAAGGTTTATTTTGGCTCATAGTTCAAGTTTACAGTTCATCAAGGTGGGGAAGGCTTGGTGGCAGGAGCGTGAGGCCGCCGGTGGCATCGCAGCGGGAGACAGAGAATGACCAACCCCCCTTTTATTTTGATTAACTTTTTATTCAATTAGCCTTTCCCAACTCTTAGGTCCTTCGGCCCACATTCCATCCCTCCTCCTCTCATAATACTGTGGACACTGCTTCTACACTAATGTTCTGAGTTCTTCCATTTTAGACTCTGACAACTGTCCTCACATACAAGTTCTGCCCTTCATTCCTTGCAGCTGTGATGACCTGTTACAGGTGACCCTCTCTGCTGCGGGCTTATGTATTGTGCAGCACTCTAGTGACCCTCCTAGGCTCCTAACTATTCTTTAACTGTCTCCTTTTTATTGAGTTTTTGCAAATTTCATACTATATAATTTGATGGCATTTAGATCCCTTCTCTTATCTGCGCCTCTCCTTATTACCCCCTCACCCCATTTAACGTACTCTGTTATGTGAATAAGAAGGTGTGTCAATCTAATTTTTGTCCCCAAATGTCCTTCAGTGTGAGTCTACCCATTGGAACCTGGTTAACTTACCAAGAGCCCCTCCTTGAAAGAGACTCTCTCTGCTCCTTCCAGCACGAATGAATCCATACATTCTTTCATCTATGTTAAGATCTATTGGGTCAAGTTAGTGTCCCCAAGTGACACCCGTACATCCTCTGAGGTCTAGCCCCTCACTTTAGGAAGAATAGCTCATCCTCACCCAACATTAATCAGCTGCCAAAGTTTGGGGTCTGCTACCCATTTCCCCAGTGCCTTGCTGGGTTTTGGTCTGCTCGAGTTTGCATGGATCTTGAGCACCAAGACAGTTGCTGTAGGTTCCTATGAGCAGGGTCCCAGGAACGTGTAGGACTCCGTTTCCACATGGTCACACACTTCCTCACTGGCTCTTACAATCTTTCCACCCCCGCCCCTTTCGCAATGCTCCCTGATCCCTGGGTGAGTAAAACTTAATATAAGCTTCCTGTCCTGGGTACCACACTCTGCAGACTCCTAATCTCCATGATTAATTTGTGATCTTTTGTGTAACTGGCGCTTTGTTGCATGCAGGAGCTTCATTAATGAGAGTTGAGAGATTCGTTCCTGTCTTCTTTACCCTTGTTCTATATTGCTTGAGCTTTATGTGTAGAGGGCACATTGTAGATGTGCCTCTTAGGCATGGGCAGTTCAGACAATGTGATGTCTGTGTGTGACCAGCCCTGCTACTCTGTATTAGTCTCTGTCTGGTGCGAAAGAAGCTTCTTTGATGACTGGGATAGTTGACTATAAATATAAGGATACATATTTTGCATTTAATAAGAAGTTACATTAGCCTAGGAATGGGACAGTCCTGGGGCTCTCTCTGAGAACTATGACCTCTTCAGTCATGTGTATTTGGCTATGATTACAGTACCACACATGAGTTTCTGCCCACTGAGTGGGCTCTAAGACATATTAGGTAGCTGTTGATTGACCCCAAGATAAAAGTGCCACTACTGTACCAGTGTCACGAATGCTGTGCCAGTCATCAGTAAGGTTATTTGGTCTTGAAGCTGGTGTTGGGCCATTGATTGATGTTCTTCCTTGGCTGCTAGCATAGTGCTCTACAGAGCTATGAGAGCTAGCCCTCAGGAGAGGTGGCTTTCAGGTCAGTTCCAACTCCACTGCTCCAGATCCACTCTCTGAAGTATGTCCTGTTTTGGGCAATAGGGTCTTCCATTATCCACGTTTTCATTATCCACTCTTTTATGATGCATACATACATACTTTTAGAGTTTCTTTAGTGGTAGATTTCCATATGACTTTTTCTAAAGGCCTTTGCTGTTATTTATCCCCTTCCTTCATTTTTATTCATGACCACAGCCCACGGAATGGTGCCATCCAAGTCCAGCGTGGATCTTCCCACTCCAATTACCCTTAACTAGAATATGTCTCAAAGATATGCCACCGTGTTTTATTTCCATGGTGACTCATCAGGTTGAAAATCAAGATTAACCATGATACTAAGAGTCAAAGTACTGGACGGCAGGGAAGGGCATCCCTCAGGAGCTCCTGTCAATAAAGAGCTATAGACCTATGTCTGAGCAGGAAGGCCAGGGAAGTATTTATAACAGAGGACTACATATGGACTCCACATTGGTGGTAACCCCCTGTGAACTACCAGTGGGATTCTTCTGACCCAGCAGATTCTTCCTCCTACCTCTGTGAAGGAGGGTAGAAGGGTTTCTAACGCAGAGCAATCTGAGCATGATCTATCTATCTATCTATCTATCTATCTATCTATCTATCATCTATCTGTCTACCTACCTACCTACCTACCTACCTATCTCTATCCCTGTGTGTGTGTGTGTGAAGGTCTGAGGTCAACCAGAGGAATCTTCCCCGACTCACTCTTAACCTTACTTATCATATCACTGAAACTGATGCTCATGTGCACTGATTCAGCTAGACTAGCTGGCCCCTGAGCTCCAGGGACCCTCCTCAGCTCCCCAACACTGGGATTACAGGTGAGAGCTGCTATACAAACCCTTTCGCATGAACCTCATGTTTGCACAAGCCCTTTACTGACTGAGCCATCTTCCCAGCTCCAACACATCAGTTGGGGGACAGGGGACGGTTCTCATTATGTAGCTCTGGCTTGCCTGAAACTCAATATGTAAACGAGGTTGACTGTAAACTCACAGAGATCTTCCTGCCCCCGCCTCCTCCCAAGTGCTGGGATTAAAGGTGTGTGCCACCACACCTGGCTAATGTCAGTTTTTATATAAATCATGCCATCTCAAGGCTGGGAAAGGACCTTGATCAATAGCCCTTCATGGAGCTAAGTCCTGAGTCAAGGCTCCATAGTGAATGGGCACAGTCCCAGCTAAAACTGAGCGCCCTGACTCAGTAAACGGTACCAAACTCCCAGCAGCAAGAGTTGGTTATGGCTCACTCCTCTGCCTCCCAAGATGGCAGAAAACTATAGTCAATGGAAGCTGACTCAATGAGAGGCATAAACAAGAGCTGTTGCTATAGGGTACATCTCGTCATAGAATGAGCCCATCGTACCCACACGTATCTGGCTCCTTTGCAGGCACGCATGGCCTGTCTGCCCCAGCAGGGTCCCTTCCGGAATCTTCTGGACATGAAGGCAGAGAAGAGGCTGGCTGGCTGGAAGGAGCGCCGCAGTCGCTTTGGAGACATCAATGTGCATAAGTGCTACCAGTTTGGGCAGATCTTCTCTCCTTTCCAGGCTCTGGCTACCACAGTGAGCTCTCTTTTGTAATGTATTTCAAGTTGTCTTTTAAGGGACTCCTTTTGAGGGCTGTAGCAGTCAGTTCTGGCCCCAATAATGTTGTATAACAAAGGACAAAAAGTAAACTTTGAAACTCAGTAGCTTAAAATTGCAAGCATCTATGTTCCTGCCTCATTATCTGCAGAGAAATCTATTCCTTCCACTTTTGCTAACTGCCAGCTCACAGGCAGGAGTAAAGATTTGGGAATCATCCTTCTATCTGTCACTATGCTTAGTTTCTGAAGTCACATGGGATAATGACCTGTCAGAGAGGTCCAGGAGAAGATCAGAAAGCAATGGCTGCAGCTTTGATGTTCGAGACAAGGTCATTTCAAGGATAAGGATAAGAGATAGTCTGGGAAGGGAGAGAGGCTTCATTTACATGTTTGTAGCCCTAAATTTTTAATGTACCTATATAGAACTGGGGAAGCCTGATTCAAATGTAGGTTCTAGGGTCTGAAAAGATGACTCAGTGGGCAAGAGTACTTACTGAGTTCAAATTCTTAAGCATCCAGGCATAATCCCATGCATACTTGGAACCACAGCAGAAACTGTAGCTTAGTCCCAGGTTCAGTGAGAAACCCCATCTCCAGGGAATAAGGCAGAGCCTTTAAAACAGGATACCCAATGTCCTCTTCTGGCCTCCATATACTCATGGGCATAATTACCCACATGTGTATATAATACACACACATATACATGCACACTAGATTCCAGCATGGTTAACTATTCCAATTATGGGATTATAGAGGAGTTCTTGGCAGGGGATTTGGAATTGCCTTTCTAAACAATTCTGCATTTACCACCTTTGTACATTACTACTAAGTCAGCCTGACCCAAAGCTATTCCTGTCATGATGTCACAATACACAGAGAAAAGTGAACATCTTGGAAGGCACACTGGGTAAATTTAGGGGTTGCTAATGGGACTAAACACCCAGCACCCAAGCATGATGGAAGCAAGATGTCACTTGTAACTATTCAGAGCCCAACGATACATACTAGAACCCAGGTGAGGTACTTGCATGTCTGTATTAGTTACTTTTCTGTTGCTGTGATAAAAGATCATTTTGAAGGCAACTTATAGAAGGACAAATTTACTTCCAGAGGGAGAAGAGTTCATCATGCAGGGAACACATGGCAGCAGAGGTGACCGAAGCAGAACACTGAGCACTCACATCTTAAGTGAATTCTGAGCAGAAAGCAGAGGAACAAGGCTCTCAAGTCTCAAAGCCCGCCCCCAGTGTCAGCTTCCTCCAGCAGGGCCACACCTCCTAAAAGTTCTGTGATCTTCCCCAAACAGTACTACCATATATATATACAAAGTGTTCAAATATTTGAGCCTATGAGGACATTTCTCATTCAAACCACCACAACATCTGTATTTATCCTTATCTGAACATCAAAATCTCATGGGCAATTAGATATGTTGATATGAAGGTCTATCCCAGAACAGTTAAATAAGAAACCTGGGGGTAGATTCCAGATATCACATCAGTAGGTCCTAAAGCACCACAGATAAAGTGACCAACTCATCCTGACTTTCCCAGAACTGACTCCTACACTTGTTCTTACTTTCCAATTTTAGCACATTAAGTCCCCCAGTCTCAGGAAACCAACCCCTCAGTCCCTGTTCTAAAAGTAAAAATCTGAGGTTCTTGAGACCCGATCAAACCAGGTGGCTTGGCACTCTATCCAGTGGTGATTCATTCCCATGTGAACCTGAACATGAAGACTCTACTATGAATGGTCTAGAAAAAAGTCAGATCCTTCTAGCCATTCACTGACCAACATTACTTGAGCACTGTGATTATACAGGGCCCAGAGCTAAGCATTCTGTTGAACTCAGGAACAGAAACTCAAACTCTTCCTTGAGGGAACTTATAATCTTCCAGGAAACCACAGTCATAGGCCAATACTGCAAACAAAAACGTGATAAACTGTTACTAAGAAGAACAGAGCCATAAATTGATGGCTCAGAAGAGCTGAAACTCATCCAGATTAGAGCTGCTTTCTGTTAAACATACATACACACACATGCACATGCACACATGCACATGCATATATGTGGTCTTGCTGCAAAACAAGTCTTAAGGTAAGATTACCTTCTCCATTGGAGGAGAGCATCTCCCCACACACTAAGAGGAAGAGCACCTATGTGATGACTTCTTACTACATGCCTGGTTGTGTTAGTTGCTTCTCTGTTGCTGTGATAAAACACCCTGACCAAAAGCAACTTAAGGAAAAAAAACGTTTACTTTTGGCTGGTGGTTCTAGAAGAACAGAGACCAGCATGGCAGGGTCAACAGTAGAAGTAGGAAGCTGATCACAGCTTTTTCCCACTTACAGGAAGCAGAGACAGAACAAGAGATGGGTCGAGGCTATAAACACTCAAAGTGATATACTTCCTCTTCAAGGCTCTACCTCCTGAAGGTTCCAAAACCTCCTCAAACAGTGCCAGCACCTGGGGACCAAGTGTTCAAACACATGAGCATACCAGAGGCATTTCTTATTCAAATCACTGCACATGTGTAGAGCTAAAGACTATACATACACTTAACCCTTATGTGCTGTACCACATGAACATCACACTCATGCTATACACAAGAAACAAAGCTCGAAACACATGCAGTAACTTGCCCACTACTATTAGTGTTCCATGGCAGAGTCAGGATTTGAACCTGGTGAGATTCAAGAGGATGTTCCCATCAAGAAGTCCCTTTGGGGAAGTCAGCAGGTATTCTCCACCCTCACATTCTGTCTCACTGCCCTTATCCTCTGCCTCCTAGGAGATGCGAAGGCTGGTGCTTCCCCGAAACCTGCCCATGAGTTCTCGCATGCAGAATATAAGTGCTTCATTCCCAAGCAACATGAATCTCCAAGATTTATCCTTGTCTCCCACCGAGCTGGGCTTGGGACAGGATGACAACCACCATGAGAGAGAGAAACCAGTGAGCCACATTAATCCACCTTTATTCCCCCCGATAGTTAAAGCAACAAAATATAACGACATGAAATAAAATGGTAAAACTGCATTCTGGCCCCTTGTTTCAAGATCTTGCATTAAAACAATTAGAGTCCCAGGATCTGAAACTGCTGAGCCAGTCTGAAACCTGAATAATTTGAGAAATAGCCACATTGTGTCCCTGTGTGAACACGCTGGGAGGCTTGAACAATTTGGATGTACATAAAGCACCCATTTGGAAGCAATTCCTCAAGGGGAACACTTTCCTTGAGCTGCAAAGTAGGAGAGGACACGTTACTGTTCAGTGAATCAAAGGTCCCTCTCTACCTTTTCGACTCTGCTCTCCCCAGAATATGAAATGGTAACCCTCAGGTTTAGCTCCTCACAAGGTGACTGTTCATAGAGTGTACCAAATACTGTATGCATGCTATTTCAGAGGGAAGTAGTGTGGGCCTACCTCTCAGGTCCTCCTTGGCTGGAATGAAGTGGCTTGTCCCTACCTTAACTACAAAGAAAGCTAAGGAAGAATGTATTGTGCATGGTCCGGGAGACAAAAATCCACTCTCAGAAAAGAAAATGTCTGATGAGGAATAATTAATATCTGGAACACTTAACAGTTTGCAAGTTAGACCATTCCAAGGAGAAATTTCTATTTATGCTGAATGAAAAATATACCTCTTTATAATTTATAAACATTAACCCGAAGGCTGCTCTTCTAAAATAACTCCTCTACCCTAAATAGTTCTTTCATTTTCTTTTGATGCTTAAGAGCAATGTACGCTTGTGATAAAAACTATGCAAAGGTATTAGATTTTATTTATTTAATGTATATGAATACCTTGCCTGTGTGTATTGAAATATACCACACACAGCACTGCCTATGGAGGACAAAAGAGGTTATTAGATCTCTTGGAACTGGAATTTTGGCCAGTTATTAGCCGCCATGTGGATCCTGGGAACTGAACCTGGGTCCTCTGGAAGAAGACTAACAGCTCTTTGATGAGCCACCTCCTCCAGCCCTTGCAAAGTTATTGGAAAATAATTACCACAAATATCACTATTTGGACACATGTGTGCTTGTCTCTGGGAACTTTTACGTCTCTGTCAGTGTCTTACTCTTGATGAGGCTATGGCTGCCCACAGTTTGGACTGGACTGTCTTTTGAAAACCATTTCCCAACATCTTTCAAAGAGTCACCTTGTTCAGCAGCCTCAGTTCCAGTCCTGGATCATCAGGATTACCTCTAGACCATGTAGTTGGAAGGTAAAACCACAACTCTCACCTCAAAGGGGATAAGAGATAGTTTATTCTAGAGTCAAATATGATAACTATGGCCCAGAAACACAGATTCAGGTTGCCTCAAATCCCATGTTCCAGCATGGTAACAGTTTTATGAAGATGTATAGTAACAGAACAAAGGAAGTCATAAATCAAAGGATTTCTCAAACACATTGGTGGAAACATCAGCTAGGACGGCTAAAATGAAGTGGAGAAATCTCTGCTGTGGCTTCAGATGCTATCTGACAGCACTCTTAAGTTCTTGGTTGGAAAAAACAGTGGTCTGTCAACACTTTACAAAAGTCTCACCTGTTTAGTCACAAGGATATTGGGCTAGAGACCAAAATGACCAAGAAACAGCTACTAAGGAGTGTTATACAACACTGTCCTCCAAGTCAGACAGATGACATCTTCCTGAGCTCAGCTGTGCCTTCCTCTGACACCTGGCTTGATGACTGCTGATGCCCCCATGTAGAAGGAGGGACTGAGAGAACCCTGGGACCCTCACCTTCCCAGCCAGCCATCTCTCCCTCTGGTGGTGGGCAGTTCAACCTAAATGCACATGGATTTGGGGAAGGATTAAGGACAGGCTGGGGAAGACAAAGAGAGGACTCTGCTTGTGAGGCTCTGGGGGAGCCATCATCCATGCTTGGGTGAAGACTTACCTGTTGGGGGTCCCAGCACTCAGGACCAGCCCGAGGGGGACCAAATGAGCTCCGCCGTAGGGGAGGGAGGGAGTAGGCGCAGAATCACGACACCGACTCCAGGAGTTGAATGGAAAGCCAGCAGTAGTGGTCTGCTGCAAACTCATTTATTCAAGAAAGAGCAGAGAGTCTTATAGGTCTTGTTAGCCAATAGCCTTATGGGGTGGGGTCCTGGCTACAGCCAATCACAGTTTGCTCCCAGGTGGATCAGGTTCCCTCCAGGTGCTGGGCAGAAACTGGCCTCACAACCAACCGGTGTGGAGCACCACACCCACGAGAGCCATTCCTCCATTCCTCCTGGCAGGTGGCCTAGCTAGGCCCAGCCTGCATTATGCCCAACACTTACCAGTGTGGTCAAATGAAGGAGCACCCACATTTCGGTCAATGACCCCTTACCCATTGCTCTGCAAGTAAGTCCAATAAATTCATTGGTCTCCCAGAGTGTGCTTTGGTGGAACCATTTATACCTCAGTTTGTCATTGGGATCAAGAGAGGAAGGGGTGGCTGTTGTTTACATCTCCCCCAAGGAAGGATTTTAGCAACAGAGAAGTTAAAGATAGCCCAAGGTAAATTCTAATTAAGCTCTGTACGTATCACATTCCAAACTGTCCCCATCTCTGAAGTTCTAAGCATTTGATCAGCCTTGCAAAGGTTCAGTGGAAGGTATAGTTCTTCCCAGAAACTTTTATATATAATCATTATCTATTTCTAGTTATCAGGTCATGTCCAGATCCTGAAAACCACTTCCAGGTGCTCTCCCATGTAATGGAAGTTAGGGAAGCCACGAGCTCTGTTTGCATTTCAGCATTGCACCTGGGAGTAGTCAGTCTATTCTTGCCTTGATTCAAATTTTGAACATGTTAATCCTGCCACTACCAAAAGGACCCCCATAAAACCTATTCCATCTCTTTTTATTCAGTCTTTTCCAAAGATTCATGACCATTTTGACCTTTAAAACATGTGCGCGTGTACACACACACACACATACACACCCCACTGTGATGTTTATTTCTGAACAGTATGATGTAGAAGACGCCACAGTTCCCTCCTTTCTGACACGTATCCCCTTCCAATACGGCAAGCAACTCCTTTGCAGCTCTATTGGCTAATTTGATTTGCCTTCTTATTTTCCAGATCATTGGCATTAGCAATCATAAAGAATTTCTTATTTTAGTGTTTCATGTCCTTCTTAAACTAGGAGTTTATAAATGACAATGCACAACTACTTGGTAAATTAAAATTTTATTAGAGCCCAGATCTGTCCATTTGTGAACACATTGTCTATTGATACATTCTAATTAAAATCTAATTAAAATTAATATTTCTGAACGCTAAGGTTCATGAGTATGGCCATCTAAACTTCCTATCACGGATGAGTTCAGACACCACTCGTAATAACATCAGTTGACTGTGCCACATGCAGAGTATGCCCCGTCACTTAACTTTGCAAACATGTGACGGACTAGGTAGCACTGTTGTCCCCATTCTTCAGAGGGGAGGTTGAAGGCACAGCAACCTAAAGGCACATACATAGCTAATAAGTACCAGACGCAGCACTGGACCCAGGAGACACCCTCAGCTGCTGTGCCATCCTGCCTGCCTGTGATGGTATTCAACTGCAGCCCCTCTTCCTTGGTTTCCAAGCCTGTTCCTCCTTCCTGACTGAAGCCTCAAACAGAAGGCTTCTGTATGCATTCCTTTTCCTCCCTACAACGTCAGCAGAGGAAACCAAGAACTTACCCAGGTTTCTTCCTAGAAGGACCTACAATGAACATCTGCCTAAGTGTCCCCATAGTGAACTTATTTACTTGCCTATAGGCTAGTTGGCCATCTGTGTAAAGAAACCAGTTTCGTGTTTACTGTGTGGCCTGGCAGCTTGTGTGTGGGCTTCTGTCTCTCCTGTTAGCATTTGCTTACACAACCAACAAAGGACGATTCTACACAGGTGTTACCTGCTCCATATAGGAAACAGTGGGGGCTTAACTTCCATGCTCTTCACCTGTATGATTCCTTTTAAGCAAGGTATAGCCATCTACCCAGAACTCAAGCTGACGTGAAGCTCTATACACTTGAAATGGGATGCAAGGGGAACTTGAGATACACAAAATAAATTTCCACATTTACATTATATGCCCGAGGTTAAAAAGAACTATCAATTTCATTTACAATCGGCAACAGATATGATATAGCTATGCAGAAGCTCATTAATTACCCAAAGCAAAATCTGCATAAATGTTTGTCTTCTCCTAACAGGACTTGAGACAGGCAGGGTGCAGAGGTGAGGCGCAATGGTTGCATCCCGGTCCCATCCTGAATACTTTGTTCCTGAGTTAAGAGCTGTGAGGAATTTACCTCCTTTCATCCACACTATTGTTCCACTATAATAATCCGTTATAGAAAGATAAGAAAACTTGAATTTCTAAGAGGTCACCATAGCGCCACCCCATATCTCCTTCCCCTGCAGACATTGGACCGAGCAGCCCCTGCAGCCTTGCCAGGTGCACAGCAGGCCCAACTAGCGGTGGCTTATCCTCCCCACTTGCCGGTTCCTACCCCATCCTGCCCTGAACTTTATTGGCCCAATGTCCTTTATCTGTGGTCAGCGTGGAAGTCTGAAGCTCTGCTGAGGCCTTTTATTTGAAGAGCACCATTCCCCTCTGACTCAGTACCCAGCACTCTTCGACTCTTAGTCCTCCGCTTGTCACATCACCGTCTCTAGGGACATCCGCATCTCTGTGCTGTTCCATCTGACCCTCCCTGATCCCCGGGAAGGTGGGATGAGAAACTCTGCCCTTTCTTGCTGAGTTCATCATGGTGAGCAATGGAAGGCTTAACTCTTCCCGTTTCCATCTCGTGACTTTAACCAGTTACTCCACACCAGAGTACCCAGCTCTCTCCCCGACGGCCCAGCTGAGCTCATGACAAAGGTGACCTTCAATATTTGCTGTGTCTCCCTTACACCTAGGCAAAGCGTGGACAGTATATGTCACATAAGCACCTAGTATGAGCCATCGTTTTCTTCTCTAAGCTTGATTCCAAATTTCAAATCCATATATGCATATACATACATGAATACACATGCATGCACATATGTGTAATGAATTCCAGAAAAAAGAAGAGAGACACAGCTGAGCTGTGAAATTCAGTATAGCAGCCACTCATTTGAGGACCACGCCCTCTGGCTAACCTGCAAATTTGGCCCTTTACATGATTTACTTTTCTCTAGAAAGTGAGGCCCTCCCTCTATGAAGAGCAGGGGCCCTTCCTCCCACAGCCCAGCCTGGGGTCCTTGCTATTTACCAGGTACCCAGAGCCAGACTCTGGGTCATTGCGGTTCCCAAAAACCTTGTCACATTACCAAGGAAATCAGGGTTACCTGTTCAGGTTCTTAGCCTCATAAACAAAGCATTTAAGAGGGGCTGGAGAGAAGGCTTGGCGGTTAAGAATACTGACTGCTCTTACAGAGGACCCAGGTTCAATTCCCAGCAACCACATGGCAGCTAACAACCATCCATAACTCCAGTTCCAGGGAATCTGACACCTTCTTCTAACCTCCACAGGCATTACACAGCACAGGCGCACTTACACACAAGCAGGCAATACAGTCATACACATAAAAAATAAAAAAATATTTTTAAATAAAGCATTTATTCAGAAATAAATGCTTTATTCAGAAAGTTCAAGTGTAATCTTTAGAGTTTGAAACTAAAAGTTAGACTAACTTACTCAGAAAAGTGGGCAGACTAAACAGAGCTTCATGGCTGGGGCTCCATACGCTGCTGCAGCAAGGACAGGGTTTCTGGGAAGGAAAAGCACACTCTCTCATTAAGGGGATGATTATAGCTCCTATCTCTTTAATAAGGTTTTAGGGGATATCAGCCTTCCTGAGGCATAGTTCCCTGGCCAGGTGATTGACAGGCCCACTGGATTAATTCTTAATGGAGAGATGTGTTCTAATATTTGGAGTAGATATGAATATCATATTGCTAGCCCAGGCCCAAGGCATTCTATCTTTTGACCAGGCCTTAATGTGTAGTGTTCACCTTTCTAGTGTTACCAAGCAATTTCAAGGGGAGGTAGAGCCCAAAGCTTCAATGGCCTCCAAGAGCACTGTGACCCGAGACTGCATTGTCTCTTTCTCTGACCGGCAGACACCTCCCGAGCATCTCCCACTTTCTAGACCTGAGCCAGGGTCAGCATAAAACAGCAAGAGGAACAATGTCGCTGTTCGCAGGGAGTCCTCAAGTCAGTCTCATCATCTGCAGCTCTCAGATCGCCCCTCAGTCCCAGCACTGTCCTGCTGCACCTGCTCCTGATTAGGGCACCATCCAATATGTGACCTGCAGCCATCTCTGTTATCTACCCAATGCCTCAGCTGGGAGAAAGCAATCCCTGCTGCCCTGTTAGGCACTGGATCCTGAGAGGCCTCGTCTATGGACCTTAGTGTCACGCTTGGTAGTAGGCATCTGCACATTCATGCATTTGGCGAATATTGGAGTGTCTGCAATGTTCCGGACAGTATTAGAGGTGCCACGGGGAGATGTAGTCTCTACACAGTAACTCCACCACAAACACGTGAGAATGACAGATGGAGGATCTCCTTGGGGAAATAAGGGATTCTTCAGGGTCTTACCCGGATAGGCAGGTTGCTACTGAGAAACGAAGGAAGGCCTCCCGGAGGAAGGGATGCTTTAAAAGAACAGCAGTCACAAATGGGACAGGCTCGGGGGCCATTATGGAAAAAAGTGTCCAGGAAAACTGGAGCAAAACGGTATTTTCTGGACATGACAGGATCACCGCACTCGTGAACTCACAGCAGCTGAGGTCGCCCGCGCAAGACACGCACATGGAGGAGGGAGAAGCTCATGGGCCCCCACCCCTAACTGAGGGTGCTATTGACCGTTGATGGCTCTAGTGGATGGTCTCACACTGGTGAGGATCGGGTCAACACGAAATGGAGTCGATAGGATATTATTTTAAAAAATTAAAGAGAGAATATACGAAGTTAGGAAGGCATGAGGAAGTGGGCGGAGCCTGAAGGATAGGGGTGAATAGGATTAAAACACATTATACGTGTGTATGAAATTCTCAGAGGATTCAAATATATTTTAAAGGTTAGGAAATTTTTTTATATTTAATGCATAATTTAATTTAATTACTTAAATATACAAAATAAATAAATTGATAGCAGGGCAGGTTATGGAAAGCAATGAAGAGAGCCTAGGAGGCTGGGCCAGGACTCAGTAAACAGAAAGATTAGCACCAAGTGAGATTAAAGACTTTACATATTACCCCAAAGACTATCGGAACTCAAGGGAAGCTTTTAAGAAAGGGGAAGGTGTGGTGATATCAACTCAGGCTCCATCAACAAAGGAATAGATTTTCAAAGTGTGTTATTATATACATAATGATTTTTTTTTCATCCAAAAGAAGAAAGAAGTTTTGCCATCTGCAGGACACTGATATAGGTGAAGATAACGGTAAATGAAGTCTTTCTCAGGGAGACTAATAGCACATGTATTTTCTCATTTGTGTGTCCTAGACTTTGCAGGCACATAAAATCATGTATGTGCAAATGACAGGAAAGTTGAAACAAATCTATCTAAGGGAACAAAGGAGACTAATGGGAAGATGAGATGGGTTCACGGGGCGTGAGCGAATATATTCAGTACATTGTATACTTACATGAAAATGGCCTTATGTAACTTGCACAATACAGTATAACAGAATAAGAACGTCCCTACCCCTTCACATGGAGTGAGTGTTCGAGCATCAGAGATAAGAGACCCTAGGCACTGTGCATATGGATGGGCTAGAACAAGACAGAGAAGGCAAGGTCAGACAGGTTTGGAAACAGGTTATCCTTATTTGATGTTGGTGCATATAGCAGACTTAAAAGATCTCTGAAGTGGGTTTCTGACTTAAGCAACTGGGTGAATGATGGTCATATTTCCTGGATTATCTGCCTAGGCTGGTCTGGAGACTTACACCCTGACCCCAGCCTGAATCTCTATGCAAAACTAAATTCCAAGTTCCAAAATGCAGATCCAACAACAGACTATTGAAATAAAGACACATATAGAAGTTGCAAATCACTTCGATGTTTCTTATTTCATCATTAACAGATTATTTTTAAGCAAGGCTTGTTCCTTATAACCAAGCCTGGCTCTCAAATTTCTTCATACTTGAGAAGCAGAACAGAACAGAGGGAGGAAAAGTAGCAACCCTGCTCACAGTTGGGCTCTGTTTGGCTTTGTTCCTGTTTCCTACTGACTAGATCTAAATGCTGCCATGTGTTCAGAAAATGTCCAACGTTGGCGTGTTTGAGGACTTTGTTTTAAGTTAATTTTATCTGGTCGAGTCCCAGAGCCTTCAGCAGGGTAACCCTATAATCTCCACTTTATGAATAACCATGCAAATTGCAATAAAAGCTTGGGGTTGCTGTGTGGACAGCTGGGTTTGGGTTGTTTTTTTCCAAAACAATTTTTTCTTTCTGAAATGCCAGGAAGAGGACATGTGGGCAGAACTGTAGGGCCCGGGGTCTTTTGGAATCCGCAGCTTTCCTCTGGGAAAAACCAAGGTGTGAAAAGAATGTACTGGTAACCAAGAAAACTCAGGCCTGAGTACATTTCTAGAAATGATCTGCTTGGAAAGGATGGGTGGTTTATTTGTTTGTTTTAACTGAAAAACTTGGGAACAGCTCCATCTGCCTAGTGCCTACTTGAGTGCTTACAGTGGTCTCTTCAGATCTGCTGTGTCAACACATGTTTACAGACTGTCTCCCATGTTCTGGCCAGGGCACCATCCCTGCAGATTCATATGACTGGCTCCCACTTTTTAGAGTTGGGCATATAAATATAAATAACAAAACAGTAATAATAAAAAAAACAAGAATATAAAGTCAGGATGTTAATGAAGGAACATTATGGAATTTGAAACCAAACCTATCCAAAACTGAAAATTACTAAGATAAAGATTCCCATTTTTGCCCTAAAGAATGAGAAGTGTCCTCCATAAGCTCAAATATCTGAACACTTGGTCGGTTGGTGGCGCTGTGTCATGGAGCCTTTGGGAGGTGTGGCCTTGATGGAGGAGGCGGATCACTGGTGGTGGGCTTAGAGTGCATAGCCTTACCTCACTTCCAGTTTCTGTGTGTGTGTGTGTGTGTGTGTGTGTCCTGCACACACTTGAAGGTGTGAGCTGTCAGCTCTGCTCTGGCTGCCTCTGGCCATGTCTCCCTGCCATGATGGACTTTTATCCCTCTAAAACCATAAGTCCAGATAAACTCTTCCTCCTATGAGTTGTCTTGGTCATGGTGTTTTACCAAGCAGTGGAAAAGTGCCTGGTCCTCTCTTCTTTGCACCTGCTGTAGTCTGGTGACCATTCTCCCTGAGGGAACTTTCTGAGAGACATGGCTGAGTAACCACTTCCACAGTGGTTCACCATGTACAGCGGGAGCCCGAATCTTGACCTGCCACACGGGGTTCCTGTCCATCTGTTCTAGCTTCATCTCTCGCTTCTCTTCACTCATCTCCTTTGACTCCCACTGGCTCATGTGAATATTTCCCCTTCACACCATTAGATATACTGAACTCACACTCTTCAGTGTCTTTGCACATGATCTTTTGTCTGCTATGGTTCCTTACCTCCTAGGGGCTCCTACGGAAACCCCACCACCTCGAAGCTTCTCCACAACTCACAGGCAGAATCCGTTCTTCTCTATTTCTATCTTCTTATTTCTCTCGATGATTCGGGGCTGTCTGTTGTCTGCCTTGAGGGCTCTGATTTCCTGGAGTGTGATAATCATGTATTATTCATCCCTGTATTCCCCCATCCCAGTTCAACGCCAGGTCTCCGATGGCTGTTCATTAAGCGTCTAGCAAATAAGTGGTTGAGGAAAAAAATGGCACTCCAACTTCAGAACACCAGGTGTGGCTTTGCACTGCCTCAGCTACTGTTGCCAAGGGTGGAAGAAGATGCCAGAAGGAGCACAAGGTGGCTCAGAGGTGAGGAAAGGAAATAGGTGCCGGAGAGGAAATAGGATGCTTGAAAGCTGTAACAAGCAACACCGAGCACCAGCTGTCTCCCCTGCGATTGGCAGGCATTTTCCTTAGGCAGCGCCATGTGATTTGTGTAGTTGAGACGCTTCTGCCTATGTTGTCAATCACAGTCTGAAAATGGCCACTCTGCAGAGGTCTGGCTGGGGATCTGGGAAGAGGGCTGTCTTTGGAAGACTTCCCTACCCAAGCTGGCCAAATCATTCCTCGGGTCCCATTTTGCTTTGACATGAGTATGTTGTATGCCCATTGGACACCTGGCCTTTTGCTTTGTCTTCTGATTGTTTTAAGTAATAGATATTTTCCTTCCACTCAAGAAACTCAAGACTTGTTTAAGTAATCAAATGTATATGCCTGGAATTACTGTGAGTCACAAGACTGTATAAAAATCAATGGCAGATTGTAAGAGACCAGTTGAGAATAAAGAAGCACCAAAAGGATGATTGGATGGATGGATGGACAGATGGAAAACAAATGGCAAGCTGGCATGCCTAAGGAAAAGTTCACTGTGCCCAGTGCCTGACACAGAGCTGATCAAACTTTAAAAACTGTTTCTTGATTGTTGATCAAAGACGTAAAACAAAAGATGTGGAGCTAAGGATATAGCTCAGTTCGTAGACTGCTTGCAAAGAATGTACCCTTGTCCTAGGTTTGACTCCAGCAAAGAATAAAACTGGGAATGGTGACACACCTGTAACCCCAGCCCTTGGGGGGTGGATGCAGGAGGATCAGAAGTTCAAGGTCATCTTTGGCTCCAGGGTAAGTTGAGGCCAGCTTAGACTACATGAGACCCTATCTTGAAAAGTTAGCAGGGGGAGATAGGTGGCTAAGCAGTTAAGAGCAGTGGCTGCTCTTGCAGAGGACTCAAGTTCAGTTCCCAGCACCCACATGGCAGCTAACAATCATCCTTAACTTCAGTTCCAGGGGATTCCTCTTCTGACCTCTGTGGGCATTGGACATATGGGTGCATTTATTTACATGCAGGCAAAACACTCATACACATGAAAAATTAAATGTAGGTAGGAGATGGAAAGGGAGAGAAAAGGAGAAAAGACACTGCGAAATGAAGAGAAACCACAACAGTAAAAGTGAGCACACTAGAGCAAAGAGTACAGATGGGAGAAGAGGAAGGTAACTCTAGTCCCCATCGCTGTCAGAAGGAACACTTACAAAGCCATATCCATGCGTTAAGCGATTTTGACGTCCTTGTTCCTGATGTTACATGTCTGATGTACACAGACATGTAATATTGTTAACAACTCAAAATGGAAGGTTAGAGAAGTGGGGCTCGGACAGCTTGAATCATTTGCTCAAGGTCATAAAGTCAGTGGATGATGAAAACACGACAGAAACCCGGGTTCTTGAACCATTCTTACCACTGCACTGACCTAACTGAGCAGAGTACATCAAAGAATATCTTGACTCTGGCAAAGTGGAATTTCTCCAGGATACTAGGTCACTAGGTGTGAAGGTTAATAGTTAATATTGTCTGTCGACGTAGCAGGTCAACAGAATCACTTGGAAGATGAATTGGACATACGTATTAGGGAGACTCTGGATTGGGTTGATGGAGGTAGGAAAGACCTAACCTAAAGCATGGGCACCGTTTCCTTGGCTGTGGTCCCACACTGAGTAAATGAGGGAAAGAGCTGAGCGCCAGCCTGCCCTCTCCCCCACCTCTCTCCCCCACTACCATGACTTTGCCCCATGAGCTACCCTCAGACTGTGAGCCAAAATAAACTTTCTTTAAATGATTTTTGTCAAGTATTTTGCCAGAGCAACAAGAACGCAACTAATACACTAGATAACACTGGAAATTTTGTTCTTTTTCTGGAGTTGGAGAGATGGCTCCACACCTAAAAGCATTTGCTATGCAATCATGAGGACCAGAGCTCAGATCTGAGTACCCATATAGCAAGCTAGGAGTCCTTCACATGCCTGTAACCCTGGCTCCAAAGGAGGGAGAGACAGGAAGATCATTGGGACTTGCTGGAACCTCGAGCTCTGGGTTCCCCAGCCTCAAAAAGGAATAGAACAATAAAGTAGGATGCCCTCTTCTGGCTTCCAACCCACGTGCAAACATCCATATGCATGCACTTACACAGAGAGATAAATATCCACAGATAAGTACATAATAAATCTTTAAACATTAGAAAAGAAACCTTACGCCTATTTTTGGCCCGAAAGCTTTAACTTACTCCATACAACATATTATGAAACATTACCCATCTAACTGATAAGCTTTGACAGCCAATGTACCTACAGAATATTGCTTCCTGGTATAAGAAGTTCAGATCCTGCAAGTCTCAGTAAAACCTCTCTACTGACTGGTCATTTCCCACGCCTGTGTCCACCAGCCCCAAACTGAGTTGACAATGATTCTTTGCTGGATCCTCCTCTTTGCGACCTCTGCTGGAGCTCTTTGCCCAAACTCTTCTTCCTAATAAACTTTTCCGGTATCATAGTTTTAAATACATAAATAAATATACTCTGTGAGCCACTGACTTCCAAATGCATCTCCTGTTTGAAGTCCAGCCTTGCATATCCTCCTGCTAACTTAGGACACTTTCCACCTAAAGGATTCATAGATGCAGCAATTTAACTCTTTTAAAACAGGACTGTTGCCTGTTTCCTGTGTCCCCAGATCTGCTCATGCCCTCAGCGTTTCCCATCCCAGCCAGTGCTGTCAGTGAGAGCTGCTCACGCCGTGTACCTACACCAGTCATCGGTGACTCTTTTTCCTTCTCGTTCCATGCCCTTTCCTGCTCCATACCTGGAATCTGTCCCTTCCTCTCCATAAGCACAGTCATGCCCCTTGGGAGCCGTAGCATCTATGCTTGTCTCACTAAAGTCCCTTCTCCACACAGCAGCCAGAGTGATGCTTATGAACTATAAATAGCAACTGTAAATAACATCATGGACCCTTTTTGTTAAAGTCCACCAGCCAGTTCACACCATACTGAAAACAAACTCAACAGGGTTCTTCACCCATGACCTACAGAGATCTCCATGCTCAGCACCCACTTCGTTTTCCTCTTCCCTTCTGTCTCTTCTCCTCCCTCCTATCTCCTCTCTGTCTTTCACATCACTTCTCATTATGCTTCAGCTCACAATATACCTTCTTTCCCTTAAAAACACCGAGCTTGTCGTTCTTCAGGGCACGTGCACCTGATGCCCCCTCAGTGTAGAACAGTGGCCCCTTCTTTGGATGGATGGATGGATGGATAGATGGATGGATGGATGGATGGATGGATGGATAGATGGATGGATGGATGGATGGATGGATGACTAGAACACTGGCCCCTTCTTTGGATGGATGGATGGATGGATGGATGGATGGATGGATGACTAGAACACTGGCCCCTTCTTTGGATGGATGGATGGATGGATGGATGGATGGATGGATGGATGACTAGAACACTGGCCCCTTCTTTGAATGGATGGATGGATGGATGGATGGATGGATGGATGGATGACTAGAGAGATGGACAGTTATTCAATGGACAACTAAATGTTCTTTAGACACTGAATCTTTTCAAACTAAAAAGATACATTAGAAGACTATGAAACTTCAGAATTATAATGCTTTATTCAACCACTCCAAGCACCACAATGAATTAGGCCAAATTAAAAGATAGTTTTATTTCAAGGAAAGATACTGGTGAGTGAGAATTTTGGGAAGATTGCAGGTACTGATATTTTTTTTTTTGTCCTCAAATGATACCTTCTTTGCCTGCACAAAAATGTTAGTCCTGACAGGAAACACCAGCCACTTAGAAGAAAATAAAAATGAAGTGAGTAAAGGGAGATTGAAAATAAGAATCAGACAGGAAACCATGTTTATTTTTACCATAAGTTAACCAAACTCCTACACCTATGCCTTGCACTTCCTCTGTGGGGTATTATAAGACACAGCAAGAAAATGACTCCTTCCCTCCCTTCTCCAAAGACACTGTCACTCTACTGGGGTGGCAGACTGCAGTGGAGCAAAGCTAATGGCAAGGAAAGTGTCACATCCTCCATGCAAGATACCTCAAGAGAGGGAACCATGTAGCCTGTATATTAGCAGATATGAAGCCTTATTTATGAATGCATGCTGGTAAAGAAAGGAAGCACTGCACAGAAGTCCTGACACCACATTCCAAGCCACAAAGTAGACCAGTATGCTTGGAAACTGTTCTGTAGCAAAGTGATGTTGGGGAGGACACTGGAACCCAAATCATGGGCTGTGTCCGGCATTTCTAACCCTTGCACGTGATGAGTGGCACAGATCACCTTCAAGCAGTTATTTTACTCAGGATCCCTTCAATGACTTCCTTTATCCAATAGACTCTTCTCAAGAGACATTGAAACGTGAAGACCTGTTCTAATTTAGACCGCTCTTTTAACTTGACTTAAATTACTATTATTATGCCCAGTCTGCCTTAATGATGCACCTTGGTAGGCCGAAATGTCTCCGAGGTGCAGACCTTTAATAAGGATTCAGTGCAAGAGATGTAATTTGGCCAGTCTGCCATGAAGTGCCCACCAGCTCAGCTGGGCCTTGCCCCCACTTGTCCTGAACTTCCTGTGCCCTCTTGGGGGGCGTGCTGTTTTACTCCTTTCTATAGTCGATGGCACAGTCACCTGGCTATCTTTCCAGATCCGCCTGCCCATTCCCTTCTTATTATTAATTTTTGAATTTTATTCATCAGTATTGTCTTTGCATTATTTCCATCCCTCCTAGTTCACCACCTGCTCCCATGTTCCCCCACTCCCTCTCAATTTCTTGTCGTCGTCTTTGATTACTAGTGTTACATACACATACATGTGTATATATGTACACACACACATATATATATATGTCATGAGTTATATATTGGTGCACATGTCTTCCTGTGCTTAGGGCTGTCCATTGGGGATCAGGTAACTCTGGAGAAAACTGATTCTCCCTCCCTCAGCATCCATTGATTAGCCTTGAGGTGGAACCCCATAACACCCCCTTCCACCTTGGCATGCCAGCTGGTTTTGTCATTATGCACATCCCCTTAGACTGCCATACTGGAGAGACTGCTCTGGTGAGGCTTCCCTGTCGTGCTTATGCATTAACGAGCAGCACGTGTCTTGTCCCTCTGGTTCTTACATTCTTCCCACTGCCTCTTCTCTGTCATGCTCCCTGAGCCTCGGGGATAGAGGCTGCACTGTAGATGTTCTACTCACCACCTGTCCATCCTTGATATAACAGAGACATTACAGTTGAACAGAAACATAAAGGCTAGAGAGATACCCTTATTTGTAGTCACATAGGCAAAAAAAGATAAAACTCATTGTGAGGCCACTGGGTGGAAAATAAAACGCTTTAAGGTGTAGCAGACCTGAGTTTTTATCCACACTGAGGAATCGGAGTCCTCGTTCTGATTTATTCCCATGTACACAGGAGCCCAAAGTTCTCAAGTTTCAGAAAGCAAACTACCATTGTTTTCCATGGAGCAAGGAAGGAAACCTGTGCTTCTCTGAGCAGTGAAGTGGGTGTAGGAATCAGTACAGCATGTAAGATGGATCAGAGCACCAGGTCTCAAAGATGTGAGATGGATCAGAGCACCGGGTCTCAAAGATGTGAGATGGATCAGAGCACTGGGTCTCAAAGATGTGAGATGGATCAGAGCACCGGGTCTCAAAGATGTGAGATGGATCAGAGCACCGGGTCTCAAAGATGTGAGATGGATCAGAGCACCGGGTCTCAAAGCCATGATTCTCTTTGCATATAATGGCCTGTCATTCATATAAACTCCTCATGGATTTACCTGTGGGTCTTCACGAGAAGGGAGTCACAAGCAAAGTAAAAGACATGCCACGAGATATTGGAGCAAGACAGCGGCAGTCTGGAGCCAATGCAGGTTGACACTAAGTAGAAAGAGATAGGGGATCCCATTAGGAAAAAACACGAGCAACTTTGGTACCTCACAGGCAGCACTGAATTTTAATTTTCAAATGTTTTATTTTTGAGATGGGGGTGTCATGTCCATGCTGACCTTGAATTCTCACTAGATTAATTGAGGAAAACCTTTAACTTTGGATTCTCTTGCCTCCACCTCCTGAATGCTGAGATTCCAGGCATGAACCACCATACCTAGTTTATGCAGTGCTGGGATTAAACCCAGGACGTTGTTCATGCTAGACGCACACTCTACCAAGCTATATTGCCAACTCACAGTAGCAAGTTAACAGTCTTCAAGACTCAAAGAGTTCTCAGAGCACACAGCTATATGGAAGCCTCTTATCTTATTCTTGGTCAAGAGAGGTAAAAGAAGCATTTCTTGGGGCTGGAGAGTGGGCTCAGTGATTAGGAGAACTGACTGTTTTTAATGAAGACTGGGGTTCGAATCCCAACAGAACAACCCACATGATGGTTAACAACCATCTGTAACTCCAGTTCCAGGGGATCTGACACCCTCTTCTGACCTCAGCAGACACTGCATGACACAAGTGCACTTACACACGCAGGCAATACACTCATATATATAAAATAAAAATAAATAAATCAAAAATATTTTTAAAAGAAGCATTTCCTCATGTATCCTAACCATTTGAAGTCCTTCTCTTTCCCAGGCACTGTGGTGAGTGCTAGAGACATAAGAGGTGAGAGAGAGACAAAATCCCAGACCTTGGGAACTTCCTGGTCACGTGGGGGCACATGGTAGTAAAGACTGTGGACAGTTATAGCACAAGAGAAAGCCAAAGGAGATTCTAACACCCACACAGGCCATGTGGCCAGCGGGAGGGAGGAGACACCTTGCATTGACATGAAAGCTGATCAGGAGGTAAGCAAAGCCCAGATAGGAGGGCTGCCCACAAGCAGAAGCAAACAAGGGCAAAGACATCAGCTCCAAGCACTGCTCTCTCTCTGGAAAGTCCTGCTGATAGATGTGTTACCATGACTCTGCCTTTTAGAATGTGCTCTGATAACGGCAGGCCTCCCTTACAACTTGTTATATTCCCTTCCCAGTCAAGCTTCCCTGGAAGCAGTGGTGTGCCTGAACCCTCCCGTGGAGCTGACTTCCAGATGACAGCCGCTGATATTCAGTTGTAATGGGGTACCCAGCTTCCATGTCAGCACTTTAAACTAAGACTTACCCCTAGGACCTTCCAGTACGGAGAACTGGGAGAGAAGGGTGTTTGATCCTGTGTCTCTTGGCTCTCCCACTGTAACCAGGTTGCTTTTAGAAAACCTCCCCACCTGACACCATAGCTAATCTACAGAGCGCAATCAACAAGCACGAGCCTCCGCTCGGCACCTCAGCAAAAGAGATCCTGGAAAGACTTGAGTGGAAAGTGGGTCTTACTAGTCACAGACTCCTGCTCTGAAAATAGATGTCCTCCAGAATGGGCTCCCAGGCTAGAAAGCCAGAAGGTGGTGGCGTGTTTAGGAAAAGGGCTGGAGAAACCCAAGTTTGGGCCTCAGCTTTGCCACTGACAGATGAGCCACCTCGGCAGCCAGCATCCTCTCTCTTAGGACTTTGTTGCTTCTTGTGTAAAGTGGGAGGACAACTTGCAGTAAATCTTCCCCGGGGGCTGCTCTGGGTTTAGAATTTATGGTTGAATATAGTCTGCACTTGTTCAAGCCAGACAAAACCCCAAGAGGGATGGGAGAGGTGGGCACGAAGTCCTAGCTGAGGAGCTATTGGCATTGATACCTGCCTCGAGAGGGAGAGCCAGCTTTCTGTAAGGGTGTGATGCTGGGCTGGCTGACCAGGCTCCAGGAGATGGACCCACACCCAAGAGTATTCAGGGAATACCAACTGGGCTGAATGGGCCTTAAATAGAAATGCAGATAGAGACAGAGAGAGGGGAGGAAACAAAGTGGGATGGAGAAATGGAGGTGGGTCTGAGAGGAGATGAGAGGGGATCTGAATATCATCAAAAGACATTGTATGAAATTCTCAAAGAATCGATGAAAATGCTGTTTTTTAAAGTTGTCTAAAGTTGGGAAGAGAAAATAGACCCACAGGACTGGCAGAAAAGCAAGAGGGGTTAATAAAGGGTTAAGGTGATCAAAATACATCATATACATGCAATAAAAACGTCAAAATGAAACCCATTGCTATGTATCATTGATACGTGCTAAGGAAGACCTTTGTGTGAAAGGCAGTCTGGGCTTTGTGCTCTGGAAATGCCTGTGTGCCTGGGAAGCAACTGCGTGGAATGCAGGATTCACAGAGCTCACAGATTCATCAGAGCACACATGAAGAAGTCAACCTGCTTCAGATGGAGCGTTCACATGCACATTGCTGTCTTGACCCACTCCTCTGTGTCATTTGTCACTTGCTCTTGGATCCCTAAAATGCTGACTCCAGTCTCGAACCAAAGTACATACAGAAAGGGAAGGTAGTAATGCAGCTGGACTTGACCCTTAAGTGCACTGTCCTACTGACTGTGTCATGGCTGCTAGGGACTTCTGGGTATCTGAATCTTGCCTGGCGCTGATTTAAGAGAAGGGAGTAAATCCCAAATCTTTATGGTCAGAGATAATCACAACCAGGAAAGCTTTTCCAAGCACAGTCTTTCCTCCTTGCCGCTGGATTCAGGACTCTCATTTTCTCTACCACCAATGTCTTTTCGGAGTGGGTGACCCTAACTCTCTTGACCATCAGTGTGGCCATCAGCTGAACTTTGAAATCTTCTGCTCCCACCAGAGGGTTTCTGTGGTTCAAGTTTTCCTTTTGAATAACAATTCTAAATTGTCCATATAAATGACTTTGCACTTGCCTGCTGGAAGGAAAACTTTTCAATGTAGGCATGAATGAAAGAAGAGGTCGACCATTTGCACACATACTTCCATTGTGAACTGATCAAAGGGTTATGCGGAACACACACAGGTTCTGCTTATAATAATGTTAGCTGCCAAAAAAAATGATCTGTCTCTAACAACCTTCTTTCCAAACTACAAAAAAATCAAGTCTCAGGTTAAATTTGTTCTACTGCGTAGATATTTATTCGAAAACCATTTCTAAAAGCAAACTCAAAGCAGTTGTTTCTACAGTCTCAAAAGAAGTCCCACACATCTGACTTTTGAAAACCATGAACACCCAACTTCTAGGGATGGTTTGGCCCAAACAGACAGAACATTCCAGAAACAAGATTCAAATTACTCTCATTTAGCTCAGGCAATTATAAATGGCTCAAAGTCAGAGGCAGACAAAGCCCAAATTTGGATGCTTCTCTAAGGTCAGCACTACAAGCTTGTAAGAGTTTCCTGGTCATGCAAGGTGATAGGCGCCCCCAAAACATCTTTATTAATACACAGAACCAGAATTCTTTCATTTTTTCAGTAAGAGCTAATTTCTCATCATCAGAATGAAACTCAACACACTACTGTTTTCATCGGTGAAAGTATTTCTCATTGCACCAGGTTATTTCAAATCCCCAGCATCTGACCAAAGGTTGGAGAAGCTCTGGTACAACTAACCATACATGCTTGTGCTTTTGGATACTACTCAAATGACACCCTTAATATTAGAGTCTAATGCCTGAGCACAAGGACTGGCTAGATTAAATACCACCTAGTCAAATGGTAAAAATATATGTAAGTTGTATTTCATAGTTCAAAACAAGTAAAATAAATGTAGAGGAAGATATATTTGCAGGGAAAAATCAAGAGCTCTGTAGTGTTCCCTAAGGAATATGGAACTGATCTGAGTTCCATGGAAGCTGGATATACAAAGGGAGAAATTTTATTGGGTAAATACACACATAAATGCCAAAAATTGTCAATCTATGAAGAGAATGTAAGAGGATTTGGAAGTGATGCCTGGAGATTCCAGAAGATTCTAAAGGTGGGATGGGAGAAAGAGAAGAAAGACCAGATGAGAGGAAACAGCTGTACAGGAAGAGGGGTCAGCAGAGCGTATGCAGACCTAGGACAGGCTATGGCTGACGAGCCATTGAGATACAGAATGACCACTGTTCCTAAGGATTCGTAGTGCTAGGGATCGACCTGAGGACCCTGTGCATGCTAGGTAAGCACTCCATGTACACTGAGCTACATCTCCAAGTCCTAAGGTTTTAAACTGACCTAGGAAATAAAGCACATTCATGCTAACAAAGGCAAGGTTGGACACTCGGCAGTGCTCTAGTCTATGGATATTCCAGTTCATCCCAAAGTCCTCTTCACTCAGGCCTTGTCCTTGATCTGGATACAGGTTCCCCATCCAAATAGCATGACTCTTCCCCTTCCTAACCATGAGCTCTCTGGCACAGTTATCTTGCTGTTGTGTTACGAGGGTGTATACTCCCACTTCATCCATCCAAGAGCAGTGATTCTCCCTTGAGCCATTAAATTTTCTGCTCTGAATATACACTTTATATCTAAAGTCACCATAAATATGTATACCTGGGTTTTTTTCTCCATCTACCCCAATGGATGGCTCCATCCAAGGAAAACTCCAAAAGTTTGAGAAAACATAACTGCATAGGTGTGCCTTCTTTTCTAATAACACCCACTAGTAAGTTTTATTTGATACAAAATTACTGTATGGTCCTTTGTGGGAAATTCGGAAAATAAAGAAGCATGAATGGAATTAAAACAGCCCTCATTGGTACCGTTCTTCAGAAGTAGCCAGCACATTACCATGTTAAAACTTCCAGCCTTTTCTCTTCACACAGATGGCATCATCTTTTATTAAAATGCATCCATTAACCTAATAATATACTCAGAATATTTTTCTTTGCCAGGAAACATTTTTCAACTGAAATAGTTTCAATGTTTATATGACATATTAATTTTTCAAGTTTTTTTTATTTTTAAAATTATGCTTTTTGTACCTTCAGACTTTTTCTTAGAATTCATCTTTAAGATAATTCCTAGAGGTGGAAATGAAAAACCAAAGACATTGCCAAATTAGAGGCTGGAGACATGATTCCGTGGTTAAGAGCATATACTGCCCTTGGAGATGACGGAGTTCAAGGCCCGGCATCTATGTTGGACAGCTCACTCTTACCGTAACTCCAGCTCCAGGGAATAAGGCGCCTTCTTCTGGCTTCCATGGGTGCCTGCAGTCATGTGCACATACCCACAGACACGCATACATATACGTACCTTAAAATAATAAAAATAAATTTTAATGTTATTGTGAAATGGCTTTAATAAATTTTGGACTATTTTTCCCTGCCATCAGAGGCTTATGAGAGCATACTGGTCCCTGTCCCTAAGTCATGCAACATTGGGACTTTTAACCTTATGAACTGGCCCGGGCTGTTTGCATGGCAAAGGAAGTCATAATAACTGAGTCATGTAAAATCCGGGCTTCAGAATCAGAATCCTGGATGCAAGTAAGTGGTTCTACCAATTACTTTGTGTCAGAATTTCACCAAGTTGCTAAAGAAAAAGATTATTGTGGTATATAACCTCTGTGCAATCAGTTTATATACATAAAATATGCAGTTTCACCCATAAGGGAACTGGCATGCCATTGTGTTTTTGGAATATTCATAAAGTCATTATTGATAAAAAGATTGTAAACATATTCATCACCATGAAAATTTCCTACGTGTCCTTTTCAAATCCCTCCCTCCCAACATTCCCAAGAAGCCACTACTCTGGCAACTCAGCTTGTGTTTTATAGAGCTATGTATAGATACAGAAGAACAGAGTCTTATAGTATCTTTATATTGTGGCAAATACCTGAGAAAAACAATTTATTTTATTGTTTTTAAGATTTTTTTATTCAAGTGTGTGTGTGTGTCTGTGTGTTTGTGTGTCTCTGTATATGTGTATGTGCATGTAGTGTCCATGAAGACCATAAAAGGGTGTGAGATTCCTTGGAGCTGGAGTTACAAGGGATTGTGAGCAGCCTAATGTGGGTGCTGGAAACTGAACTCTAAACTACAGTAAGCACTCTTAACCACTGCGCCATCTCTCCAACCCCAGAGAGAAACAATTTAAAAGGAGATAGGATCCATTTTGCCTCACAGTTGCAGAGGTTCCAGTCCATTGATTCCATCATCTGGGGCTTATGGTGAGGCAGAGCACCATGACAGAAGGCTGAGCAGAGTTGCTCACTGGAAACAAAGAGGAAACAGAAATCATGAAACAGAGAGAACAAGAACCAGGAGACAAAGAGGAAACGAGGAGGGGCTGAAGACAAGACGCAGCACCCAAGAACACCTTCCCACCAACCTGCTTTCTCCAGCCAAGGCCCACTCTGTTGCATATCACCAATTATGCTAAGCGAGCCCCAGGGATTCACTTGTCTCCATCTCACCAACATTAGAAGTACCATACAAGCACATGCCGCCATATGTCATTTTTATGTTAGTTCTTGAGAATCAAACTCAGAGCACTTCACCCACTAAGCCTCCTCTGCAGCCGAGCATTCCTTATCTAGACTGGTATCCTTTGTTGGATCTACGTCATGCAAATTTTTTCTTCTAGGCTTTAACTTGTATCGCAGTCTCTTAGCATTGCTTTTTCAGAAGCACAAGTTTTTGCTTGTATTTTAGTTTTCACTTTTTCACGGTTTTTAATGAACTTTTGTGAATTTCATACAATATGTTTTGATCATATTTAGACCCCCCCCCATCTGAACACCTCCCCTAGTCACCCCCTGTCCAATGTCATGCACATCATTTTATATATAACATATATATATATATATATATATATATATATATATATATTAAAGCATATTGAGTCAAACTTGCCTCCCCAGGTCTTCTTTAGTGTGAGTCCACCCACTGGGGCCTGGTTAACCTACCCAGGATCATAGCCAGTTGGCAGTATTTCCACAGCTAGGATTGGGCTTTCCTAGCTGCTTCCTCACTCCTATCTGGGGTTTTTGTCTGGCTTTAGTTTATGTGGGACTCGTGCATGCTGTCCCCACTCTTACAGACTTATTTTTATACTCATAGATTAATGCATCTCTTAATTCTCACCAGAGAAGCTTCCTCCTGCAGATGGTGATTAACACAAAAGCCTACAACTGGCCAACGTGCAGAGAATAAAAGACCGCAGAGTGCTTATTTCCGAATAGATCATCTGTATCAAACTTTTGCCTCCCAAGGCTCAGGGATCGTTGTGGAAGAAGGGGTGGAAAGATTGTAAGAACCAGAGGTAGTGGATCACCGCAAGGAAACTGGGTGTCCCAGACAGCTAGGCAGTTACTCTTATGTTTTCTTTCTTGGAGTCATAATCTCATGTGGCCCAAGCTGCCCTCAAACTTACTATGTAGCCTAAGGATAACCTTGAACTTCTGATCCTCCTGCCTCCACCTCCCAAGGGCCGGGATTACAGTTGTTTAGCATCATGCCAAGTTTATGAGGTACTAGGCATTGAACTCGGGGTTTCATGCATGAGGGGAGTCTCCCAACTTAAACTTCTCAACTCAGACACACAAGTTTTTAA
This sequence comes from Eospalax fontanierii, assembly GCA_035773235.1. Lineage (NCBI taxonomy): Eukaryota > Metazoa > Chordata > Mammalia > Rodentia > Spalacidae > Eospalax > Eospalax fontanierii. The sequence goes on along the minus strand of CM069531.1, from coordinate 84,203,737 downwards.
TTTGGTTGCAATTCAGTTTCTCAATTTATTCTTTGATAGTTTCTGCTTCTCATGTTGTAGATGAGGAATCTTTTGATGGTTATTTAACTGTTTGGACCTGAGTTTTCTTCAGTGCAATGTGAAGATAATGATATCTACTCTTCTGGTAGCACAGATAGATCAAAGTCAAATGTAGATTCAACTTAGAGAAGAGATTAAATGCTGGATGTTGGCGTTTCCTGCACTGTTCAAATGCTGACTCTCCCACTGAGCAGCTGTGTGGAGCAGGGCACATTACCCTTTGTGTGACTCAGATTCTTGCTAAATGTTTCTTTTCATACAGAGAGCTGCAAACATTACTTAAAGTGCCCAGTATGCTAACTTCTTGAGAAAAAAGTCTGCACTTTATAAAAAGGTTTATTGGAAACTTTCTCCAAAAATTCTACTTTACAGGAAATGGCTTTCCTTTTTAGAGCCAATTTTCAGGATTATACCTATTTCACCAGCTTTCTTGCTAATCTCCCCATTCCTTCTCTTGACTCTCCTGGAGTCTTGTCTGCCTTTCACTGGACAGCCACCTCCTCAGACCTATCCAACGACTTCTCTGATTCTTAAAAATAAATCCCAAAGCCTTCATAGGGCTGCAGAGATGGCTTAGTGGGTAAAAGCACTTGGTCTGCCAGCGTGAGCTAGAATGTTCAATACCCCTGTAAAACCCAGGCTTGGTTTTGGGTAGAGACTGTCAGAGCCTAAGTGCTCAATGGGCAGCCAGCCAAAGGGACAAGCTTCTGGTTGAGTGAGAGACCCTGTCACAAGGCAATTAGGTAGAGCAGAGTGGAGGAAGACACCTAAGACCCTCCTTTTGGTCTCCATGTGTGTGCACACAGGAACACTCACCCATATATCACACATGCACACGCACACACACGCATGTACACACACGCACACACACACAGCCCTCCCGGGGTCTGGGAGCCCCTCCACTGGCTGCCCACATGCTTCTCTGCCTTTTTCCTCCCATTCTCTCTGTTGAAGCTGCACTGGTCTTGACGGTTGCCTAAGTACACCCTGAGCTGGCTCGGCCCTTTGCACCTGCTGTCCCCTCTTCTTAGGACAGGAGCAGGGCTCCTTCCCTCACTTCCTTCAGGTCTGCCTGCAAAGGCCTTCCCTGGCCACCACATCAGGAACAACACCCATCACCACATCTCCTCACTCTGTTTATTTTCAGAACCTGTCCCCATCTGATTTTATCTAATCTTCTTATTTTCTATCGTAGCATCTCTTTTCTCCACTGATACTTGTTTTAGTGGTACTGTCCTTGTAATAGTGCAGGTTACTGAACATGCATTTAGTACTTTTAAAAAAGATCTCATTTTTAATTGTGCGTCTATGTGCGTGTCTGTGTGTAGGTTTGTGCACATGAGTTCAGTGCCTATGGAGTCCAGAAGAGGGCATTGGATCCCCTACAGATACAGTTACAGGTGGATGCAACTCCAGTTCCAAGGGATCTGACGCCCTCTTCTGACCCCTGTTGACATTGCCTGTACAGGCGCACTAACAAACATGCAGGCCAAACACTCATACACATAAAAATACATACATATATACGTATAAATATTAAGTATTTTAAGTCAGAACTTGGATGTGGTATACAGATAATTGTAGCTAGAAAAGAGTTCAGGATCTGAAAGCAAATATGCAGCAACTACAGACTAGGAATTGGTCCAGGTTGACCACTGAATTTCAATGTTGTATTGTCTCTGGGCTATAGAACCACTCACTGTGAGCTTAGATCCACAGTACGTCATCATGAACAGGAACTCGGAGTAAGATAGTCATTATTCACCAACAGGCATTTTGTGACCCTCCACAGATCCATTTGTGGACTTCTGGAAGAACCTGTTGATGTCTAGAATCCTGTCACTCCTTTCTAAAACAGAATTGCTTTGGGTTGACTGTGTGGACCTCACTGGAGTCATCTATGTTAGCAAGGATTTGGGAGATTGCAGAGCTGGGATTTTTGTCATGTTCTGTCATACCTTATAAAATGCAAATAAGTATAGGTTTTCACACACTCTTATTAAAATTCTACTGCAAATAATCCTCATTGAATTCTGACAGTGATCTTAAAATTCTTCCTTTGGTGCTCAAAAGTAATTACACTTCCTTGGAGTGAAGAAAGCTTTGCTTTCTAATTATAGAACAGATGTTTTTCAGAAGCTATTACCCTGACACTGGTCATAAAAATTATTTAACAAATTGATCTTTGATTTACGAAACAGCTGTGCAATTCTGTCACAACAAACCCTTCTTTAAAAAGAAAATAATTGTCATTCCTTTGGGCCAACTGGAGTTCGGAGCAACTTTTCCCAGAATTCTGACATTCCAGGAATCAAGTGCAAGAAGTGGCTGTCACTGCTAGTTCTATGAAAGTGCTTGGGCCTGTGGGACACTTGAAGAGTCATTTCCCATTCACTAGAATGACTTTGGAAAGAATGTTTTGTGTTACAAGTGCAAATGTTACCTAACCTTGTAACAACAGTTAATCTTATGCTTTGAGATCTTTTATTGCTACAATGTAAATAATTTTACTGGGACTTGGGTTGCTTTTATGAGTTAAACATATAGCTTTGATTCTTCATGAGCCATCCTAAACCCAATGCAGAATAATGTGTATGTACATTTGTGTGTGTGCGTATGTGCGTTTGTGTGTGTGTGCATTTTTTGTGTGTTGTGAAAATATCAAGCACTGAAAGGAACAAATACCCTTGTATGCAATGAATTGTCCTCTGTTTCTGCTGTAAACAGCAGGTGGAAGTAGACTGATAATATCTGTGTCTGTGTTTGCTGTTCTGGGTCAGTAGGGATCAAAAAAGGTAAATTTTTCTTTTATAAGACAAGTTCTGCTTTTCCTTCCTTGTTTCATGCTAGATGTTTGGTTTCAATAAAAAGAGGAGAAGAGTTCCAAGAGAAAAGAAAAGGAACAGGAAATGAGAAGGAACGGGTTCTCAGAACAGATTGGGCTCAATCCTGGTTTTAACCAACACCAAGGGTTCAAGCTGACTTTGTTCAGGTGCCTCTGATGAGGCAACTCCCTGGTACACCTCACACAGCAGTTCCTCTCCCCTACATAGGTACAGCCAACTTTCTCATGCACCATTCACTCATCACTCAACTATGTTAAGTACGCAAAATCCCAGGCACAATATCACCTGCTGTTATAGTGTGAATGCATCCCTAAAAGACCACACCTTATATATATATATGTGTACATGCACGCGCACATGATCACCCATGTGTGCACAAGTGCATGTGCCCATGCATGTGGAAGCCAGAAGTCAACCTCAGATATTGTCCCTCAGAACTTGTCCACCTTATGTTGAGATAAGGTCTCTCACTGGGACCCTGGGCTCATCAATTAGACTAGATTGGCTGACCAGAGAGCCACAGGGATTCTCCTGTCTCTACCTCTCCAGCACTGGGATTTCAAAGAATCACCACCATGCCCAACACTTAATATGAGTCCTAATGATGTCAAGCAAGCACTTTCTTGACAGCTTTCTTCCCAACTTGGATGTTGGAAACTTAATCCTATATTCTTATGGGTCATAGAGAATACATACACTAAACATTATATGTGTTCCTCTAGGTGATAGGTTGAGAGATATGTAAGACCAAGAAATGAGTTCCTTGCATAAAATGGGTGACATACCTTTGGAATGTAATTATAATTCAATGATATGAGGTTGAGAATTGAGTCTCATGATATCATTACTGGCTTTGGATGAAGAAGCTAGTTACTTACTGTTTCATCATTCAAGATCTTCTTCCATGGGAAGATGCAGTGAGGAAGCCCTCCCAGATGCTGAGCAGATGTGGGTGCCACATCATTGGGCTTCCCAATCTCCAAAGCTAAAGGAAATGACAATTCTTTTCTTTAGATATTATGCAGTCTCAGGCATTCAGTTATAGCAACAGAAAATGACAACTATACTAACCAGTTTCCTTGGTTTCTCTAGTGCCTGCTAACCCAAGATAAATACCACTACTCATCTGGGAGTTGGAGAATCTCCATGAGACCCCCAGTGTCCTTTTCTAGCCTTAGCTCTACCTCAGGATGCTCCCAGTGGGCTTTCCTCCTCTTCTCCTTCCCATGGGTGACTTTCCAGCCACAGTTTATGCAAGGAACTCATCTCTCTGTCTCCTGCAGGAACACTTGTAATGAACCCATAAGGCTACAAGCAAAATTGTTCTTAAAGATGTGCAACCATCCGTTTCCCTACTTCTCATCTTTATTTTGTCCAATTTCAAGTTTTTATAAACCTAAGTGGCTCATACCCACTGTAAAGTACAGTTTGTTTTTTTCTCTCCATTGCCCCTGATTTCATGCAGAATCTCTTCTTCTAAAAGACCATTACAGTATACCAAAACCCCGAGAGCATTTTTCTACTTCTAGTTTCAGTCTGTAATTAACGGGAATTTAGGCACATTTTTCTGTACCAGACTTTAGCAGACAATAAAAGTTTAGAAAACACTGCTACAAATCACATAAAACATTTTAAACCGTGATCATTGTAGTTGTTCAAGCAGTCATGTCATAATTACCACAATTGCAGAATTTCCAGCACCTATAAACAACAGATTGATTTTCAAACTAAGCTGTAACAACTATGGAAATCGGGAAGACTATTTTTTTTTTTCTTTTCCAACAAAAGAGGCGTCAGCGTTTAACAATTTGGACATTTTGGATTTTCCTATCCAATCAGCCCACCAGTTTAGAAGATGAGGCATGAATTATGTTTTTCATTTGAGGAATAAGAATAATTACCAATTTTGTGCAGTAAATGAGGCTGCATCTATATACTTGCACATTGTATTTTCAAATCCTATGATTCAGATTCTGATGAAGTAGAAAGACAAATTTTTTTCATTCCATGATTTCCTTCCTCCTCTACTGACAATTTCTACCACAGAGACCCTCTCCAGTGTCAAAGGCCTAGACCAAAACTCCCTCTCTTCTTTCTTTATTTCTAATGTCTAGTGGATGCCCAAATGCATTCATTATTTATTCATGTATGTGTGCGCATGCCACAGCATGTATGTAGAGGTCAGAGGAAAGTTTGTAGGAATCAGTTCTCTCCTTCTGTCATGTGGGTCCTGGGTATTGGATTCTGGTCATTGGGCTCGGCAGTAAGAACCTTTACCCACTGAGTAAAGGTTCCTTGACCTTACCTCTTCTCTAAAACCAATATACTTTTATTTCCCAACCTGATCTTCTCAACTTGATCTCATCTGACTTTTTGCTCAAATCTAGTAACAGTGGGACTTGTATCACGGTACAATTTTTTGTGGCTATCTCTGCTTTTCTTGTCTTTTTCTATTCCTTGGGCTAGGTATTCATTCCAGAATGGTGCACTCAGTACAGCACTGGATAGAGAAAATGTTATATCAATTATCAATTTGCAAACCACTGTTAATCATTTGTTGGCTCCAGATGACCTGATCTCAAAGCTGATTCCTTTGGTTCAATCAGTCACAAGTGAAAAATCAAGTACTCTCTAGGAAATAAGATTTGGCACATATCTCAATTTATCTTCTGTTGCTATAACAGAATACATGAGACTGAAAACTTGATAAAGAATAAAAGTTTGTTTGGCTTATGGATCTGGAGGCTGGGAGGCCTAAGGTCAAGGGGATGCATGATGAGGTCCTTCTTGTTGGTGGGGACTGTGTACAAGTCCACAGGGAGTGTGGGGCATCACACAGTGAAAAGGGTTCAAACAAGAGGCAGAACCAAACTGGCTTTAATAGAATAACCCATGGGGCTGGAGAGATGGCTCAGTGGGCAAGAATGTTTGCAGTACAAGCATGAAAATCTGAGTTCAAATCCCCAGGACCCGCATAAAAGCTGGGCATTGCCAGACATTGCTGAAACCCCAGCATTGGGGAGAAGAGACAGGCTGATCCCAGGAACTCACTGACCAACAAGTCTAGCCAAAAGAGGTAAGATTCAGGTTCATGAGAGATTCTGTCTCAAGGGAATAAAGCTGAGAAAGGTAGAGCAGAACATCTGATGTCCTTCTCTTGTGCTTATACAGGTGACACACCCGTGTATATACATAAGCATCCCCCACAAAAGAAATTATATTAAACTAACTTTCTTTAAATAATAAAATAGCTCACTGACTTATTTATGAACGGGTTAATTCATTCATGATAGAGAGTCAACGCACCTTATTACTTCCTACAGAGTTCAGCTGCTCCCACCTCTTAATATCTCAGAACTGGAGCCTATGGAGACAGTTCTCAGCAATTCTCCAGGACCTGAGTTCAATCCCAGAGGCCGAATTTTAAAAGCCAAGCATGGTGGACACTTATAATCTGGTTCTGAGGAAGTAGCAGATCCCTGAGACTCACTGGCAGATCTCTGGACTCAGCGTTAGGTCTCTGGGACTCACTGGCTAGCCAGATCAGCTCTAGACCAGTGAGAGACTGTAATGGTTAATCTTAATTGTCAACTTGATGAGATCTAGAATCACCTGGGAGACAGTCCTCTGGTCATGTGCGGGATTGTCCATCAGGTCCTTTGAGGTGTGAAAACCTGCCCACTGCGAATGTCACCATTCACTGGCTGGGATCCTAGATTGAAAACAAAAAGGAGACAGGGAGAAGAACACCAGAGTCCATCACTCTCTGCTTCCTGATTGTGAATACAACTTGACTAGTTGCCTTAAGCTCCAACTTACTGCCTCAGCGTCCCCACCATGATGGGCTAACTATCTTGAACTGTGGACCAAGATAAATCCTTCTTTCTTTAAGCTGCTCTTTGTCACAACAACAGAGAAGTCACTGAGACAGAGCCCTGTCTCTAAGTAAATAAAGATGGACAGCACCTGAGGAATGACACCTTATGTTGTTCTGTGCCTTCACACGCATGCACCCACACATACGAACATACACACACACACACACACACACACACACACACACATACACATAAAATCTCACAATTAATATCTGGAGATTTGGGGTACAGCTTCATTTATTGAAGATCTCAGCAGTTTAAGTCTTCAGCTAGGACTATGCATTTCAGTGTCATAAAGGGCTTTATAGGTCACCTTCAGATATTGTAGCAAGACTCTGTACCTGTGCCTGTGGCTAGACTTAGTAGACCTGGCAGGAGGATCCAACCTTCTCTCTGCCAACTGGCTCTTTCATATGCTAATTTTGAGTCTTTACATAAGACGCTCCTGGTCCTCACACTCTGCCAACATGAGTTTTAATAGGGACACTCCAACAGTAACAACAGAGATAGAGCTTCCTGCTTTTGTTTTTTAAGACCAAGGAAAAGACTGCAAGTGCTTTAGGGAAACAAAAGATGGTCATGGGAGTTAGCTTCTACTAGGAAGCCCTGGGTGCTTGCTAGTCAAGAAATCACTCTGAGGCTGGGACTATAGCTCAGTGAGAGAGTGCTTGTCTAGCATGTCCAAGATCTTAGATTCAGTCCTCAGTATGGAAAAACATAAAACATAAAAAAGACACACTAGGTTATGCAAGACAAGCCTCTGTGTGTAACAACCTCCAGGAGTTGATGGAGGCATAAACAAGTATATCGTAGCTATTTATTGTCATTGTGAAATGACCATCAACCATCATGAAGCAGATCTGAGGGCCTAGAAGAATCCTTGTCCCTTGGTCATGGCAATGAAAGAAACCAAATAATTCAGTACATAGCTAGGTCTATGGTAATGACAAGAACATGTTAACATTCTCTCATAAAGGCAAAGGAAAGGTCATTTAGTATTGCCAGAATGCCTTCCCTGGGAGAAATATAAACAACTTCTACCCTTCCTCCCTTGATCCCCAGCACAGTCATTGGTACAAATCCACCCAAGTTCAGTCTGGAGAACCAATGAGTTTATTGAACCCACCTACATAGATGAGGGGTTATTTACAGGGGTGTGAGTGCTCACCCGACAAGACTGCACTGCAAAGTCTTCACCCAACATGGATGATGACTTCCCATAGCCACATAGATGGACCACTGTTTCACCTTCATCCTCCTCAATACCTGACTCTTCCCATGGATTCCAGGTTTGCGGATTTCAGGAAGGGCTCATAAATACAGGTATGATTTGTGCTTTCTTTACCCTGCGTCCTCCCAGCTCTGAGAAGTCAAGCCAACACCTCCATCTCTTTCTCTCTTTTGTCCGATTTACTCACTAGATTAGAGGTCAATGTGGAGGCTGTCAGCCTCATGTCTTTTTCTTGCTGCATTTCGTTCTTCATACCTGCTATCTCCTTGCAGGCTGCCACCTTGGCCTCAGAGAGATCTTGATTAACCACAGCAGCATTCAGGCTGCCTTGTAGCTGCTTGCTGATACTTCTGTGCTGATTCACAACCCCCAGGGCTTGTAATATCTGCTCTAGACCTTTGGCTCTCTCAAAGCGTCTCTAAACTCTTTCCGTGGACACCAACCATCAAGCAGGTGTGCCACTCCAACCAGGCAGGAAAAAACCTACTATCCCAGGATCTCCCTCACCACATCCTCCACCCAGGTGGCCTCACCTTAATGACATGTCTCACTACTCCCTGACCCCCCACAAAGCCACAGAGGGACAGAAAGTCATGTCAAAATTCCCTCTGCAAACACTCCCTCACACAGCTTCTCTTCAGTTGTTCTCGCCCCCTTTATCAGGGACAACACCATTGCTCTTCCCAAGCCCTTCCTTGGTTTTGTCCTGTCCTGCTCCCCAGCTGCATGTCGTCTTAGGAGGTGATAGACACATAAGCAATGGATTATGGGAGTTGGGGTGGATGGGACTCCAGTGTGTAGCCTTCATGAGTTAGCACCTACTCTGAGGAGGGACCTTCTGATGATGCAATTGCCTTTGAGTTATCCACTCTCCTGTAAGCAACTCTGATAAACTCATCGGTTCACCAAGCTGAACTCTGATGGAGGAGATTTTTTATATCATGGTGCCTTATCTGGAATGAGCAGACATTTCTTTATGTCTCCACAGGAAAAGAAGCACTATGATAGATCTCAAAACATGAGTGGTACTCAGGAAAAAGCTAGTAAACTCTTTAGAAAGACAAACTGCCCCATGACTCTGCCTCCTGGTACTCGGTGCCCAAGCAGGGTGTTCTGTTCAACACCTTAGTTTTTTAAAGGAATGAATGAGCAACCAACCAAGAAACAGACTGAAGTTTATTGATTCAGATAGGAAGGTCTCAAATAGATAATCCAGTGTTTCCAGAAAGGTCATAATTTACATAATTATTACATTCCTGAGATACTTGGGGAGAGAAAAGGGAAAAATCAAATGTAGCAGCCATTCGATAATGAATGCATAACCCAGGCAAAGAAGAAACAGTGACTTCACCTGTCTAGGTCTTTCCTTCATTTTTTTTAATTTCCTAATGGATATTGGCAAGGAATATCATGTCTTTATTGGCTTATATTTGGATACTTTAATTCTTAATAGCACACTTAACAATTTAATTTCAAAAGGGATCCAATTTATATATCCTGATATTTGGTCAAACAATTTCATGATGTATAAAAAGTATAATTTTGTATGCTCAGGTTCTGTGTTCATATGTACATATGTGGGTGGGGGTGTTCATGCATGCATAGAAAGGGGTCAGAAGGCAGAGGTCTTCTTCTATTGCTTTCCACCTTAAAATCTTGACATGGATTCTCACTGAACTCGAAGCTCACTAGTGGCTGTTGTTTGTTTGTTTTTTTAATGTAGATGGGGTGGCCAGTAAACCTCACTGATTTTCCTGTGTCTGGCACCCCCAAATAGTGAGGTTAAAGACACATACCTATCCTTTTTACATGGGTGAGAACATGGGTCTTCAGGCTTGCACAGCAAGTACTCTTAACCAATGAGCCATTTCCCCCGCCCACGTACTGCAAAGTTCACATAGTAATGAAATCTGTGGTTCAGTGCACTGGCACATACCAACCAATCTAGTCCAACCAATCAGGAGGATGAAGTGGGGGAATAATGAATTGAATATCATGAAAGACTGCTATGTCATGTGCTAAAATACTCTACAGGGTTCAGATGAAGACCTTGAGGTTCTTTTAACCTTACAATTTGCCTCCCCCAACCCCCAGTAATTCATCCAGTATATTTCACTATATTTCCTAATATAAAATCCTTTAGGGATTTCTTTTTAGTCACAAACATACTTTGGAAGGGATATGTGTTGGATGTTGGATAGCTTTCGTTGTCAACTTGACACAGTGAGGAAGAAGGAACCTCCATTGAGGCATTTCCTCCATCAGATTGGCCTGTAGCTATGTCTATGAGCTATTTTTTGGTTGTTGGTTGGTGTGGGAGGGCTTGGCCCATTGTGGGCAGTGGCACCCCTGGGCTATGTAAGAGAAGTTGCTGAGTAAGTCAGGGGAAGCAAGCCAGTAAGGAACCTTCCTCCAGGGTCTCTGCTTGTGACCTTGCCTCTAATTCCTGCCTTGACTTCCCTCAATAACAAACTGTAACTTATAAGCCAAATAAACCACTCATCTTCCCAGTTTGGTTTTGGTCAGTGTTTTATCACAGCAATAAAAAAAAAAAAAAAAAAACTAGGACAGAGTGTATTTAAAGTATGTATTTTTAACATGGCATTTTCCTTTTAATAACTTGTAAATGTTGCCGTGTATGTGACCCAACAACCTCTTTCTTCATTCAACATCTTTCTTAGAATTATTTCCTTATCCACACATATATAGAACTACTTGCTAATTGTGACTCGCTTGCAGCATCTCAGTAAATGGGCATATCACAATTTATTTAACCTATCCCCTGTGAGGGGTTATTTTCAATGTAATCATTTGGTAGCTAGTTCAAAATTGACAGGCTTGAAGGTCATTGAAGGTGGGCCAATCCCTCATAATCAACAACTTGTAAAACTGGGAACTATAGGGAAGTGTGGATCTAAAAAAAAAAAAAACATTACAAGTCAGAAAAATGGGATTCAGGAAGTTTCTCTGGCCCTAGGTGGAGACATGGCATTCTAAACTTCTTGGAAGCTCCTAAGATTACTATCTACCTAGACTTCCTGGTAAAGAACAAAGACATACCATTGTCCTTTCTAGTGTGCTAAGTCCACTGGGCTTGTCAGTCACCCTAGGAAAAGGTACCCTAGGAAAAATAGTATAAAGCCTGCCTAAAAATGTGGTCCCTTTGGCCACTGTCCACTCTCAAACATGAGAGTTCACTTCACTGTGTAATAATTTAGCCCATTGTCACACTACTCTCTGGTGCCCTGCATGAATGCTTTCAACAGAGATCACAAGGACCAGAGAACCCAGGGGAGTCAAGAGCAAGACTCAGTGACATAATTAATATCCTTTTCTGAGCACGGACTGTGTGCCATGGTTTGTTGCATGGTAAATGTGGTGGTATTGTTTCTGATTTAAGGAATACTGAGTTATATATCAGATTAAGGAAGGCATTAAATAAGTCTATAAAAAGAAACAAGATCATTTTAGAGAGGAATAAGGGCATAGACAGGGTTGCATCATAAAAAGCAACTAATGGGTAGCAGAAGAAAGCTTATATCAACCGTGGATCAGTCAGAAAGACAGAATCAGCATCAGATATCCATTAGGAGACTTAGCACAAAAAACTGACTTGATGTGACTGGGATACAGCTCTGTGGCAGAGTCCTTTTTCTAGCATGCTCAATCCTCAGGTCTTATTCTTTTAAGAAGGGAGTGGGCTGGGAAGATCACTCAGTCAGTAAAGTGCTTGCTACACAAGCATGAGGACATGAGTTTGATCCCAGCACCTACATAAAAAGCTGGGTGCTGCAGGTGACACCTGTAATCTCATAGTTGGGAAAATACAGACAGGAGGATCCTTTGAGCTTGAAGGCCAGATGCTCTGGCCAAGTCAGTGAGCTTCAGGGTCAGTGAGGAAAGCTATTTCAAAAAAACAAGGTGAAAGGTAGTTGAGAACAACACCCTGTGCTGACCACTAGGCTTACACACACACACACACACACACACACACACACACACACCACATATAGGCCACTAAAAAGAGAGTGTGCCCCACATTACTCACTGGCCATCGATCTGGGGATGTGGCTCATTTGGTAGAGTGATTGCCTGCCATACAGAAAGGCCTGAGGTCAAGCCCAGCATGGTAGCATTCCCCTGTAACCCCCTCATCGGAAGGGGAAGGCAGGAGAAATGAGAAGTTCAGGGTCATCCCTAGCTATACAGTGAACCTGAGTCCAGGCTAAACAGCAGAAGATACCACCTCAAAAAATTTGATTTACAAGGCTGCAAGACAAGCCCCCAAATCTATCGGCAGACTGGCATTTGGGGCCTGGATTGCAGCTGCTTTTACAGCTAGAATTTTTTTCAGGGAAGCTTTGGTTCTGCTTTTAAGGTCTTTTCACTGTTGAATCAGATCTCCCCATACACCTTGATTTTACTGGATATTTTCCTTCATGTGAACTGCTCGTGAGCTTCAATCAAACCTACAAAACACCTTCACAACAAAACCTACATCAATGTATCTTTTTAAGAACTGTCAGTCACATTGACACATTAAAAAGACCATCACAGAGTTCTAAGTGGAATGTTCAAGAAAAGAAACAAAATAAGTCAAGCAGAGGAAGAAATAAGGACATGAGCCTCAATACTAGACAGAGCACAGCATGTGTAACCCGCTACAGAGAGCCCAGTGTGTCTTCCCTGGTATCTACTAGGCAGAATGAGGGCAGAATGAAATGGGGAGCAGTCCGTTACACAAGTCCCGAGGCTATCAAAGGTGTGTGACTGTAGACTAATATTGGAGGCCATTAAAAGTTTTAACCAGAAGAGCAACATAAATTGACAATAGCTTTAAGATAATTTTTCTTATTTTAAAGAAATAATGGGCTATAACCTCAATAACAGACTGTAACCTATAAGCCAATAGCTTCAGGTTAAGAGATCAGCTAGAAAAATATACAAGTAAAAGTAGATTGTGGGTTCTCTGAGATGCTGGTGGTGGACAGGGAGCAAACCAGAGAGGTTTGAGAGACAGTTTTGGGGTGACCCAGGGTGGACTTTCTGCTTCACTGTTGATATCCCTTATTCTCTTGTTACTTTCCAAGTCCTAATTTCGTCAGAGTAGCTAAGCCTTGTTTTGATGTACAGGGGTGGAAGAGAAGGGTGCTGCTTAGGGCTTCCAAAGAATGTGTGTGTGTGTGTGTGTGTGTTGATAGTGTGCACGTGTGCACGATTGTATGTGTGTAGGTGCACGTGTGTGCATGCATGTGGAGGCCAGAAGTCAATCTCAAGTGTAGCTCTTCAGGAGTCATCATCTTGTTTTTTGAGACAGGATCTCTCAGTGAGACCTGGGCTAACTGATGAGGCTAGACTGGCTGGCCAGGAGCTCCAGGGATCCTTTGGTTTCTGCCTCCCCAGTGCAGCAATCGCAAGCACACGCACGCCACCACATGTGGCCTTTGACATGAACGATGAATGTTGAACTTAGGTCGTCATGCCGAAGAAGCAGGCACTTTATAATCTCCCCTCCCAGCCCTGAGCAGAACTCTTTAAAGGATGAGGCGGTGGGCTCTACTTTGCCACCTTCATCTTCTTCTTGCAGAAAACAGAACTCAATTTCAGCAGTTGCTGTCTTGGTCAGAGTTTTTAATCCTGTGACCAATACTTGAGAAAAACAGTTTAATGGAGGAAAGATTTATTTGGGCTCATGGTTTCAGAGAGTCCAGTCCATCATGTTGGGGAGGGTGTGGTGGAGCAGAGCAGTTCACACAATGACAGCCAGGAAGCAGAGGAAGAGACTGTCTATGTCAGCAGGCTTCCTTTCTTCCCCCTCTTATTCCATCTGCACCCTCAGCTTATTACATGGCACCACCCACATTCAGGGCAGAGCATCCCCCAAGTTGGCTAATCCCCTATAAATGGGTCTTCACAGACACGTCGGAAGTGCACTTGACTAATCTAGGCACCTCTCTACCCAATCAAGTTGGGAATCAACATACCTTATCTTACAACCATGAAGATGTAACACATGCATGCATTTGCGTATGTATTTATATGAAAATAAGCATGCTTGTATGTGTGTGTACTGGGATTGAGGAATGAAATCCTTTATAAATTAATTTATTGGAAGTGGACTTGAGTTATTGGAAATAAAATTTCTAGATGCCACTTCTCCTCCTCTTGACAAATAAGACATCAATTTACCTCTTGTCAACAGAACCCAATTAGATCTTGAGGTAGAGAAAGCAGATTAAAATATTATGATTACAGTCATCACATTCATGATTCATTTTGTGTATTTGCATATCTGAGAAGGCAGATTAGAATAAACAAATTCCTGGTATTTTCTTTTCCAAATTTTGGTTCTGGCAGATATGTGCTAGTAATTTCCAGAAGATACAGTCGAAAGAAGTGATAGCAAGTCCTGGGTCAACTTTTCAGCAGGCGATGGATGTCAGCCTGAGACTCTCTGCTGACCTGACAGTATTGGTGAGGAGAGGAATGCATGTGCGTATTAAGGCCGGAGGCTGCGCTGCCTGGAGCTTTGGGATTTTCCTTCCTTCTTGTCTCGCCTTTGCTTTGTAAGTTGGTTAGCTTTGTAAGATGCCTTCAGCTTATTCAGTTGAAATGAATGTTGATGATACAGGTTTGGAGCGACCAGACTGAAGACTTCCTTGGTAAAATCTCTCCCTACGAAATTAGAAATAGCAGTTCCAAGACTCCTTTGCAGTTGCATTCACAACTCTGGTTGCTGGACTGTCCTCTGATTTGCAAAGGAGAGACTGGCCTGCAGACAGCAACAGCCTCATTTCTTATAAAGTGCAGATTCGAAAGCTAAACCCCAAACTGGTAAGTGAGACGCTCTAAGGCCGGGACTCAGGAACCTACTTGTGATCTAATAAACCGAGGAGAGTTCTTCTCGCTCCACTGCGACTTCTCCAGGACATCATAATGACAGGTTCCAAAGAATATGGCAAAGTCTATTGATCCCAGCCAGTTCAGAGTTCTTACAAAAAAAAAAAAAAAAAAAAACTAATAGGATGGTGGGAATGCAATGCAGAAGCAACTAAGAGTCCTACCTCCATTCATAGGTGAACTCAAAATTATTCATATGGTAAACTGAGATACAGAGCAGTGTGCAGAGGAAGAAATAAAACCAGCCATAAATGCTGAAAGCCTGAGAGGAAACAAACTACAATAGAATACGACAGAGACAGCCTCGTGCAAGAAAAGTAGCTTGGTTCTGCTATTAGGAACGGCACATACTTCTGCATAAGAAATGTTGATCTGGTAGCAGTCCTGTGTTTATAATTAATTTATTTGGGGCCAGAAATAGAAGCGTGAATATGAAGGTGCATGGTACGTGAAGCAGCATTTTCAAGAAGGGGGAAATACTTAGTACATTGAGTTTGCCTTTTGATTGTTTCAGGAGTTTGTTTGCTTGGTTTGTTTATTGTTTGTTTGTTTGTGACAGGATCTCCTGTACCCTAGGTTAGTGTCAAACTCTGTAGCTGAGGATGACCTTGAACTGACTCTCCTGCCTCCTCCTTCAGAGTTCTGGGATTATAGGCCAGAACCACGAGCACACGTTTATACAACACGAAGGATCAGACCCATAGCTTTATGCCTGCCAGACAAGCCATGTGATGCTAAGTCCCAGTCCCATTCTGTGAAAAGAAGCAAGATTCCTCCTTTATACCATATGCAAAAACAATTCCAGAGATGTGATGGCTAATCTTGTTGCCAACCGATTGAATCTGTGAGAGGAGAGGAAACTCCCAGAAAGGATTAACTGAGGGCAGCAGTCTCTGGAAAAGGCCCAGATATAAAAGGTCCCTTTCTGAGGGAAAGCCTGTCTGCTTTCGCTCCTTGCCGGTGAGCGCATCTACTCCACTGCTGCTGCCACCGTCCTCACCACCATCTGAACTCAGCTTCATCAGCCTTCCAACATAGGCTGAAGACAGCTCTCCAGGAATCCTTCAGACCTTCAGCACCAGGTTGGGACTGCAGAGGCATCCAGCCTTGTGTACTGTGAGTTCTCATCCTCTCCAGCATGCAGGTGGCCACTGCTGGACTAGCCAGCTCATATCATGTGAGTCAATTTAATAAGTCCCCTTTGCTACATAATTATGATTATATATTCAGTGTATCAGTTCTGTTTCTCTAGAAAACCCTAATACACGTCAGATTAAATACCAAAAGAAAAAAAAACAAAAAACACAAAAGTAGAGAAGCATTCGAAAGACCTTTTTTATAATCCTACATCCCTGAGAGAAAAAAACTGAGGTATAAATGAAAAAAATTAACTATATAAAAAGAAAAAAACTCTTCAGTTAAAAAAAAAAACATTCCACAAAGTTAAAAACAAGCAAATCAACCTCACCCAGAGGGAAAAGATTGTTAGTAAACATACTATAAATAAATAATATCTTAAATACAAAGTTACTATACCCCAACAGTCAAACATCTCAACAGAAAACAAACAAAAAAAAAGAGGCAAAGGATCCAGAGGGGCGAGAGTCCATCCCATCGTGGTGGGGGACGCCTGACAGGAGGGGCCAGGGCAGAAAGCTGAGCGCTCATCTTCAAGCAGGCGCAGGAAGCAGAGAAAAACTGGAAATCCAGCAAGACTTAAGACTCTCAGAGCCTCCGCAGTGATGTGCTTCTTCTAGCATGGCCATACTCCTAAAGATGCCATGACCCTCTCAAACAACACTGCCAAATGGGGACCAGGCATTCAAATACTTGGAGCCCATGGGGACATTCTCACTCAAACCACCACAATGATCTGTTGAAACACATCATGGCGAAGCTATACAATGAGGTGTAACACCACCTTTTTATAAATGACATTTGTGCTAATTTAGCAATTTCTCAAGTCATATCATTAAATATAAAGGCATGCCATAAAATACCAAATAGTACATTAAGTCACCTAAAAACAATAGATCTCAATAAATACATGAATGTACATGACTATAAAATCCAAAAGAATAAACATTCAACGTTTAAGAAAAATCCTTTATGGAGAGAAAAACGAAATTGAGAGGAAGGCACTGGAAAAAGTTTAAGATCTTATTATGTAATTCTGAACTTTAGAATTGTGATAGGAAGCTGTATATATGGCTCAGTGGGAGAGGGTTTGCCTAGCCTGCAGGAAGCACTGAGTTCAGTCTCCAGAACTCTAAGAACCAATCTGTATCTCTCTAGATACCTACTGCTCTAGGTCCTTTCTGTTGCTGTGATACAACGCCATGGCCAAAATCAACTTGGGGAGGAAAGGGTTTATTTCATCTTACAACTCTCAGGTCACGGAGCATCACTGAGGGAAGGCAGAGCAGGAACTCAAAGCAGATACCTGGAGGCAGAAACTGAGGGAGAGAGCAAGGAAGAACACTGCTCACCGGCTTGCCCCCGCTGGCTTGTTCAGCTATCTTTCTTATACAGCCCAGGCCCACCCCTCACTCAGCGGGCTGGGCCCACCTGCATCAATGAGCAATCAAGAAAATGCCCCACAGACATGCGCATGGGCCAATCTGGCGGAGGAAATTCCTCAGCTGAGGTTCCCCCTTCCTAAGTTTGTGTCAAGTTGACAAAAAACGAGTCAGCAGATTTACCTATATCTATTTTAGAATTATAACAAGAATAAATTCATGTGTTATCTCTTTCCCTTTAAACTTATTTTAACTTCTAGGAAATTAGAAATTGAGAACTAATCTTTGTTAAAAGAAATTAGAAAATGCAAAAAATAATGAAAAGCTATAAATCTTCTGAACTTTCATGCAGATACTTTGAGGTTTTGTTTAGTGACCCACAGTTTGAGGAAGAAGGCCCTCATGGTGGGGAAATCATAGCAGCAGGAGCCTGAGGAGGAAGCTGGTCACATTACATCTACAGAAAAGAATCAATGAGCAATGAATGATGTTCATACTCAGATTGCTTTCTCCTTTTTTACAGTCCAAGACCGGAGGCCAGAGAATGGTGTCACTCACTATTAGAGTAGACTTGCCACTAAATTAATCTAACCAAGATAACCCCTCACAGCCATTCCCAGAGGCCAACCTGATCTAAATAATCCCTCCCAGGTGTTCCTGGAGGTTTGTCTCCTAGGTGATTCTAGATCCTGCCAAGTTGATAATCAGTACTAACAATCACAACTCCACCACTTGCCAACTTGACACCAAATACATCACTTTTAACCCATGATCTTCCTACAGTCTCACAGCCATCTTATAATGCAAACATGCATTCAGCATTCAGTTCAGTTCCAAAAGTCCCCATACTCTTTGATAATCCCAACACTATTTAAACGTCCAAAGTCTAAGTCTCTTCTCAGGCCTGGGTCACTCTTTTGACTGTGAGCTTCTACAAAAGGAAAAAGTAAGTTACAAGTTATATAAAGTTGCAAAATTGCAGATGGAGAGATGGCTCAACAGTTAAGAGCACTGACTGCTCTCACAGAGGACCTGGGTTCAGTTCCCAGCACTCACATGGTGGCTAACAACTATCTGTAACTCCAGTTCCAGGGGATCTGACACAGCTTTTCTGATGTCTTCAGACACTGCACCACATGGGAGTATTTACACATACATATGCAGGCAAAACACTCATACACATAAATACATTTTTTAAATATGTAGATAATTAAAATTTAATAAAAAATATAAAATTAATATTAAATTTTTTTAAATATAAATTTTTTAAAGTTATGTACTTCCAACATATTATGACACAAAGTAAACATTTATATTCCAAAAACGATGTATAGGGACATAGCAATAAATAATTAGATCAAAGCAAGACCAAAATCCAGCAAGGAAAGCACCAAATCCTGCAGCTCTGTCTAGCATCTGGGACTAGTGATGGAATCATCCCTACAGCTCTGTTGCCTATAGCACACACAACCTCCCTTGAGTTGGCTATCTGCCATGCATTCAGCCTTCCTAAGTGGACATCCTATAGTTCTGACATCTCTAACATCCTGGGGTCTCTACTGCAGCTAAGACTTCATTCACCTTTAAGGCTTCCTACAGAGGCGTCTCAGGGACTTCTTGCAGGGACTCTGACTCTGCCACATACTGCCCAGCCTTGGCTGCTCTATGAAACCATGGAGCAAGATTCCATGATTCTTCAGTCTTGTATATCCCATGACTGTAAAACCAATACCATGTGAACAGCAATACCAAGTTCCACTGTCAGCTGGAGGTGTAGACTGGCCCCCTTGGACCACATCTGTATCAGCTGTGTGCTGACTCTGGAGAAACTCATTCCTAGGCAGACACTTTTATAGAATGGACCCTTTCAAATGCTTTCTAAGTTCAAATGAGTTTGAATTTTCACAAGCAGAATGCTTCTATGTAATATTTACAGCATCTGTTTCAGCATATGCCTTGGCCACAAAGTTCAACTTGCTTCAACTTGTTTCCAGTTCTACAAAATGCACATTTTTCTTAATCTGACCAACTTTTTGCTCTTTTATTACAAATCTGGACAAACACAGTAAAAAAGAAAAAGAAAAAAAAAGTAGCCATACCACAACCTGGATGGTCTTGTCTTGAAATTTCCTCTGCTAAACAAACTAGTCCATTATCTCTAAATTCAATTTCATTCAGGTTGCCAAAACATTGACAGAATGAAGCTAGATTTCTGGTCAAAATATCACATGAATGGCCTCAGCCCAGTTGCTAATACAGTCCTTTTCTGCTTCTGAAACTTCATGAGTCAGACCTCCACAGTCTGAATTTCTCTCAGACTTCTGGCCTTACAATTTCCTACCAGAATGGCCCATTAAGTTCTGCCTTTGTAGGCAGTTACTCAGGATTACAGGTCCAAAGATAATGAAATATTTGTTTCCTTGTGGAATCATCAGTCAGCTTGAAAAGTACTAAAATTTTACTAAAAAAATAAAAAATAATAAAAAAACACACAACTACTTGATCCGTGAACTAAGAAACTGAAATCTAAAAAGCCCTGACTCCTAAGGTGTCTGCTCTCCACCAGACTTTATTCTCTTTGGTTTTCTCCCCCTGGGAATGTTTTGGTAGTCGTTTCTCACACCAGCACGCTTTTCTGAGCCTGGGCACTTTCACCTGACCCACCCACCACTCAGAACTACCCATAATTAACCAACCAAATTCATCCTAAGGATGCCAAATTAGTATGTAGGAGGGACCAAATTGGCCTGTCCTTAGAATACACAAAACCCCACTCCATAAAACTCCTTGACAACATGTTTCCATGGCCCTTCCTTACTGTAAGGAGCCTTCTTCTATTGTTCTGGCTGGTCATGCTTCATGACTGTAAAACAGTGAACTCATCTCTGACTCAAGAAATTGTCCACTCTTCCAGCACACTAGGCTTTTCTTTTTTTAGGATTTGTTTTTATTTCTATGCATGTGTATGTATCCTTGTAAGTAAATGTCACATGTGTGGGGGTGCCCACAGAGGTTAGAAGAGGGTGTCAAATCTCCTTGAGCTGGAGTTGCAGGTGGTTGTGAGTTTCTTGTTATGGGTGCTGGGAAACAAACTAGAAGGACAGTAAGCATTCCTAACCACTGAGCCATCTCTTTAGCCCCACTAGGGCCTTTTAGCTCAAACTTCCAAACTCTTCCACACTCCTCTCACAAACCAGTTCAGAGGGCTAAGAAACATGTTCATTTTTATTATGTCAATGGCCCCTCTTCCTGGTACCGATTGTCTGCCCTACTTTTCCTGTTGCTGTGATAAAATACTCTGACAAAAGCAAGTTAAGGGAAAGGGGTTTATTTTGACTCACATTTCAACGTACAGTTCATCACAGCATCACAGTGGCAGGGACTTGAGAAAGGAATTGCTCACATTGCATTTGCAATAAAGAACCAGAGAGCAGTAAATATTCACAGAGGACTCAAGCCTAAAAAGTAACGATGTTACAGGTTTCCTTTTTCTCTGTCCTACTTCAAAGTACTCTGTACGTTTTCTCCAAAGGACTTAGAATACAACTAATCAAACAGTCTGAATTTTATTTGTTCAAGGACTACTTCCACTGTCATTCTGTAAACTCCCTGACAGCAGGCCTCATGCCTGCATACCGTTAATAGTCAGTCTTTCCAAGCCTGATTGACTCAAGCAGCAAGTGCTGATAAAATAAGCAGATTCAGCTTATTATAAGAGGGTGAGATCATGGAAAGGACCCTTGCCTGGTCAGTGAAAATGACTTGGAGCTGGGCACTAGATAATGTAAATGAAATCACATCCATAACTCAGGTCACCTTGAACTAATCACAACTTCTTTAAGCTCCAATTAACATGGTTTCAAAATGAGAATAATAATGTCTATCATCCTGCAGTATTGCTGTGAGGACCAATGAACTAACCCTACCAGGTTAAACATTAGTGTTGTATCTACTTGGGGTTTTATCAGGACTAGTTATTTAGTGCAATAAAATGGAAAAGGGAATATAGTATAATGGCCAATAGCGATCGGGAGACAATGTCATCCAACTCTTAGAAACACTTCATTTTACCAATCCCTGCCGTAGACCTTTCAGCAGAAACAGAGGGTAAGATCAAACCATACAAAGTGGCTTCAAGTTGTCCACAACTCCAAATAAAGGACATTTATAGGACACTGGGCCTATACTCTAGAAAGCTTCTACTGCAGCCCTCAGGAGGTGGTGTGAAGGCCAGGGGTATGTTCATACCCCAGAACTGAATCTGATGGCAAAGTAAGTGTTTGTTTACCTTCCCCAGGGTATACCTCTTTCCTGGGACTCGGAGTCCTTCCAGTCACTGTTGACACTGCTAAATCCATGTTCTTGGGCCATGGTCACTCATATTGGCTCCAGAATAAACTCTCTAGCTTCCTTCAAGAGGAAAGCTGTATTTTTGCATTGATAGTTCATTGTCCATAGACCCTTTGTGAGAACCTTATATTATTCTGTAATAAACTCCCCCTGTTTTATACACTATATATACAATGAGGACTCTGTGTCCCTCATTGGAATTCCTTCAGCAGAGACCAGAAGCACTGGGAAGCCAAGCAGAGGCCAGAGCAAGATCCTGATAGTACAATCAAAATATCTCTTTCAGGAACTTTGAAAAAGCCAAGCTTTCTATTGATTGGAGCTATAAATTTTAACCCTAGGATGGCATAATAACCCTTTCTCTTCATAGGTTTTGGAATTGGGATTTGTTTGTTTATTTTTCCACTGACTCTGTCTTAACTCAGAAGACAAAATCCATGAGTCTAGGCAAACTGAAATCATGACCTGTTGTATATTTCTGGCTTCACTCTTTTCCTCCTGCTCCCTCCTTTCTCTCTCTCTCTCTCTCTCTCTCTCTCTCTCTCTCTCTCTCTCTCTCTTCTCTCTCTCTCTCTTCTCTCTCTCTCTTCCTCCCTCCCTCCTTCTATCATCATCACCATTCTCTTTGTAATCATACACATAAACAAAGATTATGAACTCACAACTTTCCCCAACTGCTGCACAATTAAAAAAAAAACTATTGCAAGCTGTTCCACAGTTCCACTTTTCCACCAGCTGTTGAGTGTTTATCAGCCAGCAAAACAAGCTTGTGGCTAGACAAAACAGCACAGAAGAGGTAGACAAATCACTTCATAAGCCTGCAGCTCAGATGGGTGCCACAGAGATCATGGTAAGGCTTCTTCCAAACACTTAAAGACAGCAGAGGCTTTGTGACCCAGGGCACTGGCAACAGAGAGGAGAGACAGTTCAGAATTGGTTGAGTCACCTGCAAGAAAAGTCTCCATGTGAGTATTTTAAAATAAAGACGTTCACAGCTAAGTTTATCATGAGCTGTCCAGTACTCATCATCAGTAGCTGAGAAGCCAGAACTGAGGATAGGCTGGTGGAATTCTCTAGAGAATTATAAAGACACTGCAAAGAGAGGAAACACCATTCTTTCTGGCTTCCTGAGGACTCTCCTAGTCCAAGTTCCTGTTCTCCTTGAGTTACATAAGACTCTCCAACAGCCTGGTAATAAATCACCCTTTTGCTGAAGCTAGCTTGAATGAGAGTCTAATACTTGTAACAAAAAAGTCTAAATGATTCTGTTAGATATTGTTTCCATTTTTCAATAAGGAAAGGTCAATAGCGTTAAGTACCTTACTCAACAGCCAATTGTTTTCTTCCTCAGATCATCTACCTCTGAAGGTTGTGTCCTTTCCACTGAGCTCAAGAAGACAGGATCTAAACTGCCATTTGAGCTAATGGCAGCAGAGTCGTCAGGGTATCCTACCCTGTGGGACTCTTTTGCTGCTCTTTCTAAGAAGTCTTCCAGTCAGAGCTTTCCATTTACCATCCATATCCATCTTATCTATTGATGTCTGTCTCCCCACTTTTCTAGTTAAAACTAAAACCCTTGAAATCTCTGGGCCACCATGGGTAAATAAGAGAAAGATTTGAAAACCAGGGCTTTGCAATATTTCTTTTCAGATCTAAGGCCAGCTGTTTATTCCATTGTTAACTGCTGTATTCCTAGACACTAGAATACAATTGCCTAACTTCAGTTCTGCCAAAGACCAATGCACTCCACCCTCCCTCCCATCTCATCTCACACATGGGAATTTCTAAGGTCAAGAAAAAGTCATACCATTCAACAGAATCCATGTGTTTTAATTTTCTGTATTTTTGTGAAAATGCAAAAACAAAACAAAAAAACCCTATGTATTTCATCCACAGTCCTATCATCCTGACACTACCATTACTGCGAATTTGGTGCGTTTTTTCCACATCATTTTTTATTTTTCAAGTATTTCATATGAAGTGTCAAAATCATCAAGGTCTAATGTTGTAACATCAATTAACTTAGTACTATAACCACAGACAATTTCCACATGAATTAGTTGGTTTGTTTATTCTGATTTTTTTCAAGGACAGGTTTGTGTGATGTAACCCAATCTGGCCTTTTAACTTGTGGTCCTTTCCCCTTACTTTTCTGAGTTCTGGGATTATTGGCATGTTCCACCATGCCTGGCTCAGCTTCACATTCTTTACAGTTGTAAATCTGAGGGCAGTTTTTCTCTTATTTTTGTTTTGTTTGTTTGTTTGTTCTAAGACAGGGTCTCTCGGAGATCAGATTGGCCTTTAACTGATTACGTAACTGAGGATAACCTTGAACTCTTGAAATTTCTGTCTCTGCCTCGGAAGTACTGAGATCTGGGATCAGAGAAGTGTACCACCAAGTCCAATGTATGCAGCTCTGGGGATTGAACCCAGGGTTTTGTGCATGTTGGGCAAGTACTCTACCGACTGAGTCATATCTCCAGGCTGAGAGCAAATAAATGCTAAGAATACAGTGTTTGGGGACTGGAGAGATGGCTCAGCAGTTAAGAGCACTGGCTGCTCTTGCAGAGGACCCTGGCTCAATTCCCACCATCCACATGGCACCCAACAACTGTCTATAACTTCAGTTCCAGGAGGTCTGACACCCTCTTCTGACCTCCACGGGCACTGCATAACATGGGTGCACTTACATACATGGAGGCAATACACTCATACACATAAAACAAAAATAAATAAAATTTTAAAAAGAATGTGTGTCTGTTATTAGAGTGGACATGTGCAGAGGGTTCTTGATCGTGCCTCATCTGGTCCTCTTCTTTGCCTGTTATTAAGCGAGTCAAGTGTTCCTTTTTCCATTCTCTGGAGCCAGGACAGGAGAGTGGGATATAAGTTCACCCAATAATGCTTTACGCCTGTGAGACAAATGCAAAGGCAGAGGGAGAGGACGACTTGCCCGATGCGCAGAGGCGGCAGCTTGGAGAGTGAGACTCCAGTGATGCCTGAGAGATCATCATCACCAGAGGTTTCTGGGAATGGCCCAGCCGGCTTCTCCACACTGTGCCTCTGTGGATTCTTACCATATTCAGTCTCAGAGCTTACTATTGGACCTCTGCTGCACTGTAGTCATTCTCCAAGTTGATGTTTTCCTCAATAAGAACTGGACATGAGATTGGCGTTCTATTGGTACATGGTTATAGTACTGAGTTACTGGAAGATGAAGTTGTTTCCAAATACTACTGCTATCATGAAAGCTGAGCAAAACTTAGGGTGATTTAAATAGTGGAGAAGAGAAGCTTACAAGATTCCAAATGACGGAACCTATATGGTAATACCAAGTGAAAGGCACAGAGAAACACCACACAGTCGTGGTCAAATTAGGAATCCTTTGTTAGCTGCCAGCCAGAGATGAGGTTCTCCCAAAAGAACTCTCAACGCCAAGAGGAGGGCAGAGTGGGGTTTATAAAGCCTAAAACCACAATTACATCATGCCGGGGGCAGGTCAGTTAACAAAGAGGTTTTCAGTTAAACAATTTGGTTAGGAAAAAACAAGTTTCTCAGTATTGCAGAAACAATGGGCTTCATGGAGATGAAGGTAGAGCTGCGTATAGAGGACTTGGTACAGAGCTAGTGAAATAAATAACGCACCCCCTGAAACTACAGGTGCATCCTTCAGACCGGCTGGTTGCAGTGGGAGTGGCCAGGCAGAAACACAGGGTAAAGTAAAAGTTGGCTAGAACAAAATGGAGTCAGCTTTGCCGACTCAATATGAACCCTAGTGAGGTTGAAGGCCTTTCTCATCTCTACTTGCTTTAAACCAAAGATGGCTCACTGAGTCTATAGCTAGATGACAACTTGTACTAGATCCTCATCAATGAACGCAGGCTGAGA
This sequence comes from Eospalax fontanierii, assembly GCA_035773235.1. Classification (NCBI taxonomy): domain Eukaryota; kingdom Metazoa; phylum Chordata; class Mammalia; order Rodentia; family Spalacidae; genus Eospalax; species Eospalax fontanierii. The sequence continues at coordinate 84,178,065 of CM069531.1, read as the reverse complement.
AAGAGATGGAGGGAACATCTGTGTGCCTAAGCCCAGAGCTGTCTACAGCCTTGAGAACTAGATAAGGATGCTTACCAATAAAATATCAACCCTGTGTCCTATTCTTAGTGGAGAGAGTGTTGGTTTAGAGAGGGAAAAGACCATGATGCAGAGGAGGATCCATCAGTCAGCCAGAATCTAATCATTATCATTCAACTGTCAGCACTCCAAGGAACTGAACTGCTTCGGCTGTGGGTAGATGTGTCAGTGGGTGGATGAATGGACAGATGGGTGCTGATAAACAGCTGTGTCTTTTTATTTAACTAAACATTTTGACAATATCATACTTGTATCGTGCACTGTGATTACACTGACACCCCACTGCCCTCTCTCATCTCCCAGCTCCACTGATCACCACTTCTTCCCAACTTGTCCTTCTCCTGCCTCTTGTCACTTCTTTTCTTTCCGTTTTTCTTTCTTTTGTTTTTCTTTTTCTTTTCCATGCCCTGTGCAAGCAGTCACAGCTGCTGTGTGTTCATAATTGCTAACATGTTGTATCCAGCAGACAACACCCCACTGCATACTTTCCTGTTCTTCCATTTCTACAGCCCTTCTGCCTCCTCTTTTGTGGTGGTCCCTGTCCCATCTGCAGCCAAATACTCAGCATTCTAACTTTGACCATCATCCACTTCAACCAAGACTCAGAGCTACACTAGTTGATGGGTATAAACATAAATATTTAGAAAGCAGTTTAACTACATGTCCATTTGGCAAACATCAATAGTAGATTCCTCAATAGGAATCTACTTGACCTTGACCTTCTTAGCCATAAACTTTTGACCAGTTCTACAGTGTCAGGCATGGATTCCTTCCCATGGAGCAGGCCTCACATCCAATCAGGAAGCAGTTGGAATGTGTAAAAAAAATCCATATAAAAACCTATTATTTTTATAAGCTAAAGAAAACAAAATATTTTTTAAGGGAACTCAAATGGAAGTATTCTGCAAGAGAGCTGAGAGTTAATGCTGCTCCCTCCCGGAAGTCAGAAGTTTTCAAATAAAAATCCCAGTGCCAGGTGGCTTCTTCCCTGTGCATTGTTGACCAAATAGTCCCCAGAGGCACCAAAAACAATACAGCATATTGTCATTGCTCTCAGTTGCCCAACAGGACTAGACAGTAAAGACCCTATTGCTGAAGACACCACACATTCCAGATACAGGACCCAGAGAAGCGAAGTTGGAAATGAGCTGGAAGCTTCCTGCACACTGCCTAGTGTGCCTAGTCCTAGAAGGGGCTATGAAGACTGTTGGGGGGAAATGTCACCAACAACCACCCACTGTAGACAATGCCTGGCAAGATTTGCCCACCAGTGATATGGGGTCATGAATACTTTGGGGTTAACCAACTGCTTACAATCTGTGTCTTTTAATATGGTCTGTGTACATTTGGTTTAAATACAGACAAGTCTAAGCAGTTATATTAGTTATTAGGGTTTTCACAAACCAGATGGCTACAATCCTAGATAGTCATCTTCTCACAGTTCTGAGATCAAGGTGTTGGGAGGAGTTGCTTCTGCGGAGGCATCTAGCCCAATTTACAGATGGTTATCATCTCTCTGTGTGTCTCACTAGGTCTCTCTTCCGAGTCTGCATTTTTTATATTCTCTCCTTTTAGAAAGATAGTCTTTGGATTACAGCCCACTCTAATGATCACATTTAACTTTACTTTCTTCTTTGAAGTCCTCACGTCCACTTGGATCCACATTCTTAGATATTGGGAGATAAAATCTGAACAAAAGATTGGGGAACTCAACATAACAGTCATAAATATTCCATCGACTATTCCAACACTTGCTGTGAGTTTGTTCTACATATTCTTTGTTTCCTTTTTGTATCTTTGCCTTGTTTTGAGATTTCGCTTTTATTGTTCTATCTTTTCTCTATTATTCTGAAACTGCACACACATGCATCTTTTCTTCTAGTGTTACCTGGAAATCATAACATGTTACCTCTGCCTCATCAAAGCATAATATAACTGGTGTCTTTAGCCCCTTTCTGAAAAATAGAAAAACCTTAGAACATTTTCACTTCATTTATTACTCCATTCTCCATGTTTTTGTTGACCTATATTTCAGTTCAAAATACATTATCAACCCCACAATATTTTATTATTACTAATTCTATGATCAATATTAATTTCAATTTATTCACACATTCTCTCAGAAACAAAATTCTCTGCTTCATTTCTTCTGTTATCCTTGTCCAACATACATGAACAGGTATGTTAATCCTCTCACAAGGTAAGTTGAAGCAGGACTGAAATTCTGAACTCTTTCTTGAGTTCTGGAGTAGGAAACTAAAAAATCAGATAAAACTTCCATACCAAGAGGTTCAGATGGAAATTAGCATAGAGACTTTCAATGATCAATGTGCAGAGACTAAGAGACAGCAGAGCGCTCAACCCTCTGTATGACAACTATACAATACCGCCATTCCCAAAGCTCAGAATTATTTCAGAAGAGGGGACCGAAAGACTGTAAGAGTCAGAGGTGGTAGATGAATTCAAGGAAACTGTGTTGTCTGGACACCAGGATAGTTGCACATAAAAACCCAAAGTGCTTAAGACAGCATGCACAGATCTGAGCAAACCCAAGCCAGACAGGGTCCCCTGCTCCAGCTGAGGGTCTATTGGCAATTGATAGATGCTGGGAGAGGGAGAAGCCATTGTCCCTAATGGCATGCCACCTGGTAGGTTGACCAGACACTAAGGGATGTACCCATCCCCAAGAGCACCTGGGAAACACACACAGGCTCATTGTGACTTTTAAAAAGAATTTAAAAGACACATAATAATAGAGGGCAGGAAGTCAGGGGAGTAAGGTGGGGACTGAATATGAACAAAATATGCTGTATGAAACTCCTGAAATGAAATTCGGAAAGAGCAACGCTATGGCAATACTCCATAGATTCTGTCATATATGATGATATTGGGTATTTTCTGTGATGTTTATTTTGCTTTGTTGGTGGAAGAAAGGATGAAGGAAATATCTCATGAATGAAGGAAGTCTGGAGATGGGAAGAGGGGGC